>CM046961.1:45806322-47006322 GCA_025698475.1 Gossypium anomalum
TTCCATATTTGAAAGCAGCGTCGTTTTCTCTACCCCCTTTACACGTGGTTTATTTTTGCTAAGTAATTTTCCCCCCATTTCTGTGTCTTCCTTTCCTAAATCCCTAAAACCTCTCTTCTCTTTTCCCCAAATCATCCCTAATTCTCCAAACTTGAAATCTCTAACATTTTCCCCAAGTCCCCTTTTTTCCCCACTTTACATGTTCCCCATCCCAAAATACCTAACTATTTTCCCTTTCTCCTCTCGTCTCGCGACTCATGCGGCTCAATGGGTTTGGAATGGTTAGTTTTAAAGTCCCCTTGATTAATTTATAGTTCTTTGTATTACTTGCCTTTTTTTGTTTGAAATGGTTTGTTATATGATTCATATGTGTCCTACTCCAAGGTGTAGTTTTTTCGAGATTCTAAGATTTGGTTTTGTTCTTGTTGACTTCTTATTGCTTTCATGCGGATTTTTAGTTAAATTATTATTATTATTATTTTTTCGATGTTGGGTTTTGAAACTTGTAACTCACATTTGTTGAATTCCTCTATTCATTTTCTTTCGGTTATGTAAGAAATTGGTGTGCTTATTGGCTTTCTTATCCATTTGTTTATTCTTTTTATTGTTTGAATTGGAGTTGTCTGAGGTAGTTACTGCATTTATTTTCCTGATGCTTGAATGTTAAAAAAGCGCATTTCTTTATTACTGCATCACAGAAAGGACCTTTTGAGTTTTGAGCTTCTTTGGGTTGTTGTTTGGTTTTTCAATCTGCGGTAAAACCGAGTTTAGATGAATTCTGATTTTATTGACATTATGTTCTATTTCACCATTCTTGAAATTATGTGAACATTCTTTCTAATTTTCTCCTCATTGTCTCTAGAGTCTAGCCTAATATTGATTTTCCTTTTCATGCATTTTGAATCAAATAAAATAATTTTAGCATGCAAAGAAAAAGACACTTTACTTGCTTGCGAGAGTAATTTTCATGGTCTTTGGGAACCTACACATTGAGTTATTAACTTTTGTTCATGTCTAGTTCTATTGTGAATCATTTTATCCTCCTTGTTTCTGTTGGATTCTTTTTAGTTTCATACCCTCCATACTACCAAAAGGAAGTGCTACGTGAGACAAAGTCAAAAGTTCTAAGATATTTTTTCATTACAAAGTTTTGTTCACCAATATCTCATGGTGATATCCAATTTAGATTGGCATTTATGCTTTCTATTATTTGTTTAGAGGCGGAGAAGTGAAGTTAATGGCAAGACAATGGAAGATGCAAATGGACTTCATGCCAATCTGCAATAGATGAATGGTAAATAGATGATGGAAGGCTGCTGCTATTACATAATCGTGCTCTGCTTTCCGGATCCATATGATCTTTTGATTAAAGGCTTAGCATCTTTAATGTCTTGGTAATTTGATTTTATTCTTAAGAGAAAAGCAGTGAGTAGTGCACTTGGACATTGTCTTTGTCCTTTACATCTTTGCATAAAATCGCCGACCATCGAGCATCAACATATATCATGGAATATTCAAGCTCCTATTGCGAGTGCACATGTCATTCTCTTTCCCATGTGACAACTGAAATTGTGATTGTTGTCTCTCTCAATGCAGAGGCCATTGAGATAAACGCCTTTTTAAGATTTAAAGTAACTATTAAATCTTTATGTTTCATCTCAAGACATTCTAGGTTTGACTTTCGAATCTTTAGGAGAGCTGAAAACCAAACTTCAAATGGAAATTATAGTAGTAGACTTTTAGAAAACTCAAATTCACTGCAACTAAAATTGGGCGAGCACATAGCTACTTTTCATTTCTTCAGCGATGCATGTAATGGTTATGTAAAGCTAGTCGATTACGTCCCTAGGCATAGTAGTGTCTTGGGAAAAGAAGTCTTTTTCCTTCAATCATCAAAGCCGAATTACTTCATCTTTCATGCACAATAATGTTTAAGCTAACGCACGTTTATCTTCCAAGGAATCCAATAATAGAGCAACGTGGCCATGTTGAAAGAAGTCTGATTCTAACATGGAGCCATTAACACTGGAACATTCCAGTTTAGTAATTGACAAGTTGTGGGGAGATCATGTGGATCCGAATGGAATGCACAAAGATGTTTTATGTAATAATATATACTTGAACTAGCTTTGGTCAATAATAGGAAGTGAGAGCTTAGAGAAGATCTTGCCAAAATTCATGTGTGAGTGGGAATGAGCATGCTAGTATTTGCTTGTGCTTATTCGAACACGTTTGTTTTGGATGTTGGATAATGTGTTCGATTTGGGCACTTTAGGAAAGTCAATGTTTGAAGAAAGCAGTGAATTTGGATTTGCTAATTGTGTTATGTGCCTTGTATTTACATTTTTTTAGAGATGGAAGTCATTTGTATGCTCATAAAAGATTTTTGTATTTTTTGCGAAATGGTTTGAAAAGATGTGCATTTTGCAGTTTGGTGATGTATGACTTCATTCTTGCTTCTCCTCCTCTGCAAGTATTGGTTCAACCAGAATTTGCCATTTAATCTTAAATTAAAATTTGAGTGCTGATATAGATAAAGTTTTTATATTTGCTTAAAAGCTGAAATATATTTGGTGCTACTCTTATAATCTTACATCCGTTTCTAGGTACTATCAGACATATCGAAATAATATTTGCTGCAATTAAATACACCTGACCATTGACATTTATTACACGGAAGTGCGTCGGGCCGTTTAGTTGTTTAAATTTTTTCCTTATTTCTATGCATTTTCACTTTAAATTACTTAATAAATATTACTTTTTGGACTCCGACCTACTTTTTCTTTGGTGAGAGTGGAAATGAGACCAGTGCGTTTTATTAAGATGCGTTTAAATATTTTAAAGATTCAAAGTATATAGAAGTGGAAACGACCTTATAGTATTAATTATTTGAAGTATGAATAAGTATGAATTAATTTTATTACCATATATGTAGCTTGCTTGTCGTTATAATTACAACAATAGTGACCTTCTCTCAACCTTATTTTAAATATTTTAAAAGATTCAAAGTATATAAATTTGGAAACACGGCGGGTTGCCTTATATCGAGTGCAAGATATAATGGATCCTCTAGGTGTAACAATGCCACGTATGATGAATCTTAACAAAATTGCCTGTTTCAATTTAATATGTCCCATCTAATATACAAATATTTAATAAAATATTATATATGGTTTTAAACATAAATTTAAATTATTATTGAAATATTCTCGTCCGTTTTATCACAAATATTAATCTCAGTTTTATCACAAATATTATCGTTCGTTTTACCATTTTAAGTTAAACTTTTTATTCAAACTAAATCATAGCTTTTAAGCTAAATACGGATGTCCTACAGTGCTTTAATATGTACTTAGAAAAGATGACATAAAACATAAATTAAATTAAGTGTGGACTATTTTAAGCTATATGTCAACCTTATTTTAAATATTTTAAAGATTCAAAGTATATAAATTTGAAACTTTGTGAGTTGCCTTATATCAGTATTTGCAAGATATAATGGATCCTCCCTAGGTATAACAATGCCACGTATGATGAATCTTTAAAAATTTCACTGTTTCAATTTAAAATGTCCCATCTAATATACAAATATTTAATAAAATATTATATATAGTTTTTAACATAAATTTAAATTATTATTGAAATATTCTCGTCCGTTTTATCACAAATATTAATCTCAGTTTTATCACAAATATTATCGTTAGTTTTACCATTTAAGTTGAACTTTTTATTCAAACTAAATCATAGCTTTTAAGCTAAATACGGATGTCCACACGAGTGCTTTAATATGTACTTAGAAAAGATGACTTGTAAAACATAAATTAAATTAAATGTGGACTATTTTGCTACTGCACATGTCAACCTTATTTTAAATATTTTAAAGATTCAAAGTATATAAATTTGGAAACTTTGTGGGTTGCCTTATATCAGTTGCAAGATATAATAGATCCTCACTAGGTGTAACAATGCCACGATATGATGAATCTTAAAAAATTTGCTGTTCAATTTAATATGTCATCTAATATACAAATATTTAATAAAATATTATATATGGTTTTTAACATAAATTTAAATTATTATTGAGAAATATTCTCGTCAGTTTTATCACAAATATTAATCTCAAAGTAGTTTTATCACAAATATTATCGTTAGTTTTACCATTTAAGTTAAACTTTTTATTCAAACTAAATCATAGCTTTTAAGCTAAATACGGATATCACCACGATTGCTTTAATATGTACTAGAAAAAGATGACATATGGAAACATAAATTAAATTAAGTGTGGACTATTTTAGCGCACATATCAACCTTATTTTAAATATTTTAAAGATTCAAAGTATATAGAAAAGTGGAAACTTTGTGGATTTTTTGCCTTATATCATTGCAAGATATAATGGATCCTCCTAGGTGTAACAATACCACGTATGATGAATCTTAAAAAATTTGCTATTTCAATTTAATATGTCCCATCTAATATACAAATATTTAATAAAATATTATATATGGTTTTAACATAAATTTAAATTATTATTGAAATATTCTCGTCAGTTTTATCACAAATATTAATCTCAGTTTTATCACAAATATTATCGTTAGTTTTACCATTTAAGTTAAACTTTTTATTCAAACTAAATCATAGCTTTTTAAGCTAAATCGGGAAGTCCACCGATTGCTTTAATATGTACTTAAGAAAAGATGACTTGTAAAACATAAATTAAATTAAGTGTGGACTATTTTAGCGCACATGTCAACCTTATTTTAAATATTTTAAAGATTCAAAGTATATAAATTTTGGAAACTGGCGGGTTGCCTATATATCAGTGCAAGATATAATGGATCCTCCTAGGTGTAACAATGCCACGTATGATGAATCTTAAAAAATTTACCTGTTTCAATTTAATATGTCCCATCTAATATACAAATATTTAATAAAATATATATATGGTTTTTAACATAAATTTAAATTATTATTGAAATATTCTCGTCTGTTTATTACAAATATTAATCTCAGTTTTATCACAAATATTATCTAGTTAGTTTTACCATTTAAGTTAAACTTTTTATTCAAACTAAATCATAGCTTTTAAGCTAAATACAGGATGTCCACACTGTAGTGCTTTTAATATGTACTTAAGAAAAGATGACTTGTAAAACATAAATTAAATTAAGTGTGGACTATTTTAAGCTGCACATGTCAACCTTATTTTAAATATTTTAAAGATTCAAAGTATATAAATTGGAAACTTTGTGGGTTGCCTTATATCGAGTTGCAAGATATAATGGATCCTCCTAGGTATATGACAATGCACGTATGATGAATCTTAAAAATTTCACTGTTTCAATTTAATATGTCCCATCTAATATACAAATATTTAATAAAATATTATATATGGTTTTAACATAAATTTTAATTATTATTGAAATATTCTAGTCAGTTTTATCACAAATATTATCGTTCGTTTTACCATTTTAAGTTAAACTTTTTATTCAAACTAAATCATAGCTTTTAAGCTAAATCACGGATGTCCACACAGTCTTTAATATGTACTTAAGAAAAGATGACTTGTAAAACATAAATTAAATTAAGTGTGGACTATTTTAAGCGCACATGTCAACCTTATTTTAAATATTTTAAAGATTCAAAGTATATGAAAAGGCTTGAAACTTGACGGGTTGCCTTATATCGAGGATTAAGATATAATGGATCCTCCCTAGGTGTAACAACGCATACGTATGATGAATCTTAAAAATTTACTATTTCAATTTAATATGTCCCATCTAATATACAAATATTTAATAAAATATTATTTAATAAAATATTATTTAATCCCATTACTTACACTGTAGATACTTGATATTTGATATGTATTATCCATGTGATTTTCCACATCATGAAATAAAAACTTACATAATACATAAATATATTTGATATCATAATTTATATAGCTTACAAAGCGTTACATAACTTATATAACTTAGAAATTACATAACTTATATAACATACATAACTTATATAACTTAGATAAATATATAACTTACATAACTTTACATAATACTTAAATATAGTTTATATCATAATTTACATAACTTACATAACTTATATAACTTAGATAAATATATAATTTACATAAATATATATCATATCATAACTTACATAACTTACATAATACTTAAATATATATCATATCATACATAACTAGTTTACGAAATTTACTTAACTTACATAATACATAAATCTATCGTTGAAAATCACATGCACTTACTAAATTAGTTTATACCCATTAGAGACTTGATATTTAGTATAATGATATGATTTAAATCAATTGAGAACATTTAATGTAAGCGTAATATGTTGTCAACTTTAGATTTCAAGAACTACAAAATGGATAGGAGTTGGATGAAATTGTCAAGGGTAAGCAATGCCTATCAAAATGGAGTACAAACTTTTCTAAATTTGCATTTCAAAATGCAAACCAAGAGAATATGATTCTTTGCCAGGTAAGTAAGTGTGGCAACATCTCGGCATTTTCGTGAAGTTGTCTCTGAACATCTAATTGTTGATGGCTTTATTAGGGGTATAAAATGGATTTTCCATGAGAGTGTACATCTAGTGGAACTTCTTCAATGATTAATCCGACTTATCGACATCGATTACCATCGTTATGTTGACAAGATGACATGGAAGATATGTTGCGGGATGCATTTAATATGCGTAGTCATAGTGAGCAATCGTTTCCACGACTTTATTATATGCGAGGATTGTAATATTGGTGGAAATGTTTTTGCAAAGCAGGAACAAGTGCACCTAATGAGAGCCAAATGAAGAAGCGGCTAAGTTCTACAATTTACTTAATGAAATGAATGAAGAACTTTCTGAGGATCAAAATATTCGAAATTGTCCTTCTGCATTCGTCTATTTCACTTAAAATGTTTGGGAGGGTGGACCGGAAACTCTTTTACAATCTGCGCTAAAGTTTCTAAGAGAGATGTTTCCGTTTGCAAAAATTCCCAGTCTTATCAAGATATGAAGAGACTAATAAAAGATTTGGGCCTTAGGTGCGATAAAATTCATAGTTGCCCAAATGACGCATGTTTATCTTTGGGGTGATCGAGAAAAACCAACAATCTTGTCATGTTTGCAGTAAGTCGTTGGATGAATAATGTCTGAGAGAAGATGTGAATACGGATGAAAGGTGGGGCCTGATTAAGAAAGAAGCCGATCAAAGGTCTTGCGATATTTTCCACGATACCAAGACTTCAAAGGCTTTCATGTCCTCAAAGCAATTGAATCTATGAGGTGGCATAATGATCAACGGACGATGATGGATTATTAAGACATCCTGCGGATTCTTTAGCTTGGAAATCATTTGTGATAAATTTCCAAGCTTTGCAAGCGATCCTCGGAATGTGAGGCTTGGGCTGCGGTGATGGCTTTAATCCATTTAAAATCATGAGTACTGCCGTGCATTGCTTTGGCTTGTAGTGCTTGTTCTTACAATTTGCCTCCATGGATTTGCATGAAGCAATCTTCATTTATTTTATCAATGATTATCCACCTGGAGAGAAAGGTCCGGAAATGATATTGACATCTATTTGCAGCCACTTATTGAAAGTTAAAACAATTATGGTGGGGTGTTGAGACATATGATGTATTGAGAAAGGTGAACTTTAATTTCGTGCGACTTTATTGTGGACAATTAATGATTTCCGGCTTATGCTAATTTATCGGGTTGGAGTACTAAAGGGCGTTATACTTTGTCCTTGTTGTCTTTGCGCAAAGCTAGTTCAGAAGTGGTTGTATAATGGGAAGGAGTTATCTTACATGGGCCACCATCGGTGGTTAGATGAAAATCATAAATTTAGATTTGAGAGGACTACTGTTGTGATGCTGAAAGTACGGAGGAGCTCTGAGCGAGACAGTTGGATCGAAATCTTGTTTATGTTAAAAGATATCAACTTTAATTCTGGGAAGATGAATCAACCACCTATCACGCAAAACAAAGGAGAAGATCGAGGATGAATCGATGATGAATACGAAGAGGATGATCTAATGAGGCGGAGTTGTGGAAGAAAAAAGTATTTTTTGAGTTGCCTTATTGGGAGCACAACATTTTACGCCACAATCTTGATGTCATGCATATTGAGAAGAATGTCTGCGAGAACATAATTGGGACAATTTTAAATGTCGATGGGAAATCAAAAGATAATCTTGAGCCGAGCTTGATTTAGTTGACGCGAGAATCCGGTGTGATCTTCATCCTCAAGTACTCAAGAATGGGAAATATCGGTTTGCCGCCTTCTATTTTTTCAATGTCAAAGAAAAGAAAGAAGTTTTTCTGCATGGTGTTGAAGGATATAAAGGTCCCAGATCGTATGCGTCAAATATATCTCGATGTGTGAGTTTCAAAGATCGAAGATTATATTCATTAAAATCACATGATTACTACATCTTGATGCAAGATTTACTCCCAATTGCTTTACGGTCTTTATATGTCAAAAAATGTAACGTCTGTATAATTGAACTATCAATATAATGAAAGCTATTTGTGGCAAAGTTTTGAATGTCGAAGAACTTGAGAAAGTCGAGGATCGAAGCGGCTTTGACTTTATGCAATTTAGAAGATCTTTCCACCTTCCTTCTTCACTATTATGGTGCACTTGGTAATCCATCTCCCACGAAACAATCCTTGGTGGCCCGGTTTTTATCGATGGATGTATCCTATAGAAAGGTGCTAATTTATTTCTCAAGTATTCACTCATTCACCTCTATACATTTAATTCTGACTTTTGATAAATATTGTATATCGTGTTTAGGTTCCTAAGCAAATTGAAGTCATATTGTGGCAATAAGCTTTATCGAGGAAGGATCAATTCTTGCGAAGGCTACTTAGCGAGAAAAGAGTGCATGACATACCTGTCTAGATATTTAGAAGATCTTTGAAACACGGTTGAATAGACCAAGTAGAAATCTTTGGGCTCAATGATCATGACTTGGCGAAACTTATTTATTTCAAAGTTATGAGAGAACCAATCGTAAAGTTGAAATTGTAGAATTAGATGATATATCATGGATACAGGCACATCGATATGTACTTTTTCTGCACGATTCAATGGAACAGATTCTATGAAGTAAGTTATAAAATTGTCTTACATATTAAATCGTTTTGATTTGTTTATCTTCTAACCAATTAAACTTGTTTTTAATATAGTGAGTACAAACAAATTTTGAGATCTCGTGCATGCTCTCGAAGATTACAACATCGAGAGATTAATAAGTTATTCACAGAATCTTTTCATGAATGGTTAAGTCAAAGCGGTATGTAACTAAAGTTAATAAGTTACATATAATCATGAAATTTAGTTAATCAAATAAGAATGTTTTTACATAATACATTTATAATTATTTAATTTACTTTGATTCAATAGGTTTGAGTGGGAAGGACATCAATAATGAAATTAAATGGCTTTCCCAAAGGTCCGAAACAGAGTAATAAAAGATATAGTGCCTTCCTCATCAATGGATCTGATTTCATACAAAGTATCAGCGAAAAGAATGAGAGAACTCAAAATTGTGGAGTTGTTGTTAATTCTTCAATTACAAGTTATGCTAGTGCTAGGGATAATAATCAGTTTGAGGGTAATGTGGAGTATTACGGACTTCTTACTAGACATTATTGAGTTAGATTACTATGGCGGATGGAAAGTTATCTTATTTGATTGTGATTGGGTGATGTTAATCTTGCTCGAGAATTAAAAAGATCAATTTGGATTTACAATGGTGAATTTCTCTGCAGCTTGATTCACCTTTGGACAACAATTGATGGATGAGAGCCATATGTATTTTCCTCTCAAGTGAAACAAGTTTTTTATTCAAAAGATCCAAGCGATGAGGGTTGGTATGTTGTACTCTGGAACACCTAGAGACTTGTTTGACATGGGTAATGGAAGTAGAGATGACATTGTCGAAAGATCGAAACATTACCTTTTCCGAACAAAACTTAGATGAAAATATCACTAGTACTAGTACACAATATCAATGGGTTGAGATGATGTGAATGAAGATATTTACGAATAATGATGTAGTAAGATTTTACGTTTTTAATTATATGTAATATTATAATTTTAATCTTGGTCATGTTATATAATTTGACTATTTTATATGTACTATTATTGTTGTAATTTGTTACTAAAACTTTAACTATTTTATGTGTATTGCAGGAAAAATGCGTTGAAGAAGATTACATGGTTTAAGTATTGTCAGAATACTCCAAATTCGGAAGAAGGAAATAGTGAGCAATGAGCAATTGTTGGATCTTCGAATGTGCGAGAGACACTTGATGAGCACTGAAGAATTTCAAAGTAATGTTACGTTTATTTTACATATGTTGACTTTTATTATTAATTTATTTGTAAATTTTAATATAATAATATTATATCATTTTCATTTGAAAATGGTGGAATGTGTGAGTTAGGGCGTACTTTGCTTAGTGATTTATCGACTTAGATCACCTTAAGTGTTAAAAGTAAGTAGAAATACTTATGGCGGCTGTTGGATCTGAAGCTCGACTTTTAGAGCTATATTGGCATTTTAGCATGAAATGCCAATATGTTGCCCATCAACTACGAATCATGGCATCCACATGCTGATAACACAAAATCGGGCTCTCACTAATATTAAGGTAACAAAATGTGAATGTAATTTATAATATTTTGGTTTAAGTTTCATTCATATTTACATTCTAAACTTGTGTTTTTAGGATAGATTTGCTTTAGAGGTCTCAGATGATTATATCAAGAAGACATTGGGTAAAAAATGGAGAGACAATAAAAGCATTTTAAAAAACAATATTTTAAGAAGACATAAGCCTCGAGGAAAAATTGAGAAATGTCAAGTTCCCAGAATGCTAAGGTACCAATGGGAAGATGCGGTTAGATTACGGAATTCAAAGAAAGGAGGTATTACGTGTTCCAAACTCTTATATATAGTGTTTACTATATACGTAATAATAATTTCATTATGTAGGACCAGTGATGAGTTGGAATAAGCGTGAGCAAAAACAAAAATTCACGCTTTGCAGGCAGGGAATTAGAAGTTTTACTACATGTGGAAAGTGAGAAGTATCAAAATTTTATTAATTCTTTCAAATATTAATAACTTTCTAATATTAAATAATATTTTTACTACTATATTGTAGGAAGTCAAATCTGGACAAAAGTTGGGCTATGTGACTTTTTTGAGATTCGCATAGGAAGAAAGATGGATCTCCTATGACATAAAATTTGGAGAAATTATGGTATATTTACTTAATAATATTTGATTTATTCTAAATATTTATAATGTTTAATTATAATTTTTAATTCAATTCATCATTAGTAGTTTTAAATAATGCTATGTTGCATTCCTTTTTATTATATATTTAGTTTCTAACTTTTTAATTGATTTTTAGGAAACTAAAGGATGAAAAGGCTAATATGAAGAGAGCGCTTAATCGAATTAGTTCTGTTAATCTTGAGAACATTGATAGAATTATCTTTGAAATTTTAGGTCTGAAGGTATTGGTCGGGTTAAATTCAAAGAGGATACAGTGTTATCCAGAGACCCAATATTTTGGATCCGGCTCAGCAATACATGCCTTTAGGAAGTCAAGCTAAATTTGAAATCTGAGGTTAAGAGATCGAGATGGCTCGGATGCAAGCGAACACGCAGTTGAGCAAATTGCAGAGGTTCAACAAAAATATGAGAACTCCGGCCAACAACTTAGAGCGGAGCGTGAGAGAGAGGGCAAAGTGGCGAGAGGAGGCCTTGGCGATGAGGAGCGAGAGCATAGGAAAAAATCACGATGACCTCATTTTCTGACTTGAGATGATGCGAGAATGTTTCAACATGATGCATAAGCGCCATCTTAGACATTAGTTTTCGTTATAAGAATATTTTTAACTTTGTCATTAACATTAGTCTAAGAATATTTTAAATCATACTTTATTAATTACATCATATATTTTTAGTTAAATTTGAAGTATTATTTAGAATTAATATTTTGAATTAATATTTTTGGTTGTATTTTCTTATACTAAATTTGCTATTTTGGCTGCATTTTATACTATATTTGTTGTATTTGGTTGGATTTTTTAATACGGGAAGAAATTTGAATATGAAATTGTAAAATGTATGTGCAAATCTGCCCAAAGTTACTTGGCGTTTGTGGGGCTTGCAGCTATGCGCCGCTAAAAAGTCATGGCCTTTAGCGGCGCTTGCACCCCTCAACCGCTAAAGGCCATGGCTTTTAGCGAGCGCTTTTTCAAATGCCGCTAAAGGCCACGGCTTTTAGCGGTGCCTTTTTCTAACGCGCTAAAGGCCTTGACTTTGCGCTAGCTTGCTCAAGCGCTAAAGGCCATGACTTTTTAGCGAGTTTTTTTCAAAGCGCCCTAAAGGCCTTGACTTTTAGCGGCGCTTTTTCAAATGCGCTAAAGGCTTGACTTTTAAGCGGCGCTTTTTTAATAAGCGCCGCCATTTTTGCGGTGCGCCTATAGCGGCGTTTTTGCGGCATTTTGAAGGCGCCATAAAAAAGTTTTAATGTAGCCATTAAAGGCTAAAAAAGCGCATGCTTAAAAGTATGCTTCTTTTGTAGTGAGGATTAGGTGGCCACATGTTTACGCAAATTGGTTTCTTTACAGTGAAGCGGACGTCCTTTTATTTTCGTTTACAGTTTTGGGTTTTAAATGTAATAAGGCGCTTAATTATTTTTTTTATGGTTTTGATTTATATTATATTATGATGGAAATGTTTTATTTTAACTATCGAAATTGATTTAGCTTTAGTGCGTTTTCCAAAATAATAATTGATTTCAAAATAACACGATTACAAATAAGGCTTAAATTAAGCAAATGTTTCCAAAATTAATCATTTTCCTAAAATGGATTTAATCAAACAAATTTCTTAAAAATATATGTGATGTCAGGCGTGGCAATGGCGGTGTGCATGTCTAGATTGGATCGAAGGGAGCTTGGTGCTTAACATGATCGATGGACTCACCTCCTCTTTTAGTTTCCTACGGTGCACTGAGCCTCCATTCACTTTAGCCTATAATGGAAGTATCTTTTAAAACACTAAGATAGTTTTCTAAACCAAAACATTTTGAACACTTTGATGTAGTACGTCGAGATCTAGTCATACCGTCTCCAAGTAGGGTGCAGGGTGTTACATTATTAATGCCAAACATGTCTCTTTAGGAATTTGTTTTGTTTGTGAAAAAGAAAGACGGTTCTTTAAGATTGTGCATAGACTATAGATAGTTGAACATAGTCACAATAAAAAATAAATACCCTTTGCCCACGTGATCGGACGATTTGTTTGATCAATTGAAAGGTGTCCACTATTCTCAAAGATAGATTTGAATCTGGGTATTATCAATTGAATGTTAAAAGTGTGATGTGCCAAAGCTTTGCTTTTAAAACTTCGTTATGGTCATTCTGAGTTTTTGGTAATGTCATTTAGTTTTGACTAATGCCCTGTTGCACTTTTTATGGATTTAATGAATCAAAATTTTCAACCTTATTTGGTAGATTCATTGTTGTAACTTATTAATGATATACTAATCTATTCCAAGACAAAATCCTAGCATGCACAACATTTGAAGATCATCACACACAAACTTTAGAGAAAAGCAATTGTACTCAAATTTTTAGTAAATGTGAATTCTGGCTTTGTGAGGTTGGATTTTAGGTCACATAGTATCGGTGATGGGATTCGAGTTGATTCGAGTAAAGTTTACTTTGTGATAAATTGAAAACTCTAAAAATGTCTCGAAGTGTGAAGTTTTTACGGTTTAAAGGTTACTATCGATGTTTTGTTAAAACTTTTGATTATTGCCGTCGATGACAGATTATTACATAAAAATGTTGAGTTTGTTTGGTCCAATAAGTGCCAAAAGCATTTTGATAAATTAAAAGAAAATGTTGTGGAGCTCGGTCTACCACTCATTTGAATTAGGAGTAGCATATGTTGTTTATAGTGATCGTTTCTTAATGGTTTAGGTTATTACTGATCGATCGAGGAAAGGTAGTAGCCTATACTTCTCGACAATTAAAGTCGCATGAGAAGAATTATCCTACATATGATCTTGAGTTGGCGCGATTGTATTTGCTTTGAATATTTGGAGACATCATTTATCGGTGAGAAATGTCATGTGTTCTGAGATCCACGAAATTTTAAAGTATTTGATTATTTCAGAAAGAATTGAATTTGAGATAGTAGCGATGGTTGGAATTATTGAAAGATTACGATTTGGTTATTGATTACCATCCCGAAAAGGCTAATGTAATTGCGGATGCATAGTTGAAAGTCGTCATTGTTTGCACTTGGCGTTGAGGCGCTTATTTAGCTCGTAATGAAGATGGTTCTATATTAGCGAGTTGAGAACAAAACCCTGTTTTACAATGAATTGAGGAATTGCAAGATGATGATCCAAAGTTGGTGTTAAAACAGCGGATGGTTGAATAATTTTGAGTTTAGAAATCTGATGTTGATGATAATGGTACATTACGTTATCGAGAATAGAATTTGTGTTCCAAATAATTTAGATTTGAAAAATAATATTGTCTCTGAAGCTCATAGTAGCACGTACTCTATTTATCGAGGTAGTACAAAGGCGTATTTGAAAATGTGTGTGGTGGCCGAGTATGAAACTTGAGAAATTTGTGAATTTGTAGCTAAATGTTTGATTTGTTAGCAGTGAAAGCGAAGATCAGTACCAGGTCTATTACAACCTTTTATGATTCCTAAATGGAAGTTGGAGCGAGTCACGATGGATTTTATATCTAGATTACCTATAACTCAGGAGAAAAAGATTTGATCACGGTGATTGTTGACAAATTGTGAAATAGGCACATTTTATTCCAGTCGAAACGGACTTTACACTTGAGAGATTAGTGGAACTATGTATATCCGAGATTGTGAGATTACAAGGAGTTTTGACATCCATTATTTCTTGTTGGTAATCGGGTATTTTTAAAAGTTTCTCAATGGAAGAAAGTGTTATGTTTTGGTAGAAGGAAAAGGTGAGTCAGATATTTATTGGTTTGTATGCAATTATTGAAAGAATCAAACCTATAGCTTATAAATTAGCTTTGTCCTCCTGAACTTGAGAAAATCAATAATGTGTTTCACATATGCTTGTATTTGGCGCAGTCTGAGATCTGATCCTTCATTTGATTACTCATAGTGAGATTGAGCTCTGACCAAATTTGATGTATTTGGAGGAACTAGTGAGAATTTTAACTTGGAAATCAAAGAATTGTGGAATAAGCAGTACCATTAGTAAAAGTCTTGTGGCATCAACATGGTTCGAGAGGAAGAAGCTACCTAGGAAGCGGAAGAATCAATGAGATTACAATATCAAGATCTATTTTGGGTAACAAATTTGAGGATAAAATTTCCTAAGGGGAGAGTTGTAATAGCCCAATTTTCAATAATTTGAGAAATAGTGGTTGAGGCCACCAAATCAGGTGAAGTAAGCTCATAAATTTTATTCTTTAATATTTACGAGTCAAATATAGTTTTAAAAAGGTTTTGAATTAGTAATTTGTGTTTTATAATGATTTATTAGGTCAAGTGATTTTTAGAAGGTGAGCTATCGGGACCTCGTTTGTATAAACTAAACCATAAATATTTTTATAAATATTTATGGAGAATCGATAAGGTAGTATTAAAGTTTCATTGAAAAAATTTCAACGTTTTAATAATTAATTAGTTAAAAATGACTAAATTGAAAATTGTGCAAAACTTGTTAATTATAATATTTAAGTGATTAAATGGCATGATTAATAAATGAGGAGGACTTAAGAAGCAATTAAACCTAAAATAAAGTGATGAGATGGCATAAGAAAAAAAAATAAAATAAGGCCATTCAATGGAAAAGTTGTAAATTTGATAAAATCGAGAATAAAACAAATTAGATTTGGATAGTTTTCTAGACATTTCTTCTTCAATTTTTAGTTCAAAAAACAAACATAGAAGGAAGTTTAATTTGGTTCTTCAATTTTGCTTCATGTAGAGTTCAATTCTTACGTTTATTGTAATTTTATATTTTTGAGATTATTACAATTAGGTCCAACTAATTTCATACCTTTGTTTTTATTTTATTAAAAAATTTTGAAAGTTGTCATTGATAAATATTATATGTTTATGATGAATAACATAGATTTAGAGCTTTGATTTAGTTGTATGATGATTTTTGTTAATTATTGATTTTAGGATTAAATTGTGAAAAGGTTAAAATATTAAGGTTTGATAGTGAATTTTGGGTTTTTAGGGGCTGTATGAGGCCTAGAATATTTGGATAGATTATTGATTAATAAAATTAGTTAATTTGATAGATTAACTAATTAAGGGATTAAATTGCAAAAATTGTAAAAGTTTGGGAGTAATTGCGTAAATTGAAAAAAATAAAAGAATTATTAATTTTGAAATGAATTGGAAATGAAATATATGCTAATAAATGAGTAATTTTTATATTTTAGATCAAGATCCCATAAATACTTGTGAAAAAAGAAAAAATAGCATTGCCCTCTGAACTTCTACAATTACTATAATTCAAATTGTAAGTTCATACAGATTAAAAAATTAATATTTGTATAAATTTATGAATGGTATTATGTATTTATTCTATTTTTGGAAATGAATTATTGTTGGAATTATAATATTGAATTGGATTTGGTTTGAATGGAGCAACGAGATTTGAAGAAAGTACATTAAATGTCAGTGTGTATGATGGTATTGGAAGGAGAGCAGACATTTTTTCCCAAGTAAATTGGAGTTCAACATTTGTTGCGAACTTTCGTATTTTACTTTTTGTTTGGCATAATTTGGTGAATCGGCTCTTATGAGCCTGTTTAAGCTCTTACGAGCTTCTCATTAAGCTTTCGAGCCTGTTGGCGTATTCGAGAGGATCGGATCTAATGAGCTTACATTGGCGATATACTTTTATCAGTAAGTCATTCTTTGAATGAAATATTTCGTAAATTGATTTATTTATTGAATTTGAAAGACATGTTATTTATTTTTATTGATTTGAATACAAATGTATTTATCAATTGAAGTTGTGAATGACAGGAATTGACATGAATGATTTTATTTATTTGAAACATTATAGTAGGTTTGGTAAGATTTTGTTTAACCGTCGAACTTGCTAAAGCTTCATTAAGCTTATTTGTATAGTTTAATGTCTTTGTAGATTCTGCAGGAAGGTTGGACGATCGGATCGGCGATCAAATCACACTATCAACTTATCTCGGTAGTTTTGAAACATTAATCACGATTTATATGGCATGTATAGGCTTTTGTATAGACTTAGTCAAAGTTTAGCTTATGTAAATATTATGAATAATATTTTGTTTATATAACCAACATACGTATTGGTATGAAAAAATAAGATATGATTGTGATATTAGTATAAGTGATATATGTATGAATGTAATTGAGTTATAGTGAACTTTGGTAACTTAGTTAGATAAATTAATTAGGTAAGTTTGAATATTAGTGTACATATTTTCAAGTTGTCATTAGAGATACCTATGGGTAAATTGGTTGTATGTGGTAATAATATATGTTTAAGACTTGATTTTTAGCTTGTGTTGAATGCCTTGTTATGGCTTGATGTGTAATTTATTTGAGGCTAGGTTGGTGTCAATTTGGGTGAGAAATGTGGCTAAGAAAATGGCCTATTTTCGCCCACACTGTAGAGACATGGGCATGTGTCTCTGGTAGTGTCTTATTGATGATATCGATATTGATGATAGTGACGATATTGATGCTAGTGATGATATTGATGCTAGTTAGCGCTTATTGATGATAGTGACACTATTGATCGTGACTGATAACACGGTGTTAGAGCTTCTAACTATGATGAATGTGTTAACTATGGATATGATGTAAATAGACCAATTTTATATCATCCTTCAATTTGAACTAGCAATCGTAGAAGGGTTTTGTGCGAATAGGTATAATCCATGGAATCAAAAATGATATCAAAATAAAAGAATTGTGATAATAACTATAAGTCTACAAGGAGCCTTTTTTTGTAATTCCTATGATGCTATTGGAGCTTGTAGGCGAGAATAGAATCAATTTAGATAGTCCTTTGTGGCTCCAGTAGTGACTAGAGCAATGCGTTATTGCTTCAAGAGAAGCTCCCATCGAAGTTCACTATATGAATGAAATGAACTACTGTGAGGTGGAGGCGTGTAGGCTTGGCCAGTGTGACCCAAGTTAGAGGTGTATCCCTATTTCAAATTCCCATACGTCACAGAGACACGGCGTGTCTCTGACCGTGTGAGTCACAAGGACGATGTAGCCCCTATAGTGTTGAAAATTTTAAATATTTCTGAAAAATTCTTTGAGTTTCCAATCTAGTCCGACTTGTTTCTAACGCGTATTTAGGCGATGAGGCCTCGTTTAAAGGGTAATATATATGATTTTGATTGGTTTTATTATGAATATTGATATGTAATGAAACGTTTGAAATTTCTGTTTGATTGATTAAGTAAACCCCAGTAATGCTCTTTAACCTTATTTATTTGACACGACGATACAAGTTA
This sequence comes from Gossypium anomalum, assembly GCA_025698475.1. Lineage (NCBI taxonomy): Eukaryota > Viridiplantae > Streptophyta > Magnoliopsida > Malvales > Malvaceae > Gossypium > Gossypium anomalum. Next base: position 45,824,917 of record CM046961.1, read on the forward strand.
GGGGGTGTTCTGAGCGTTGGTGGAAAGATAGAGACCTTAATGTAGCCCCAATGATTGACATGTTGCCCTAGTATGCCTACAAGGTTCCTACAATAGCTACATAACTTGGGTTGATTAATCCTCTCTGATCATCCATGTTATATTGTGTATTGAGTAGGAATTCAACCAACCTTTTGGGTGGTGAAGCAATCAAATATTCGGTATCAACTCTATAACACCCCTAACCAAAAGTCTATTCTATTGGGTCAAGGTTACAAAGTATTCTGGCATACATTCAATCAAATGACATTGCATAAACCATTAAAATATTAATTTAAATATATATATTCACTCCACATGAAACATAGCATACATAAACTTATATGCCTTAAATCAAGTTTACAGACCTTAAAAATAGTTTGGAAACAATCACGGGACTAAATTTAAAACAAAATAGAAAAACATAGAAAATTTGAAACATTTTACAAATAATGGTCACACTGCAGTCAGTGACAGAGCCAGATTGTGTGGCTCGGAAACATGGTCGTGTGCCTACTCATATGCAAATCGAAATAAGGTCACATAATGTGTCATAGGTATGTGCAAATTGTGTGAGATTCGAGAATAAGATCACATGGTCGTGTCTCCATCTTGAGTGTAACTACACGATCTTAGTGTGGAAAAACACGCACTTAAAATCAATATGACACACGACCATGTGAGGAGACCTTGTATGGCACCTGATCGTGTGATAGCCCAGTGTCCCGAGCCATGTGCACCTAAAATGACTTCCAAATCAAGCTAAATCATTACCCATTTCTTAAGTGCCAGCCAAACAAAAACAAGCATTCATATTCCTTTAAAACACATTCAAGCAAGCTTCAAACATACCAAAACATACAACCTAAGGGCCTAGCCAATATGCCTCAATGACACCACATTTAATATACCAGCAATTCACATTCAAAGTTTACAAGTACTTACTTTAATGAGATACCAAACTAACAATTCATCCATTCCATTCATATCTAATTCTACCATAACCTATTCAATCACAAGTAGCATAAACAAAATGACCAAAACCTATACATATAGACCTTTATAAGCCAAAAGCCAAAGACATATTTACAAGCGAGCTAAAATCAAGTTTTAACAACATCATCCATGTATAATATGTATCACAAGTAATAAGTATCCAAAACATATACAAGACACACCTATTACATGCCATATAACCCCAAAAGTAAACATGTCAAAATCTACCAAAAATATCTTGATAGTGTGATCTTGAGTTGATCGATGCTGCGATTCCACAAAATGTTATTTACAAAGAAGCGAAAAAATGACGCGAGTAGCTTCAATAGAGCTTAGTAAGTTCAACGATTGAAACGATAAAACTTACAATATAAACATAATACATTTACATGAATCCTGTCAACCACAATCATTTATATAAAACAATAATCTTGTCAACCACAATCATTCAACATGTGAGTTTACATAAACATATGTGAGTTGCATAATCTATTCAATCTGCGAGATCATTCGATTTCAAGTCACGATAATATCAAAAAATCATGCAAACATTTATATAATTTAATGACAAGTTGTCTACGACTAGAAATTTTCCTGATGAAAGATATAACATATACTGATATGCGGTTATCCACTCGTAACACGCTAGAAAGCTCAAACAAGCCAAACCAGCTGAAAACACACCTTGGCACCAAGTGCCTAGCTAAATGAAGCTAACATCCTCTAGAAACACACACGAACACCAAGTGCCAAGCCCGAAGGCTTTACATCTGCCCCCAATAACATGCCAGAATCACTGTAAATATAACATGATAGTCCGCAACAAATGTTGAACTCCGATATATTCAGTGGATAATAACCAGTTAGGAATCATCTTCTCATTACAAGTCAATCTTGTACAGCGCGCAATATAACCTATTGGCATACCAATTGTACCTATCCTCTTCGGTCATCCGTTGCTCAGAACATATCATCATGTTAACAATGTTCAAGTCAATTACTTTATCAACTTCACAACAGTTTATAAAAATTCAATTATACCAAAAATATTCAACAACCACAATTCACAATCAATATAACATTTCAAATTATGCTAAACTAAACCGAATGAACTTACTTGAGGCTAAATCTTTGAGATAGTAAAAGTTTTAGGGACTAGTTAGTAATTTTCTCTTTTCATGATTATCTACTTGTTCTTGATCTATAAAATAGTATATTTCAATTTATTAGCTCCAAGTTCATATTATATTCAATTTATTGCATATGGCTTCCTATTTACAATTTTTTCACATTTGTCCCAAACTTTTACATTTTATTCAATTTTATCCTTAAGACCAAAACATGATTATTTTTACAATTAAACCCTTTATCCATTGGACCTAATTCATAATCATCCCATATTAGTCACATGCTAAAATTTCACAAAAAAACATGTTATAATTACTTTATTTTTAATTAAATCCTAAACTTAAAAATTATATAAAATTTCTTTACAAAATAATCCTATTTAACACCTAAGCTTAATAATATACCATTAAACTTCAAAAAAACATATCAAACTTATCAATGGCATCTTCCAAATCATTTAACGTTTTTACAAATTAATCCCGGAGTTAGCTAGATTTCATTACAACAATCTCAAAAATATAAAAATCATTAAAAACGAGATCAAATTCACTTACATGCAATAACGAGAAATGGCCAAAACTCTCAAAGCTCTCTAATGGTGCATTCAACTTGGAAAAAAAAAAAGGAAGGTCCATAATTGCCACTATCTTTCTATAAGGTTTATTTACCAATTAAGTTCATTAATATACATTTCAATTTCTATTTAATACATTTATATAATATAAACTAACTTTTTCTAGTTTTACAATTTAGTCCTTTTTACTTAATTAATTATCTAAACATTAATTTCTTAACCAAATTTTAATATGGCCCTAATGATCTCATAAATATTAAATAATTAATATTTATGAACTTACACGTCAAACTTGTGGTCTCGAAACACTATTTTTGACACCACTAAAAATCTGGTTATTACAAACTCAAATGGGGCGCTCGACACAGGTGGCCATATATTCTCATCTAGAACTAGAAAGAATTCAGATTTCCATACATTGTCCATGTGTTCGATCGAGTACACGCCGTTAATATATGATGTGTATTGTATTTATGTCTGCACACATGCAGCAATTGCATGTGCGCATGGGAATCGAATTGCTTGGAATTTCCCACAATCGTAAGTCCCTTGTGTTAAGGGAAACATGGTACACTACCTCCGACAATATCTTGGTTGGGTCTGCAGTGTACTCTGTGACCGGAATGATAGAGTCTTGACATGAGTGACACGCTACATACATAGTGTTTGCTTTCTCTATATTTTGTTTAATTTTTTCATGAAATCCTCACACCAAACATAGTATCCACTATCATCCAACATATTTCTCCGACCACTTTGGAAATAAAGTACGCCAAGTGAAAGTATGTTTCTTTCACAACCGAGGTTATCGGAAAATGACATGTCCCCTTCAATATGGAATTGATGCATTCTCGCTAGATTCATTGTCATGTGTCAGTATCATAGACCCCCATTATACATTTGTGTCCACTTGATAGAAGTGTATGTTAGCTAGATCACGCGCACCATATCTATTGATGGTGGGCAAGTTATCTAGTATTTCATGGAAATAATGTTGGAGCGAGCTCATACCTATCAAAATTCAAAGTAAAAAAGTGTACCCATGAATGCAAACATTGTATATGTTATAGCATGATTGTAGAAATAGTGGAAACTACATACCTATGTCAATTATTTATTCTCATTGACTATTAACTTGCATCCAAATGTAGTTTTGGTTCAGTCAATTCTGCGCTTAAGTAGTTTGTTTTCTATGCAATTTAGGATTTTAATTTACATTTTTGATAATTAGGCCATAGGATTAAAGTGATAAAAATAAGTATTTTAACACATTTTGTAGGTTATGTGATCAATAAGTCGAATGCGGGGCTTTAGGTTGTGCTAATATATTCAATTGAGCGTGTAGGATGGAGATATAATGGCCCAGTTAACGTAAAGCAAAGGTTGAGTGATGCACAAGCTTCTCGAACATCAAAGCATCAAAAGAAAAACATTAGTCTAAAGTTGCATGTCGTGTTATGCTCACGCAATGGGTGTGACACAACACAAGGCGACGTCTTGCCCAATTTGATCGGGGTTGTTTTCATTCGCGTAACCAAACTTATTCAAATACCTAGGACGTGTTGAAGACCTAATTTGGGTTGCCAACACCTCTATATAAAAGGTATTAGGGGTTGAATGTAACTAAGTCGTCTTAGACACCTTCAAAACCCTCATAGTTTAGAAGTAGATTTTGTTTATTTTCTTTTCGATTTTTTAATACTTTATTGTTTTCCTCTTGAAATTAGTTTTGGTTCAAGAGTTTATTTATATTATTCAAGTATTTTAGTTTATGTCCTTTTGCATTTATTCTATTTCTTTATTCTAATCAAGAGATTTACTACACCGTTCCCCATTCGATATTTCATCCATGATTATTCAAATATCTTTTCTTCTCTGAATTGATCATGTTCTTTACATGTTTTATTCAATTGGAGTTGAGATTATGAATAACATGAGTGGCTAAATCCCTTAGAGAATATTAACAAGTGGATGGGGATGTGATTAATGGAGGATTTAGGGTTTCTAGAGAGGGATTAGTGGTATAAATTATTATTCTTAAATTGTTAGGATTGACAACCCTAATAAGTTATCATAGGCAAGACGAGTTCGGGAGATAAGTCAAACCAAGTAAATCGTAATTTATCCTGGTTGAGAAAGTGAGGTCGATAGATAAGCAAGTATCAACCAATTAATTAGCTAATTAGAGGCTGGGAGGTAATTGTGACACCCCAAACTCTGCTGGGATGAACAAACCCGAATTTGAAGTATTACATTAGCAACCTAAGTGACTCTTTGGCTAATGACCACCCAAGACACACACAGACGACCTTATAACACCTCAATCTTCTCTAATTATTAGTTATTTATTAATGCAGAAGCAAATTATGAGCCAATTTTAAACTTTTCCTAGGTAATTTAACCTAAGGGAATTTTTGTCATTTTACCACCTATGGTAAAACTAGGCCAATTTTAGATCTAAGTGTTTACAGACCTTATTTTAATCGAATTATACAAGCCTAAAAATTTTAGCTTAATTTGAATTCGTTTACTATGTCTAATTCAAGTTTTATTATTAGGAACTAAATTGTAACTTAAACAAATTAGAATACCAATTTAAGAGACAAAAATTCAAACCCTTCAAAAACCCACACGGTCATGTCCCTAGACCAGTATGTCATTTAACGACCATGTTCGCATCGTGAAAAACGTTTAAAACTGATCGTACTGCGCCCATGTAGAACTTCCACATGCGTGTGTGATAGCTCCGATCTCCACATGCTCGTGTCACTTACCCACTTGCGCTGTGTGAAAACTCACACCTATTTTTGCAAAAACTCGTTTTAAAAACTCGATTTTGCATATTTTAATAGCCAATTAAACCCAATTTAACTACGATTAATTAACATACATATACACACAACTTCAATTGAGTTTATTGACATCAATCAAGCCTCAATTATATAGAATTAGGCAATCAATTCCATGCATAACAAACATCGAATAAATAAAAAAAGTGGCCTACCTTAGTTGCTAGTAAATCATTCCATGGAAGCTTCATTTAAACAATCGTTAGTACAAATTTCATGCCTCATACACCGCGTTATAAATTACCGTGTTATCAAGCAACAATACACCATAAATCATTCAATAATTAAACTCAAATATGCCTCAAAATTATTATAAAATCATTCAAAATAAAATGTCCAATGTCCAATTACAACCAAAGTTAAATTAATTCTCGGGAGTTTCATAATGCCCGATTATAGTCTCTAAATATGTAATAAAGTCTCTAACAAGCCTAAATCTCTTAGAACTCTCTTGCTCGGCTCCTCATCTCCTTAAGCTTTGACGATTATATGCACAAATTGTGAGGGTATAAGCTTTGTTAATAAAATGAATAGTAAATCAACATGCAAATCATGCTTAAATCACATCCAATCAATCACCAATTATCGGCCATAATAATGAAACATGTCAATTTAATTTTCATATGCTTTATCAATATCAAGAATCAATTATTCATGGTTTACAAACATCAAATGATATAACAATAATCACACATAAATATATTGGCATATGCTTCTCATGGCTTAATCGAGTGATCATACATTGGATAAGCGGATCTCGAACTCCCACAAATATCAAATCTGATCCACCAAGTTGAGCGGGTCAAAGCATCTTTTTGTAACAACCGTTTTTAGTCAAACCAAAGCAGATGGTTTAGGACCACAAATCTGAATTCAAAATAATTATTTTATTATTATTTTAATTTCTCTGATATGATAATATGATTTTGTGAAAATTTAGTTAAGAAATTTTATCGTTTGAGTGTTTAATTTGATAAAAAGGATTAAATCGCGTAAAGTGTAAAAGTGAAGTTCTATTAGTTAAAAGTATCTAATAGCTATGGATTATTAAAGTAGAGATCCTTATGTTGTAATTAGACCATTAATAGTATGAGTGGACAAATATGACCATTAAAATGATTTTATAAAGGTTAATTAATAAGGTTAATGTTGTAAATTTATAATTAAAAGATATTACATAAAAAAATAAAAGAAAAATATGCATGTTCATCTTTATCAACAGATTATTGAAGAAAGAAAGCCATTAAAGAACACCTAAAATTTGGGCAAGCTATTCTTCATGCATGTGAGTAATTTTCATCCCGTTTTTAATGATTTCTATGTTTTTGAGATCGTTGTAGCTTAATCTAGCTAGCCGGGGACTATTTTGCAAAAATGTTAAAGTTTTAGAGTTTTTCCATTGATGAATATATGAGTATTTTTATGTTTAATGATAGATTATGAATGTTTGATGATAGTTATACAAGTTTTGTTAAGTGATTTTTAGTGAAAATTCAAATTAGGAATTAAATTGTGAAATGTGGAAACTTTGTGGTTAAAATGTGAAATAAATGAAAAATATGGGCTGATATGTATACTAGGGAAATTCGGCTAGCATGGGTTGGTATAAATTGCATGAATTGTAATTTTATGAAATAAGGACTAAATTGTAAAAATATAAAACATTAGGGGCAAATGTGTAAAAGTACCTTAATGTGAATTTTGGACTAAATTGAATAGAGAGGTAATTAAATAAGTTAATTTTGATTACATATAGATCAAGAAAAGTGAAATTTGAATCTTGATCGGGGAAAAAACAAAGTACTCGACTAATCGACCTATTTCGCCGTTTTTACGTCTAAGGTAAGTTCGTATGTAATAAGTTTCATTGTGAATATATTTTAAATGCTTTGATATTGCATAAACTTTGAATACGAGACTACAGACATATTCGACAATGATTCAAAGATGATTCGGCATTAGAAATCCCAGTTGAACCTTAGGAATATATTAGGATACAAATGAGATGTCATTAGGGGTTATTGTGATATTGTGATCCGGGTGCTGGTCATGTATGTCCTACCGGTGGTGAGTATACCAAAATGTGTTGTGGTTACTTGATAGCTTGTGTGAGTAGCAGTGTAGCTACGTCTTGACCCTGACTTGTGTAACACCCCAAACAGGCTCGGACATTACGGCTGATCAGGCGTGTCACATTGAAGTGTTTTTAGCGAAAACCGTATTTTCATTGAAAACCTTTCTTAAAATAAGAGAGAATCTTAACTAAAAACTTGTTCAAACATAAGATTTGATGAAAATAAAGCACTTAGAAATTTTAGTTGCGGAAGCGTAGAAAACATACTATAACTTAAGAAATCCATGTTCAACTTCTCGTAGATACAATGAAAATAATAATAATAATTCAAGTAATAATAACATAATGAAAAACTTATTATCCGAGTCCGAGCATACTTAAAAAGAAATAAAAACTTAAATGCTTAAAAAAACCAAGTCAGATTTATCTTACTAATGGCCACCCGAGTCCCTCTTGACATGAACCTTCTACTGAGCATCACCTGAAAATAAAATAAAATAGGGGGTGAGTTTTCACAAACTCAGTGTGTACAACCCTCTATAAAGAAAAAAACAAGCATTGAAAGAAGAATCAACAAACATGCAATGCAAACCCATCCAAATTATCCATCCGCTACACACCGGTTTGTCCCCGTCACACCATGTGGGGATATAAATATCGACCCACCATTTACACACCAATGGTAGTCGGTTGCGGAGAACTACCTTCATTTACATATTGGGCTTTAAAAGCCATTGGTGGATCCATGATTGTCAAGCCACCATCCAGATCCTCATATACTTCCTCCTTTCCATATTTCCCATCCCATATGCAACCTAAGCGAGAATATCATATGTATGCGACAAATAGGCATGTCACATTTAATAAACTTACATTTAAACATATGGGGTATTTTGGTCATTTTGCCCTTAGGGGCATTTTGATAATTTTTCCTTAATTATGGTTTTCACTTACCTTGGCCGTTAACAAGTCCATGAGCTAAGATGAGCGAATACTATGCACGGTAGGATCTAGAGAAGAAGAGGTGGGTATGCACGGGTGGGATTCGAGAAAAGATGAGGTGGGTCATTAAGACCAGCTTAAGTACTAAGCTCTCCTAGATCCAATCTTAGACATGCATATACAGTTGCCACACCTTAACCCTTTGAGTTGTCCACGACACGCAAAATTTAATTAAGTCTTATGTAGTTGTCATATACTAGGCCCAAAACCCCTTACAAAGTCCAAACAAATTCACATACCTATATCTGGCCCATTAAGCCCAATCATATTCATATGGCCCATTAGGCCCAAATCACTTGTATATGGCCCATTAGGCCCAAATCACATTTATATGGCCCGTTAGGCCTAGACACATTTATATGGCCCGTTATGCCCTGTCACATTCATATTCATGCTCACATACACATTCCTATCACATAGCATCAATATTCAGTTTTTGCCTATTGTGGGCCCAACAGCCCATTGGGCCCATTTAGCCCATTCCGACCTGTATGGACAAATCACAACCCAAGTCCACAGAATTGCCCATGGGTCACAGGAAACCTATCGGTCTCTCCCTTACGAGTGTTCGCGCATTCGCAAGACCACCGTAGCCAAACTTTCGGCTTTTTGGTATTTCACATTTAGACATTTCGGCATTTCGACTTTCTAGATTCATAGTGTGTGCGGTGTATGTACACACACAGTAAGCTAAGCGTGATGCGATCTCCTTAGCCCAAACCTACAATCGATATCACTCAAAGATTAATCTTACATACTTATCGAATACTTTACCAAAAGCCGGAATCTCACCTTAACCTTACAAGCGCCAAGCCTTTACTAACTTTTACTTTGATCACTAAACATGCATATTTCTCGGATCTAAAGAGAAAATTGGCGAGGAATCTAAAAGCGAGATCGACACTAATTCCACTAGATTCAGTCAAATAAAAAAGTATTGACCTTTGAGAGATTCAACACTTTTGACTTTTCAAATTTAGTATGGTGAATAAGGTTTATTTGCAATGATTAAGAAAGAAGTAGAAGAATAAATCGACTAAGTGAAACAAAGAAAATTGTGTAAGAAGAATAGAAATCGGTAGGAAGAAAAGAAAAAGAAAAACAAAAGGGTTATCGGCTTTTGGAGAAAGGGGTTTGGAAATAAGGTGAAGAAAAATTTGTGATGCTTGGCAACCCATATTTCTACTTATTTATAGCCCTTATAGCTGAATTTTCCATGCCCAATTCCCAATTCGGCTCCATCACTTCTCCCTTCTCATCTCCTCGTTTTCTCCATGATAACCCCTTAATCTTTTCCTTAATTTTCTCTTTGAACACTCCCTTGGAGTCCATCTTCACATACTTCCATTCTTCTAGAAGGCCAAAATTAAACTTCTAAAATTACCAAGCTAGGATTCGAACCTTGGATCTTCTTGCTAACTATTAACGCCACCTCCTTACTCTTTAAGTGGCGTCACTTAGCCACTCCTCCACAAGGCTTTTGATGCTATTTTCCCCTATTTTTATTTAAAAATGACTACTTGCCAACCTAATTCTTTTAATAATTAAACTATAATTTCATTTATTCCTAGGTTGAAATCAAACCTTAATTAAGACCTACTATAGTTATCACATGGCTAGGAACATAAAACACAATTTTTATCAAAACCAAAAACAAACAAAGTTTAGGATTTTGGGATTTTTGAGATTCTGGATTTTGGGACGTTATAGCTTGTGTGAAAGCTTGAGGCAGTTGGTAGCTCAAGAGTGAGCATGTATGTGATATGAGATTGAGATAGCATTGGCTATGTATGTGGCACTTTCTTTGCGAGTTTCTGTGTATCGATAGTATTACGAATGGTTCAACAGGTAAACAAAAGACACGGTTGAGTATAAGATTGATACAAGATTGTGCGGGTATGTACATGAATCGTATAAGCTTTAAATCAAAGAAACTTGTGAAAGACACGTTTAAATCTTATGATTGAATATATGGAAGTTTTTTTTAGATAATATGAGTTACATATTGATATATTCAATTTGATGAATTATGCCTTTATGGATAGATTGAGTTTATTTCATATGAGCTTACTAAGCTATAAAGCTTACTTTGTTTATTTTACTAGTGTTTTATAGTGAATTCAAAGCTAGCTCAGATTCGGGGATCGTCGGAAACTTAGTCACACTATCCTACTATCGGTTTGGTACTTTTGAATTTAAGTATTTTGAGTATATGGCATGTATAGGAACTTTGGTCACTTTGGTATATAAGTTGTTGATGAATTTAGCCATTTGATTTGGCTTGTAAATGTCTTTGGTTTGTTTTGTATATATTGCCATGAAAGTTGGCTAATTTGGTTGGTTTAGTTGTGTATATATGTATGTGTGCATATGGTTTATGTTATGTGATTGAGGTTGGCTTTGTGATGCTTATTGATAATAGGTAAGGTGGTTGATATTAGAGAAGATATATGCTTGTGAATTTGGGCATAATGATGTATGTTTGGAAATGTTTAATTAATTGAATTGTTTATGTGAGTTTTGTATAATGCAATGGCGTATTTTGTGACTTGTGTGTAGTATGGATAATGGTATTGAGTTGGCATGAATTAGGCTTGATTTAGTTGATTTAAATGCATATTTATGCTATGTTTTAGTACCATTGAGTTTGGTGTAGGTGTGCTCAAGTTTGAGTGGCAAATTGGCTTAGTAAATAGCTTATTTTTGTCCAAGCGGGTAGAGACACGGGCGTGTGTCTCGACTTTGTGTGATACATGGTCATGTACTGCGGTCGTGTGACTTGGGTGTGTGGCATAAGTCAATTTACCCTATAGGTTTGTCACGGCCTACTTTGCCCGCACGGCTGCAGGCGTGTGTGTCCATTTTAGGGCACACGAGTTAGCCACACGGGCTTGTGTGTTGGCCGTGTGACCCAAGTCAAAAAGAATTACAGGTCGGACACGGGATGAGACATGAACATGTGCTTCCATTTCGAATGTCGCCACATGGGCGTGTGTCCCTATTTTTGGAAAAAATTTTCTAAGTATTTCAAAAATTTCTGAGTTTTTGGTTTAATCTTTGAATCACTCCGAATGTATGTTTAGGGCCTCGTAGGCTCGTTTTAGGGACGATATGAATGTTGTTGATTGATGAATATATGAAATTTGTAAATGTATGTGTTATTGTACAATATGTTTGGTAATGCTCCATAACCCTATTTTAGCGTTGAATACTTTGGTGAGAGGTGTTACATTTATTAGTATTAGAGCTACGATTTAGTCGATTCTCGAACTAACGTAGCATATGTGAGAGTCTAGCTATACATGCCATATATAACCCGTGATAGTGTGATGATTCCTGACAGTTTAAAATGTGTTTTCATATAGCAAATGGATCTCAATCAGTGAATGATGATGATGTAGAAAATGTCCTTTGCCTCCATTCAATGAGTATCACAATCAGAGTCTAGGCTCAAAATGGGTAGCCAGGAAGGTGAGGCTAAAGAAGCCTTCTTTCAGATGATGAACGAGTGGTTTATGAAGTTTGTTAGAACAAATCCGGCTGCTCAACAACCTCCACCCCCACTTAATCCCCAACTGATTCCTGTAGCCCCTCAAGGTGTAGAGTTTTTATGATTGAATAAGCCACTAGTTGATAAGATTTAAAAACACGGAGCTGAAGAGATTAGAGCTAATGTTGACGATGATCCCAGAGAGAGTGAGTTTTGGCTTGAAAATATAATTTGGGTGTTTGATGAACTTTCATGCACGCCGGCAGAGTGTTTAAAATGTGCCGTATCACTTCTGAGGGACATTGCATTTCAGTGGTGGAATACTCTAGTGTCAGTAGTGCCGAGAGAAAGAGTTACCTGGGATTTCTTTCAAGCTGAGTTCAAAAGGAAATATATCAGTCAACGGTTCATTAATCAAAAGTGAAAAGAGTCTCTTGAACTGAAACAAGGCCGCATATCTCAGAATGAATATGAGCGAGAGTTTGTAAGACTCGATAAATATGCTCTCAGAGTGTGTTTCCTTTGAGGCAATGATGTGTAAAATATTTGAAGGCGGGTTGAGACCAATGGCATATTGCTAATCGAATAGGCGGATCACAGTGGCAACAAAGACACTCATGGTGTAGCCTCTAGTGAGATGTAAACTGAGGTGGCAAAAAGACGATAAGAGGATGTGTAAGACCATGTGGTTGAGACCAATGGCATTATATTTCAATGAAAATATTCATGGTGATGCCTCCGTTAAGATGTAAACTGGAGTGGCAAATCACAACATGAAGATATGTATAAGCCTATGAGGGAGAAGCCCATAACACCCTCGGAGTTAGTACGTTAGGACAGTAAACACATAACTATATGTGAAACATTTGTGTAATATCCTATAACGCCTTTGTGGCATATTATGCAATGCTTTTGTGGCATATTTTGCAATGCCTTTGTGGCATATTTTGTAATGCCTTTGTGTGGCGTATTCTATAATGCTTGTGTGGCATATTCTATAACGCCCTTAAGGCAAAATCTGAAGAACTGCTCTTGGGGCCAAGATCTGAGTAAGTTTGAGTATATCTCAGTTGGATAGCCTTGTGATGAAATTTAATATTAGTCTAAGGGTATTTCCTAAAATTGTTCTCAGTTGTGTTTCTGAAGAGTGAATCTATTATCGTAGCCATCGGTATAGAGATTTTGGTGTATACATAAATGGTTTAAGTGTTTTCCAGATCTAAATTTGTCTATGCTGTGAATGCAAGTTATCAAAATTTTATGGTGTTCGTAAATCTGAATATTTTCATGTTATATATAGAGGTTATCTTGAATATAAGGCGTCCGCCAAGATGGGTGTTCTCGTGATATATTTAACATGGTTGTCTGGAATTCTTGTAAATGACTTAGATTGTTTCATTCATCAGAATAAATTATGATTTAGGGTTGTTTTAATAGATGATCTAATCGGTATTCTAATAGTTGCCAACTACAGTATGAGAATTCGCCAAAGGTAGGATCCATATGAAGGTCAACTTAAAATATCAAATAGTATCAGCATCCACCAAGAATAATATTTACGAGAACATCATCCTGAAAGATCTATGAGAACACCCTCTTGGGTGAAGTATTCTACATCCGTCTGAATGAGAATTCGCCATAGGTAGGTTCTGAATCGATATCCTTTTGGGAAGTACATTTGTTTTTCTGAGAAGAAAATGAGATCTGTATCGACTAGTGAAATTTGGAATCCAACCAAAGAGTGAATTGAGTAGATTGGTTAAGTATGGAAGTGACGCGTATCGTATATGTCCAATATAAGGAAAGTATCTTCCAAAGATTGAGATGAAATCTAAAATCTTCAAGACAAGAAATCAACTAGAAATGCTTCCAGATAATTTGGGTTAAAACTCACTAAGTTAGCTTGAATTTACAAACATTTTTTATGTTTTAGATTCTACTATAAGAGTGGGTGAGCTAGGTGGGGCCAAGGCAAGATTGCGCCATGGTAGCGGTCACGAGTTGTGATATTATGCATCTGAGAGAACATCATAGGAGTATGGCATATAGTACACTACGCAAAGAAGAGTACTGCTATTAACAAAGTTTTATGTTGTAATGTTGCACAATTGTTTAAAACTTTAATGTAATTACTAAAAATCCCTTTTTATTTTAAAGAACATTAATAAAAGAAATAAGAAGTATGATTTAAAATAGTTGTACGCCAATTGTAAAAAAAATGTAAAGAGTTTATGTGTTGTAACATTTGATATTCGGATCCAACGATTACGATCAAGTAAGGGTGTTACATTAATGTTGGTTCTAAGTGCCCTAAGTGTAGTATTTTCGTCTAAGTACACTTGTAATTTTTTGAACAAATTGGTAGATCAAATTATTCATAAATTACATCAATAATATGTATATTGTCCTCACATGGTTTTTGCATGCAAAGCAAAATGGAAGCAAATGTTGCTCATTGGTTGTCTAATGCTTAACTGATACTAAGCGATATTACGTGGTCAGATCATAATACAGAAAGACAACTTGTATTAGTAGACAAACCTAAACATGCCATAGTCTATCAGAAATGAGAAAACCAATTGAAAGACTAATATGTCATCTATCAAGTCCAATTTGGGAGATGCCTTGTCTTGGGCATCGGAGCGGATGACTTCAAAAGATAGAGACATAGATGTATTTGATTGGGCTAATAATACATCGGACTAGAGCTAGGTAGAATAGATCCTAAATTCGTTTATGGATCTATTCACTTATGATGTTCATAGTGTGACATACCTAAATCCTGGGTGCATGGCAGACTATGTACTTGACTCATACACTTTGATGTAAATAAAAGGCTTAGTTCGAATAGATAAGGAACCGAAAGTTGGTGTGTTGGGTGTTCGACTTCTATAGTATGTAGTGTCATTCACAATAGTGGACTTCATAGCTCGATACATGGGTAAATGATATCCTCTTATAGGCATTACATGGTTGATGAAAAGTAAACGTGGCCACAAGTCATTCATCTTTGTGATGAATGACTTGATTATTATTTGATAGTAATTAACTTTTCATGAAGGAAGATGTAAAGGTTACCATGAGATAAAATAGGCTCATATTGGGAGAACGGATATTATCTAATAAGATCGGTGATATCCTATGAGGGTAACTTATGTGAGGTCATTAGGCGAGAGCGAGTAGTTGCTTTCAGTAATGGTATGTCATTAAGGAGAGCTTAGTCACGATACTATAGTAGAATGACTTCGTGACTAAATGAGTTTATAATTAATAGGTGAAAAACTATAATTTAATTATAAACCATTTGAGCGCTAATTACATATGTCCAATCAGTCCCTCCGCTAGCTCGTTGAAACTAGAAATGATTATGGTTTTCTCCAAAATGGAGAAATGGAATCATTTGAAAATGAATTTAGTTTTCTCAAAATGGAAATGAAAATGAGAAATGATTCATTTGCAAATTTATATGGATTACTCATAAAAATCAAAAGAATGAGTTTATGTTTTTAAGCAATTTTAGATTAGAAAATGAAAAATAAATCATTGATCCTGATGAACTAGTTGAGTTGTGAAATATTGAATATATCTTCTTGGAAATTTTACCACGGGTAAAATCATCATAATTTTACCAAGGGTAAAATTAGGATGAAAAATTATTTAATTGGAAAATTAATATTTATTTTAAAAATAAAAAAATGTATTGAGTTCGATTAAATTATAAAGTGTTGGGTTAAAAGTCAGAAAGCACATATAATTGAGTCAATACAATTAGAGGCTTGAATCTCCATCATAATACATATAAGGAGAAACACACTCTATTAGCCTTTTTCTCTCTCCTAGTTGGACTAGGAAGTCATTTTCTATTTGAAATAAACATCCACAATTCAACAAGGGTTCTACCTTATCTCTCTATAAATTGATAGCATCGGTAGAGCTATTTACACAATTTTAAGAGATTGTTACTCTAACCAAAAAAAGAGAGAACTTATACTCAACTATTAAATATATTTTTACAAGATAACAATTTCTACGGTTTATATTAAAGATAAGAGAATTTTGGTTTTCACCTTATAAGGAAATTTTTTTTCTAGTTCTGTGTTTTGATTCAATTAGTTCGAGTCCACACTTGAAGCAGTTCGTGGTACGAGAATAAAAGAAAAGATAGTTTGGTTGAGAGCTGAAAAATATCAAGGATATGCTTATCCGAAAACACAAGAACAATTTTGGTCTAAAGGTTTATTTCTAAAAATAACACAAACTGGGTCAATTTTATTTTAATTTTCCACTGTGCAAGAAAACCGTTTTCAAACTGGATTTTTTCCAACATTTACCAAACCCTTGATTGAAGTTCCCTCCTTTGTTACCTCCCACCTCCCACTTAAGATTTGGATAGACCTTCTACCTAGGATTGTACATATTAGAATAAGGATTTTTGCCCCTATTTCCCAAGTAGTTCACCTCCTCAGGCTGGCTTTTAGAGTAACTACTCCGAACTACATTATCACCCTTCCCACCAATTTAATGTTACGTCGAACGATATGGCTCAAGCGTCGGAGGTTTGTTAGTGTTCATCTTAAGAAAATTAAGCTTTTGAGGATCTGCTAGTATTTATCATCCTCTTTAATTGTATCTACCGTCGTCGGGGTCTCAGATTGTAGACAAACATGTCAACTGGCCACATGTATGAATTCGTAGGCATGTCCTTGATCAGCTGACAAGCTTCCGCATAAGTCTTAGACATAAAAGCACCAGCCCCATCTAACTCGAACCTCTGATTCCCATTTAGACCATTATAGAATATTTGCATATGCAACCAATCAGCCAACCCATGGTATGAACACTTGCATAGTAACAATTTGAATCTCTCCTATGCCTCATAAAGAGTTTACCCCTCAATCTAGCAGAAATTGGTGATGTCTTACCTCAATTGCATCATCTTGCTTGGTAGAAAGAATTTCGCCAAGAATTTGTTTGTAAGTTCCTCCCAAGTGCAATCGATTTTGGAGCGTGTGAACCCAACCAAGTAGAAGCACAATTACACAAAGAAAAGGGAAATAACCGAAGACAAATAGATTCGTCGGTGACCCCATTAAATTTAAATGTATCACATAAATGTAAAAAAATGTTTAAGGTGTTGATTGGGGTCATCATTCATCGAGCCTTGAAATTGCAAGTTACTTTATATAATTTGTATAATGATTGGCTTAATCTCGAAGTTATTTGCATTGACTTCTAGTCTATTGATGCTGCCTCGCACAACATCCAAATTTGGCATTGTGTAGTCACACAATGTACGATCTCGTTCTACCGTTGATTCTGCAATCTATTCTATTGGTTCCTTTAGTTGTTGTACATGCTTGGATTGGTCCTCAAATAATGGATTCTCGTGTGGTAGATCAAAAAATGGTGGATCTTCTCTCGAATTGATAGTTCTTGTTGTTCGTCCTAAGATTTGTTCTGGTTCAAAGTCTATCTCGATTAGGTCACCCCTACTCCGGGTCATACACTGCAAATAAAAAGTAAAGTTAATAAAATTAAAACAATTTGCAAAAATAAAAATAAACCATCATATCTATAACTTTAAATTTCACTAATTATCATATTAGCATCCAATAAATTCACTAAAAATTTAATTTAACACTAAAACCTCCTTGGAAATGACACCAACAACTTGACCACGATCCGATGTGCATGCACCGTGGCTTGGAAGTATGCAATTGGATAAAGAATTAAGTGCGGTGCTTGCAAATGTACAGGTCAAATTGCAATATAGTTATAGTTACAATGAAACACTTTGAAAGTATTCTGAGGATCATACCCAATAGAGGTCTGTATAAACCAAACTAACAGTAAATTCTAACATACTAAACTTGGTCTAAATAGTTACTGATTTACTCATTATAGTACGACTAAAACTAAAATTAAGAGTTGACAAATTAAATACTAAATTGCATAAATCACGAAATTCCAAATTAATAATCAAATTAAACAATCAAAATGATGATTAACTTCCATGATTGTGATTAACCTAGATTTGGGAATTTTACCAATTAATTAAGAACTAACCTAAATAAAATATTTTGACCTTTAACTAAATTAATTAATCGGCTTAGTCCATTTATCTTTCAACGTAATGGATTTAAACCAGCCTAGGTTAAACTAGTTCAAAGTAGAATATCATTTCGGTCTCATCTATATAAGTTACTTCCTAGAGTCGTCAATTCTAGGGTTTAGGCGTATTCAACCTTATCCAATTAATTGGGCTATAAACCCTAATTCTAAGCTAACCACTCCCACCTCGGTCAATGAACCTTCCTAGGGTTTTAGTTATCGGTCATTATAAATGCAAATGATCCTACCCAATTATTAAATATTTAAGCAATGAAAAATAAAAGAGAAAGGGAAAAGAAAATCTCAAGAATTTAGGAATTCGAGAGTGCGATGGACGAACGTCCACGTTATCCCTGCGAACAATGTTTGATTATCAATTTTAATGGAAGTGTAAACAAAAATAAAATAAAATAAGAGAAATAAGAAATCAAAATGAAAACAACTTTGATTGAAAATAGAAAAGTACTTGAACAATAATTGAAAGAAAAAATAAAATCTAAGTGATCGCCTTAGGACGTGTGAACATTGAGAGTGAGAATACTATTACAAAAGATGTGGAATTAGGAAGTGTTTACAAGTATACGGGTTAGGTTGTAATATAGATTGTTACAATAGAACATGAAAGTATTCCGAGGATCGTACCCAATGGAGGCTTGATTAGATTAATGTTAATTTCTATACCAATAACTCTAAGCAGTACTGATTCGAAACCACATTACGATAATTCATATAGAATAATTAAATAGAAATAAAAGATGCAAAAGATACTAAATATTAGAAATAAAATAATTGTAAATCTCTTGATAGAACAAATAGAAGACTACCTTGCTTCAGTGCTCATAGCTAACTCCTGATCCATAATCCTAAAACAGTTATTACCTCTCAGTCTCTAACTAACCTAACTAGTCATTAAGAACTACTTATCTCTTGATCTCACAGTTCAAACCGAGACAGGCTAAGTGATGCTCAATAGATTATTCTATGACTTCATCTATATAACTTTCTAGGGTTGTTAGGCCTAGGGTTAAAGCACTCTCAACCAAAACCAACTGATCTGATAAGAAACCCTAAAGTAGCATTAACTCCTCTCATATTCGCTTGCTAATCTCCCTCAGGTCTTAGTTACTCATGAATCTAATTTCAGAAATCCCTAGAATTCAAATATCAATGCAATATTAAAAGAAAAAAGAGGGAAGAAGAGATTGACTCTAAATATTATTGAAGTGTAGAAACTTGAATTTCTGTTGTGTGATTCATAATCCTAAAACGGTAACACGAACAGTTGAAAAACTAATTTGAAAATTGAAACTAAAAGATTACAAAGCAAAAGCCTAATTTTAGAATTAAAACTTAAGATGAAAGGGGGGAAAGTACTCAATTAAATTATGAGCATTCCTATTTATAAGAGTCATGTTAGATGACTCATTTAGACCTAATACAAATGATTAAACATAATTAAATCGAGTTGTGCGAACGAAAACACCCTTGACATTTTAATTGGCCTTGTTGCAGCTCTGTTGTGACACCGAAGGTAGTATGCTGCTTAAGGTGCATTCAAGGCTGTGTTGAAACATCCTATGGTGCGTGTCGCGACATGGACGATAGTATGTTCCTCAGGCATTATAACAACACTTTTTTCAAAGGTGTCAAACATGGTGATTTAGGGACCATAATTTTGACTAGTGAGTTAATAAATATTATTTATTTAATATTTTTGAGTAGTGTCGTATTAAAGTTTGGTTCAATAATTTTGATGTTTGGTTGGTTAATTAAGTAAAAAGGATTAAATCATAAAAGTCAAAAAAGTTAATCACTATTAACTTGGTAATTATATTGGACGATTAAGGGAAAAGGCTTAATGAAATTTAAAGGTTTAAGTAAAGGTTACTTTGGTAATTAAATAATTGCTTAACATAATCAAGTAACCAAAAATCATCATCTTCTTCATTCCACCATATTTTGGTGAAAGGCCATTGAAATAAAAGATTGGAATGTTTGGTTCATGTTCGCTTGCATGCAAGTGAAATTTTACTCTGTTTTAAGTAAATTTTTATTTTGGGATCGTTGTAGCTTAATCTAGCTAACTTGAGGACTATTTTGTAAAATTGTTAAAAGTTTTAAGATTTTCCATTAATGAATTTTAGGAGTTCTTGAGGTGGGTGATAGATTTATCGGTTTGGTTGTCTAATAAGACTATTTTGTAAACTAATTTTAGTTAATTTTAAGTTTAAGGACTAAGTTTATAAAATATTAAATATAGCAAGGAATTCTTGTGAATGTAGTCATTTAGGGACCGTTAAAGGACTATAATAAATTTGGCATTAAGGTTTTTGGTCTAATTGTAAAAATATGTAAGTTTTGATTTAAAGACTAAATTGTATAAAAGATAAAAGTTTAGGGTAATTTTGTAAAAATGAAATTAAAGGGATTTTATGCATCTAATAAGTATTATAATGTGTTATATATTGATAGTCTGAAATTACTTATTATTTAGATCAATAAACAAATCAACTAGTGATTTGATTGTGGTAAGTTCGTATTGTTTATAAAATTTGATTGTGGTATTTGTGAATTGATGAGTTGTGTATGTTGGTGAATGATTTATATCGTTTAAAAATCTTAAACTTTATATGGATCAAAATGCACTGATATTGTATTTGAGGTATGTGATTGAAAATGAGAAGTATATGGATGACATGTGGATGTGGTAATGGTTAAGTAATTAAATGATATGGTTATGAAATAAGACCCGTATGAACTTTGTGAATGCCTAGGATTCAAATGACATGTCATTAGGGTTATTATCGTTTTGAGTGTTGGTGTTGGATGTCCTACCAGTGGCTAAGATCCTGCATTTGTTGCAGATTCTTCATAGCTCGTATGGGCAGCATCGTGTAGCCTATCATCCCAATCTATAGCCTATATGAGCTAGCCCATTTCACTACTCTTGTGAGCATTTTCCCTGTGTATCCAACATTATTTCACTATGGTTCATTGAGTGAAAACTAGACATATATAAAAGGGTTAATTGTCATGGCAAATGGGTATATGATATAATAATTAGGATATGAAATGGTAAAGTGTTAAATCTGAAAGATGATATTGGCACTAATTGTGATTACTTGTGGATGACTACTAAGTTTGGATAGATTATACATTCATTTATGAAAGTACTAACTTGTAAGATTTGTGATTTACATAGGCTAACCATGAGCATAGACTTTTGCTTGCGAATTGGTATAATACATGCTTTAGTTGTTTTCTTTAAAAATCAGTAAGTTGAGTTAATTTTTATATGAGCTTACCAAGCATTGATTTGCTTACATCCGTTGTGTTAGATTTCTTTGTAGATCATTGGAAGTCATTTTCGATTAGAAGTCAAGTCAGAGCTCACACTATTTGTTAAACGACTCGATAGAATTTTGAGCACTTTGGGATAGGTTATAAGTGGCATGTAGTAGGTGTTTTGATTTCATATGTATATATTCAACTTGTGGTATGGTTTGGCTATGTGAATAATGATGTGGTATTTTTCTAAGTTGGTGCTTTTGGTGATTAAGTATGTACATATTTAAGGTTGTTTTGGTCATGTTTTGTATGTTTTGTTTTGGTATGTGATATGGTGAAATGGTTCAAATATTAGGAATTTGTTTTCTGAATGGATGGTTGTTAAATGTGAAATTGAATATGCTTGAATTTAGGTGCCAAATGTAGCATATTGGTTAGGCACTTAGGGTGTATAAGATAGATGTTGTTTTACGTATATTTTGATGACTATTAAATAGGTTTGAGTAATGGTTTAATAATGCTTGTGGCCTAAGTGAAACTAAATTAGGTAACCTATGGAGAAAGTGTCATTTAGGTGCACAAAGGCTAATACACGATCGTATTCCATACACAGGTATATGGCACGGTTGTGTGGTCTGTGTGATTTACTTTTCAATTGGCACACACAACATCAGTTAGTTACACAATTTTGAGACACGGTCGTGTGCCTCCTCCCACACGGCTTTAGCCGCTACACACGATTTGTCAACATAGCCATGTCCTATAGCTTCACATGGCATTTACCTCACTTTTCTCAAATGTTTCAAATGAGTCCTTACTTTGTTTTAAATTGTTTTATAACTTTGGTAAGTATGAATTAACACTGCCAGGATATGAATGAGATGATTTTGATTATATGTTTGATAAATAACAATTGTATGAGAATGTTTTGTATCGATATAGCATTATTTTGTTATATATTGTATAGTAGCATCCCGTAGCCCTAATTTGATAATGGAGACAAGTGAGGGGTGTCGCATTTAATGGTATTAAAGTTATGATTTAGTCAGTTCTCAGGCTGAACGTAACATGTATCGAGTCTAGAAATACATGCTACCTTATAATCTATGATAGTGTGATGTCTCCTGACTTGATTTGATTTTGTTTTTCATATAAATACAAGATGTCATTTGAATCCAATTGAGCTAATTTCAATGAAGTCGAGGGTAATGTTTTGACTTCGGTGCTTGAAGTTACTTAGAGTGTGCTCGTTTCTGAGTGCCAGGGAAGTGGGGCCCGTGAGCCTTCTTCCGTATGATGTCGAAATGGTTTACTGATTTTATGCAAGCAAATCCAATGTCTCAGCAACCTCCACCCCCTTCTGTACCTCAATCGATACCCCTATTCCCTAAGGTTTGGATTAGGCACGAGTTAATAAGCCTCATATTGATAAAATTTGTAAATGTGGGGCCGAGAAATTCTATTGTAAAGTTGAAGATGATCCAGAAAAGGCTGAGTAATGGTTAGAAAATACCTTAAGGGTATTGGATGAATTATTGTGTTCACCGAAAACTGTCTAAGGTGTGTTGTGTCGTTGCTCATGGAAGAAGTATATCAGTGGTGGATAACATTAATTGTAGTAGTACTGAAAGACCGTTTGAGTTGGAAATTCTTTCAGACTAAATTTCAAAAGAAATATATCAGTCAGAGATATCTAGACAAGAAATTAAGAGATATCTAAAGCAAGGCCATAAGATAGTAGCTGAATATAAGAGGGAATTTGATCGACTCAGAAGATATGCCCTTGAATTAATTCTGTCAGAGGAAATCATGTGTACTCGATTTGAGGAGGGTTTTAATGAAGAAATTTAGTTGCCTATGGGGGCACTCAAATTAGAAGAATTCGTTGTTCAAGTTGATAAAGCTTAGAAGATGGAAGGCATTAGTAAAGCAAAGAAAAAGATTGATTTTGAGATTCGTGACACTAGTAAACAAAATTTGGGTACATCTTTTTCCTCTCCCTCAAAGAAAATAAAAGAATTTCACAGTTGATTTTCAATTCCGTTTGGATTTTCTAGGAGAGATCGAGTAAAGAAAAGTAACTCAAAACCTCAAGCCACCTCTGTAGCTAGTGTCAAAAGTGTTCAAATGCTAACAAACCTAAATGTAACCAATGCAGTAGGAATCATTTCAGGGAGTGTCATTTGAAATAAATATATTGTTTTAGATGTGGTTAGCTAGATCATTTCATTAGAGATTGCCCTAAAAGATTTGATATAGATAAAGCTCAAAATGTGCGATCAAGGGTTACTTCTTCAAGAGGAAGACAACCAAGAAACAGTGGTAATGTTAGAAGTGGAATGAAAGACACTGTATTATGATCTGAGGCACGAGCTCCTACTATGGCTTATGCAATTCATGCTCTCGAGGATGCTTCAACACCTGATGTTATCATTGGTACATTTTCTCTCTTTGATGTCACTATTTATGCCCTGACTGACCTAGGGTCAACTCATTCGTATATTTGCATTGCATTAGAAATAGATAAGAAAATATCAGTAGAGTTAACTGGATATGTGGTCAAAGTAACTAATCCACTAGGTCAAAGTGTTTTAGTTGATAAGATTTGCAAGAATTCAAGATTGAGACTTCCCAGCTGATTTGATGCTTTTGCCCTTTAATGATTTTGACGTCATTCTTGGCATGGACTGGTTGACCTTGCATGATGCTGTTGTAAAAAAACAAATTGTTTTGAAATGTCAGAATGGTGAGTTGGCAATGTGGAAACAAACAGATTTGACAATCCCACCAATATTATTTTTGCTTTATCAGCTCAGAAGCTTGTCAAAAAAGGGTTCAAGGCATATTTAGCGTATATCCTTGATGCCAAAGCTTCAGAATAAAAAATTGAACTAGTTTCGACTGTATGTGAATTTGTTGATGTGTTCCCAAAAAAGGTGACAGGGTTACCACCAATCATGGAGGTTGAATTTGTTATCGAATTGCTCTATATAGAATTGTTTCAACTAAATTAAAAGAACTTCAAGCACAGTTGGAAGAATTGTTAGATAGAGGGTTTGTTCGACTGAGCGTATCTCCTTAGGGTGTGCCAGTATTGTTTGTAAAGAAAAAGGAAGGGTCGATGAGACTAGTATTGATTACATGCAGTTGAATAAAGTCACGATTAAGAGCAAATATCTTTTACCCCGTATTGATGATTTGTTTGATTAGTTGAAAAGTGCGATAGTGTTTTCAAAAATCGATCTTCATTCCAGATATTATCAACTAAGGGTTAAACAGACAGATGCGCCGAAAATAGCTTTTCGAACCAGGTGCGGACATTATGAATTTTTAGTTATGTCGTTTGGTTTAACAAGTGCTCCATTTGTATTTATGAATCCAATTAATAGAATATTTCTATTGTATTTAAACAAGTTTATTGTTGTTTTCATCGATGATATATTGATTTATTTGAAAAGTGAGACTGAGCATGCCCAGCATTTGAGTAAAGTATTGCAAACATTGCGCAAGAAATAGTTGTATGCAAAATTCAACAAATGTGAGTTTTGGCTTCATGAAGTTAGGTTTCTGGGTCATGTGGTTTCGGCAGATGGTATATGAGTTGATCCTAGCAAGATTTAAACTATACTGAGTTGGAAACTTCTAAGAAACATCACCGAAGTAAGAAGTTTTCTAAGTCTGGTCGGTTATTACAGACGTTTTGTTAAGGGTTTTCGATAATTGTGTTGCCAATGACAAGATTGTTGCAAAAAAATATTAAATTTGTTTAGACTGATAAATATCAACAAAGTTTCGAGCAGTTGAAAACAATGTTAACTGAAGCTCCCGTTTTAACTCAACCAAAATCTGGGAAAGAATTTGTGGTATATAGTGATGTTTCACTCAGTGGTCTGGGTTGTGTTTTGATGCAGGGAGCTAAATTTGTGGCTTATGCTTCCCAATAGTTGAAACAACACGAGAAAATTATCCGATGCACGATCTAGAACTTGCGACTATTGTGTTTGCCCTAAAAATTTGGCAACATTATTTGTACGGAGAAAAATGTCATATTTTCACCGACCATAAAAGCTTGAAATACTTGATGTCCCAAAAACAACTAATTTGCGACAATATAGATGGTTGGAGTTGTTGAAAGCCTCTGATTTGATCATTGGCCATTACTCGGGGAAAGCTAATATTTTTGTTGATTCTTTGAGTCAAAAATTATTATTTGCTTTGAGAGCCATGAACACTCATTTGATGATTGAAAATAATGGTTCAATTTTGGTTGAGTTAAAGGCTAAACCGATGTTTTTGTAACAAATTCGTGAAACATAGAAAAATGATGCCAAATTGAATGCTAAATGGGAATAGGTTAAAAAAATACAAGATACAAAATTTTGCGTAGATTCTGAAGGTAGCCTGTATTTTTGGAATAGATTATGTACCAAAGAACTCTGAGGTTAAATGAGAGATTGTACGGGAAGCTCACTGAAGCACTTACTCGATTCACCCTAGTAGTAACAAAATTTACAACGATCTGAAACAAATGTACTAGTGGCTGGTATGAAACATGAGATTTCAAAATTTTTGGCTAAATGTTTGAAATGTTAGCAGGCGAAGTTTGAGCATCAGGTTTCATTCAGGATGCTACAGCCTATTATGATCTTGGAGTCAAAATGATAATGAGTCACCATGGATATTATGTCAGCATTGCCGTTGTCACCAAGAAAGAAAGATGCGATCTAGGTTGTTGTTGATTGATTGACTAAATTCTCACATTTCATTCTTGTACACACAAATTTTTTGCTCGAGAAATTAACAGAATTGTATGTCTTAGAGATCGTCAGATTGCATGGTGTACCATTGTTGATTATTTCTGACAGTGATCCGAGATTGACCTCTAGATTTTGGGTGAAGTTACACGAGACTCTGGGCCCTAAATTAACTTTTAGTACGACATTTCATCCATAGATCGACGACCAATCTGAGAGAGTGATTCAGATACTCAAGGATATGCTCCATTGTTGCATTCTTGAATTTGAAGGTAACTAGAAAAAATTTCTTCCGTTAGTTGAATTTGCTTATAACAACAGTTCCTGGGCGAGTATTAAAATGGCCCCATACCAGAACTCCTTTGTAATTGAGTGATAAAAAGCTTTCGAGTACCGGCTTGATCCGTGAAATCGAAGAAATAGTTAAGGTTTTATGAGATTGTTTGAAAGCTACTTCTATTCTTCAAAAATCGTATGTCGATTTAAAAAGAAAAGACATCAAGTTTCAAGTGGGTGATAAAGTGTTCCTGAAAGTATTGCCCTGGAAGAAAGTTTTCCGTTTTGGCCAAAAAGGGAAACTCAGTCCGCGATTCATCGGTAATATGACATTATCGAAAGAATAGGGTCGATAGCTTATCATTTGGCTTTGCCATTAGAATTTGAAAATATTCACAATGTTTTTTAGGTGTCGATGTTTAGAAAATATAGATTTGATCACTCCCACATAATCTCTTCAATTGAAGTAGAACTACAGTCTGATATGACGTATAGTGACGAATCGATTAAAGTTATGGCTCGAGAAATTAGAGAAGTGATAAACAAACAAATAAATTTAGTAAAATTTATTTGGCAATGACACGGGGTTGAGTAAGCCACTTGGGAATTGGAAGAAGTTATTAAATCACAATACCCGAACCTTTTCTCTTGTAAGATTTTTAGGGATAAAAATTTCTTTTGGTAGGGGGAGAGTTGTAACAGCCTATTTTTCAATGGTATCGAAAGCGGTGGTTTCGAGACCACAATTCCGACTAGTGAATCAGTAAATATTATTTATTTAACAGCCTATTTTTAGTTAAATTAGAACAGTAGTTTTGAAACCACAAATCTGAATTCAAAATAATTATTTTATTATTGTTTTAATTTTTCCAGCACGATAGTGTGTTTGTATGAAAATTTCGTTAAGAAATTTTATCGTTTGACTGTTTAATTCGATAAAAAGGACTAAATCGCGAAAAGTGTAAAAGTGGAGTTTTATTAGCTAAAAGTGTCTAATAGCTTTGGAATCTTAAATTAGAGGTCCTTATGTTGTAATTAGACCATGGTTATTATGAGTGGACAAAGATGGACATGTATTAAATAATTTAATGAATTATAACAAAGGTTATTTAGGTAATTTATTAAATAAACATAGTAAAAATAAGTAATTATATCATCTTTCTATTCTTCATCTTCAACCGAAACTAAGGTGTAGAAAAACCATTTTTAAGCTTTCAAAGTTTCGGCTACTTCATTTGGCTGAATTGGTATGTATTTTTTTCCTGTTTTTAATGATTTTCGTGTCTTTGAGATCGTTGCAACTAGGTCTAACTAGCCCAGGGACTAATTTTGCAAAACTGTTAAAGGTTTAGGGTTTTTCCATTGATGAATCTATGAGTATTTTGATGTTTGATGATATATTATGAATGTTTGATGATAGTTACACAAGTTTTGTTAAGTGATTTTTAATGAAAATGCAAATTAGGGATTGAATTGAGAAATGTGGAAAGTTTGTGGGTAATTTGTGAAATAAATGAAAAATATGGGCTGATATGTGAACTAGGAAAATTTGGCTAGCATGGGTTGGTATTAAATTGCATGAATTTGTGATTTTATGAAATAAGGACTAAATTGTAAAAGTTGTGAAATACTTGGGGCAAAAGTCTAAATATGCTTTAATTAGTGTTTTTGTAACGCCCCAAATTTTGGGCCTAGAATTTTTGGATTTTGAGCATAAGGACAGTGAGGAGGCTGCACATATGTGTTTAGTCGTGCAACTTAATGACAGAACGAGCCTGCTAGTCTAGTGGTTGAATGTATGTTAACTTGACTCAGGGTCCCTGGTTCGAGTCTCTGAGTGGGTGTTTTGGAAAACATTTTATTTATTTCTATTTTAAGTTAATATACTTATTTAGTTTAATTGTTTACTATTATTATTTACTTTTACTTTTATTTTTAATGTTTATTTTTATTCTTCTTCCTGTTTCACATTTTTTCTCTGTTCCTCTCTCTCTCTTTGTTTCTTTTTCTTTTTGCTATTTTCTTTCTGTCAAAACAGGTTATTGTGGATTCTGGCGTTTCGCTCCTCTGTCGTTCCTTCTTCATCAAAACAGGTGTGGGATTTGAACCGTAACTACGTATTGTATTTGTTGTTGATTCTGCAAATTTTTATTCGACTTATCCTGTTTGGATGCTAACCCGTTGGTTTTGGGGTTTTAGTTGTTGATAGTGAAGGGAAAACTCCCTTTTCTGATGTACTTTGATAGTGTGAGGAATTGGGATTGTTCCAGTGGCCAAAACAGTATTTTTGGGACTGAACTAGGGTGGTTTCCTAGCCTCTTCGACAGCCACACAGGTGTGTGCCGAGGCATACGGCCATGTGGATTTAAAAATTAGGGTTTCGGGCCAATTTTGGTGTCACACGGTCGTGTGGCTGATTTGGGGACTTTGTCGACTTTCACACGGCTGTGTCCCTTGGTCCACACCGGTATGTGAGGTTGGGGATTAGGGTTTTTGAATTTTAGGGTCACACGGCATGGCCACATAGCCGTGTGACTGATTTGGGATTTAGAATTCCACACGGGCGTGTGTTTCAGAACACACGGGCGTGTCTGGTGGCCACACCGGCGTGTGAGATCCTTACACGGCCGTGTCTGCTCTGCACTTGATTTTAGTGAAATTAAATAGTGTGTTACACGGCCTGCTCATTCGGCCGTGTCCCTACACCACACGAGCATGTGCCCCTGTCACATGGCCTTGTGCTACCCTTCACACGGGCATTTGGATCCCCACACGGTTGGAGCATACGGGCGTGTGGCCCTAACTCGCCAAATTCTGATTTAGGGAAATTCAAGTACAATCGTGATTTTATGTGTTCCAACCCTCCACTAGGCTTATTGAGGGTAGATTTGACTATGTTCTGACTTCGAATTATGTATTGTTGTAATTGAATGTGTGTTGTGTTAGGTATCGAAACTGAGTATATAGGTATGCACGTTTCTGTAACAGATTGATTGATTGCAAGTGATTGCTTCTGAATGATTGTCTGAAATTGTGTTCTGAATTGGTGCTCCTGTATTCATGCATTTGCATACATCCATTTGCATAAACCATTTTGTGTTGGGATGTTGAAGAGAAAGGAGATTTACGATTTGGCAGTTTATCTACATACTGAAGCCCCTAATACCTAGAGGGTCGTGGGCGGTCCCAATACCTAGAGGGTCGTGGACGATTTGACTGATCTGGCAGTACTACTGCAACCCGTCGGTATAACAGTTCACCGCATTGCACTGTACCGCATGTACGTTAGCTACGCTACATACTATTATCTGATCTGGCAGTTTATACTGCATGTCTATACCACGGTTCACAGCATTGCATAGTATAGCTTATACGCTAGCATTGTTGCATAACATATGAAACTGGCAGTTTGTGTGCACACTGTTAGCCCCAATTCCCAGAGGGTCAAGGGCAGTCCCAATCCCTTGAAGGTCGAGGACATTGTTGATGATCATTGTTGCCGGGCAACCCGAGATGACATCCGATGGAGTATAAGGTTGGATGGACTTTTCGAGGTCCTACTCAGAGTGCAGGGATGAGTGGGTTGATTAAATCCCTACAGTAAGTGTAGAGTTGGATGGAGATGGTGTGTTGGCTGGATGGGTGGGTGATTTTATAACTCATTTGCACTCATACGCATCTGATTGTATCTGTTTGACTGAATGTGACTGTATTGCTCGATAAAGATGTCTGAATGATATGTATGACTGAACGTGATACTGTGTTTAGATGTGACTGACTGATTGACTAAAAGGCACTTGTGCCTAAGAGGATTCCGTAGCTATAACTGCTACTGTCTGATTGGATACTGGCTCTGGAAAAAGGGCTTAGGCCCAGTTTGTAACTATTGGAAATTACCATTACTATGTTTGACAGAGCCATATGACTGTAAAGTTACATATGGTCTGCATTTGTTTTAGCCGGTCCGTAAGTATGTTATATTTCCAAACTGCTACCAATTTTCTAGTTTCCCTTCTGTAGTTTAATTGGTTTAATCTCACATTGAGCTTGAGTAGCTCACTCCCTGTAACACCCCTTACTCGTACCTGAGACCTAGATAAGTTACGGGGTGTTACCGTACAAAAACATGACACTTTTGGAAAATTTCAGATTATAAAATTTCATTTCGATTTAAAACCAATTAAACATAATCATAATGTTCCTATTGTGGGCCTACGAGGCCCGAAATATACTTAGAAAATGGTTTGAAACTAAACTGAGAACCTAAGAAAAATCTTAGGAGAATACTTAGGTTAAGCCTCACACGCCCGTGTGGAGGCAATGCACACGCCCGTGTGCTTTGGGACACGTCCGTGTCCCCTACCAGTGTGGAATTAATTGAATTTATTTTTCAATTTGAACCTACAGGGGTTTTCACACGGCCGAGCACACACCCGTGTATTTGGCTCGTGTCCTTCACACGGCCTAGACACGCCCTGTGGTCGCCCGTATCCAAAAACTTGAGCATTCTGTTTATGACGTCAGCATGCATTTAGGGACACACGGCCAAGACACACGCCCGTGTGCTAGGCCGTGCCCTCCACACGGTTGAGACACACGGTCATGTCTCTACTCGTGTGTTTACTACTATGCATTCTGATTTAAAAATTTTAGGTGCAGGGGACACACGGCCTAGACACACGCCAATGTGTCTACCCGTGTAGAGCTTTTTGGAGGCTATAACTTCAAGCCAATGGTCACCCTCATCATCCACTCATATTTTTGAACCCCAATTGTATTTAACATGGCCTAATTATACTCGAGGACGATCATCAATGGGCTATTGCATGTTAACCTCATCTCATCGATTATGTACATGCTCAATTATTCCCTTCGTATTAAGGATTTCCATATCATTAAAACACATTTAGACTTGGCTCATTATTATAACTCATTACCAATTATGGCCTAACCATCTCCTTGTGATTTGGCCACATTACACATGTCTTTTTTTATGATATACCACATTTAATCATCACAAGAACATTCTAACATAAACATGCATTGTTGGTAGATTATAACCTACATCAAAATGAGCCATGTCTTATGGCCATATACAAAAAGAATAAGTTTAATATTTAAGCCTTTACATTGGCCATCCAATAACACATAACACAAATTAACCAAAAACCTATACATGCCATTGTAACAAAATAAAAGTGTCTATATACCAAAGCAAGACAAGTGGATAGTGTTGACAACACTCCAATTGTCTTTCAATACTCACGAGTCTACGAGCTCTTTAAAACAGGGAAAGAAAAGGGGTAAGCATAAACATGCTTAGTAAGTTCGGGTAACAGGAAGATAAACTTACCGGTTATTTAGCATGCAACCATACAAGGTATTTATGCTAATACATGCATAATATAATCTCCCTATCACATACACTCAATTATCAAGTTAGTTATATTTCAAGCAATATAGTAATTATCTTAGATGATCTCATCAATTCAAGCATTACCATTTTAATTTCTCATTATAGTCCCGTTGAATTTCTAGGAAATCTCAATGGGTATCCGTTTACCATCAAGTCGCGCTGGTGACCATTTTAACTCTACACTCCCGTGAATATCACTCTTATGATGGGATTACCAGTCCAGGTTAAATCCCTAATAATGTGAATTTAAAGAGTGCTATTGGGATTACCATTCCAGGCTAAATCCTTTACACGACAATCACTCTAGTACACTCAGATCTGAAATACCTTTCCAAGCTAATTTCAGTCCTTAATCGTATTACCCATCTGGGCTAAATACTTAATGCACATACATTCATCGGGAGGTTCAAACACTTAAGGAACACCCGTCCAGGCTATATCCTTACTATACTGAGATCATTGGATTACCCGTCTGAGCTAAATCCCTTTCTGCAACACATGCAGGATCTCATGTCCTGTAAGCATGTATCTACCAATCGAATCTCCCTTCTTCATTCAACCGGGATAATTGTCATCTTTTCATTATACATCATCGTATATTATAGATTGTTATGAAATCAATATCTAAATTAACATACATTTAAGAGTATGCATATTTAGGAATATTGAAAGTTCACTTCGAGTTACATGAACTTACTTGGTAATTACTTCGGATCCGTGTTTCGGTTATTCCGAAGCCTTTCGCTTTCCTCGGTCGAACTTCGAAACTGATTCCTCGGGGTCTATATTAGTAAAAATAAATTATTAATACTTCAAATTTTTTATTTCGGACCTAAATTTCACCCTCGGGCAAAATGATAATTTTGCCCCTAACATTTCAAATTTTCACAACTTAGTCCCTAGGCTCGTAAAATGAAGTACATGCAATTTCTTGGTTACCCAAGCCTAACCGAATGTATTCTAAACTCATACCAGCCCACATTTTCTTCTATTTCACATTTCTACCACATATTTTATATCTTTTGCAAAAAGGTCCTTTTAGGGGTTTTTCATGAAAATCACTTAGAAAAAGATGTTTAACACACATCTAACATTCATATACCTCCATAAATCATCAAAGAACAAACATGTCACATGTGGGTCATTTTTCATACATGAGCCCTAGCTAGGAATATGGGTAGAAATGGAGAGATCATGTTACAAGGATCTCAAAAATATAAAGAACATTAAAAACGGGGCTAACAATCACTTACTATTGAGCTTGAAAATGTTGAAAACCCTAGCTATGGAGAACCCTAAATTTTTGGTAGCATGAGGGAGAGAATGAGCTGATTTTTGCTTTCTTTTTCCCTTTTTATTTCATTTATTTCCAAATGACCAGAATGCCCTTCCTTTCATAACTTCTAAAATTTTTCATGCATGCCCATTTTTGTCAAAAACTTAGAAATTGGGAAAATTACTCTTTCAGGCCTTTTAATTAATAATCTAAAGCAATTTCATGCAAATTGCTTCTAGAATCTAAATTTTGCAATTTATTCAATTTGGTCCCTAATTTCCAACTGGACACCTTACACTAAGAATTTCTTCATGAAACTTTAACACATGCCTACTTTCATATTCTAGGCCTTATAATAATCATGAAATAAATATTTTAACGTTGGATTTGTGGTCCCGAAACCACTATTCCCACTAAGCCTTATTTTGGGATGTTACACTCCCTCTTCTGTTCCCCTATTAGGTACAGTTCTGGGTTCTGGATGCTGGGAACAGTACGCGAAGGTCTCGGACAGTTTTGGTGATTTGGAGTATCAATTTGTGTTTTTTAGTTTTACATTTGATTTTAAACTGTATGGTTTTTAAATTTGTGGAACAGAATTCGATTTAAGATTTTCTCATTTATATTTCGGTTATAAACATTACCCATAATTAAAGTTTTACTGTTTTTATATGATTAAATGTTTAGATTCGACACGATAACTTATTTTGTAAAATTTTCTTACGATCACTTCGGTATCAATGTAGCATTTCGAATTTGGTCTAGTCTTCTAGGCTGAGTTGGGGGTGTTATATTTAGTGGTATCAGAGCCAGGTTTGCAAAAACTTGGCCTGTGTTTTCTACATGGACGTGTGCGCAAATAAATGATTTTGGAAAACTTTTGGAAAAAATGTACCACCGAAAATTGAAATGGTTTAAATTTGAAAATAATTTACGAAAATAAACTGTCTGAGACTCCGATACTGGTCCAGGTAGAAATTTAAAACTGAAATACTTGAATTTAGATTTGGTATTGATTCTGTGTTTTTCTTTTGAAAGTGTAGATTTTTACTGATATGGATTCTGAGGGTAAATAGGATTATAAGGAGTCTTTTGATTCTCCGGAACGTGAGACTGTTAGGGAGCCGATAGTCAATGTGAGTTCGCTGACTTTGGGTAGCGATAACCCGGAGCTTAGTACTGAGGCACTGGTTTGGATAGTGAGGGAAGTGCTAGAAGGTGTGTTTGAGGCTAGAATGAGGGATTCTAGTGAGACATTCCAAGCTAGGTGCATGGATTGTGGGAAGAAGAGATATCGCAGTTCTTTGAGGTTGGAGCCTCATTCTGCAAAGCATGTTAAGACGCATTCGAGTGATAGCAAAGGTAGTGCTAGTGGTAGTGCTAGCGTACCATCCTGCGAGCATTGCAAGAGGCATCATTCGGGCGACTGCTGGAGGAAGTTAGGAGCGTGTCTCAGGTGCGAATCTAAAGAGCATCGGGTTCGAGATTGTCTTCGACTATTTTGAGTCAAGTATAAGTGGAAATGTTTGGATGTGTTGATTTGAGTACAAGGATTGTGTGGGCAGTATGTGTATCTGCTTCAATGGTTTTGTGTTCTGGGTGTGTGTGAGGGGTTCCAAGTTCAAGTTTGGTGTGGTAATGTTTTGGGATTAGAGCGCGCAGCGGGAGCGTAGTGGTGTAATTCGTGTTATACCACTATTCTGTTAGTTGGAAATTTCGGGGATGAAATTTCTTTAAGGAAGGGTGAGTTGTAATGGGTCGAATTTTGGGCCTAGAAGTTTTGGGTTTTGAGTATAGGGACAGTGAGGATGCTGCACATATGTGTTTAGTCGTGCAACTTAGTGACAGAATAGGCCTACTGGTCTTGTAGTTGAGTGTATATTAGCTTGACTTAGGGTCCCTAGTTCGAGTCTCTGAGTGGGTGTTTTGGAAAACATTTTATTTATTTCTGTTTTAAGTTAATATACTTATTTAGTTTATTTGTTTACTATTATTATTTACTTTTACTTTTATTTTTAATGTTTATTTTTATTCTTTTTCCTGTTTCACGTTTTTTCTTTGTTTCTCTCCCTCTCTTCGTTTCTTTTTCTTTTTGCTATTTTCTTTATGTGAAAATGGGTTATTACGGATTCTAGCGTTTTACTCCTCTGTCATTCCTTTGTAGTCAAAATAGGTATGGGATTCAAACTGTAACTACGTACTGTATTTGTTGTTGATTCTGTAAATTTCTATTTGACTTATCCTGTTTGGATGCTAACCCGTTGATTTTGGGGTTTTACTTATTGATAGTAAAGAGAAAACTCCCTTTTCTGATGTACTTTGATAGGGTGAGGAATTGGGATTGTTGCGGTGGCCAAAACGGTGTTTTCGGGACTGAATTGGGGTGGTTTTGTAACCTCTCCGACGGCTACACGGGCGTGTGCCGAGGCATACGGCTGTGTGGATTTAAGAATTAGGGTTCCGAGCCAAATTTGGTGCTACACGACCATGTAGCCGATTTGGGGACTTTGTCGACTTTCACATGGCCGTGTCCCTTGGTCCACACGGGCATGTGAGGTTGGGGATTAGGGTTTCTGAATTTTGGGGTCACACGGCCTGACCACACGACCGTGTGACTGATTTGGGAATTAGGGATTCCAGACGAGCATGTGTTTCAGAATACACTGGCGTGTGAGATCCTCACACAACCGTGTCTGCTCTGCACTTGATTTTAGTGAAATTGGACAGTGTGTTACACGGCCTACTCACACGGCCGTGTCCTTGCACCACACAGGCGTGTGCCCCTGTCACACAGCCGTGTGCTACCCTTCACACGGGCATTTGGACCCCCATACGGCCTGGATTGCTTCACACGGTCAGAGCACACGAGCGTGTAGCCTAACTCACCAATTTCTGATTTTAGGGCAATTCAAGTACAATCGTGATTTTATGTGTTCCAACCCTCGACTAGGCTTAATGAGGGTAGATTTGACTCTGTTCTGACTTCGAATTATGTATTGTTGTAATTGAATGTGTGTTGTGTTAGGTATCGAAACTGAGTATATATGATATGATCTGATCGGCGGTTCATACTGCATGTCTGTACTGCGGTTCACCGCATTGCACAGTACAGCTTATACACTAGCATTGCTGCGTAATATATGAGACTGGCAGTTTGTGTGCACACTTTTAGCCCCAATTCCCAGAGGGTCGAGGGCAGTCCCAATTCCTTGAGGGTCGAGGACACTGCTGATGCTCATCGTTTTCGGGCAACCCTGGATGACATCCGATGGAGTATAAGGTTGGATGGGCTTTTCGAGGTCTTACTCGGAGTGTAGGGATAGGTGGGTTGATTAAATCCCCACAGTAAGTGTAGGATTGGATGGAGATGGTGTGTTGGCTAGATGGGAGGGTTATTTTATAACTTATTTGCACTCATACACATCTAATTGTATCTGTTTGACTGAATGTGACTGTACTACTCGATAAAGATGTCTGAATGATATGTATAATGAACATGATACTGTGTTCAAATATGACTGACTGATTGACTGAAAGGCACTTGTGCCTAAGAGGATTTCGCAGCTATGGCTGCTACTGTCCGATTGGATACTGACTCTAGAAAAGGGCTTAGGCCCAGTTTGTGACTATTGGAAATTACCGTTATTGTGTCTCACAGAGCCATATGACTATAAAGTTACATATGGTCTGCATTTGTTTTAGTCGGTCTGTAAGTATGTTCTATTTCCAAACTACTGCCAGTTTCCTGGTTTCCCTTCTCTAGTTTAATTAGTTTAATCTCACATTGAGCTCGAGTAGCTCACTTCCTCTTCTGTTCCCCTTTCAGGTATAGTTCTGGATTCTGGATGCTGGACACAGTACTCGGAGGTCTCAGACAGTTTTGGCGATTTGGAGTATCAGTTTGTGTTTTTTAGTTTTACATTTGATTTTGAACTGCATGGTTTTTAAATTTGTGGCACAGAATTCGGTTTAAGATTTTCTCATTTATATTCCGGTTATAAACATTACACATAATTGAAGTTTTACTGTTCGAGTTTTGTAATAGCCCGTTTTTTACCCAAATCGGAACAGTGGTTTTGGGACCACAAATTCGATGTCAAAATATTTATTTATTTTAATAAGGTTTACAGCATGATAGATTTATTATGTGAAATTTACGTAAAGAAATTTTACCGTTTAAATGCTTAATCGGTAAAAAAGACTGAATCGCATAACGCGTAAAAGTAGAGTTCTATTGTTTAGAAGCATTATATGGCTATGACTTTAAATATGGGAGTCCTTGTATGTCAAATATTTCTTTTTGAGTATAGTGGAGGAGTTGGTTTGGCATTTTTCTGAATTATCTTATTTTTAAAGGTTAAATAGGTAAATTGATTAATAAAGTTAATAATAATAAAAACAAAATCAAATTTGCCATGCAATTCATTTTTCTTGTTGCCGAATTTGAGAAAGAAAATAGGGCTTGAATGCTTCCATGGTTTCAGCACACTTTGAGCTCAATTAGATAAAGATAAGCCGAGATCAACTTTAGATCGAGGAAAATGAAAGGTCGACTTAGTCGATATCCGAGTATCTCGAGGTAAGTTCGTATAATTAAAATTGAACTGTTTATACTCGAAATGATTGAATTGAATGTTAAGTAATTGAGATATGAATGTCTTAATTATATATGTATATTGAATCTGTTACCGAGCTTTTAGTGGATCTATGCTAATTCATTGGATACGAGTGACGTGTTACTGGAATTACTGAAATGGTTGAGCTTCTGCATTTGTTGCGAAGTCACCATAGCTCGTATGAGCTTACTATTTCAGGTCATTAGAGCTTACTGTTTTCAGCTCGTTAGAGCTTACTGTTATCAGCTCATGAAGAGCTTACTGGCCATGTCTCGAAAGAGCATGTATGATGATGAATTGACGGGTTATTGACATTGTTCACTCGATTATCCATTGTAGTTCTACTAGATTTAACGAGCCTAAATGATGTTATATGAATAAGTTACGGTTTATGTATTAGTTAAATGACTAACATGTGATGATTACGTGTGATTAGGTGATGGTTATATTGAATTGTTGGCATATTATTATTGCATTTGATTGCTTGAATGGTAAGTTTGATTCTGAATTATACGTGCTTACTAAGCTTAGAAGCTTACTCTATTTCTATTTCTATGTCTTATAGAGGTTCGTTAGCTCGCTCGTTCTGGAAAAGTTAGAGTTGCACGTCACACTATCTAAATTTCCATTTGGTATTTTGAACTCATGAACTTAAGTAAATATGGCATGTATAGGCTAGTTGGTTAGTAAAAGTTATGTTTTGGAATCCTACTTTGTGTATGAATTGATGTATATAAGTTAAGCCATGTGATTTGGCTTAGTTGGTACTATGTTTCGGTTGTATATATGTGTTTGAATATGGTATGTTTTGATATGATAAGGTTGGTATGGAATTATGCAAAGGTAGTCTTGATTCATGATTAGTAACTGGATGAATTGCATATGTTGTTATATAGGTATATGGACTTGTAAATGGTAAGTTTGGATATGGCTTATAATGTATATTGAATTGGATCATTTGATTGCAAATTGAATTGCTTAAATGTGGTCTTATTGGAAAGTATATGTTTACGTTTTTGGGTGGCAAATTTGGCTATTCAAATGGCTCATTTTTGTCCACACAGACAGAGACACGAGCGCGTGTCTCAGCCATGTGTGACATACGGACACGCTACATGGCTGTGTGTCCCCTGGGGTACCCTACGAATTAAAGTCCGTATACCCTCCAGTTTTGACACGGCCTAGACACACGGGCGTGTCTATTGGCCGTGTATACCACACGGGTTCACACACGGGCATGTGCTCAGACCGTGTGACCCTACTTGGTATGCTGACGTCACAAACAGAATACCCCCTATTTTTGACATGGCCTAGACACGGGAGTGTGATAAGAACACGGGCTGGACACACGGGCGTGTGGTCTGGCCGTGTGATCAAGTCAGTATGTATGCCCTGCTTGGCCACGGCCTGGACACACAGGTGTGTCTGAGACCGTGTGAGGCACACGGCTTGTTCACACGGGCATGTGACCATCTAAAAGTTAAAAATTTTTTGATTTCCCGAAACTTTTAATTATTATTGATTTGACCCCAAATGCATGTTTTATGTATTATATGCTCGATTTTAAGTTCATAGTGAATGAGAATGGATGACTTTTATTGTAATGAGTTGATATTTGGTTTGTAATTGTTTTGAACCGAATAATAAGTTCGGTAATGTCTCTTAACCTATTCCGGAGACAGTTACGGGTTAAGGGTGTTACATTTAGTGGTATCAGAGTTACGGTTTAATCGATTCTAGAACTACCGTAGTGTATATGAGTCTAGCTATACATGTCATATTTATAATCTGTGATAGTGTGATGACTTCTGACATTCTAAATGTGTTTTCATATAGCAAATGGATCCAAATCGAGTGATAGCTGGCGAAGTAGAGAGTAATGCACTTGCTCCTGCTCAAAGGGCAACGCCTTTTGAAGCTAGACCAGTAGCAAGTAGTCACGGAGGAGAGGCTAAAGAAGCCTTCTTCCAGATGATGAATGAATGGTTCTCCAAGTATGTCCAAACTAATCTGGCTGCTCGACAACCTCTACCCCCACCTGCTCCCCAACCAATTCCAGTAATTCCTCAAGGTATTGATCCTTTGCGATTGAATAAACCACCTATTGATAGACTACGGAAACAAGGGGCTGAGAAATTTAGAGCTACTGCTAATGATGATCTTGAAAAAGCTAAATTTTGGCTTGAGAACACGATTCGGGTATTCGATGAATTGTTCTGCACACCCGAAGAGTGTATGAAGTGTGTGGTATCACTGTTAAGAGATACTGCGTATCAGTGGTAGAATACTTTAATATCCGTAGTTCCGCCAGAATGAGTCACTTGGGATTTCTTCCAAGTTGAATTTAGAAAGAAATACATTAGCCAAAGATTCATCGACTAGAAGAGAAAAGAATTTCTTGAATTGAAGTAGGGCCGTATGTCAGTTACAGAATATGAACGAGAGTTTGTATGACTCAGCAAATATTCTCGTGAATGTGTATCATCCGAAGCTATAATGTGTAAAAGATTAGAGGATGGATTAAATGAAGAAATCAAAATGTTGGTAGGAATTCTTGAGCTAAAAGAGTTTGTTGTTCTATTCGATCGAGCCTGTAAGGCCGAAGATCTGTGTAAAGAGAAAAGAAAAGCTGATTCTGAGTCTAGAGAGTTTAGAAAAAGATTTACGAGTAAATCGTATCATTCAGCATCAAAGAAATTTAAAGAATATCACCCTCGTTCTACAGCTTCTGCGAGAATTTCTACCAAAGACAAAAATACGAGACAATCAGGTTCAAAAGCTCAAGCAACATCTGTG
Source organism: Gossypium anomalum (assembly GCA_025698475.1). Classification (NCBI taxonomy): domain Eukaryota; kingdom Viridiplantae; phylum Streptophyta; class Magnoliopsida; order Malvales; family Malvaceae; genus Gossypium; species Gossypium anomalum. Next base: position 45,865,581 of record CM046961.1, read on the forward strand.
GCCAGTGTAGTAAGTGTTAGAAAATATTGCAATAAGCGACATTATGGTGAATGTCGATTAGTGACTGGAGCTTGTTTTAAATGTGGATCTTTGGATCAGTTTCTTTGTGATTGTCTTAAAAAATTCATAGTTGAAAGAGAACAACCAGTGAAGACAAGTAACACGATTGCTAGAGGGAGACCACTCAGAAACACCGAAATGTAAGTAGTAATCGAGGTACTGTGAGATTCGACTGTGAGATCTGAAGCACGAGCACCTGCCAGAGCTTATGCTATACGTGCACGAGAAGAAGCATCATCACCAGACGTTATCACCGGTACTTTTTCTCTTTTTGATACTAATATAATTACGTTGATAGATCCTGGATCAACCCATTCATATATCTGTATGAATCTAGCTTTTAAAAAGAGTTTACATGTTGAGTCTACAGAATTTGTAATTAAAGTATTGAACCCCTTAGGCACGTTCGTTTTAGTCGATAAAACTTGTAAGAATTGTCCTCTGATAATTCAGAGTTACTATTTTCGGGCTGATTTGATGCTTCTACCGTTCGATGAGTTTGACGTGATTTTGGGAACGGACTGGTTGACTATACATGATTCAGTCATAAATTGTAGATAGAAGATCATAGAATTGAAATGTCATAATGATGAGGTTCTTCGGATTGAGTCTAATGATTCGAATGAACTACCTACTGTAATATCGTCTATTTTGGCTTAGAAATACTTGAGAAAAGGCTATGATGCATATCTTGCCTATATTTTGGATACGAAAGTGTCAGAATTGAAGATTGAATCTGTACCTATTATTTGTAGTTCTCTGATGTATTTCCAGAAGAATTACCGGGATTACCGCTTATTAGAGAAGTCAAATTTGGCATTGAGTTAATATCAAGAACAACTCCGATATCGATAGCTCCATACAAAATGGCTCCAACAGAACTAAAAGAGTTGAAAGTTCAGTTGCAAGAATTGACAGATAGATGTTTTGTACAGCCGAGTTATTCTCCTTGGGGTGCACCAGTATTGTTTGTGAAGAAGAAAAATGGTTCGATGCGTATCTATATTGACTATAGACAGTTGAATAAAATGACTATAAAGAACAAATACCCTCAACGTAGATTGATGACTTATTTTATCAGTTAAAAGGGGCCACAGTATTTTCAAAGATTGACCTGAGATCGAGTTACTATCAATTACGAGTTAAAGAGTCGGATATGCTAAAAACTGCTTTTAGAACAAGGTATGGCCATTATGAATTTCTTGTTATGACTTTTGGTTTAACTAATGCTCTTGCCATTTTTATGGACTTGATGAATCGTATATTCAGACCGTATTTAGATAGATTTGTTGTAGCATTCATCGATTATATTTTGATCTATTCATTAGATGAAATTAAACATACCGAGCATTTGAAAATTATTTTACAAACTCTACATGAAAAGTAGTTATTTTCAAAGTTCAGTAAATGTGAGTTTTGGCTCAAAGAGGTTAGATTTTTGGGGCATATTGTCTCAGCCGACGGAATTAGAGTTGATCCGAGTAAGATTTCTGCCATTGTTGATTGGAAACCTCCGAGAAACATATCTGAAGTCCGTAGCTTTTTGGGTGGGCTATTATCGAAGATTTATGAAAGGCTTCTCAATGATTGCAATGTCAGTGACTCGATTGCTACAAAAAGATGTGAAGTTTGAATGGTCAGAAAAGTGTTAGCAGAGTTTTGAACAGTTGAAAGCACTATTAACTGAAGCACCAGTTTTGGTTCAACCAGAATCGGGTAAAGAATTCGTGATTTATAGCGATGCATCATTAAATGGATTGGGCTGTGTTTTGATGCAAGAAGGAAAAGTTATAGCTTGTGCTTCTTGACAGTTGAAACCACATGAAAAGAATTATCCGACGCATGATTTAGAACTAGCTGCGATTATTTTTGCATTGAAGATTGTGCGACACTACTTGTATGGTGAAAAATGTCATATTTTCACGGATCATAAAAGCTTGAAATATCTGATGTCACAGAAGGATTTGAACCTGAGGCAATGAAGATGGCTTGAATTATTAAAAGATTATGATTTTGTGATTGGTTATCACCCAGGAAAAGCTAATACAGTTGCTGATGCTTTGAGTAGGAAATCATTGTTTGCTTTACGAGCCATGGGTACTCAGTTGATGGTATACGATGATGGATCTCTTTTAGCCGAATTAAAAGCTAAACCAGTATTTTTGTAACAAATATGTGAAGCTTAGAGAAATGATAGTGAATTGTAAGCTAAACGAATTCAATGTGAGTCTATTTCTGATTCAAAATTCCACATTGGAACAGATGATTGTTTAATGTTCCGGAATAGATTATCGAAAAATACAGAGCTAGTTCAGAAAATTTTGCATGAAGTACACAGTAGTTGCTTTTCTATTCATCCGGGTAGTACCAAGATGTATAATGATTTGAAACAATAGTATTGGTGGTCGGGAATGAAATGGGATATATCTGAGTTTGTATTGAAATGTTTGATTTGTCAGCAAGTCAAAGTGGAGCACCAAGTACCATCTGGTTTACTGCAGCTTATAATGATTCCTGAATAGAAATGGGATAGAGTTACAATGGATTTTGTATCGGGATTGCCGTTAACTCTAAAAAAGAAGGACACTATCTGGTTTGTCGTTGATCAACTAACAAAATCAGGTCATTTCATACCAGTACATATGGATTACTCTCTGGATAGACTATTTGAATTGTACTTGTCTGAAATTGTACGATTACATGGTGTATCATTGTCTATTATCTCTGATAGAGATCCTCAATTTACATCAAGATTCTGGAAGAAACTACATGAAGATCTTGGGACGAAATTGAATTTCAGCATGGCTTTTCATCCTCAGACAGACGGTCACTCCGAAAGAGTTATACAGATACTTGAAGATATGTTGCATTGTTGCATTCTTGAGTTTGAAAGTAACTGGGAGAAATACTTACCTTTGATTGAATTTGCGTATAATAACAGTTTTCAAATGAGTATAAAGATGGCACCGTATGAAGCTTTATATGGCCGTAAATGTCGAACTTTGTTATGCTGGACTGAATTGAGTGAGAAAAAGATTCACGGGGTTGAATTGATCAGAGAAATGGAAGAAAAAGTGAAGACGATTCGAGACAGTTTGAAAGCAGCTTCAGATTGGCAGAAGTCTTACACGGATTTGAAACGTAGAGAAATTGAGTTTCAAGTTGGGGACAGAGTATTTCTAAAGGTGTCACTGTGGAAAAAGGTTCTTCGATTTGGCCGTAAAGGAAAGTTAAGTCCGCGATTCATCGGGCCATATAAAATTGTTGAAAGAATAGGGCCGATAGCATATCGACTATCGTTACCATCTAAGCTAGAAAAGATACATAATGTTTTTCATGTTTCAATGCTACGTCGGTATAGATCAGATCTGTCACATGTGAATTCTCCCGTGGATATTGAGATACAGTCTGACTTATCGTATAGCGAAGAACCAATTAGGATTCTGGCTCGGGAGATGAAAGAATTAAGGAATAAACGTATAGCTCTTGTAAAAGTTCTTTGGCATAAACACAGAATAGAGGAAGCTACATGGGAACCTGAGGAAGCTATGCGAAAACAGTACCCTAACCTTTTTACCGGTAAGATTTTCGGGGACGAAAATCCCTAAAGGGGGAGAGTTGTAACAACCCGTTTTTGACCCAAATCGAAACAGTCGTTTCGGGACCACAAATCTAATGTCAAAATATTTATTTATTTATTTTAATAAGGTTTACAACATGATAGATTTATTATGTGAAAGTTTCGTAAAGAAATTTACCGTTTAAATGCTTAATTCGGTAAAAATGACTAAATTGCATAAAGCGTAAAAGTAGAGTTCTATTGTTTCGAAGCATTATATGGCTATGACTTTAAATATGGGAGTCCTTGTATGTCAAATATTTCCTTTTGTGTGTAGTGGAGGAGTTGGTTTGGCATTTTTGTGAATTGTCTTGTTTTTAAAGGTTAAATAGGTAAATTGATTAATAAAATTAATAATAACAAAAACAAAATCAAATTTGCCATCCAATTCATTCTTCTTGATGTCGAATTTGAGAAAGAAAATAGGGCTTGAATGCTTCCATGTTTTTGGCACACTTTGAGCTCAATTAGATCAAGATAAGCCAAGATTGAGTTTAAATCGAGGAAAAGAAAAGGTCGACGAATAATCGTTAGTAGATATCCGAGTATCTCGAGGTAAGTTCGTATAATTAAAATTGAACTGTTTATACTCGAAATGGTTGAATTGAATGTTTTTCAATTGAGATATGAATGTCTTAATGATATATGTATATTGAATCTGTTACCGAGCTTTTAGTGAACCTATGCGAACTCATTGGATACGAGTGACGTGTTACTGGAATTACCGAAATGGTCAAGCTTCTGCATTTGTTGTGGACTCACCATAACTCGTATGAGCTTACTGTTTCAGTTCATTAGAGCTTACTGTTTTCAGCTCGTTAGAGCTTACTGTTATCAGCTCATGAAGAGCTTATTGGCCATGTCTCGAAAGAGTATGTATGATGATAAATTGACGGGTTATTGACATTGTTCACTCGATTATCCATTGAAGTTCTACTAGATTTAATGAGCCTAAATGATGTTATATGAACAAGTTACGGTTTATGTATTAGTTAAATAACTAACATGTGATGATTACGTGTGATTAGCTGACGGTTATTTTTGAATTGTTGGCATATTATTATTATTGCATTTGCTTGCTTGAATGGTAAGTTTGATTCTGAATTATACGTGCTTACTAAGCTTAGAAGCTTACTCTATTTCTGTTTCTATGTCTTATAGAGGTTTGTTAGCTCGTTCATTCTGGAAAAGTAAGAGTTGCACGTCACACTATCTAGATTTTCGTTTGGTATTTTGAACTCATGAACTTAAGTAAATATGACATGTATAGGCTAGTTGGTTAATAAAAGTTATGTTTTGGAATCCTACTTTGCGTATGAATTGATGTATATAAGTTAAGCCATGTGATTTGTCTTATTTGGTACTATGTTTTGGTTGTATATATGTGCTTGAATATGGTATGTTTTGATATGATGAGGTTGGTATGGAATTATACAAAGGTAGTCTTGATTCATGATTAGTAACTGGATGAATTGCATATGTTGTTATATAGGTATATGGACTTGTAAATGGTAAGTTTGGATATGGCTTATAATGTATATTGAATTGGATCATTTGACTGCAAATTGAATTACTTAAATGTGGTCTTATTGGAAAGTATATGTTTATGTTTTTGGGTGGCAAATTTGGCTATTCAAATGGCCTATTTTTATCCATACGGGCAGAAACACGGGCGTGTGTCTGAGCCATGTGTGACACACGGTCACGCTACATGGCCATTTGTCCCTTGGGGTACCCTACGAATTAAAGTCCATATACCCTCCAGTTTTGACACAGCCTAGACACACCGGCTTGTCTATTGGCTGTGTGTACCACACCGGTTCACACACGGGCGTATGCTCAGACCGTGTGACCCTAATTGGTATGCTGATGTCACAAATGGAATACCCCTATTTTTTACATGGCCTAGCACACGGCTTGGACACGGGCGTGTGATAGGAACACGGGCTAGACATACGGGCGTGTGGTCTGGCCATGTGATCAAGTCAGTATGTATGCCCTATTTGGCCACGGCCTAGACACACGGGTGTGTTCGAGACTATGTGAGGCACACGGCCTGTTCACACGGGCGTGTGACCATCTAAAAGTTGAAAATTTTCTAAGTTCTCGAAACTTTTAATTATTATCAATTTGACGCCGAATGCATGTTTTATGTATTATATGCTCAATTTTAAGTTCATAGTGAATGAGAATGAATGACTTTTAATGTAATGAGTTGATATTTGGTTTGTAATTGTTCTGAACCGAATAATAAGTTCGGTAATGCCTCTTAACCTATTCCGACGATGGTTACAGGTTAAGTGTGTTACATTTAGTGGTATCAGAGCTACAGTTTAGTCGATTCTAGGACTACCGTAGTGTGTATGAGTCTAGCTATACATGCCATATTTATAATCTGTGATAGTGTGATGACTCCTGACATTCACATCACACATACTATTATGAATGGCCAATTCATTACTAATTCCACATTCTCAAAACACCTAACCATCTTTTACTTATGATCACTTTTGTACTTAACACATAATTCATATGCTAAATCAAATCTTTAATTCACAATTAAAATATTCACGTAACAATCACATACCAAACATCACAACTCATATACTCATATAATTATAATATTTATCAATAGCAGAATATCATGCATTCTAATTTATACCTTTATGAGTTTCAACTCATCACCAACACATTTTCACTCAAGCGTTTGAGTATAACATTCTGTACTATTGGAATTAGCTCAGTTGAAAAGCATATCTGTCTTACAAAACAATTTCGTTAGAGCCGAGAGATGTCGCACTATCATGAGTAGTAATATGGAATGTATAGCTAGACTCACAAACGCTAGGTTAGCCCGAGAATCGACTAAACCATAGCTTTGATACCACTAAATGTAACACCCCTTACCCCTATCCGAAGCCAGAAAGGGTTCAAGGCGTTATCGGACTTATGTCATAACATTTAAACACATTCGAATCATACATTTTGCATACAAATTAAAACCTTTATCATTCATAATCATATTGTCCCTTACTAGGCTCATCACAACCTTAAAACATGCTCGGAAGAAGTTCAGGACTAAACCGATGACATTTGAAACCTTTTGGAAACTTAGAAAATTTTCATCTCTGTAGGGGTCACACGCCTGTGTACCCCAACAGTGCCATTCACACGGCCAAGAGACACGCCCCGTGTCTTAGGCCGTGTGGAAATTTGAATTCGAATTACATGGTCGTGTCCCAGCCCGTGCTCAGCCCCGTAGAGCGCACTGACTTACCTCACACTGCCAAACCACACACCCTTGTGTCTAGCCCGTGTGTCATCCACACGTCCGTGTACAGGCCGTGTGGTAACAAGGCATACATACTGACTTGCATCACAAGGCCGGCCACACGCCCTTGTGCCTGCGCGTGTGCTACACACGGCCAGTAGACACACCCGTGTGTCTAGGCCGTGCCAAGTCTGTAAGGTATACTGACTTAATTCGAAAGGCTACCTTAGGGGACACACGGCCGTGTACCAAGGCCATGTGTCACACAGGGTCAAGCTACACGCCCATGTGCTCTGCTGTGTGGAGTGAAAATAGGCTCAGTTTAAGCCACATTTCTCAACCTCCACAAGCATACCTAAACCACATCATCTCATACCATTTCAATACACACATAGGCGATCACAACATGCCAAATTCATGTACAAATCAAATCATTTTATCACAATCCAAATCACTCCTCAAAACTCAACCTTAAACATATACAAAGCAACATATCATTATCAATAATTTTACCTATCTTCATCATGCATTTTTCTCAGTCTTTCATCACCTAAATCATGCTTCTCAAACATATCAATTCATCAGTTATACTTCATACTAAAATATGCCAACACAAAAGTATTATATACATCACATATATCATTTATCAAACACATACTTTAGGCCAACTTAAATGGCCAATACACATCAACATTTACAAGCCAACTCACATGGCTAAAATCACAACTCAAAATATACCATCTTAACACTAGCCTATACATGCCATAAACCAAGCCCCAAAGTGTAAAAATACCGTAAATTAATAACCGGATAGTGTGATACGATCTCTGTTGACTTCTAACCCTAGCAAACATTCGAAACACTACAAAACATAGAAAAATAACACAAAGTAAGCTTTACAGCTTAGTAAGTTCGTATATGAGCCTAAAATGATCATAACATTCATATAACAGTTTCGAATTAGATAAATCATTAACATTTAAAGCATCAATTCATGAACTAATTTCAAATTATTCATGTCCTCATTCGTAAGTTTTCAATTTCATATAACTCAATACTTGCGTAGTTTTCCATACACAACTGTACTGATACTTTCTATTTATCATACATACACTTATTAAACCTTTGTAGTTTATAAGTACTTATGATACAAATTCATCGATTTTTCGATGCCATAGTCCAACTATGGTCTTACTCATATATTGCGAAGGTTCTGCAGTGGTCTTTCTTTCACGTGCCATAAGTATATTTAGTTAAAGCAACTATAATTCATATCTCACATAACATTCAATACATACTTCATTATAGTCAAACAAACATATTTTGACATGAAACATATCTGTACACAATTCATTCTTATATAATATACATAATACAATATGAACTCACCAATTTACTTTCATTCAATTCTCACATAGGTTCTGTACGTACCTGCATTGCTTAATTCATTTACACTTTCTTTCTCGACTTGACTTTGCTCGTTGAACCATTCAAAATCGTTAAGGATACTCAATAATCACATATAGCTCGTACAATGCCATATCCTAGATATGGTCTTACATGTTATCACATATCGATGCCACTGTCCCACACAGGGTCTTACACGAAGTCGATTAATGATGCTGATGTCCCACACATGGTCTTACACTTAATCGCAATACAATGCCACTATCCCACACAGGGTCTTACATGTAATCACAATACAATGCCACTGTCCCACACAGGGTCTTACATGTAATCACATCTCTATAACCTAATGTCATGACATTCGTATCCTATACTATTCCTAAGGTTCGTACAGGGCTTTCGGACGTCGTAACTCTATCGATTTCGGCTTGTACATGACCATCCAACATTCAATTCAATTTGATAATTAAATAAGCATTTATAACACAATTTAAGTACATTTGTTAGCATACGAACTTACCTCGTTCGCGGTAATGACAAATTAGATCGACGAATCTGACACTTCGTTTTTCCCTTGATATAAATTCATACGAGGCTTAACTTGATCTAATCAATCAAATTCAACTATTACAATTCATATTCTATTCATTTTAACTCAATTTCATATTTTTATAAAATTACTATTTTACTCTTAAAGTTTCATATTTTTGCAATTTAGTCATTATCACTTAAAATCACAATTTCATGAAATTAAACACAAACCCAAGCTAGCCGAATTTTCCATATATTACTATCAGCCCATATTTCAATTTATTTTTCATTGTAACCACTAAATTTCCATATTTCACAATTTAATCCAAAATCGACATTTTTACTAAAATTCACTTAACAAAACTCATTAATCTAACATCCAATATTTATTTTCTATCACTAAACATCAAGATACTCAAACATTCAAAAATAGAATCATCCAAATACTTTAACAATTTTGAAATCGGAGGTACGGGCTAGCTAGAACACAAAGCAATGATTTCAAAAACGTAGAAATTATTAAAAACTGATACGAAATGGACTTACATGCATGAACATCCATGGCCGAACCTTCAAAACTTTGAAAACATTATTTTATTTCTCACATTCGGCTATATTAAAGAAGATGATAGCATGCAAATTGGCTTTTGTTTATTTTATTTTATTATAATTACCAAATACCATATTTAACCTTAATATACATTAATAATTTCCATTATACCAAGCCATGAAATTCCACTATAAAAAATTATGGAAAAATAACCACATAAGGACTTATACATTAAAGTTCTATAGCTATTTAATACCTTTAGCTAATAGAACACAACTTTCACACTTTACGCGATTTAGTCTTTTTTACCGAATTAACCACTTAAACAATAAAATTTCTTTACGAAAATTTCACACAACTCTATATCATGCTGAAAATATTAAAATAATAATAAAATAAATTTTTTGATGTCGAATTGTGGTCCTAAAACCACTGTTTCAATTTGACCCAAAAACGGACTGTTACAAGAATAAATAGTAAATTTTGACTAAAAGGGACTAAATTGTAAAAATTTAAAAATTTAGGGATTTAAGTGAAATTAGAGAGTTGAATTTAGTCTAAAGTGAAAATTGAATGAAAATATGGAATAAATTCAAATTTAGGTAAATGTTGAATAAAATTTTTTTAAATATTCAATGTAAATACTGAATTGTATGTATTGATGAATTGTAATTGTTTTAATTTCCGTAGCTAGCGTTGTACTGAAAACTTCAACTAAGAAAGGAAAGGATAAAGTCAACAAGGAATAGCTCGGAAGTTCTAGTTTGTATTTCTATAATCCTATCTAAATATTAATTGTTGTATTTTAGATTTAATGTTTATGGTAAATGAATAAGGTAAGTAATTAACATTTTGATATTGAATTGGATTTATATGAAATAGTGATCAATGTGAAATGTGGTTATTGGATATTGATTATTGTTGAATTGAGAAATTGAAACCCTATTAACTGTATCGGGCTGGGTTGGATATAGTTGGCATGCCATAGGATTGGAAGAGTTTAGGGATTACTTCGACCTCGAGTCGATAAGACACTAGGTGTCAATCTATTACTTCGGATTACTTCAATAAGGTACTGGGTACCAATTTACTTCGGTTTAACTGATGAGACACTGGGTGTCAATTTATTACTTTGAATTATTCGATGAGGCACTGGGTGCCAAACTAGTGTGTTTTGGTTGGATACGTGTATCCGTCAGAGTCTGAGTCGTGTTAATAAGGGCAATTAAATGAAATGATATTATGATTGGAACTGAAAAGCATTGAAAGTGAAATGGAAATGAGACAAATGAATTGTGCATTTTATTATGAAAGCCATTTGAGATAGCAATTGATGATAAATTGAAAATGTTAATATTGATTTGTTATGAATTGATTAAATTGAATGACTATTGTTATTATAAGATTAAATGTGCATATTACTTTATTTTACTTTTTAATATTCAGATTATAGAAATACCACTGAGTTTATACTCAGCGTACGGTTTGTTTTCTGTGCGCAAGTTAGATACTTAAGTTGATCGTCGATTCAGCATCCATCAACGATCCCGAACTCAAAACATAGTGAAGTATATTTCTTTTTGTGTCATCATGTACCTAGGGTGTCTAAACGTTAAGTATTATATGGATGGATTGTAAATAAGAATTATAAGTTGATATTAATTGGTTTTATACTTATGAATATGTGCTATGTTAAAACTATAGTATGACATGTTTTATATTAGAGTATAAATGTTCATGAATAAGGTAAAATTTGACTGAAATGGACATGTTTTCAATTTGGTTTTGGAATGGTATTCTATTGAAATTTTTTGATAATACAAATGACGTACCTATGAAGGTATATTGGTTAGACATCTAGATTGATTATTTTGACATGTTTTAAATGTATTTGATTGTGTTTTGGATTGGTTGAATTAAATAATTTTTGAGTTGCTTGGTATTCAAGATTGCAGGGTATGATAAACTTGATGTTTAAGGTTCATTTTGAGTTCACACGACCAGATAGACGGGCGTGTGACTAGACCGTGTGAGACACACAACTATCACATGGGCGTGTAGATTGGCCGTGTATCCCCTGCAACCTTAGAATTTCAAAACAGATTGCCCAGGTATTTTCACACTGGCAGAGACACGAGACACACGGCCTAGTACATGGGCGTGTGGCTTGGCTGTGTGATCCAAGTCAAAGAGTTACACGGGTATAGACACGGGCTGGGACACGGCCGTGTGTCCCTACTTTGAATGCCCACACGACCTGAGACATGGGCGTGTCTCTTGACTGTGTGAGCCACATGGCCTGGGCAAACGGACGTGTGTCCTATGTTTTCTTTGTAAAATTTCGATGCTTTTGGAAAAATTTCTTGAGTACCCGATTTAGTCCCGATTTATTTTCTAACACATATTTTGGGCCTCGAAGTCTCATAAAAGGTACAATTTGATTAATTTATTACATGTATGCTAAACGATTTGAAATGTTCGTTTTTGATCTGTTAAGTCGGTAATACTCCATAACTCTGTTCCGGCGACGGATAAGGGTTAGAGGTGTTACAAGTCTACTAACTCCTTGGCTTAAGTTGGGGTCCTACACACTCAACTAGCATGTTAGTCTTCCCTTAGGCTCAAATCGGCCTAAAAGGTCATAAAATACTCAAATTGCTCACTTTGTTAACAAAGTACTCAAAATAGAAACTTAACGAAAACATTACTTATTTGCTAGAAAATGAGCTCACTAAGTACTAAAAATGACCTAATTTACCACAACGAATTGTGACATATCACTAAGTAATCTACTTTTTAAAACCCAAAAACAATTTCTAAATGAACTTCCCAATATTTTATTTTTAACTAATAATTATAGTTTTCATGTATTATGACCTAATTAGGTTGATTACAAGCTGATTTACAAATTATATGAGGTTGTGCGGACGAAAACACCCTTGCAGAATTATTGGGCTCGTCGAGTCAATGCCGCGACTTTGCTATATCGGTGTCGCAACTTTGTGCCCAATAGCTTGTTTCGTGATTTTTGTTGGAAATTTGACCAAGAGTTGAGGCTTGCTTCCAATGTCACAACTTCCCTTTTGAACGTTGCGACATTTATGTTAGTCCACTAACTCCTTCGCTTAGGTTGTTGTCTTGCACACTCTATTAACTCATTAGTTCCTCCTTAGGCTAGAATTGGCTGAAAAAATAACTCAATTTATTCAATTTAAACTAAAAACTAAATATTTCTAAAAATAAATATAAAAGATATAAAATTACTTGAGTACAAACTCCTTAAGTACTGAAAAAAGCTTAATTTGACATAATAAATTATGGAATATCATCGTTACCCCAACCCAAATTTCCTTTAAAAAAAATTACACAAACCAATGACACGATGCCCGGTGTCAAGAACAAAAAGTAAAAAAATAAGTTAAAACTAAAAAATTAAAAAATAGTTAAAAATTAAAAAATCATTAAAAATCCAAAAAAACTTAGAAAATTATAAAAAAAATCTATTTTTAAAATTATAAAAAATATTTTCAAAATTTTCATATAAATTTAAAAAATTGTTTGTCTAGAATTATATATATATATATATATATATATTAAGAATTTTAAGGTATTGTTTTTTTGGAAAATTTAGGGGTTGTTTTTGCATTTTTATGAAAACGCTAACATATTTTAAAGGAATTTTGAATATTTTTAATAAAAAAATACAGTAAAACTCCAGAAAACCTAAAAATTCTAAAATTTTCTAAAAAACTTAAAATTAAAAAAAAAAAACACAAATTTTAAAAATTTTATGAAATTTTTAATTTTTTATCATATTAAAAAATAAATTATAAATTTTCTCCCTCGCATTTTTATTTTTGACAGAATATCCCTAGAAAATTTAGCATATCTTTGCTTCTCAGATTGTATTGTACTTATTACAGTTTAAAAGAAAGTGAAAACTAAAATTATTGCGAATGGAAAATTACTGCGCAATTGCGCATGTAAAAAAGATCATGACGTTTAGGAAAAAATCATTTTAATGATTGATTAATAATTTATTATAGAGATAAGAGCATTTATTTGTTTATACTTCATAGTTGTTTTATACCCATTCTCTCATCATTACACACAATTATGAGTGTAAAGATGAACTTGTATTCCTACTACAACTCATACTCTTTGGTTGGTTGATTCCATTATTTAGATCTGAATGCATGATCAGCTTTGTTGGAATTTTCAACGCTTCTTGATCAATCTCGATCCCCTGTAGGTCAAAATCATTTCTTTTCTCTTTTTCTCTCTCCAAAATTCTTCACCCTTTCTTCCCATTTTCTGCTTCTAATTTTGATTTTCTTTTTGAAAAACATTAGGGCAATGCAAAGTACTGACCTGGATCACTGGAAAACTTAACATTTTAGAAAATTTGAGTTTTTTGTGTGAAATTAACTGAAGCAAAATCATGCGAGAAAAGAAAGTTGATTTTTCTAAATTCTGTTTAGTTTCATGTTATGAAATCCTTTTTATTTAAAGGTTTTTGGGTGTTTATTTCAGGGTTGAAACGGTAAATGCAGCTTCAAATTTGTAAAAGTTGAAGTGGGTATTAGCCCAAGGAGAAAAAACAAAAATTATTCGTCCAGAATTTGTTTGGTTTAGTGGATTTGGGATTGACAGAAAAGTAGAAGTAAATGGTGTTTTGGGAAGGATATGTGAGTGATGAAGCAATGGGGACAGTTGCCCCGGTTGTTGTATATTGGTTGTATGCTGGGTTTTATCAACTCTTACCACCTTTGGATAAGTACCGTTTACATACTAGAAAAGAGGAGGAAGAGAAGAATGCCGTGCCTTTCGTTTCAGTTGTTAGGGGTGTTCTATTTCAACAGCTTGTTCAAGCAACTGTTGCTAAATTGCTCTTTCTGGTTAGTCGTAAAATCATGTCATTTTAAATCTTCCTTGAAAAACTTTACTCTTCCATATAAGTTTGTCGAATTTATTTCAGAATCAAGAGATCACTTTCTATTCTTGGCTTCTTTGTTATGTAGATGGGGTGGTTTAATTTGTTTTACGGTAGATTTTGTGCTTGGCCTTAGCTTTGATGTCAATGTCATAGGAGGAGCCCTTATATCTAGCATGCAGTTATAAGTTAACAATAGCTGTAACATCTTAAAATAGGGAAAAAGAGCTGGAAATTAGTGAATATAATGTCCAAAAAACCAAAAAAGCGTATACAGTGATTTGACTGTTAAATACTAATTTTGTGAAACATCTTAGTATCTGATACGTAATAAACCATAAGCCAAAATTCTTGAAGTATCATACTACATGTAAACAACATCTTGGTGATTTTAGAATCAAAATTTTCACAAATGCCTCTGCAATAAAAAAGTAAAACCAAACTCCTTGTTCGGTAAATGGGTAATAAAATCTGTATAGTTTACTTGCAAATTTCACTAATTTTGCCTTAGTGTTTGTGATTCAGAGTAGGCTCGAGCATAGATGCTTCATGTAGTTCAGTCATGACTTTTGCAAATGAAAGTGAGGTGCGTGAAAATAGCAGTGCTTCCAAGTAGGTTTGATTGTTCCCTATAGTTTATGAACTCAGTTTATTCCACTCCCCCCTCCTACCTTATGAAATCTACTAGGATAGAGAAGCTTTAGATTTGGTTTTAAGTTTGGCATCAAGTTTGAATACCTTCTTTAGTTGCTTCATTGTTAAAAAGAGTTGGAGGCATGACCAATTGTGGTAACTGATATTTGATGCAACAAGTCAAATTTGGATAGGATAAAGACCAAGGAATTCTATCAGTCAGAAAAAGACCTAAAAACAGTAGGGTTTTGGTGGAATGGAACCTGCATACACAGCTTTTTTTGCCTAGAGTTTGACCATACTTTTTAAACCTTAGTAATACTTCATAACCTAGTTGTTCTGCATTGTGCTAACTACGTTTAGAGAACCACTTGAAGGGGGAAAGAGATGTGAATGCCTACTGTTGTTGCCTTAACTACATTGTTCTCAATTAATTTTTGTTGGTTCCTATGTATGTTTATTTATTTTATGTACATTCCCTAGATTTTACATGTGGGATTATATATTTTTTAGTGAAGCACATGCAAGGATTGTTAGTCTTTTATTTTTTGAGCGAGTACAATTTGCATTTGCAACGGGTTTGGAGCTGAATAAGGGAAATATTTGAAGCTTGGGTTCAGTTCATTTGAGAAATCCTTGAGATGTAATGTACAAGGGAAGACAATTTCATTCACATTGTGTGCTTTTCTTTTCTTTTTTACCCTTACCCATTGCCCTTCTTCTAGAGGGTAGTGGTAAGGACTGAGTATTTTTTGGGGGGCCTTTACCCTCTAATCTTAGTTCTAGTTTGTCATCCTCAACCTGTTGCATATAACTACTTTCTAATGAGAAAAAAGCTTTTTCTGGTGCATGAGGACTGCTCATGGTATCTTATTGCGTGTTTTAATTTAAAATTTAAACATTCAAGTAAAAATTTGTGTATGTTGATGCTATTTCTCCAAATTTGATTCTTGGCTTGTACAGGTCATGATAATAAGTTGTCCTCTAAGTTGCATTTATTTTTCTCCCCATACTGTTGCTGGCATTTTCTTTGAGTTTTAGAATACGGTGGAGTTTATATAATTAAGAGGAAAATAGCTAATAACATGATATGTTCCTCTTGCCCTGGTCTTGCTTGTAAATTGTCTAGAATAGCACTTGGCTCAGAGCTCCATCAAGTATGTCAAATAAGTGGTCATGCATTTTTATTTCACTCATTGGTGATCTGACAGTTTGTTGATTGGATGATTTTTCTTTTTTTGGCCAGAGGTGATTGGATGCTTGAAAAGAAAACCATCTCAGTTCCCGTCCATATAACCAACCAAATCTATCTTTTTCTCTCTTGTCCTCATTTTTACTTGCCATATATTTTTCCATTTGTCATGTTCAAGAGTTATTAGTAACAACCTGAAACTATCATTTGCCCTTCTATATTCAGCCATCTTGGTCTCTTCTCTGATCAGCTGAGTAAGCCAAGGTAAAATAGTCAAAATCTAATGTACTGAGTGCATCTAGTAGCACTGGTCATAGAAGTGGATCCAGGAGACCTTATGTCCCTCCAAGCACCTGGAAAGTCAGAAGGTGGCATGTGTTTGGAATCTTTTGTTTAATAAGTTTGTTAGGTAGTATTATGTCCTAAAAACTTTTTTTTTTTTTTTTTTTTTTTTTTTGTCTCAGTGAGGTTAATGAAAAATGTGGCTTATAATCATAATGATCCCCCTTTTTTTTTGGGTACAATTCTCATTTATTTCATATCACAGTTTTTCAACCAATCGCATAGCTGAGTTGGGCTTTAATTTTCTGTTTGAATACCGACATCTTCTTTTCCTTCCCTGTATTTGAATGTATATTACCTTAGATCTTCTCATATATGTAGTTCCACTGTGTTAGCCGTGAAGTCTATCTGTATGGCCTTGTTCTTTGGGAACCAAAGTCTAACTTCTTTTGTTGCTTTCTCAATGAGATGGGCATCATACATGCTTTCTTCATTTAACTTCTGCCTTGCCTGTAAAATGTTTTTGTTACTGGAAATGTCTGTTTGCTTATAATCTGCAAAAAAAAGTAATTTCAGTTGAAAACTTTGTTGATTAAATAGCTTTAGCATTTATTAGCGTTTTCTGAGAGGTTGAAGAGCCAGTATGACTTAGATAATAGAAGTTTCAATAAGATGATAAGCTTGCTCATGTGTTGAGTACCATTACCTAATTAAGATTTTTTTGTTCTTGCAATAGTTATAACTTTTATATGTTGAGTAGTTTTAACTGATTAATGTTCTCGTATTCTTTCTGTAGTTGACATCAACGGCAGATGCATCTGGGACCACAATCCAGCCTTCAGTTCCTGTTCAACTTGCGCAATTTATTGTTGCAATGCTTGTCATGGATACATGGCAGTACTTTGTTCACCGTTTCATGCATCAAAACAAATTTTTGTACCGTCATGTCCACTCCCAACATCATAGGCTGGTTGTTCCCTATGCAATTGGGGCCCTTTACAATCACCCACTTGAGGGTCTCTTGCTCGATACTTTTGGTGGTGCCATCTCTTTCCTCGTCTCTGGAATGACTGCACGAACAGCTGTCATTTTCTTCTGTTTTGCTGTGATTAAAACTGTGGATGATCATTGTGGGCTATGGTTGCCGGGTAATATTTTCCATATATTTTTCTGGAATAACTCTGCTTATCATGACATCCATCATCAACTCCAAGGCACAAAGTATAACTACTCTCAGCCGTTCTTCGCCAACTGGGATAAGCTACTTGGAACTCATATGCCTTATGATCTTTTGAAGCGACCGGAGGGGGGTTTTGAGGTAAGGCTAAAGAAAGACTAGTCACATTCTGTTGATTTATCTTGTGTAGTTAGAGGCTCTCGCTTCACACCGTAACAGTTTTTTCCTTGAGGTTGTGCCATTCTTGAGAAGTTGAATTTGTTTTGTTTGAGGCTTTAAGTTCTAGGGATCCGGCATGTCATTGGGTTATTTATTTATTTATAGTCGCTTGACCATGTTCTGTATTGCAATTGTTTCACCAACTAATATTTGCTTTATGTTACCCGGTATTTAAATCTTCATGTTGTGTAATTTGTATTGGACTAGCTGATGAGCTGTTCAAGAGGGCTAGAATTGGTGTATAAGATTATTTTTAAGTATTGATTTCAGGTTGCTCTTAGACTTTATGTTTATTAATGTCCAATTTGATTTGTTTGATATGTGCTTTTGCCTGAGCCAAAGCAAACGTGTGATCATTTTCCAGAGAGGTTTAAGCATATGAATCGAACAAGGCAAGGTGGGAAAAGAAGAATCTGTTAAATTATCTATTAACATTTTGCTAGTGTTGCACTTACCAGTAATCTCTACAAGAACAGAATCCATCTTTAAATTTGTGGAACCGAACTCGATCTCTCACGACAATTTGTCGCTCATATATCTTTGATACGAGCTTAATCACAACATGACAATCTCCACATATCCTAAGATTCTTGATCACTTGAATTGGGGTTCCTTCACGCGTACTAATCAAGCCAAAGGCCACTGCCAACTTCTCACTATGATAACACAGTTGGTTCTCCTTCTCCTCCTCCCCTATGTCATGAAGAACAAAACTAGTCTCTGCAACGTAGCCTAACTCTTTAATCTTGAATCTGATCTCATCCAATTTCGCATATATCTCTTTCCACCTGGCATTGCTCTTATCATCGGTGAAAAACTTGTGCCTCAAACTGTCCACCTCTATGTAGCTAAAACCAGGCACCTTTTTCACATCCCTCTTCTTCATAGCATCCCTCACCTTACCAACATCATTCCATCTCTCATGCGCAGCATATATGTTTGATAACAACACGAAATCCCCGCAATTAGTAGACCCCATCTCTACTAGATTCCTCGAAGCAATCTCTGCCATCTCCACATCCTTGTAAATCCGGCAAGCTCCAAGCAAACTCTGCCAAAGCACTACGTCAGGCACCATTGGCATGGAATTGATAATATCATAAGCCTCTTTAAGCCTCCCGGCTCGACCTAGCAAATCAACCATACACCCATAATGCTTTACATTAGGCTCCACTCCATGCTTCCCCATCATATTAAACAATCTCACACCATCCTCCACCAGGCCAGCATGATTACAAGCGCATAACACAGTGAGATATGTGACAGCATCTGGTTGCACCCCAGCTCCATCCATTCGCTCAAAAAGTTCCAGCGCTTTATACCCATCTCCGTCCATTGCAAAGGCCATGATCATAGTATTCCATGTAACGATACACTTTCTACAACCCATGTCATCAAACACACCATACGCCTTATCCACAAATCCGCAATTTGCATACATATCAATAAGCGCATTACAAACTTGCAGGTTCATATCAAACTTTTGGTTCCTTATAAACCCATGAATCTTTTGACCTTCTTTAAAATCTCCCATATGCGAACACGCTGAAAGAACACCAATAACTGTTACCTCATTAGGCATTAAACTTTCAACTCCCATTCTCTTAAACAAATCTAATGCTTCACTCGCTTGGCTCCCTTGAGCTAACCCGAAAATCAAGGAATTCCACGAGGCGATATCTCTTTGAGGCATTTCATCGAACACTTTCCTAGCATAACTTAGATTGCCAACCTTAGCATACAGATCCAGCAAAGTAGTTCCTAACAAAGCATCCGCCATGAACCCAAAGCGTATGATGTTAGCATGAAGTTGAAGAGACTCCGTAGCAGCCAAGACACGTGCGCAAGCTTTAAGAGTGAAAGAGCAAGTGAGGGCATCCACTCTGAAAGATCCACGTAGCATGGCTCTGTACCATGCGAAAGCGGTGGAGGGTTGAGGGCTTTGCATCAGGCCGCGGATAATGGCATTGAAGTCATTGGTAAAAGGAGTTGGGATTTGGTGGAAAACAGAGATAGCAAAGGAGAGAGAGCCAAAGGGGGCGATGGCACAAAGATCGAGGAGTTTGGAGCGAATGCGGCAGTTGAAGGTGCCGGTTGTGATGAAGTAAGCTTGGAGTTGCTTTATGTGGGAGAAGGACGCGCATCTCTGTACGAGTGACTCAAGATTGGCCATTCCATGTGGAGTTTGGACCTTCAAATTGTAGTATACTAGTTATCCTGGTATATCTTAGTTGAGAGCTTCTGCTTCTAGAGTGTACAGTAGAATTTTGGATATTAGTTTCCTTTACCTGTACAAAGCTATCTTTAACTAGTATAAATATGTTTACTGCTAATAGAAATGCATTGAGGTTTCAATTTCTTTTCCCCTATGGAAAACACAACTCTTGCCCATGATAGCCAGTTGCGGTTTGAATATCACCTTGACCAAAGTGAATCGATTTCTCCGTTCGTGCTCGAAGATGGTACATCAAAGCTTATGTTCAAGACTTGGAAATGAGAGGATAAGTGGTAACTCAGTTGTGAAAAAGTTTTTTGGTTTACTGAATCTTCCAACCAGTTGTTGTAATTAATGATGTAATACAAGTTGGAAGTTGGAACAAGCGAGTATATCAGACTTGAAAAGAGTAGGGCAAAAATAATAATAATAACAATCAATATTTGTCAACAAGAGTTAAAGTTTATTAGTTATACTTTGTGAATCTTCCATTAAAAAATCATTTTATTAAACAATTAATCTAATATAATTATTGGCTTACCCCTTATCTTTACAGCCCAAAATTGAATAATTGTTACAAATTACTCTCTCAAATATTTTGTGTAAACGGTTCAAAATATGCCTAACACAAAAATATAAAACTACAAAGTAAACACAACATTATACACGACTGAAAACACTCCAAATAAACACTTCTCCAAATAATCGAGGAGATAAATCAACATTTAAAATAAAAAATTTATCCACACAAAAACTCCCTATTTGAATTTCAAAACAAAACCTTCAAAGTCAAGCAATATTCAAATCAGATATTATCTGCAGGTAAATCTGATGAGCTTGTGCTCCAAGAAAAATAAACTTATTTAAACTTTAATGGCTAAGGATAAGGTTGCTGACATAAAAAAAGACTCCCTTTTTCAAATTCAATAAGGGTTAAAAAATACATAATTAACATAAATAAAATCAAGTGAAGCATGAAACAATCCATCATTTGTTGATTCGAGTCATAACAAAAACATAAAGTTGAAAAACAAGCTCAAGTTTGAAAGTCCACTCGTGTCGATCCAAATTCGAGAAATCTCAAGTTCATAATAGATTCGAGCTTAAAAAAGCTTGAGACTGAGAAAATCCAAGCTAGGTAAACTCAAGCCCGAAAGCTTGAGTCCGTAAGAATTTGAGCTCAAGACCGATATAGCTCGAGTCCAAAATAAATCCGACCTAAAACCTGAAAAAGCCAAAATATATAACTGAAAAAAATAATTAATATAATTATATGATATTACTTAAAATAAAAATAAATGATAATTGTAACACCCCAAACCCGACCTAAACGTTATGACCGAATCTAGAGATGTTACGAAGAAAAGTTAGAAATCTGTCTTTTCCTTTAAAAACATTGTACCTCTTTATTGTAAAGAATATGTCGTTATACTCATTAGTGAAAACCATCGATTGTATACTCTTTCAAATAAAATAATAATTTGCAGCGGAAGTTTAAAAGTTGTTATATTTTGAAAACAGAGTTTATTTTCTCGAAAGCGTTTGATCGCATTAAACAATTGTTTTTGTAAATTGTTTTGTCGAGCATTGCAAGGAATCTCAAATCAAATCCAAAAATAAAACCCAAAATTCTAGAGAGTCTCAAAATTACAAAACTCTCAAAACCAAAAAAAAAAAAAGAAAAAAAAAGAGGTAAACTTTTAAAGTAAATGAATTTTACGGACAAATGGTCACAAATAAGCCTCTATTGCACCGACCCGCCTGAGTTTGTGGGTTACCTGAATAGAACAGACAGATAGAAAATGAGTTTTAAAAATTCAGTGTGTAACTTAACGGAAACATAAATTCAGATTTTATCGTATAACAGAACAGATACAGACATAAATCCTTAACAGAATCAAATTATCAACAGAATCATACATATACAGATATACAAAGTCCTACCCCCATCCTCTACACACCAACTCTGACCATCCCAACACACCACGTAGGGTGTAAAACACCCACCCAGCCCTACACACCACATAGTGTCTATATGACACTTTTCAGAATAATCAGAGCCGTGCTGCTAGTATATTGGCAAAATACCGCCTCACATAATACTTCATCCACATATTACATATCCCGCCCCATAGTCAAATACAACAGAATACCAGATAAATCAGAATTATCAGATACCAAAATTATTACATCAAACATGCTCGTATAACAGATAATAGACATGCATATACACAAGATATCATACATTTTGGGCATTACAACACGTACATTTAGGTATTGCTTATGATAGATACCATAGAAATGGTTTATCAAATCTCATGCTTCAAGGCTTATCTAAGCCCATACCAACCATACGACATGCCCACAGTCGATCGGAATGACATGTACAACCCTAGGGAAAATTTTTGAAATTTGAGCCCATATGCTCGTGTAGGCCTACATGCCCGTGTGACCCACACAGCCTGGCTCACGGCCCACATGTCCTGTAATAGCCTGGTTTTAGCTAAATCAGAATAGTGGTTTTGAAACCACAAATTCGGTGTCAAAAAATTATTTTAATATTATTTTTGGTGTTTATAGCATGTGAATATATATTTATAAAAGTTTTGTGAAATAATTTTAGCGTTTGAATGCTTAATTTGATAAAAAAGGACTAAATTACGTAAAATGCAAAAGTTGCATGCTATTAGTTAAAGGTGTCAATTGTCATTGGCTTTTAAATATGATGGCCTTAAATGATAATTGGACCATTTTAAATGGTAGTGGACAATTTTAAACAACCATTAAGTGATTTTATATGTAAATTAATAAGGTTAAAATGGTAAATTAATTATTAATGTTAATATTAAATAAAACAAAAGGCAAATTTGGTGGCATTCATCTTCTTAGCCAAAATTAGAAGAAGAAAAGAAGCCATATTATTTCACTTAGGGTTCGGCACTTGTGAGCTTCAATTGGTAAGTGTTTTGAGCTCAGTTTTTAATGATTTCTACGTTTTTGAGATCATTGCTTCGTATTCTAGCTAGTCCGTGCCTTAATTTTTGAATTTTTTCATGATTTCATGAAGTTCCATTGATTAATACTTGAGCTTTTGAATGTTTGGTGATGAAAAATGAATATTTGTTGATAGTTACACAAGTTTTGTTAAGTGATTTTAGCTAAAAATGCATTTTAGGGATTTAATTGTGAAATGTGTAAATTGAGGGGTTAAAATGTGAAATAAATGAAATATGTGGGCTACTAAGGACACTAGTGAAATTCGGCTATGGTGAAATTGGATTAAATTGCTTGAATTTGTATTTTTGTGAAATAAGGACTAAATTGTAAAAATGTGGAACTTTAGGGGCCAAAGTATAAAAAAGCTCAAATATGTGTTTGTGGACTGAATTGAATGATTTGATAAATAAATAAGTTAATTTTAAATGTATATAGATCAAGAACGAAAGAAATCAGAATTAGATCGGGGAAAATCAAAGGTTATCGAATAGTCGATCCAGTCCATTTATCCCGAATACAAGGTAAGTTCATATGCAAATAAATGTCTTTAAATTGAATTATATATGTGTAATTGTCATTGAATTGCTATGAAAGTTGAATGATCAAATACGAGCAAGAATCGATAGGGTTACAATATTCGAAATTCTCGTACGAACATTAAGAATAGTATAGGATAAGAATGTCATGACATTAGGATTAATGAGATGTGATTATGTCTAAGACCATGTCTGGGACATTGGCATCATTATGTGATTATGTGTAAGTCCATGTCTGGGGCATTGGCGTCGTTAATTAATTTCGTGTAAGACCATAGCTGGGCTATCGGCATCGATATGTGATAACATGTAAGACCATATCTGGGATATGACATTCTACGAGCTATATGTGATTTTCAAGTATCCTTAACAATTCCAAAAGGTTCAACTGGAAAAAGCCAAGTCGAGGAAGAATGTGTGAATGAGTTAAGTGACCCAGGTACGTATGAGATTGATACAAGTATTGAAAAGGGAAGTATTTTGATGAATTCATTTATGGTATTGAATATGTATACATTGAGAAAGGTTTGTGAGCTTATATGTGCTTACTCATAGTTTTCCTATGGATGGAAATGATGTTGATTCATGTGGTAATTTTATTTGTATATGGTTTACTAAGCTTTTAAAGCTTACTTTGTGTGTTCTTTCCCTGTTTTATAGATAATCGAAGCTAGCTCAGACTCGGGGATTATCAGGAACATCGTCACACTATCGATCAACTTGTTGGTACTTTTGATGCTTTGTAAATATGGTATATGGCATGTATAGGCTTGTAACAGCCCGGTTTAGACCCTAATCGAAATAGTGGTTTCGGGACCACAAATCTGAGTCAGAAAAATATTTTAAAATTATTTTTGGTGTTTATAGTATGTGAATTGATATGTGTGAAAGTTTTGTGTAAAAAGTTTATCGTTTGTGTGTTCAATTTGATAAAAGGTTCGGCCATTGTTTTCCTTGATTGAGGTATGTAACTTGTTTGGTTTTTGATAATTTTTACATTTTTTAGATCGTTGCTTTGAATACTAGCTAGCCCATGCTTGAATTTTTGAAATTTATAATGAATTTGAGATTTGCCATTGTTGATAGCTTTTTTTTTTTTTTTTGTGGTTTGAGGATGAAAAATAAATATGTGGTGATAGATTATCATGTTTAATTAAGTGATTTTTAGTAAAAATGCCTATTTAGGATTAAATTGTGAATTTTGTAAATTGAGGGGTCAAAATGTGAAATAAATTAAATAAATGGGCTGCTATGAACCTTAGTAAAATTCGGCTATACTTGAGTTTGGTGAAATTTTGAATATTTTGTGTTTTGTGAAATAAGGACTAAACTGTGAAAAATGTAAAATGTTAGGGGCTAAAGTGCAAATTGCCCTTTTATGTGTTTTTGGATGAAATTTGAGTAAATATGTGATTAAATAAGTTAAATTTGTATTAAATTAGATCAAGAAAAGAAGAAATCAGATTTGGATCGGGGGAAGTCAAAAGTTGTCGATTAGTCGTTCCGGTCCGTTCGTATCTGTACGAGGTAAGTTCATAAGTGAATAAATGATGTTAAATTGAATGTATTTATTATGTACATAGTCGAATTAAATTTTATGTAAGTTGAATTAAATTTTATGTATGTATAACTAAATTGTCGAATTGAATTTAGCATGGAATGATTTATTACGAGTATGAATCGATTGAATTACGATGTTCGAAAGCCCCGTACGAATCTTAGGAATAGTTAGGATATATATGTCATGACATAGGACTCCGATATGTGATTTTGTGTAAGACCATGTCTGGAACGTTGGCATCGATTTGAGATTTACGTGTATGACCCTGTCTGGGACAGTGGCATCGATAGTTGATTACATGGAAGACCACGTCTGGGATGTTGGCATTGTACGAGCTTTTCGATCTATCCGAGTATCCTTATTGATTCCGAATGGTTCAATGGGCAATGTTAAGACGAGACCGAATGTGAAATTGAACTAAATGGCTCAGGCACAAGTAAAGTTTAAATGTTGATGAAAGTAAAGGTAAGTAAAGTGTTTACAGGATTATATGAATTTGCAAGCATGATAAATGTATATGTGGTTAAGATTGCTTGATTCGGCCTAGTTTAATTGAATTATGTATGTGATTGAAATAATTTATTTGCTTATGACTTACTAAGCTATTTAAGCTTACTGTGTGTGTTCGTTCATTGTTTTATAGATTTTAAAAGCTAGTTACGAGCTCAGGGATCGTCAAGGAACTTCATCACAATATCGATCACTATTTCGGTATTTTAAAAGCTTGAATTATGAACCTATGGCATGTGTAGGCTAGTATTTGTTTTGGTTGGTTTTGAAAGTATATATATGTATAAACTAATCTTAACGTGTTTAATTTTGAAAGTGTATATAAAAAGCCATGCGAAAATGGCTTGATCATTATGCTTACGTTCGGTTATATTTGATTATGATTTAAGCTCATTTTTTTAAGTATGTTATATGACATGTATGAATGGTGTTTGGTTATACGTCTTGATTTGGGTAATGATATGAATAACTATTAACTAGCTCATTTAATAAGCTTGGTATATGGTTGATTTGCATATATGGTTAGTCTTGTGATTCGGCTTTGTAATGGAGTAAATGATGAATTTATAGCCAATTGTATAATGGTTATTTTGATTCAATTGTATTGGTTAAGAACGCACATATTGTATGTTTGAATGAATAAGTTTTATGTATGGTTCAAGACGGATGTGGTATGAATTTTTGGAGGCTAAATAGATGACCGATTATAGAGTTGAATGATATGGATTAGCATATGAATTTTGACATGATACATAGCATAAGAAATTGGTATATTTGAATTCGGTTAATGTACTTGAGTATGACTATTCGAATATTGAATTATGTAATGTTAAAATATGATGGTTGCATGCAAATTAGGTAAGTTTGATTTGTCTTTTGTAATTTAATGATAAAGTTTACTAAGGAGGAATGGGTAAAATCATAGGTTATTTTGATAGCCGTATGGATGAGTAATGATTTGGTTGTATATTTGTGAAAATTTAATTTGTTATTTAACATATGAAATAGGTAGGTTGAATTGATTACATTTGCAATTAAATTTCGGTATTTTGGAAATATTTGTATGTACTTGTATAATTTTTGCCCATTTTGCCGTGTGGTATAATTCAACTTAAGCTAATATGTGCATGTACAAAGCTCATAAATAACATATATTGATATTAGTTAATTTTATGATTTGATAGGGCTGGTTGTGGTTTAAATATGCGCAAGTGGGTAAGTTTTATAATGGATGTATTGTTGTAAATTGAGTATGTAAAAGTGACATATGATTGATGATTAAGTAGGTGTCCAAATGCTTTACTATATAGCCATAAGATTCGGCTAATGGAAATAGAATGTATATGTATTACGATATGATGTTTTATAATAGTAAAATATGTTTGGTTAGTTGGTTAAGTAGTACACATGTATGAATGTTATAAATTTGTGATGTATGGTTTGAATGTTGTTATTATAAAGCATGTATAATATTGACTTAATGCATGTTAATTGGTTCGAATTTTGGGATTAGATTATTGATTTCGAAATGGGTGCGTTATGAAGTATGATTCACCTATGTGTGAAGTGGCTAGTGAAACAATGGCTAGTTTTGGTTGGTTACGTAATTAATATGTGCAAATTTTGATTCATATGATTGAACTAATGATTGCTATTCGAGTTTTAAAATCTTAGAAATAAACTGATATATATATATTTGTACTTGTAAGTGTATTTTATAAACGTGTTGAGTTGTGTTTCATCTGGTAATGCCTTGTAAACTTAATTCGGTGACGGATACGGGTTAGGGGTGTTACAAGGCTAGTGATATGATGATGTGGTTTGGGATATGATATTAGCCATGTGTTTTGGCTCATAAATGATGTAAATGTAGGTGTGTATTTGGCCATTTGGGTTGGCCTAATTTATGAATTTGGTAAGTGATATGTGATGTATATATGGCCTTGTGTTTTGACATGTTTGGTATGGTTGTTGTGATGGCTAAGTGGTTAAGCATCTTGATTAATGACCAATCATATATCATGGTTGATTTGGTATGATATAGGGATGATGAATTGGTATATTTTTTGGCATGAATTAGTTGATAAAATGATGAGAAAAATGCATAGGGAAGATAGGTGAAATTGTTAGTAATGACATATTGCTTTGGTATGTTTATGGTTATGATTTGAGTAATGAAATGGTTGAAGATGAAATGGCATGATTTGTATATGAATTGGCATGTTTTGGTTGCCTATAAGTGTATTGAAATGGTATAAAATGTTGGGGTTTAGGTATGCTTGAAATGGGTGAGAAATGTGGCTTAAACCAAGCCTATTTGCACCCCACACAGTTGAGCACACGGGCGTGTGACTTGAACGTGTGTTTGTTCTAACTTAATTAAACAAGTCAGTGAGTTACACAGCTTAGACACACGGGCATGTTTACTGACCGTGTGTGACACACGAGCTAGCACATAGGCGTGTGGCTAGCCGTGTGACCCAAGTTAGTATACCCTTCAAATTTCATATGGCCAAGGCACATGGGCATGTCTCTGACCCTGCTTTCACATGGCTTGTGACACTAGTGTGTCTGGTGGCGTGTGATCCATGTATGCATGAAAATTTTATAAGTTTCCCAAAATTTTCAAATGTTGTTGGTTTAGCCCCAAACCTCTTTCAAGCATGTTTTAAGGTCTCATAGAGCCTTATAAGGGAAATATAATTATGTTTGATTGATATTTAAGTGATAATAGATTTATGTTTGAGAAATGTATGTCGTATGTTGTAATTTTATCGGTAATACCTTATAACCCTATTTTGATGACGGATACGGGTTAGGGTGTTACATTTATTGGTATCAGAGCTGTAATTTAGTCGATTCTAGGACTAACGTAGCGTGTGTGAGAGTCTAGCTATACATGTCATATATACTCTGCGATAGTGTGATGATTCCTGACAGCTTAAATTGTATTTTCGTATAGCAATGGATCTCAAAAGAGCTGTAGCTGACGATGTTGAGAGTAATGTGCCCGTTCCTGCTCAAAGGGCAGCGCAATCTGACTCTAGGCCTATATCTAGTAGCCATGAGGGAGAGGCTAAACAAGCCTTTTTCCAGATAATGAGTGAGTGGTTTACGGAGTTCATTCGAATGAATCTGGCTACTCAACAACCTCTACCCCCACTTGTTCCTCAACAAATCCCTGTTATTCCTTAAGTTATAGATCCGATACGATTGAATAAGTAGCCAATAGATAAGATTTGAAAACATGGGGCTGAAGAGTTTCGGGCTACTGTTAATGATGATGCGGAGAGAGCTGAGTTTTGGCTCGAAAACATGATTCGAGTATTCGACGAATTGTCTTGTACTCCTGATGAATGTATTAAATGCGTTGTATCTTTGTTGAGATATAATGCTTACCATTGGTGGAAAACATTGATATCTATGGTTCCTAGAGAACGACTTACTTGGGAGTTTTTCCAATCTGAATTTCGAAA
Source organism: Gossypium anomalum (assembly GCA_025698475.1). NCBI lineage: Eukaryota > Viridiplantae > Streptophyta > Magnoliopsida > Malvales > Malvaceae > Gossypium > Gossypium anomalum. The sequence goes on from CM046961.1 coordinate 45,894,750, forward strand.
GAAGTACATCAGTCAAAGATTCCTTGATCAGAAGCATACAGAGTTTCTAGAGTTGAAATAAGGCCGGATGACTGTTACTGAGTATGAAAGAGAATTCGTACGTTTAAGTAAGTATGCTCGAGAGTATGTGTCTACTAAGGAAATTATGTGTAAACGGTTAGTTGACGGGTTGAACGAAGATATAAAACTACTAGTTGGAATTCTTGAATTGAAAGAAATTGTCGTTCTAGTTGAAAGAGCTTGTAAAGCCAAGGATCTTAGCAAGGAAAAGAGAAAGGTAGATTTTGAAGCTAGAGACTCGAGAAAAAGATCAATGAGTAAGCCGTATCAATCTTCATCGAAGAAATTTTGAGACTCGTTTAATCGTTCTAATGCATTAATGAGACATTCAAATAGAGATCGTGAAAGGCAACATTCAAGCTTTAAAGCTTCGGCTATCTCGATAGCTAGTGTTAGGAGTGCGAAACCAAATTGATCCGTATGTAGACAGTGTGGAAAATGGCATTTCAGTGATTGTAGATTGAATGATCGGACTTGTTTTAAATGTGGATCATTAGATCATTTTATCAGAGATTGCCCAGAGTTAGCTGAAAAAGATAATGCTTAGAGTATGAGGCCGAGTAATACTGCAGCTAAAGGGAGATTATCCTGAAATGATGGAAATGTGAGTGGTGGTAGAGGCGTGGCACGAGACACTGCTGCAAGATCTAATGCTAGAGCACTTGCCAGAGCTTATGCTATTCGCGCTCACGAAGAAACTTCATCTCCAGATGTTATTACCGGTACTTTCACTCTCTATGATACTAATGTGATTGCATTGATAGATCCAGGATCAACTCATTCTTATATATGCATAAATTTAGTATCTAGTAAGACTTTGCCTGTAGAGTCTACTGAATTTGTGATTAGAGTATCGAACCCCTTCGGCAAATGTATTTTGATTGACAAAGTCTGCAAGAATTGTCCGTTAATGCATCAAGATTTCTATTTTTCGGCTAATCTGATGTTGTTGCCATTCGATGAATTTGAATGATTTTGGGTATGGATTGGCTAACGATGCATAATGCTATAGTGGATTGTAAACGAAAGATAATTAAACTGAAATGTCAGAACAATGAGACTATTAGAATTGAATCTGATGATCTGAATAGTTTTCCAGTTGTGATCTCCAAAACTAAGATTTTTGTAAGAAAGGGGTGTGAAGCTTATCTTGCTTATGTTCTTGATACGAAAGTGACCGAAACTAAGATTGAATCAGTACCAGTTGTGTTGAGTATCCAGATGTATTTCTCGAAGAGTTACCAGGTTTACCACCTATTAGAAAAGTTGAATTTGGTATTGAATTAGTACCGAGTACAACGTCGATATCGTTAGCTTCGTACCAGATGGCCCCAATAGAGTTAAAAGAATTGAAAGCTCAGTTGCAAGAGTTGACAAATAAAGGTTTTTCTAGACCAAGTTTTTCGCCTTGGAGTGCTCCTGTGTTGTTTGTAAAAAAGAAAGATGGCATGATGAGAATGTGTATTGACTACAGACAGCTGGATAAAGTGACTATAAAGAACAAACACCCTCTACCGTGGATTAATGATTTGTTTGATCAATTAAAAGGGGCAACAGTGTTTTCAAAAATCGATTTGAGATCGAGTTATTACTAGTTGCGAGTTAAAGACTCCGATGTGCCAAAAACTGCATTTAGAACAAGGTATGGACATTATGAATTTTTGGTTATGCCTTTTGGACTAACGAATGCACCCGCTGTTTTTATGGACTTGATGAACCGAATTTTCAGGCAGTATCTAGATCGATTCGTAGTTGTGTTTATTGATGATATCTTGATTTACTCTCATGATGAATCTGAGCATGCTGAGCATTTGAGAATTGTGTTGCAAACTTTGAGAGATAAATAATTGTTTACAAAGTTTAGCAAATGTGAGTTTTGGCTACTAGAGGTTAGATTTCTGGGACATATTGTTTCAGCTGATGGTATCCAGGTTGATCCGAGTAAGATATCTGCGATTATAGATTGGAAACCTTTGAGAAATATTTTTGAGGTCCCCAATTTTCTAAGACTAGCGGAATATTATAAACGGTTTGTAAAAGGCTTTTCGATGATTGCAACTCCGATGACAAGATTGCTTCAAAAAGATGTTAGGTTCGAATGGTCAGATAAATGCTAGAAAAGTTTTGAGCTGTTAAAAGCTTTATTGACTGAAGCTCTAGTGTTAGTTCAGCCTGATTCGGGTAAAGAATTCATAATTTTTAGTGATGCATCATTAAATGGCTTGGGTTATGTTTTGGTGCAGGAAGGCAAAGTTGTAGCTTATGCCTCGAGACAATTGATGCCGCATGAAAAGAATTACCCGATGCACGACCTTGAATTAGCCTGATAGTGTTCGCATTGAAAATTTGGCGTCATTACTTGTTTGGTGAGAAATGCCATATTTATACCGATCACAAAAGCTTGAAATATTTGATGACTCAGAAAGACTTGAATTTGCGACAGCAGAGATGGTTAGAATTGTTAAAAGACTATGACTTGGTAATTGATTATCATCCGGGGAAAGCGAACATAGTTGCTGATGCTTTGAGCCGAAAGTCCTTGTTTGCTTTACGTACTTTGAACATACATTTGGCTTTGTCTGACGATGGTTCGTTAGTAGCCTAATTGAAAGCGAGACCATTATTTCTACAACAAATTTGTGAAGCTCAAAATTTTGATAATGAATTGCAAGCAAAACGGCTTAAGTGTGAGTCAATTTCTGATTCAGAATTTCAAGTTGACTCAGATGATTGTTTGAGATTCAGAGATCGAATATGTGTTCTGAGAAATTTAGAGTTGATTTAGATGATTTTGAATGAAGCACATAATAATTGTTTATCAGTACACCCGGGAAGCACGAAAATGTATAATTATTTGAAATAGTTTTATTGGTGGCATGGCATGAAACGAGATATCTCAGAATTTGTTTCGAAATGTTTGATTTGTCAGCAAGTCAAAGCTGAGCATCAAGTACTGTCAATTTTATTACAGCCTATCATGATTCCTGAGTGGAAATGGGACAGAGTAACTATGGATTTTGTTTCAAGTTTGCCCTTAACTCCGAGAATGAAAGATGCAATCTAGGTTGTTGTTGACAGATTAACGAAATCTGCGTATTTCATTCCAGTGCATACAGAATATTCACTCGATAGATTCGCTGAATTATATATTTCCGAAGTTGTAAAATTGCACGGAGTGCCTACTTCTATTATTTCGGATAGAGATCTGAGATTCACTTAACGATTTTGGAAGAAACTATAAGAGGAATTGGGTACAAAGTTACATTTCAGTACCGCATTTCACCTGTAGACGGATGGTCAATCCGAGCGAGTTATACAGATACTTGAGGATATGTTACGTTGTTGCATTCTTAAGTTTGGGGGTAGTTGGGAGAAATATTTATCGCTGATTGAATTTGCTTACAATAATAGTTTTCAATCAAGTATAAAGATGGCACTATACGAAACTCTATACGGTCGTAAATGTCGAACACTGTTTTACTGGACTGAGCTAAGTGAGAATAAGATTCACGGAGTTGATCTGATCAGGGAAACAAAATAAAAAGTGAAAGTAATTCGCGATCGTTTGAAAGCATCATCGGATCAACATAAATCTTACCAGACTTGAAACAGAAAGATATTGAGTTTTAGATCGGGGATAGATTGTTTCTAAAAGTGTCGCCGTGGAAAAAAATATTGCGGTTTGGCCGGAAAGGGAAATTAAGTCCGTGATTCATCGGACTGTATGAGATTATCAAGCGAGTTGGGCCAGTTACTTATCGACTATCTTTACCGTCTGAATTAGAGAAGATACATAATATGTTTCATGTATCGATGCTACGAAGATATCGATCTGACCCTTCACATGTTATTTCCCTGACTGAAGTTGAAATTCAGCCAGATTTATCGTACAGTAAAGAACCAATTCGAATCTTAGCTCATGAGATAAAAGAGCTAAGAAATAAGAAAATCGCTTTAGTGAAAGTATTATGGCATCGACACAGGATTGAAGAAGCTACATGGAAACCCAAAGATGCTATGAGAAATCAATACCCAAACCTATTCACTGGTAAGATTTTCGAGGACGAAAATCCCTAATGGGGGAGAGTTGTAACAGCTGGCTTTAGCTAAATCGGAACAATGGTTTTGGAACCACAAGTCTAATGTCAAAAAGTTATTTTAATATTATTTTTGGTGTTTATAGCATGTGATATATGTGTGAAAGTTTCGTGAAATAATTTTAGCATTTGAATGCTTAATTTGATAAAAAGGACTAAATTGCGTAAAATGCAAAAGTTGCATGCTATTAGTTAAAGGTGTCAAGTGGCCTTGGATTTTAAATATGATGTCCTTAAATGGTAATTAGACCATTTTAAATGGTAGTGGACAATTTTAGACAACTATTAAGTGATTTTATATGTATATTAATAAGGTTAAAATGGTAAATTAATTAGTAATGTTAATATTAAATAAAACAAAAGGCAAATTTGGTGGCATTCATCTTCTTAGCCGAAATTAGAAGAAGAAAGGAAGCCATATTATTTCACTTAGGGTTCGACACTTGTGAGCTTCAATTGGTAAGTGTTTTGAGCTTGATTTTTAATGATTTCTACGTTTTTGAGATCGTTGTTTCGTATTCTAGCTAGCCCTTGCCTTAATTTTTGAATTTGTTCATGATTTTGTGAAGTTCCATTGATGAATACTTGAGCTTTTGAATGTTTGATGATGAAAAATGAATATTTGTCGATAGTTACACAAGTTTTGTTAAATGATTTTAGCTAAAAATGTATTTTAAGGATTTAATTGTGAAATGTGTAAATTGAGGGGTTGAAATGTGAAATAAATGAAATATGTGGGCTACTAGGGACACTAGTGAAATTCGGCTATGGTGAAATTGGATTAAATTACTTGAATTTGTATTTTTGTTAAATAAAGACTAAATTGTAAAAATATGGAACTTTAGGGGCTAAAGTATAAAAATGCTCAAATATGTGTTTGTGGACTGAATGATTTGATAAATAAATAAGTTAATTTTGAATGTATATAGATCAAGAATGAAAGAAATCAGAATTAGATCGGCGAAAGTCAAAGGTTATCAAATAGTCGATCCAGTCCGTTTATCTCGAATACAAGGTAAGTTCATATGCAAAAAAATGTCTTTAAATTGAATTATATATGTTGAATTATATATATTTAATTGTCATTGAACTGCTCTGAATGTTGAATGATCAAATACTAGCAAGAATCGACAGGGTTACAATATCTAAAAGTCTCGTACGAACCTTAGGAATAGTATAGGATACGAATGTCATTACATTAAGATTAACGAGATGTATGTGTAAGACCATGTCTGGGACATTGGTATCATTATGTGATTACGTGTAAGACCATGTCTGGGACATTGGCATCGTTAATTAATTTCGTGTAAGACCATAGCTGGGCTATCGGCATCGATATGTGATAACATCTAAGACCATATCTGGGATATGACATTGTATAAGCTATATGTGATTTTCGAGTATCCTTAACAATTCCAAAAGGTTCAACGGGAAAAAATCAAGTCGAGGAAGAATGTGTGAATGAGTTAAGTGACTTAGGTATGTATGAGATTCATACAAGTATTGAAAAGGGAAGTATTTGTTGAATTCATTTATAGTATTGAATATGTATACATTGAGAAAGGTTTGTGAGCTTATATGTGCTTACTCATAGTTTGCCTATGGATGGAAATGATGTTGATTCATGTGGTAATTTTATTTGTATATGGCTTATTAAGCTTTTAAAGCTTACTTTGTGTGTTCTTTCCCTATTTTATAGATAATCGAAGCTAGCTCAGACTCAGGGATCATCAGGAACATCGTCACACTATCGATCAACTTGTTGGTACTTTTGATGCTTTGTGAATATGGTATATGGCATGCATAGGCTAGTGATATGATGATGTGTTTTGAGAAATGATATTAGCTGTGAGATTTGGCTCATAAATGATGTAAATGTGAGTGTGTTTTTGGCCATTTGGGTTGGCCTAATTTATGAATTTCGTAAGTGATATGTGATGTATATATGGCCTTGTGTTTTGACATGTTTGGTATGGTTGTTGTGATGGCTAAGTGGTTAATTGTCTTGATTAATTACCAATGATATATCGTGGTTGATTTGGTATGATATAAGGATGAAGAATTTGTATATTTTATGGCATGAATTAGTTGATAAAATGATGAGAAAAATGCATAAGGAAGATAGGTGAAATTGTTAGTAATGACATATTGTTTTGGTATGTTTATGGTTATAATTTGAGTAGTGAAATGGTTGAAGATGAAATGGCATGATTTGTATATGAATTGGCATGTTTTGGTTGCCTATAAGTGTATTGAAATGGTATGAAATGTTGTGGTTTAGGTGTTCTTGAAGTGGGTGAGAATTGTGGCTTAAACCAAGCCTATTTGCGCCCCACACGGTTGTGCACACAAGCGTGTGACTCGACCGTGTGTTTGCTGTAACTTAAGTAAACAAGTCAGTGAGTTACATGGCTTAGACACACGGGCATGTCTATTGGCCATGTGTGACACACGAGTTGGCTCATAGGCATGTGGCTGACCGTGTGACCCAAGTATTATACCCTTCAGATTTCATATGGCCAAGGCACACGGGCATGTCTCCAAGTCAGTATGTATGCCCTGTTTTCAAAAGACTTGTGACACGGGCGTGTCTGGTGGCCGTGTGAGGCACAAGGCCTATTCACATGGGCGTGTGATCCCTGTATGCATGAAAATTTTATAAGTTTCCCAAAGTTTTCAAATGTTATTGGTTTAGTCCCAAACCTCTCTCAAGCATGTTTTAAGGTCTCATAGAGCCTTATAAGGGACAATATAATTATGTTTGATTGATATTTAAGTGATAATGAATTTATGTTTGAGAAATGTATGTCGTATGTTGTGATTTTATCGATAATGCCTCGTAACCCTATTCTGGCGACAGATACGGGTTGGGGGTGTTACACGTTTGTGTGGCTTGTCCATGGCTCACACTCTCGTATGGCCTACAAGCCCAAATTGGCTTAGTCTGTGTGACTCATATGGCCACACACACCCATCACATGGCCGTGTTTCGCGCACAGCTAAATTTTTGGCTTTTGCCGATTGACACTTTCTCGTGTTTTTGTTACACACTTGATTAGATTTTGATACAGAAGCAACTACGAGAGCACCAGTACCTAAAAATCGACAATAAACATTCCAATTAGCCACATTTCCCCAATTAACCGAAGTAATATACTTAACCATAATGAAAAACACAAACGTTCATTACTTACCAAACTTCCTAAACGATCCTACGTTACGAATTTGCAAGGGAGAGTTTCAATCCTCACGATCCATCGCTGCCAACAACCCAAGAATAGAATCAACAAAAAGATAACACCAATTCAACAACAACAAAATTATCCCTAACCCATGTGAAACCTCATAACCTCCACTTACAAAGCCACACAAAGAAACCAGGGATTCGAAATGCAATGAAGAATAAAGAATTGTGACAAAACCTAAAGGAAGAGGAAAAGAGGGAAATGGCAGAACGACGGGAAGGAAACGTCAGAAAGAGAAAATAATTTTAAGAAAAAAATAAAAATAAAAATAAAATAAGATAAAACAATATCCATAACTTCCCCACTAACTAACAACCCAATCCCTCAGAATTTGGCCCACTAACCTCATCTAACTACTTAATAGTATTAGTTCCATCCAACTTCTACTACATAACTAACACACACTCACAGAAGCAAAAATGATCATCTTTCACTTAAAATGGGGTTCGAACACAAGACCTTAAGGCAAGTTATCACCTTACCACTTGAACCAGCAGACTCATTTTGATATGTGTTGACTGAAAGTATAATAAAAGCCCAACCACTAGGGATAAAGCTAGGAACACAAAAATAGTAGAATTTCCAAAAGTGGGACTTGAACCCAAGACCTCATACACACACTCAAATCAATTAACCATTGAAGCAGATACTCATTTATGACAAAATTTAGAAAAACAAAGTTTAATAATTCAAGGCGTCACAACTCTACCCCCTAAAAGAAATTTTGACCTCGAAATTTACCTGATCCAAATAGATGAGGATATTGTTGATGGATCGGGTCCTCAAGTTCCCAAGTGGCTTCCTCAGTGCCATGATTCTACCACAGAACCTTCACCAACGGAATAGATTTCCTCCTCAAAATTTTCACATCTTGCCCCAGAATCTGAACTGGCTCTTCCTCAAAGGTTAAATCCGGTCTAACCTCGATCTCCTTAACGGGAATAATATGAGATGGGTCTGATCGATATCGCCTCAACATGAAGACGTAAAACACATCATGGGTACGGTCTAACTCGAGAGCAGCTCTAACTGATAAGCAACCAGTCCCACACGCTTCAGAATCCGATACAACCCAATGAACTTAGGGCTCAACTTGTCCTTACGTCCAAACCGTAAAATTTTCTTCCACGAAGATACCATAAGGAATACGTAATCACCCACGGAGTACTCAATATCCCTCATTTTTAGATCTACATAAGACTTCTGTCTATCAGAAGCTACCTTAAGATGATCCTGAATCAATCTGACAGTCTTAGAAACCAACTCAGGACCCAAAACCCATCGTTCACTCAACTCAGTCTAACACAGAAGGGTACAACACTTACGACCATATAGAGCCCCGTAAGGTTCCATCTGAATGCTAGACTGAAAATTGTTATTGTAGGCGAACTCAGCTAACGGCAGAAAATCCTCCCAATTACCTCGAAAATCAATTACGTAACTTCGAAGCATATCCTCCAATATTTGAATCACCCTCTTAGATTGTCCATCTGTCTGAGGATGGAACGTAGCAATGAAATCCAACCTTGAACCCGGAGCCTCATGAAGCTTTCTCCAAAATCAAGAAGTAAAACGAGGATCTTTATCTAAAATTATCAAAACCAGAACCCCATGAAGTCTCACAATCTCAGAAATGTATAGCTTGGCCAACTTCTAAAGAGAATAATCTATCCGAACAGGAATGAAGTGGGCAGACTTGGTCAACTGATCCACGATGACCTATACAGAATCCTTCTTAGGAGGTGTTAAGGGCAACCTACTAACGAAGTCCATAGTCACACGTTCCAATTTCTATAAGTGAATCTTAAAGGGTTGTAGCAAACCCGAAGGTAACTGATGCTCAGCCTTAACTTGTTGACACGTGAGATAATGAGAAACAAAATTTGTTACCTCTTGTTTCAACCCTAGCCACCAATACAGCTCACGAAGATCCCAATACATCTTATTTCCACTGGGATGCATAGCATATAGACTACTGTTCACTTCTCTCAAAATAGACTGTCTCAGATCAAAGTTGTTCGGTACACAAACCCGTCCTTGAAAACACAGAACCCCATCACTATTCAACCCAAAATTAGACATACTACCATATTCTATCTGACGGAAATGCAGAACCAGAGATTCATCCCTTGACTGTTTATCCCGAATCTGATCAATTCAAATCGGCTTAACTTGCAACTCGGCTAGCAGACTCCCATCATCAAACAGACTTAAGCGAGCAAACATCGCCTTCAAATCAGACATTGCTCTACGACTAAGAGAGTTGGCCACCACATTAGCCTTACTGGGATGATACTCTATAATCCTTGAGCAGCTCAATCCATCTACGTTGCCTAAGGTTCAACTCCTTTTGAGTAAAGAGGTACTTAAGGCTCTTGTAATCGGTGTAGATGATACACATCTCACCATACAGATATTGCCTCTAAATCTTTAACTCAAAAACCACAGTAACTAACTCGAGATCATGCGTTGGATAGTTTCCCTCGTGTGACTTAAGCTATCAGGATGCATAAGCCACAACCTTACCATCTTGAATCAGAACACATCCCAAACCGACATGCGATGCATCACTCTATACTACGAACTCCTTACCAGATTCAGAGTATATCAAAAAAAGAGCCTGAGTCAAAACAGATTTGAGCTTATTAAAGCTTGATTGCTGCTCACAGTCTAGACAAAAGAGGCATTCTTTCGCAGCAGCTTAATCAGAGGAGCTGGAATTAATGAGAACCCCTCGACAAACCTACGGTAGTAGCTCGTAAGACCCAAAAAGCTGTGGATCTCAAAAACATTCCTAGGCTGTTTCCAATCAAGCACAACCTCAATCTTTTTAGGATCAACTCGAATCCCCTCATTAAACCACATGCCCTAGAAACGTTACTTCCCTTAACCAGAATTCACACTTGCTCAACTTAGCGTAGAGCTATTTCTCTTGAAGTATCTGAAGAACTACTCTAAGATGCTCATCATGATCATTTTCGGTCTTAGAGTACACCGGAATGTTGTCGATGAAAACCACGATGAATTGATCCAAGTACGGCTGGAAAAATCGGTTCATCAGATCCATGAATGTAGCTAGAGCATTCGTCAAACCAAAGGGCATGACTAGAAATTCGTAGTGCCTATAACGAATCCTAAAAGCCGTCTTGTGAACATCAACTTCTTTAACCCTAAGTTGATCATACCCAGAACGAAGATCTATTTTGGAAAATACCAAAGCCCCATGAAACTAATCAAATAGGTCATCGATCGTCAGAGTGGGTACTTATTCTTCACAGTTAGCTTATTCAATTGTCAGTAGTCGATACACATTCTTATGGTATTATCCTTTTTCTGTATGAACAGAATCAGTGCCCCCATGGAGACACACTAGGACGGATGAATCCACGATCCAAAAGCCCCTGAAGATGAGCCTTTAGCTCCATAAGCTCCTTCAGTGCTATAAGATAAGCAGCGATGGACACCGGAGCTGTACCCGGAAAAAGCTCAATACCGAACTCAACTTCCCAATTCGAAGGTAAACCCAGTAATTCCTCAAGAAAAACATCCAAAAATTCCCTAACTATTCTGATGTTCCTAACAGAAGAGTCCATAGAAGCTAAAACAGTTACATAAGCCAGATACACTTCACACCTTTTCGAACCAATTTTTTAACCACAAGAGCGGAGATCACATTGGACCAGTAATCTCGACAATCGCTAATCATAACCACCTCCGTATCACTCTCAGACCTTAGAACCACCATCTTAGTAGCACAATCCAGACTGAATTGATGCTCCATAAGCTAGTCCATACCCAGAATCAAATCAAATTCTCGAACGGTAGCTCTATCAGATTAGCCGGAAACACAACCCCTTGTACTTCCAACGATACATTCCTATACAGTCTATTTACCTGGACATATTTACCCAACGGATTCAGTACATAAATCTCACTAGAAGTACTCTTAATAGGAATCCCTAAATTTTCAAAGACAAAACTAACTACGTAGGAGTGTGTTAACCCTATATCTATCAGTGCAAAATAAGTAACATACAAAATAAGGAACGTACTCGCAATCACATTAGCGGTGTCCCTGTCCTTACGATGTCAAGCAGCATATACCAGCATAGGCTACCTTGCCTCAATCTGATTAGCACCTCTGCCTGGTGCTTTCTGTCTTCTACCCATACCATTAAGACCCCTGGCTAGACTACGGCCCCTAGGTGGCTGCTGAACTGCCTTCTGTGGCTAAACAAAACCCAAAGCTGGAGCTTGTATCTGATCAGAACACTGTGGGTAATCCCTAATATGGTACTCCATCGACCCACATTGTAAACACGCCCCCAACACTCACCCAGATGGCGTCTGCCACAGTCACTGCACGGTTGAGCCACAGTAGGAGTAACTGGAACTCCAACTTTAGAAGGCCCATCAGGTTTGGCCCCCTTTTTTAGACCTCTGAATAGAACTAGAGGGCTCTGAATCCCTTTTATTTATACCTCTTTCACGATCCTTATTCTGAAGCTCAACATGCTTAACCTCTTTGGTGATCTTCGCCTTGTCCACCAAAATGACGAACTCTCACTCCCTCTGCAGAGCTATCAAAACTCTCAGACTGTCTCTTAGACCATCCTTAAGGCAAACATATTTTTCATATTCAGATGCTACCATCCCTCGAGTGTAATGGCTCAATCTCAAAAATTCGACCTCATACTTGGCCACTATCCTATCCCCCTGAGTGTGGTTCATGAACTTGCGCCTGCGAGCATCCACATAACTAGCCCTCACATATTTCCTTTGGAAAGTGTTCTTAAAATATTTCCAATTAACTCGATCTGGCCTAGTACCCTCCTCAACTGATAATAACCACTGGTATGCCTTGTCACAAAGCAGAGATACTGCACCCTTTAGTTTCTACTCAAGAGTGCAGTCAATATCATTCATTATCCTCTCTGTGGTCTCCAACCAGTATTTGGCCACAGTCAGGATGACTCCAGTGATGCCTCTAAATGGTACCATTAGACCAGAGTTGTTCATTTATTGACCCACGGCTCCTAGATACAGAATCAAGCCCAACTACCCTCTCCAACACTCTCAGCATGGCTTGGGACAATGCGTCATCCCCAGCCGAGCGGCTTTGAAACCCAGTCTTAGCTATAGGTGTAGCCGGTGTCTCGTTCGTATCCAAATTAGGGATATTGCTCATCGAGGATAACTCAGCTAGAATCCTTCTATAGTGCCCGCCACGCCTACGAGTACCACGACCACGCGTTCCGCGAGTGCTCGTCGTAACCACAGTTTTATCTACATTACAAAGTTTTATGTCCCTAACTAACTTAGTGTAGTTTCAGAGAGCTCAGAGTTTTCTAACTACAGTATTTCTAAGTTTAGAAGTACTTACAGGATCAGCATCGAAGACTCGATGTACTACATACTTACTTTTCAAATTGCAAGAAATAAACTTTTGCTTGAAAAAAAGTAACACCAAAAATCCGGCATGGACGTTATGGTCGAATCTGAAGATGTTACAAAGAAAAGTTAGAACTCCGTCTTTTCTTTTAAAAACATCGTACCTCTTTATTGTAAAGAATATGTCGTTATACTCATTGAAAACCATCGATTGTATACTCTTTCAAATAAAACAATAATTTGTAGCAGAAGTTTAAAAGTGGTTATATTTTAAAACCGAGTTTATTTTCTCAAAAGCGTTTGATCGCATTAAACAATTATTTTTGTAAATTATTTTGTTGAGCGTAGCAAGGAATCTCAAATCAAATCCAAAAATAAAACCCAAAAGTCCAGAGAGTCCCGAGAGTCCCAAAATTAAAAAATTCTCAAAACTAAAAAAAAAAAGGTAAACTTTTAAAGTAAATGAAATTTACACACAAGCGGTCACAACTAAGCCTCTGTCACACCGACTTGCCTAAGTCTGTGGGTTACCTGAACAAAACAGACAGACAAAAAATGGGTTTTTAAAAACTCAGTGTGTAACTCAACGGAAACATAAACTCAAATTTTATTGCATAACAGAACAGATACAGACATAAATCCTTAACAAAATCAGATTATCAACAGAACCATACAAACACAGATATACAAAGTCCTACCCCCATCCTTTACACACCAACTCCGACTATCCCAACACACCACATGGGGTGTAAAACACCCACCTAGCCCTACACACCACATAGTGTCTATACGACACTTTTCAGAATAATCACAGTTGTGCTGCCAGTATATTGGCGAAATATCACATCGCAGAATACTTCCTCCACATATCACATATCCCGCCCCATAGTCAAATACAACAGATTGCCAAATAAATCAGAATTATCAGATACCAAATACTGGAATTATTGCATCAAACATGCTCGTATAACAAATAATAGACATGCATGTACATAACAGATCATACATTTTGGGCATTACAACACGTACATTTAGGTATTGCTTATGATAGATACCGTACAAATGGTTTATCAAATCTCATGCTTCAAGGCTTATCTAAACCCATACCAACCCCACAGTAGGCCCACAGTCAATCAGAACGACATGTACGACCCTAGGGAAAAATTTTGAAATTTGGGCCCACATGCCCGTGTGAGCCCACACTCCCAAAGTTGCCTTGCCCGTATGGCCCACATGACCACACACACTCGTCACACAGCCGTCTGTCACGTATGGCCTACCACACGACTAGGCAGACGCCCGTGTGGCATCGACAGGCCAGATTTTCTGCTTTCGTCGATCGATGCTTTCTCGTGTTTTCGTTAAACACCTAGTTCGATTTTGATACGGAAGCAACTATGAGAACATCAGTACCTAAAATCAACAACAAATGTTCCAATTAGCCATGTTTCCCTAATTAATCGAAGTAATATACTTAACCACAACGAAAAACACAAATGTTCATCACTTACCCAACTTCTAGAATGATCCTAACGCTACGAATTCGCAAGGGGGAGTTCCGATCCTAAGGATTCATCGCTGCGAACAACCCAAGAATAGAATTAACAAAAAGATAACATGGACTCAACAACAACTTCAAAATTACCCCTAACCCGTGTGAGACCTCATAAACTCCACTTACCAAGCCGCACGAAGAAATCGAGGATTCAAAATGCAATGAAGAACAAAGAATTGTGACAAAACTCAAAAGAAGAGGAAAAGAGGGAAATGCCAGAGATGACAGGAAAGAAACGTCAGAAAGAGAAAAGAATTTTGGGGAAAAAAAATAATAATACCCCCAACTCCCCCACTAACTAACAACCCAATCCCTCAGAATCTGACCCACTAACCTCAGCCAACTACTTTAGAGTATCGATTTTATCCAACTTCTACTACATAAAAGCAAAAATTATCATCTTTCACTTACACGGGGGTTCAAACACAAGACCCTAAGACAAGCTAACACCTTACCATTTAAACCAATAGGCTTATTCTATTATGAGTTGACCGAAAGTATAATAAAAGCCCAACCACTAGTGGCAATGATAGGAACACAAAAATTGTAGAATTTCCAAAAGTAAGACTTGAACTCAAGACCTCAAACACACACTCAAATCACTTAAACACTAATACAGATACCCATTTATGACAAAATTCAGAAAAGCAAAGTTTAATAATTCAGGGCGTTACAATAATTATTTATTAATAGAAAAAATATTCATAAAAAAATTAATTAATAATAAATTTTGATGTTAAATTATAAAGTGAAATAATTTTTTTTAAAATTTAATTGATTAATAAAAATATATATGTATAATAAATATATAAAATTAATAATTATTAAAATCTATAAAATTTAAATTTAATGAAAATATAAATATATAGTGACACAATATATTTATTTAATAATACGATAATTAGTGTTATGTTTATCATAAATAATTAAATATGTTTTGTTATACAATACCAATAACATTATTAATAAATTTTTATTTTAAACCATATTTCTTTTAATAAAAAAATTTATCTAATATAAATTAGAAAATCTAAAAGTTGTTTAACTATTAAAGAAAAAAATAAAACATCAAAATAGAATATATTAATTAAAAATATATTTTGAAATACAATTATATAAATACAATTCTTAAAACAATTACATAAAATCAAGCCATCCTAAGCCCAACTCTCAAATTCTAAGTATGAGCAGCATCTAAAATTTGAACCTATACATCATAATGAAAAAAATTATAAGTTTGGTAATTTTTTTTAAATTGTATCAAAAATGAAAAAAAAACTATTATTTTGGAAAATAAAAACAATTTTTTTAAAAGTAAAATATTAATATACTTTGTATGTAGAAGCTAGTAGTCTTTTCTTCCTTCATAACTTGATCAATTTAAATTCAATATGTAACACCTCTCACTTGTCTTGATGTACGGTACGAATGGGAAATGCTACGAGATTATATACGAAGCAAAACCTCGAAGATCTTTGAAAATTTTGAACCTTACGCCAGTTTTATAAAATCATAAAATTTAATTTGAAACCATTGGAGAGCTCTATAAACATTTTAAAATCATTTAAGATCATTTGTTAGAGAGTGGAAGTGTGTGGGGATAAAAAACGAGCTTTGGCAGCCTCAAAACTCCCAAAATAAGGCAAGATTGCTACTTAGGGACCTAGGTATCGATATATAACCCCCAAGTTACGATACCTAGGGCTATGTATTGGAGCCTAGCCCAATTACTGTAGCTTTTTATCTACTAACTTGCTCTCGTCCGATACCTATAAGAAGGGTATTGGAACCTAGGCCTCTTAAGTTGAAAAATAGTTTAAAAACACTTTAAAATATCCCCAAACACTATCAAAACATTACAAGAGGTTCCAAATCATTTTAAGTCATTTTCTAAACTCATTTATAACTCAACTATAAGACAAACATTCATTCGATTTAAATAGTGGAATAAAGTTCATTCAAGAATACCAAAGAATTTAAATTACAAATAAATTGCCAAAGCAAGCTACCATCTAAGCCTCTATGTACATGCCAAGATCTTTAAGCCAATGAAAACTTGTAACATCCTAAAAGCCCGTTTAGTCGTGTTGTAACACCTCTTAGCCCGTTAGGAACACATGACATGTGCCCATTAGCCAAATAAACCGCTTGAAACTGCTTGACAGATTGGGGTGTTATTGACATATTCAAATCCTTTGATTTGTTTTAAAACTTTGAGAAAACAGTTATAAGGATTCCTCTTTTTGATAAAATCGTTATTCTTAGCCCATTTGGTAATGCATATTTAAGGAAAGTAATAGGAATTAATAAGAATGACCTATTAATCAAATCATGCCATCAAAGGCATACACCCTTTACAATCAGGGGAGTTTGGCATACACCCTTTACAATCAGGGTCAATTTCACTTTATATGACAAAACAATACAGTTGCGAAGTAAAAGAAAAATTTAAACATATGTATACACCATCTACCAATTAGCCATGCATGATACAAAACAGACAAATGGCTCACTTGCAGGTGCAGCTCTAACACAATCCCTTTCTATGGATTTTCTTCTATTAATCAATTGCTTGAGAGAGAAAGGTAATAAAGTAAGTTCAATTGAACTTAGTGAGTTCCAAGTAGACACATAATGTTTATCAGATTACCGATAATTGACCCAAAAATAAAGACATTTTTGAGACTCAGTCTTACAAACACATTACACTAAGTTGCAAGTATAGTTTTCTGATAACGAAAATTCATCAAAACAATGCACACAGCATCCCTGGTGGACAGATGCCTCCAACTTATACGCACTTCTTAGAGTCACATATGTTTACTTATAACCTAACCTTGTGCGAGCCTCGGGCCCATTTTCAGAATCCAGAATCTCATTTCAGCCAAATCATATTTGTTTTCATATTCCTTGGTAGATTGAACACAGGTTTTCCCCTATGGTCGGGCCGTGATCTACCAACTCGATTTACAATAATGTTGCCCTACTGGAGGTATCACAAATAAAGCTTCTTTTCACATTTTCACATATCACAAATAGTTTGGCACTAGGCTTGCACACGAGGTGGTTATTTTTACCTCGATCATGGCCATGCTCACACACACAACATGAACTTATTACACACTCGTCAATATAAGAAACATCGACCCATCTTCAATAGGGACAACCTACCTTTCATAACCCACATATCATAGAAATTTCATAAATCAAAAGAAGCAAGAAGGAACTCACCAGAAACTTTAGGATAAAGTCTACTCTATTGGTCTTTTACCTCGATTGCTTGGACCTTCGCTAGCTTCTTGAGCTAAATAAGAAACAATCATAATTATCAGACCATTCATCTACTAAAAATTGATCATGCATGCACTAATGCAAATACATAAATTCCCTTGACAACATTCTAAGGGTTTTCTAGGAATTACCAGTCAATTGGTACTTATCAATGCCATTTGACAAGCTTCTGGAAACTTTCCTCGTCTCCTTTAGCAAAGATAACTTAAAAATTCTTAGAGACATATAAGAGAACACAGAGAGAAAACAAAGATGAAACATGCTGGTTATATGCATACTTTTATAGCACAGTCAATGAAAAACAAACTTAGTGGGAAGGCCAGACATCCCACTATCACCATTCAAATTTAAGGCTAAACTTGCCTAACAAGATTCGAAGTCTAATATTTTTACCAAACGCAACTGCTACCACTAATAAGAGTGGTAAAATATTACTTGTACTCTTAAACAACCCACTAAACAAGTCATTCGACTACCTAAACATATCAAGTTGTCTTTTATAGTATTTTAGTTCAATTCCAATTAGGTCTCAACTAAACTCTAACGATACTCACCGAGCTATCATTTCCACGTAAAATAATTTTATCGCTCTGCAAACTGTCAAGTTCACCTAAAATATCTAGGGTTAGCAGATTGTTTAATAAAAGAGTTCGCCAAACCAAAAAGTTCACCATGTAATAGCCCATTTTTTAGTGGCGTTGCAGACGGTGGTTTTGTAACACTCCTAACCCATATCCGTTGCCAAAATAGGGTTTCAAAACATTACCGAAGTTTATCAATCAAACAGGCAGAATTCTCAAACATTTTATATCATCAAAACAAGTCATCAAAGCATTATTTTAATCCAAATTATAAACATTCCAAATCCAAATCAATTTGCCTAGTTTATGAGCACTTAAACATAGAATTAAATTCACATGCACCTATCTAAATTTAGTTCAATTTACCATGCCATAATATGACTTCAAAAACAAACACATATTTATATGTATAAAACCAACCAAAATTAAACTTATAATCTCATTTACATTCAATCTACAAAATAACTATTATTTAGACACCCTGGGTACATGTCGACACAAAAGATAGACATCACCACATTTGAGGTCGGGATCATTGTTGGATGCTGAATCGACGATAAAAAAGTGAAATACCTAACCTGCGCATGGAAAACAAAACCGTATGCTGAGTAAAAACTCAATGGTATTTTTATAATCCGAATATTTAAAGACAAGATAATATAATAGGCACAATTAAATATTAAGCAAAATTGAGTATTTAAAATCCACATTTATTTATATAATAGCATTAACCATTCAATACTCAAATCATAATTACATTATTTTATACCATACTCAATTCTCATCACTTGCTATATAATAGCTTTTCACAATTTGATCCAAAAATCATTTGAAACAATAATAATATCCAATTCATGAATAGGTAATTCATGAATACATAATTCATGTGTCTCATTTTCATGTTTCAATTCACTATATCACTTCCATTTCTCATGCCATGCCATTTCAATATCAATTATAGAACTTTATTATTTATTTACCCCTATTAACACGACTCGAACTCGGATGAATACACGGATCCAACCAGCACACTAGTTTAGCACCCAGTGCCTCATCAGATAAATCCGAAGTAATATCCGCATCCAATGCTATACAAAATTGACACCTAGTGCCTCATTGGTTAAACGAAGTAAATTAGCACCCAGTGCCTCATTGACTCGAAGTCGAAGAAATCCCTGAACTCTTCCAATCCTATGGCATGCCATTTGTATTCGACTCAGCCCGATACAGTTAATAGGGTTCCAATTTACTTTCCAAATACACCAATTTTCAATTATCATATTTGCAAAATATCACATTTACACATATATATTTATAATATATATTCCAATTCAATTCAATCAATATAAATTCAATAAATTCATCACATACCAAATTAATTCATTTCAATTGTAAAACACAATAATTCTCACCTCAACACTTACCATATGCATTAAATTGAATTATAACAATTAACAACTAAGTTCGGATTATAGAAATACAAACCAAGAATTTCGAGCTATTCCAAGTCGACTTTTTCTTTTCCCTTTTAAGTCGAAGATTCTGGTACGGCGTTAGCTACGGAATTAAAACAATTAAAATTTATCAATATAACACAATTCAATTTCAAATTGAATATTTCAATTTTAACTCAACATTTTCCTAAATTTCAATTTAGTCCCTAAACCGAGACTAACTTTATTTCTTTACAATTAATCCTATATTTTCATACAAATTTCACTTTAAACTAAATTTAACTCCCTATTTTCACTTAAAACCCTAAATTTTTAATTTTTTACAATTTAGTCCCTATTACTCAAAATTTATAATTTAATCCTTTTTCATTTCTAACTTAAAAATCTATCAATTTAATTCCTAATACTAAAATTATTCAACATTAACAACATTTAAAAACTCAATAACTACTAAAATTTTGACATGGGTCGGGTAGTATTTAACACCGGGATTCCAAAAATATAAAGATTACAAAAAAAATGACTAAATTGACTAACCAATTGAGCTTTGAACCCTAGAAGTCCCTAAGCCTTACGTCTTTTTTCTCTTTTTCTTTCTTTCTTTTCTGTTTTCGTTTGGCTTTTGCTTTCTATTTTTTTTTTTTTATATTCATTAACTTATTTTATTTTATTATACATTAGTTTATTATTATTATTATAATATATATACTTAAATATTAAATTATAATATATATTAAATTTATAAATACCGCCTCATTAAATAACAATGGCATAATGGCTTCTTTAGTCCCTTTACTTTTTCTTTAATCTACAATTCAACTTTCACCCTATAATCAATTTAGTCCTTATACCTAATTACTCTTAATTCATGCAAATCCACTTAACCAAAACCTAATTAACTTCACAAATAACTTCGTAAATGGAGTCCCAGAAATGCACTTTTTGACACCCCTAACTATCGGGCCGTTATAGGTTTTGAGGTCACAAATCCAATAAGTGAGTCTGTAAATAATATTGTTTAATATTTACGAGTCAAATATAGTATTATAATATTTTTTTATTTAATAATTTTTGTTATTTGAATGAATAGTTAAGTCCAAGTGGTTTGTCCCAAAACTCAAGTGGTTTTGGAAAATGAGGTTTTGAGATCTCGTTTCTATAAACCGAGCTCATAAATTTTTTTTAAATATTTATTGAGTGATTATATAGGTGTTTTGAAATTTGGTTTGAAAATTTTAATGTTTAAATAGTTAATTAAGTAAAAAGGACTAAATCGTCAAAACTGCAAAAGTTAATCGCTATTAGCTTATATGTGTTAAATGGTTATAAAACCTTGATTTGAGGGCTTTAAAAGGTAATTAGAACTTAAGTGGTTATAGTGGACGGTTAAATGGTTAATATTGTGTATTTTATATGTTAAAAAAATATATGTTTAATTATTAATAGTTAAATGTTAATTAATAAACAAAACAAAGAAAACATTAGCATTTTTTTTCATCATCTTTCTCCTTAGGCCGAGTCCTCCATTATAAAAAAAAAACTAAAGCTTCGGCCATGGCTAAATTCTTTGCATGGTAAGTGTCTTTTATTTTTAGTAATTTTATATTTTTGAGATTGTTGCAATTAGGTCCAACTAACTCGTATTTCCGTTTTCAAAATTGTTAAAGATTTTAAAATTTGCCATTGACGAATATTATATGTTTTTTTATATAAATTCTTAGATTTGGAAGTTATGAAATGTTTAAAAACTATTTGATTAAGTAAATTTTGTTAATTTTGTGTTTAGGGATTAAATTGTTGAAATAATAAAATTCAATGTAAATTGTGTGAAATGAAGAAAAATTGGCTAGCATGAATTTTAATTAAAAGTGGTTTAATTGCAATTTTTAGGTTTAGGGACTAAATTGCATAAATGGTAAATCATTGGGGATAATTTTATAAATTTCCCATTGATAAGGGTTATAAGTTGTATTAATTATATGAAGTTATTTGAATGGTTTAATTGAATAAAAATTATTATTTAGATCATGAAACAAATCAAGTGGATCTAACTTGAGGAAAAGCTAATGTGTCGGGTTAGTCATCGACTTCGTTTTTACAATTGTATTTGTCGAGGTAAGTTTGTATTTCAATTAAAGTAATTTACTTGTTTTCTAGAAGTAAATTGATACATATATATATGTCAATAAATTGGTGATAGGATTTATTGAATTGCAAAAATGAAAATACCATGATTGAAAGATATCATGGCATTATAATCGAAAAGGAAAAGACCATAGTTAAAATATACTATGGCATCATTTCGGGATTGTGTAAGAACTTGGTTGAAAGATACCATGACATCCTTGAAACAATGAGAAGGATGAAAAGGATAACAATGAAAAGGTCAAAAAGGATAGCAATGAAGAGGTCGGCATCTAATCCTTCAAACCATTCGCTATTCAGGTAACATGTTTCAGGTGAGATATGTATCATAAGTATGAATATGAGATGAATGTTTTGATTAGTATAGTTTGATAATGAATATTAATGCCTTGGTGTAATTATATGTTTCATATGTCTATAAATATGTTATCTAGTTATGTTTGTGATGTGTTTAGATAATTAAATAGTTATACGAGTATTTTTTGAGTATTCGAGGTTGTTTCATTTGGTTTATCGGGTAAATAAAGCTTTAAAGGGTACGTTATTACATGAAATGAACTATGATATTTGAGTAATGATTGGATTATGATGAAATGTGTAATTGAAAGGAAAAGATGGTTTAGTGTATATGTATGGGCGGTGAATTATGAAAGTGAAATGTTAGATATGTATCGGAAATATATATACAATGTTACACCAACTAACCTTGTGAGGTGGTGTGTATAGGAAAGGAAAGTTGGCTTATGACATAATGAAATTATGCTTGGTTGTTTAACTTAAAATGTTTGGTAAGTTAAATTTCCTTTATACGGGCTTACTAAGCATTATTTGCTTACGTTAGTTATTTTCTTCTCCTGTAGATTATCGGAAAGCTCGAACGGCTGGAATCATGTAGGAGCACATTCACACTATCAATTCGTCATATTTGTAGTTTTGGTTGTTTTATCTAACGGATTTTTTTATGTTATTTAACAATGTCATGTGGTTCAAGTTTATTTGCCTATATACCTTGATGTTGGCTTATAAATGTAAATATGTAAGTATATGTTTTGGTCACTTGTGAATGCCTTGATGTTTAGATGGCTTTTGGTTTATTGAAGTGTAAATGAAATGGTTTAATGGTAGGTGTGTGATGTAAGTTTAAGGTATGAATTTATGACATTGGATTCAAATTGATTTGGATGTTAAATTTGGGTACCAATGAACGTATATTGGATAGACATTTAGATTAAATGATATGTGTATGTGTTGACATGTAATAGAGCTTGAATGTTAATTTGATAACTTGGTTTTTTTTGAGTTTGTTCAAGCTTATATGTGTCTTAATGTCCTTAGTTGATAGATTGCAAATGAAAGTGTAAATATATGGTATGTGACATTTATATATGCTTATTTGAAAATAGGTAAAATATGGTTGACTGGTATTTTTTGAAATAGTTATTTGATATATATGAATTATACTTAATAAATGAATTTGAAATGTCGAATTGAGTCAAGTTAATATGTTGAATTATGGAGTCAATTGATGAAATATTGGTTAGGCACCTAAGTTGGTTGATTTTGGTATGTTTTACAGTGTTTTGGTCATGTGCAAATGATTGAAAATGGTATGGTTTTTTGTGCAAGAAAAGGTCAATACTTTAGCTTGTTTTAGGATCATTTTGAGAAGTACATGCCCACCCCACACGGCCGTGTGTCATTATTGTTTTAGGTGCAGGTTTCACACGGTCTGCGATATGGTCGTGTGTCTCAAGTCAGTATGTAACACGGTTTGGTACATAGCCTACGATACGGCCGTGTGACCCTATCTCGAATACCAATGGGCTGGGACTCGGCTGGGTGTCCAGGCTTCGAATGTTTACACGGTCTAGGCTATGTCACACGGCCGTGTGACCCATGTTTCCAAAATTTTAAATTTTTTTCATAATTTTCTATTTTGCTTCAAATTGATCCAAGAATGTTCCTAAATTGTTTTTAAGGCCCCGTAAGATCAGTTTAAGGCCTGTAAGTGTATTGTATGCTATAAATGGAGTGTGTAAATGATTGTTACAATTTCAATTGAATAAATGTTCGATTTGAAATCAAATGTTTTGAATGTTTTGAATTGTACTGTAATATGCCACAGAGGCATTATAGGATACGCCACAAAGGCATTTTAGAATATGCTACAAAGGCTCTGTTTGGAAGCCACCAAGGCACCACATGAACTGCCATGTTTGTGATATGGATTTGCCTAAACTCACCATCGCATGAGGTTTTCCCATCATCGCCCTGGGACATATAGACCCCAATAGATAAATGCGGCTCATCCATCCTTTCCAGAATATGCCATGGCCATGACCGTGGTCTTTTCTCAGATTTGTGATACTAGAATTCGTGTTTACTGTCCCAAAGAACATCGTCAAATACTAGTGCGGGGTCAAATCTTGTATCACATAATTTCCTGTAACCTCCCAAACCCGGCCTAGCCGTTATGGCCGAATTCGAAAAGTTACATTGGCCATCAGAATGGCCCAAAAAAACTTTCTTGGTTTTCAAACATACCTTTTAAAATATTTGTGTAAATCGTTCAAAACTAGTGAAATCAAATATTTAACTTAATCTTGCAAAAATATGAAAATTATAGAAATAAATGGTTTCTGTATTTTATTTGTAAAATTTTTATCGCTATTCAAAATTTTCATAATTTCATATTTCAAAATCATTCGTTTATTTAGTCAAAACTAAAGAACTTGGTTATTTGTCATTATTCAAGAAAAACATGTTAACTTCAGAAATCAAATGTCTTTAGAAATCTCGCTTGTAAATATTAGTAATTTTGAAAACTAAGTCTAATTTTATTAAAACTTGTTTCTCATAATTACAGGGGAAAATGTAATATTGACATATTTTTATAAGAATCACAATGAAATTTTTTACTAAAACCATATTTTGTTAAAATCAATATTTCAAGTAAATTCGATAAAACATCAATAGACATTTTAAAACCTTAAAAAAACAAGTCATATTTTTTTCTAAAACTCATTTTCATTGTCGAAGTAGAAAAGAGTGATTTTGTCAAGTTTTAATAAAAACCAAGTTTCATGCATAATCTTATCAAATACTAATTTATGTAGGTTTTAAAACATAATGTCATGCAATTAATTCATGCAAATCAAAATGAAAATCCCCAAATTAATGTCCCATGCCACAGTCCATACTCAAACTTATTACATTCTTAAAATAACAAAACATCAAAATAAACTTTAATTACTTTAATTTAAAAAGAATTTCGAGAAACTCCTCCAAATGTCGTCATCGAATCCTAACTTCAGGGTTATCTGTAAAATCAGAAAACTAAAGAGGGTGAGCTATAAAGCTCAGTGTGAGTCTTAACTCAAGTATTAAGTAGGAATTCAATATACAAATCAAAATATTATAGCGAATTTATATAGCTTAATTCCACAGAATCTTAACTTGGGTAACAACTAGTATTCAAAACATACATTTCATAAAAATAATAGAATTTATATATAACAACACAATTTCACAGAATTCAGTATGCATGAGGATGTCAATGTAGAGCTTTTCAAAAATTGGTACAAGTTTTTCAGAAAATGTTCCTACCCATCTTCGCTACACTCTATAATCGAGTTCCACAGAACTCATCCATCTAAACACTACAATATATATATGGGCGAAGCCGCCAAATTTGTAGACAAGCTGCTGGTAATGTGGACAAGCCACCAGTAATGTAGATAAATTGTCAATATTGCAGATAAACTACCAGTATTGTTGACAAGCCACCAATAATGTAGAAAAACTGTGAGCACTTCTTTCTTACACATGTCCCAACCCCATGCATGTGATATGGCCATAATTAACACATTTTTACTTTGTTACAAAATATCACATTAGGCATGAGAATCATGCTCATCGAATCATTTGATATATAGTATCACATAGGCATGTTTTGACATACAATTCACGTATTATCTCGATGTATCAAAACATCATATTTTTAACAATCATGTAAAATCGATTATGCCATAATATCACATAACATGAGAATGAGAACAACATACTTTTCAAATTAGCGATAAACATAACCACACAACATACATTTCACAAGCTAGTTGATTTGGAATCACTTACTTGGTATGATACATATTGATAGGTTTAATCTCCCTTTTGGAATACTTAAAGTATTCGAATAATGAAAATCCAATAATAATATTGATTTAAACATTAGAAGTAATGTGTATCAATTTTTATTTAGATTAGACCCACACCTGACGTAGAAGATCCAACGCAACACTAGACTCATTCGAACACCCACACTTGGATCTAACTAAAACAATCACATATCTGAGTATATAACGATGATCCATCATTAGAATGTTATGCTAATTATTCCTTTTAATAATAAACCATTTAATCTAGACTTCCAAATCCACACTTAAGCTATTACGATTAATGTCAATGACATGATTCACTTCCAAAGCAAAGGGTGATCATGAATTGATAGCAACTGGTCATTCAATCATGTGAATATTACGATTTGTTAATATTGAGACAAAAAAAATCTAATAATCACTATTATAAACATCCATTAATAATAAGAATAGGTAGCAAAATTTCTAGCAATCCAAAGTGGTCGTTTTTGGTCCTTCATCAATAAAACGATGTACAAGGTATTAGATATGGAAAAAGATGTCAATAATTTATATGTATATATATATTCAGTGAATGAAAGAAAAAGGATGGAAGAAACGTGACAAAATCAACTAGTAACACCTTACTTACGCTTGTTTTATCCAAAAATGAGTTGAATCAATTCGATCTAATGAAATCGAGAAAAATGGATGATAGGATGAAATTTTTGGTTTGAAAATAATAAAATTCCAGCAAGGTTTTCAAAATAAATAATATACATAAATGTGGAGCAAAAATCACTTGGTTGAGAAGTAGAAAGAAAAAGAGAAGGAAAATTAATCACGGTGGTGGTGCAGCGGTGGTGAGGTGGTGGTGTGGCGGTGGTATAGTTAATTAATGGTGGTGGAAGGTGGAATATGAGTGGAGAAAAGAGGTTCAATGGTGGATCAAAGAAGAGGAAAATGGAAGAGAAAGAAGGAGCAATGGATGAGTAATGGATGAATTAGTCAAGAGAAGAGGAGGAGACACCAAAATAAGAGAAAATGAGAGTGGTAGGCTCTTTTGGTGCCATGGATGGTTCAAGCTTGGTAGAAGGGAGCAAATGAAAGCTTTGGGGGATAAAGGCATGAAAGGTGGATCATGGGAAACATCTGGAGTAAAAAAGGGGCTAAAGAAGAAAGGTTGACTAGTTAAAGGAGGAAAGAATAATTTTTTATATGTAAACTATGGGTGGACGGTTATGGAAGCTTTGATCAAGGTTTTATGAGCCAAAAATTTATTAAAAACAATGGAGATGTAGGGAATTGAACATAGGACCTTTAGCAAACTAATTAAGCTCTTAACCATTAGACTAACTCACTTACTTGTTAAAACTCTAACATCATTTATTTTAAAAACATGATGTGACCTTTGCTAAGGTTTAAAGCAAAATTGCACCACATAGAAAATAATGTAAGGGAAAGGATTTGAATACAGATCATCAACGACATCTCCACCATTACTTGATCATTAGACTTGATACTTATTTATTATCGAATGAGAAAAAGATTATTTAAAAAAATTTGAGCGTAACTACTTTCGGTTCATTAACCCAATTCCCACTAACATTGTTTTTAGGATGTGACATTTCCCAACACTTTGTCAAACCCCCATTTCTCTAACATTTTCAATCATGCATCATACATATAACATAAGTACATATTCATCTAAACTTTACTCATACCCATAACAAAATCATACTTCTTTACATACTTGTCACACATCGGTACAATCTTGCAACAAAATATACGCACCATATGCGAACATACAGTTACCTCACAAGACCACATTTACTTATGCATACAACACAGCACATGCTTAAACTCATGCAGATACTATACAAGGATCACACATATATATTTAATAGTCACTTAAGGACTCATGCACTATTATTGGAGCATCAACTATAAGAAAAACTTTCTAGAATGACTTGTAGGAGTCGAGACTAGAGACTCACCTGAAAACTTACCTTCACTTCAACTTAGAGTTTCTGTTCCAATGATCCTACCCAAACCAGTAGTAACAACTACTTAAAAGATTATGGAACTTCTATTAAAATCTCATTTACAAATAGTTTACTAACATCCCAATTACAGACGACCCCCATGCAGGGCCTCTTATTTACAACCTACTATTAATATGCCTATTAACATCCTTACTCTTTCAAAATCATAACATGCAAATCTATCAGGCTTACCAGTAGGTTGAAACATCCATTGACTAATCAAAAGACCTTAGCTTCTAGTTTAATGAAAAAAAGAGAGAATATTACCAGAGTGTAGAATGAACGGAAGAAAAATCATTTTAATATTCCTTTCTTAACATATATATACTTAGTTCCTCTTAGTGGACCTTGACAAGTTTTGAATGCATACATAAATTGTCCCTTAATTCCCCTACAAAAATCAAGAAAAAATATAAAATAGAATCCGGTGAAGATGCAGTTTGACCAGTCAATCAATTCAGTTGATTCCCAACCCATCACATTATAGAACCCACTTTGTACAGTGTTCAAGCAAACTGAGCATACCATACCTTTGGTAGTAACCCTCATAAGGCTTCCTTTTTGATTGGCATACTTTTCTTCAATTGTAAAACATCTTGAGATGAAAACCTCAAATTCTACGCTGGTGGATACATTATACACCAGGATTTAACTTGTCAAAATTCTGAGAAATGGTGGACTATACTACAATAATAGGCCTAAACAGGTAACTTTCACATTTATTCTCTTTTCTCTTAGATATTCCAATTTTGGGGCATGACACTTCAAGCTCTTGTGGCATATTCTTTTGACATGCCTCTGTCCACTCGATTTTTTTCCTTTTTCCTTAGCAGAAGCATAAGAGGTGTCGCCAACATGGCGAATTCTTTTACAAATCTAAATATAGGAAACTACATACTTCAGTGGCATTTCTTGGATGATTCCAATGAAGTACAAATTTGATCTTATTAGGGTCTACCTTGATGCCTTCTACAGAAATAACGTGACCTAGGAAATGAACTTCACCCAGCCAAAATTCGTACTTACTAAATTTGGTGTATAACTTATTTTCTCACAAGGTTCTTAACACAATATCCAGGTGTTCTTCATGCTCTGCTACGCTTTTAGAGTAGACTAAAATATCATCGATAAAGACAACTACAAAATAGTCCAAGTAGGGCTAGAAGACTCTATTCTTCAGATCCATGAATACTGTTAGCGCATTCGTTAATCTGAACGACATCACTAAGAACTTGTAATGTCCATAGCATGAACGAAACATAATTTTTGAAAAATCGTCACCCTTAATCTTCACTTGATAATAGCCAAACCGCAAGTCAATTTTAGATAAGACGGTAGCTCCACTTAGTTGGTCGAACAAGTCTTCTATCTAAGGTAACAAATACTTATTTTTCATAGTCATTTTGTTTAATTGGCGGTAATCGATGTATATGTGGAGAGTCCCATTCTACTTTTTTACGAATAATATGGGTGCACCTCAAGGTGAGACACTTGGTCAAATAAATCCTTTATCCAAAAGACCTTACAATTGCTTCTTCAATTCCTTTAACTCCAATGGTGCCATCCTGTATGTGGCACCACATATGCGCGCAGTACTATGTTCTACTTCAATCGAGAACTTTACCTCTCAATCTAGCAGTGTGCTTAGGAGTTCCTTTAAAATTACCTTAGGAAACACCTTCACAATTGAAACTTGGTTAATGTCCTTCCTTGCCTCAAACGAATCCATGATATACGCTAGGTAGGTATTTGAGCCCTTAACTATTAACTTTCTGGTGGATACCGTTGAAATTACACTATTCGCCATATTTCTCTGCACGCTAGGTAGTAACAATTCCTTTTTTTTTAGCTAAAAGATGTACGCCTCTGGATTGACAATCTACCACGACATTATGTTTGATTAACCAGTCTAGCCCAAGGATAGTATCGAACTCATGAAAACTTAGTAGTAATAAGTCTGGCAAAAAGATGTGTTTGCCAAAAGTCAGCGGACAATTTTTAATTACTCTGCTAATACTATACTTTGACTAAAGGGGTTGGTTACCAACATATTTGTTTCAGAAGGAACAACTTCTAAACTAATACCCTCCATGAATATTGTACATATGTATGAATGGGTTGACCCAGGGTCTATTAATGCATGAAAGTTATGTCCCAAAAAAGAAAATTTACCCATGATAACCTCAGTTAAGTGTGCATCTTCTTTAGCCTTCATTATATAGGCTTTGGAAAATACTCCTGAGGTGGGCTTGGTGTAGTTCTTCCTTGAAGCCCTTTGAACCGATCCTAAATTTCCATCTATTTTGGATCTCGCTTCCTGTTGAGTACTTCGAGCCCCACGCACACATTGTTTCGAGACAACATCAGCCTTCGAGGGGCAGTCTCTAATCTGATGGCCTAATGACCATAAGAATAATAGGCTCCCTGCTTTTTCCAACATTTGTCCCAGTGATTCCTCCTACAATGTTCACATATAGGGTTCATCATCATCTTGGACCCTCCCATGCTTACTATGGAGGTGGCTTGTCGTGCACCTTTCTCTCTTCGGAAGCTCGAGGAATGAAAATCTATTTTGGTGTAGAGAAGCTTCTATCTTTCAGTTTCTTAAAAATTTTTGAGGGTGGTGGACTAGAGATTCCATGCTTCATTCTTTCCCTACCCGGACCCTTATTCCTTTCTTGAACAATCATTTCTATCTTCTGAGTATTGAATGTTATGGTTGCTCAACTCTGAACTTCTAAAGCTGAAACCAAGGTACAGATCTCATCCCTCAAGCCCACTCAAATTTATCGCACAAAGCTTTTTCGGTTTGGAACATGTCCCGTGCGTAATCACTAAGTCTTACAAATTCTCGTTCATATTCCATTACCGACATTTGTCCCTGCTTGAGATACAGAAACTCTTTCATTTGCTTGACATACATCTAGTTAACGTACTTCTCTCTAAACTTCATTAAGAAGAACTCGCAATCTATCTATTCTTCAGGGGTCACACTTATTAGTGTTCCCACTATTGATACGCCTCTCCTTCCAGCAAGAAAATAGGGCACAAGAGACTATCCATCGGCGTACATTTCAATTCTACAATCACTCTACCTATGTGAGATAGCCACTATTCTGCTACAGTGAGATCATCACCCTTATCCCTAGAAATTCTTTCGCACCACGTTTACATATCTCCCTCATGAGATCTCCCTTAAACTAAGTTGTAGCCGATGACGGAGGTGTAGGAGGTACTGGCTGTACCACTTTAGGCTGAGGTCGCTAGGGTGGTTGAGGTACTTGGGTTTTCCCCTTAAATTTGTCAAACCATTGACCTAACATTGTGAAGAATGCATCACGAAAAGCACTTTTGGTTATGCCCAAATCAGCTGCAGGACCTTGTCCTTGCGCTAGAGGTACATGGCTCTTAATAACTTTGCCCATCGCTTCTCTTGAGCTTTCAAACATATTTCTTAACTACAACAAAAATTAAGTAAATCAAAAGTACAGGAACTAAGCTACAGATATATCATGCATGATGGGGCGTGACTTAACCTTTCATTTTTTTAGAATCAAATAATCTAAGCTTTGATATCAAAAATTTATAACACCCCTTAGCCTGTCAAGAAGTCATGGCATGTACCCAACAACCACATAAGTCGCCCGATTGATCGGGGCTCTATTGACAGATTCAAATCCTTTGACTTGTATTAAAACATTGAGAAAACAGTTAGAAGGATTTCCCTTTTTGATAAAACTATCATTCTTCGCTCATTTGGTAATGCATCTTTAAGGAAACTAATAGGAATTAATAAAAACATCCTATTAATCAAACCTTGCCATCAAAAGTGTAACGCTCTGAACCCAATCCTTAAGGAGGATCCAGGAATGCTGCATCACTGCTTTTAAAACACTATCTCCTCAAAACCATGTTGGGAGAAAACCACCACTTAATCACAACATTACTAATATGCATATATATATATATATATGTTTTTAAGAGATGCGAAGCATCGATAAATCAAAGTTAAATAAATTTGGGCTTTATATAAAATGTAATAACTTTATTGAATTTTCATCAGATCTACGGTTCCAAAAGCATAAGATCAAATATACAAAATTTATTCTTCAAAAAGACATCATCACAACAACATCCCCATGCCATATGTAACACCCCTCACCCGTATTTAACGCCGAAATAGGGTTACAGAGCATTACCAAACATATTATACAATTACACATAAATTTTACGTACATTTTCAAATTTCATATAATCATCAATCAACAACATTCATATCGTCCCTAATACGAGCCTACGAGGCCCAAAACATGCATTTGGGGTGGTTCGAGACTAAACCGATAACTTTAGAAACTTTTGAAATAATTAGAAAATTTTCCCAAAAAAATAAGGGACACTCTCCCGTGTGGTACGGCCGTATGCCCGTGTCACAGGCCATCTAGACATTCGAAATAGAATCACATGGCTGTGTCCTAGCCCGTGTCTGACCCCATGTAACTCTCTGACTTGGGTCACATGGCCAATACACACGCCCGTGTGCCCTAAAAATGGCCACACACCCGTGTACTAGGTCGTGTGCTAGGTTGTGCCAAACCTCTAGGGTATATTGACTTATGCCACATGGCAAAGTCACAAGCCCGTTTGTGATGTCGTGTGGAGTATACTAACTTGGTTTATATTTTAACACCAAGGGACACACGGTCGTGTAACATAATCATGTGTCACGCACGGCAGAGACACATACCCGTGCCTCTTCCCGTGTGGACAAAAATAGGCTATTTACCAAGCCATTTTGCCACCCAAACTTGCACATACCTACATCAATCCAAATGACACCAAAATATAGCATACATAGGCATTCAAACCAACTAAATCAAGCCTAGTTCATGCTAACTCAATATCATTATCCACAATACACTCAATTCAAAAAATATGTCAATCCATTTATAACAAATTTACATATACATTTCAACTAATTAGACAATTTCAAACATGCATCATTATGCTCAAACTCACAAGCATATATTTTCTCATATATCAAACATTTAACATTCACCACACCTATAATCCACAAGCATTATATAACCAATAATAGAACTCACAACATAAACCATACACACATATATATACACAACCAAAACAACAATTTAAGCCAACATTGTAACATCTCGACTTAGGGTCTATTCAGAATACTGGTTTTGAGACCACAAATTTGAAGTAGAAATAATTATTTTATGATTATTTGATGGTCTATGATATGAATGCATGTTTGTGTGAAATTTTCATGAAGAAATTTTATGCCTAAAGTTTTCAATTTGAAGTTAGAGACTAAATTGAACAAGTTGCAAAATACATGTTCTAGAACCCCTAAAAAGGACCTTTTTGCAAAAGGTGTAAAAATGAGTTACAAAAATGTTAAATAAAAGAAAATATGGGCTAATAAAAGCATGGTACAGGTTTGGCTAGGCTTAGGTAACCAAGAAAATACATGCATTTCATTTTACGAGCCTAAAGACCAATTTGTAAATAAGTGAAAAGTTAGGGGTAAAATGATAATTTTACCAAAGTATGTGTTATGGGTCGATTTGACCAATGTATGTATTGAACAAGTTAAATTTGGCATTATAGATCAAGAAAAAAGTGATTCAGGTCTTGATCGAGGGAAAAACAAATTTTACGAGGATTAGGCTCGTTTTTATCATTTTGTACTAAGGTAAGTTCATTTGCAAATAATGCAACATGTACCATACTTTTAATGTTTTAATATTGCATGTGTGTTGAGTATATACCTATTTAATATGATGTTGTATCATGTGTTTAAATGCTTACACTTTTATTATGAATTATGCTTTGAATATTTCATGAGGATGGTATTAGTGCTATGGATATTGAAATCGACATTACGAGCATGTTTGATAGAGATGTGGTATCGAAGAATCCTGTTTGAACCTTAGGAATAGTTTAGGATACAAGTGACATGTCACTAGGAATTAAGCGATCTGAACTCATTGAGTTGTGGTCTGAGTTTATGATTTATGTGCTTCGGACTCATGAGTTGTGGTCTGAGTTCATGATTATGAGACACAAGTTTTGGCAGTCCGAGTACTGGTCTCGAACATACTATTGATGGCGAGGTAGTCCAGCATGTGTTGTGGATACCTGACAGCCTGTATGAGTAGACCCGTAAGTAGCTCAAAAGTAAGCAACATGTGATATGAGATATGAAGTAGCATTGGCCACATATGGGGCACTTAGGTGCAAGATTCCGGTGTATCCAACAGTATTCTGAGTGTTCAACGGGTAGTTCAAGAGAAGCTTAATGAGTAATCTTAAGGATTACATCAAGATGAAAAAGTAATTCATTATGTGCAAGTGGCAGAAGTGTGTACATCAAACTCATGAGAATGACATGGGGCATGAGGCACTTGTGGTAAGAATATGTCTATATATATGTATATGAAGAATAAGTTTAAGAGGTTTGATAAAATGCAAGATTATATTCATTATGTTAAATGTATGACTAATGCTTGTTTAAGTTGCATTTTATTTGCACGTGAACTTACTAGGCTTTAAAGCTTACCCTCCTTTTCCTTCCTTTTCTTATAGTATCGCCAAGCTAGCTCGGGGATTGTAGAACATCAGAGGCTCGATCACACTATCAATTGGATAATTGGGTATAGTTAGGCTTATCATTTTGAGTATGACATGTATAGGGACTTGGTTTTTTTGTCATATGTCATATTGATGTAGCCAAATGTGTTGGCTTATGATAATATTGATTCATTTTGTATATGGCCATGAGAGATGGCTCATATTGATTATTGGTTTGTAACCCTAATCATTTATGCATGCATGCAAATGTGTTTATGCTTGATGTGGTTTGTTGCTTATGGATGATAATGTGAGATGAGTGGCATATGTGGCTAATGAATGAATGGGGACTAATAGGTACGACCATAATAATGGTGTAATTGAGTAACTTGAAAGAAGAATTATTATGATGAATAAACATGAAATTGGTGTGGAATGCCATATGGTAGTATGATGATTTGAAGTATGTGATATGTCCACATTATAAAGTAATGGGTTAACCATTAATGTGTTTGCTTGTGTAATTAAATGTGCCATGTTGCATGCTATGAAGTCAAATTATGTGTGTAAGTGTTTAAGGGTGGCAAATGACTTGGAAAATAGCCTTAAAATTATCCATACGGGTAGACACACAGGCATGTGTCTAGGCCATGTGTGAAACACGGTCTGCCCCATGGGCATGTGTTTGGGCCGTGTGTGACACACAGTCTGCCCCATGGGCATGTGATCCGGCCGTGGGTCCCCTCGCCCTAATTAATGCAAAATAGAATGCCCAGTAGCAAACACATAAGTAGAGACACGGCCATGTGTCTCAATCGTGTGGAGGACACGGCCTGAGGACATGGGCATGTGCCCAGGCCATGAAAAGTCTGCACTTAATTTTTAGAATTTAATTCGCCATACGACCTAAGCACATAGGCGTATAATTTGGCCATGTGACCTTATTTAGATGATGACATCATAGTTAGAGAGTTACACGGACTGAGGACACAGGCGTATCCTAGAGCCACACGGGCGTGTGTGACCACACGGCCTACCCACACGAGCGTGTGACTGTCCAAAATAAGAAAATTTTCTAAGTGTTGTAAAAATTTCAAAAGTTTTTGGTTCAGTACCAAATCACTCCCAACGTATGTTTGGGCCTTGTAGGCCCATATAAGGGATGATCTGCATGTGATTGGATGATTTTAATTTGGACCAAATTTTATGGCTCGGTTTTATATGAATGTCTATGTTTAAGTCTGGTAACGCCTCGAACCTTATTTCGACATCGGATATGGGTAAGGGGTGTTACATTTAGTGGTATCAGAGCCATGGTTTAGTCGATTCTTGGACTAACATAGCACGTGTACGAGTCTAGCTATAGATGCCATAAGTAAATTGTGATAGTGTTACGACTCCTGACCTTTTAAAATTATGTTTTCATATAGTAATGGATCCCGATCGAGCTATGGTGGATGATGT
Organism: Gossypium anomalum; assembly: GCA_025698475.1. Taxonomy (NCBI): domain Eukaryota; kingdom Viridiplantae; phylum Streptophyta; class Magnoliopsida; order Malvales; family Malvaceae; genus Gossypium; species Gossypium anomalum. Next base: position 45,930,802 of record CM046961.1, read on the forward strand.
GGAAAGTAATGCATCTGCTCCCACTGAAGGGGCGGTGCCATCTAAAAATCGACCTCCCACGGTTAGTCAGGAAGGAGGAGAAGAGGCTCGAGAAGCCTTTCTCTATATGATGAACGCATGGTACATGGAGTTCGTTCAAACGAACCCGAACGCTCAACCTCCTCCACCCCCTCCTAATCCTCAACCCGTACCCCAAGTGCCTCAAGGTATGAATTTTATGAGATTTCATAGAACCTCGATTGATAAAATTTGAAAGCAAGGAGCTGAGGAATTTAAGGCCAATGCCGATGATAACCATGAGAAAGCGGAATTTTGGCTTGAAAATTCTATTTGGGTATTCGATGAACTATCTTGCACACTCGAGGAATGTTTGAAGTGTGCTATATATTTGTTGAGAGACTCAGCGTATCATTGGTGGAAGACGCTAGAATCGGTGGTACCTTAAGAGAAGGTCACGTGGGAATTCTTCCAAGAAGAATTCTGAAAGAAGTACATCAGTGAATGCTTTATCGATCAAAAATGTAAAGAATTTCTTAACTTAAAAAAAGGTCGCATGTCAGTTATCGAGTACGAAAGAGAGTTTGTCTGGCTTAGCAAATATGCTTGGGATTGTATATCCTCCGAGGCTAAAATGTGTCGAAGGTTTGAAGATGGACTTAATGAGGAGATCAGAGTGTTAATGGGTATTCTTGAATTGAAGGAATTTGTGGTACTCATTGATCGGGTTGTAAAGCCGAGGAATTGATTAAGGAAAAGAGAAAGACCGAGGCTGAGGCTAGAGATATAAGGAAGAGACAGATGAGTAAGTCATTTCCATCTCAGTCTAAGAAATCCAGAGACATGTACTCTCGTTCTTATGTGTCGGCTAGGCATTCGTACAAAGATCGTAAGAAGCAGAATTCAGATTTTAAATCTCAGGCTAATCTGTGGCTAATGTGGGTAATGCTAGACCTTCTAGACCCGAGTGCCAACAATGTGACAAAAATCATTTTGGCAAGTGTAGAGTGAATGATGGATCCTGTTTCCGAAGTGGTTCTCAAGACCACTATATCAAGGACTGTCCTGAGATGGTTGAGAAGGAAAAATTTCAGAATGCGAGACCGAGTAGTACGGCTACAAAAGGGAAACCCCAAAGAAATGCTGGTAATGGGGCTAGTAGCAAGAATGTAACGAGGGATACAACGATGAGATCCAAAGTTAGATGCCATACGTGCACGGGAGGACGCATCTTCTCCGATGTGATTATGGGTACTTTGTCTCTCTATGAAACTTCTGTTATTGCCTTGATTGACCTTGGTTCTACTCATTCATATGTGTGCATGAAATTGGTATCTAGCATGAATATGCCTGTTGAGTCTACGAAATTTATTCTTAAAGTGTCAAACCCGTTAGGCAAGCATGTTTTAGTTGATAAGGTATGTAAGAAATGTCCTTTGATGATTAGAGATCATTTTTTTCCGGATAACTTGATGTTATTGTCGTTCGATGAATTTGATATTATATTGGGCATGTATTGGTTGACACTTCATGATGCTATAGTAAATTGTAGGCAAAAAGTTATTGAATTGAAATGTGAAAATGGTAAAATTCTCTGGTTTGAATCAGATGAGTCAGATAGGTTGCCAATCGTGATTTCTTCGATGTCTGCTCAGAAATGTATGAGAAAAGGATGTGAGGCTTATTTGGCTTATGTGTTGAATACAAAAGGGTCTGAACTGAAGATTGAATCAGTGGCTGTTGTATGTGGGTACCCAAATATGCTCCCAGAAGAGTTGCCTGGATTACCTCCCGTTAGGGAAGTTAAGTTTGGTATTGAATTAGTCCCTGATATAGCACCTATCTCAATTGCTCCATATAGGATGGCCCCAACTGAATTGAAAGAACTGAAGTCACAGTTACAAGAATTGACCGACAAGGGATTTGTGAGATCTAGCTTTTCACTATGGGGTGCTCTGGTATTATTCGTGAAAAAGAAAGATGGATCTATGAGGTTGTGTATAGATTACTGACAGCTCAATAAGGTAACAATTAAGAACAAGTATCATTTGCCAAGGATTGATGACTTGTTTGACCAATTGAAAGGAGAGACATGGTTTTCTAAAATAGATTTGAGGTCTGGCTACTATCAGTTACGAGTTAAAAAGCTGGATGTGCCTAAAACTGCTTTTAGAATGAGGTATGGCCATTATGAATTTCTTTTTATACCATTTGGGTTAACAAATGCACCTGCTATGTTTATGGATTTAATGAACCGAATATTTTGGCCATTTTGGACAAGTTTATTGTCGTGTTTATTGATGATTTTTTTATTTATTTGAAAGATGAGACAGAACATACCGAACACTTGAAAACAGTTTTGCAAACTTTGAGAGATAAACAATTGTATACTAAGTTTAGTAAAAATGAGTTTTGGCTTCGAGAAGTTGGATTCTTTGGTCACATTGTTTCGGGTGATGGTATTAGAGTTGACCCCAGCAAGGTTTTTGCTATCGTCGAATGGAAATCTCCAAGGAATGTATCCGAGATTAGAAGCTTTTTGGGATTAGCCGGTTACTACCGACGGTTTGTGAAAAGATTTTCTATGATTGCCACTCCTATGATGAGATTGCTTCAAAAGGATGTCAAATTCGAGTGGTCGAAAAAGTATCAGCAAAGCTTTGAGAAGTTGAAGATATTATTGACTGAAGCACCGATTTTGGTACAACCCGAGTTAGGTAAAGAATTTGTGATTTATATTGATGCTTCCTTAAATGGTTTGGGATGTGTACTTATGCAAGAGGGTAAAGTTGTAGCTTACGCTTCGAGATAGTTAAAGCCTCACGAGAAAAACTATTCGACACACAACTTAGAATTGGCCGCCATAGTGTTTGCTTTGAAGATTTGGCGACATCATTTATTTGGTGAGAAATGCCATGTCTATACCGACCATAAAAGTCTTCAGTACTTAATGACTCAAAAAGACTTAAACTTACGGCAACGTAGATGGTTGGAACTGTTAAAGGATTATGAGCTTGTGATTGATTACCATCCGGGTAAGGCGAATGTGGTTGCTGACGTCGTGAGTAGGAAGTCGTTCTTGAAGGCTATGAATACATGGCTAACTTTGTCTGATGATGGTTCGATTCTAGCTAAGTTGAGAGCTAGACCGACTTTTCTTCAACAGATTTGTGTTGCTTAGAAAGTTGATAAAGAGTTGCAAGCTAAGAGAGTTCAATGTGAGTCCAGCAGTGAACCAAATTTTCTAAGTGACTCCGATGGTTGTTTGAGATTTCGCGATAGGATTTGTGTTCCGAAGGATACTGAGTTGATTCGAAATATTTTACATGAGGCACACAACAGTTATTTGTCAGTTCACCCAGGCAGCACAAAAATGTATAATGACTTGAAGAAACTATATTGGTGGAATGGGATGAATAGAGATATCTCAGAGTTTGTATCGAAGTGTCTAACTTGTCAGCAAGTAAAGGCTGAACACCAAGTACCTTCAAGTTTGCTCTAGCCTATCATGGTTCCCGAGTGGAAATGGGATCGGATTACTATAGATTTTGTAACTGGTTTGCCAATGACTTCGAGAAAGAAAGATGCCTTTTGGGTTGTGGTTGATAGGCTTACGAAATTGGCTCACTTTATTCCGGTATGTACTGATTACTCATTTGATAGACTAGTCGAGTTGTACGTTTTTGAAATTGTGAGATTGCACGGAGTACCTTTGTCGATTATTTCATATAGAGATTTAAGGTTCACTTCAAAGTTTTGGAAAAAGTTACAGGAAGCCTTGGGTACAAAGTTAACCTTTAGTACCACTTTCCATCAGCAAACTGACGGCCAATCGGAGAAAATAATTCAAGTACTTGAAGACATGCTCCCATGTTGTGTATTGGAATTTCAAGAAAGTTAGGAAAAGTACTTACCATTGGTGGAGTTTGCCTACAATAATAGTTATTAGACAAGTTTGAAAATGGTGCCTTATAAGGCATTGTACGGACGTAAGTGTCGAACACCTTTGTATTGGACCGAGCTCAAGGAAAATCAGATTCACAGGTTGACTTAGTCAAAGAAACCAAAGAGAAAGTGAAGATAATTGGTGATTGTTTGAGAGTTGCTTCAGATAGACAGAAGTCCTATGCGGATTTGAAAAGGAAAGAGATTGATTTTCAAGTCGGTGATAAGGTATTTTTGAAAGTATCTCCATGGAAAAAGGTGTTGAGATTTGGTAGGAAAGGCAACTTGAGTCCTCGTTTTATAGGGCCACGAGAAAATAGGGTCGGTTTCCTATTGGTTAGCCTAACCATCCAAATTGGAAAAGATTCATGACGTGTTTCATGTATGTTGTGTCGTTACCGATCTGATTCTTCACATGTGATTTCACAGGCAAAAGTTGAGATTCAACTGGATATAACTTATGGTGAGGAACCAGTTAAGATTTTGGCTCGAGAAGTCAAACAATTGAGAAACAAAAGTATAGCCCGTTATGGCAAAGACATGGGGTTGAAAAGGCTACATGGGAGCCTGAAGAGGCCATGAGAAACCAATACCCAAACATTTTTAACAGTAAGATTTTTGGGAACAAAAATCCCTAAAGAGGGGAGAGTTGTAACATCTCGATTTAGGGTCTAGTTAGAAAAGTGGTTTCGAGACTACAAATCTGAAGTAAAAATAATTATTTTATGATTATTTGATGGTCCATGATATGAATGCATCTTTGTGTGAAATTTTCATGAAGAAATTTTATGCCTAAAGTATTTAATTTGAAGTTAGGGACTAAATTGAACAAGTTGCAAAATACGTGTTTTAGAAGCTTTGAAAATGAAATTGTATTGGATCATTAATTAGAGGTCCTTAAATAGAAATTTGACTAAGTTCTAAAATTTTGGACAAAAATGGGCATGAATAGGAAAATTTTGAAAGAAAGGCCTTAAGGGCATTTTGGTCATTTAGTAAATAAAAGAATAAAAAGGGAAAAATCAAGCAAAAATGATGTACATCTTCTCTAAGGGTGCCGAAAATTTGCATGCTTTTTGTAGCTAGGGTTCTCAACTTTTCAAGCTTGATTATAAGTGCATCATAATCCCGTTTTTTATGTTCTTTTCATTTTTGAAATCCTTGAAGCATGATCTATCCATTTCTAGCCATATTTTGAGCTAGGTTTCATGTATGGAATCTGACCCATGTGTGACATGTTTGTATTTTGTTGATTTATGGAAGAATATGAAAGTTTGATGTGTGTTTAACATCTTTTACTAAGTGATTTTTCATGAAAACCCCTAAAAAAGACCTTTTTGCGGAAGGTGTAAAAATGAGCAGCAAAAATGTGAAATAAAGGAAAATATATGCTAATAGGAGCATGGTATAGGTTTGGCTAGGCTTGGGTAACCAAGAAAATGCATGCATTTCATTTTATGAGCCTAAAGACCAATTTGTAAATAAGTGAAAAGTTAGGGGTAAAATGGTAATTTTATCAAAGTATGTGTTATGGGTCGATTTGACCAATGTATGTATTGAACAAGTTAAATTTGGCATTATAGATCAAGAAAAACGTGATTCGGGTCTTGATCGAGGAAAAAAACAAAGTTTACGAGGATTAGGCTCGTTTATATGATTTTGTACAGAGGTAAGTTCATTTGCAAATAATGTATCATGTACCATACTTTTAATGCTTTAATATTGCATGTATGGTGAGTATATACATATTTAATGTGATGTTGTATCATGTGTTTAAATGCTTACACTTTTATTATGAATTATGCTTTGAATATTTCATGAGTATGTTATTAGTGCTATGGATATTGAAATCAACATTACGAGCAAGTTTGACAGAGATGTTGTATCGAAGAATCCTGTTTGAACCTTAGGCATAGTTTAGGATACAAGTGACATGTCACTAGGAATTAAGCGATCTGAACTCATTGAGTTGTGGTTTGAGTTCATGATTTATGTGTTTCGAACTTATGAGTTGTGGTCTGAGTTCATGATTATGAGACACATGTTTTGGCGGTCCGGTTATTGGTCTCGTACATACTATTGATGGCGAGGTAGTCTGGCGTGTGTTACGGATACCTAACAGCCTGTATGAGCAGACCTGTGAGTAGCTCGAAAGCGAGCAACATGTGATATGAGATATGAAGTAGCATTGGCTACATATGGGGCACTTAGGTCCAAGATTCTGATGTATCCGACAGTATTCCGAGTGTTCACCGGGTAGTTCAAGAGAAGCTTAATAAGTAATCTTATGGATTACATCAAGATGAAAAAGTAATTCACTATGTGCAAGTGGCACAAGTATGTACATCGAACTCATGAGAATGACATGAGACATGAGGAACTTGTGGTAAGAATATATATATGTATATGAAGAATAAGTTTAAGAGATTTGATAAAATACAAGATTATATTCATTATGTTAAATGTATGACTAATGTTTTTTTAAGTTGCATTTTATTTGCATGTGAACTTACTAGGCTTTAAAGCTTACCCTCCTTTCCCTTCCTTTTCTTATAGTGTCGCCAAGCTAGCTCGGGGATCGTGGAATGTCGGAGACTCGATCACACTATCAATTGGATAATTGGGTACAGTTAGACTTATTATTTTGAGTATGACATGTATAGGGACTTGGTCTTTTTGTCATATGTCATATTGATGTAGCCAAAGGTGCTGGCTTATGATAATATTGATTCATTTTGTATATGGCCATGAGAGATGGCTCATATTGATTATTGGATTGTAACCCTAATCATTTATGCATTCATGCAAATGTGTTTATGCTTGATGTAGTTGGTTGCTTATGGATGATAATGTGAGATGAGTGGCATATGTGGTTAATGAATGAATAGGGACTAATAGGTACAACCATAATAATGGTGTAATTGAGTAACTTGAAAGAAGAGTTATAACGATGAATAAACATGAAATTGGTTTGGAATGCCATATGGTAGTATGATGATTTGGAGTATGTGATATGTCCACATTATAAAGTCATGGATTAACCATGAATGTGTTTGCTTGTGTAATTTATTAACATTTATTACTAAATTACATAAATAACCTTAATATATACAATTAAAAATCACCTAACCATGTCTATCTTTGTCCACTCAAATAAATAATGGACTAATTGCAACATAAACCCTTCAAACATTTAATTTCATAGCTATTAAACCCTTTCAGCTTATAGAACTCCAATTTTTTCACTTAACGCGATTTAGTCCTTTTTATCAAATTGACCTCTTAAACAATAAAATTTCTGAACGAAACTTTCACACAATCATGTTATCATGCTGTAGACCTTAATTTAATAATAAAATAAATATTTTGACTTTGGATTTGTTCTCCCAAAACCACTGTTTCGATTTGACTAAAAATGGGCTGTTACAACTCTTCCCTTTTAGGAATTTTCATCCTTGAAAATCTTACCAGCAAAAAGGTTAGGGTACTATTTTCTCATAGCTTCCTCGGGCTCCCATATAGCCTCTTCTACCCCGTGACTTTGCCATAAAACTTTCACCAAAGCTATGCATTTATTTCTCAATTCCTTAACTTCTCGAGCTAAAATTCTGATCGGTTCTTTGTTATACATCATATTAGGTTGAATCTCAATTCCTGTCGGAGAAATTACATGTGATAGATCAGATCTATATCAGCGTAACATCAACACATGAAACACGTTGTGAATCTTCTCTAATTCTGAAGGTAAAGCTAGCTGATATGCTATTGGTCCTATTCTTTCGATAATCTCATACAACCCGATGAATCGCGGACTCAGCTTGCCTTTGCGACCAAATAAAAGAATTTTCTTCCACGGAGACACTTTTAGAAATACTTTGTCATCGATCTGAAATTCAATGTCTTTTTGTCTCAAATCCGCATACGATTTCTATCGATTTGAAGCTGCTTTCAAACTGTCACAAATTACTTTCACTTTTTCTTCAGTCTCTCTAATCAGATCAACCCCGTGAATCTTTTTCTCACAAAGTTCGGTCCAGTACAATGGAGTTTGGCATTCGCGACCATACAAAGCTTCATACGGTGCCATCTTTATGTTTGATTGAAAGCTGTTATTATACGCGAATTCAACCGATGAAAAATATCTCTCCCAATTACTTTCAAATTCTAAAACACAACAATGAAGAATATCTTCGAGAATCTGAATTACTCTCTCAGATTGACCATTGGTTTGTGGATGAAATGTGGTGTTAAAGTTCAACTGCGTACCCAGAGCTTCTTGCAATTTCTTCCAAAATCGCGACGTAAACCTCGAGTCTCTATCTGAAATAATTGAAACTAGCACCCCGTGCAGTCTAACAATCTCTTAAATGTACAATTCAACCAATTTATCAAGTGAATAGTCTTTACGTACCGGAATGAAATGTGTAGAATTTGTTAGTCGATCAACGACAACCCAAATAACATCTTTCTTCTTTGGAGACAGAGGTAATCTCGATACGAAATCCATTGTAACTATATCCCATTTCCACTCTGGTATCATCATAGGCTGTAGCTATAACACCCCTTACCCATATTCGATGTTAGAATAGGGTACGAGGCATTACCAGACTTAAACACGTGCATTCATACAAAACCGAGAAATGAATTTCTGTCCAAATTTAAAACTTTTCATTTACATTCATATCGTCCCTATTATGGGCCTACGAGGCCCAAAACATACATCGGAAGTGATTCGGGACCAGACCGAGAACTTTCAGAACTTTTACCACACTTAAAAAATTTTCATGTTTTGGAGAGTCACACACCCGTGTGGGTAGGCCGTGTGATCACACATGCCTATGTGGCTTAGGACACGCCTATGTCCTCTGCCCGTGTAACTCTCTGTTTATGATGTCATCGGCAAAATGAGATCGCATGACCACAGCACACGCCCATGTGGCAAATTAAATTCTCGAAATTAAGTGCAGACTTCACACGGCCAAGGCACACGCCCATGTCCCAAGGCTGTGTCCTCCACATGGCTGAGACACACGGTCGTGTCTCTGCCCGTGTGTTTGCTACTGGACATTTTGTTTTGCATTAATTAGGGTGCAGGGGACACACGGCCGGACCACACGCATATGGGGTAGACTGTATGTCACACACGGCCTAGACACATGCCTGTGTGTCTACCCGTGTGGACAATTTTTGAGGCTATTTTCCAAGCCATTTGCCACCCTTAATTGCACATACACAAACATGACTTCAATGGCACCTCACATGACATAATTTCATGTACTTAAACCTTCATAAACATAGCTCATGCATGATGACTTCTCATCACATTGTACTTGATTAAGACTCCATATCATGGAAAAAACAATTTTACCAACACACACGTATACAAATAAACAATATTTCCTAGATTGCATGCATGCATTATCATATTAACTTATTCACACACTAAACTACCATCATCATTCAACTGTCAATAACCATGAGCCATATCATAATGGTATTGGCACATACATGCATAAATGAATTGGTTTATAGCCCAATATTCATTATGACCCACATCACATGGCCTTATACAAAATGAATCAAATATCATCACAAGCCAACACATTTGGCTAAATCAAAATGACATATACCAAAAAGACCAAGTCCCTATACGTGCCATACTCAAAATACTTAAATTCACTATACCCAAAAGATTAAGTTGATAGTGTGAATCGAGCTCTGACGTCCTTCGATCCCTGAGCTAGCTTGGTGACACTATAAGGAAATGGAAAAGAAAAGAAGTAAGAATAAAGCTTAATAAGCTTGCATGTAAATAATAAGCAATAAAAATATGCATTTTCATACACATACATAACTTAATTCATCTCATTCTCAATAATCATTGTAGTCATATCGTATCTCATTCAATTTACATAATGTTCAATAGAACTCAAGATCATAATTCCTTCATTCTCATCTTACCGAAGTTTTATCATTTCGTAATCTCAATAACTATGAGCTTGGTGTACATACCTATACCCTTTCAACATGATCATAACTCATCATTTCTTTGACAAATCCTTAATCTACCCGTTGAACCACTTGGAATACTAAGGATACTCAGGATTTTTATACACACAATAAGATACCAATGCCATCTCCAAGACGTGGTCTTACATGGGATCTCACATCGATGCCATATCCTAGATATGGTCTTATACGAAATCTCATTTCGATGCCATGTCCTAGACGTGGTCTTACACGAAATCTCATATTAATGTCATATCCCAGATATGGTCTTACATGATAACATATACTAATGCCGGTGCCATATCCCAGATATGGTCTTATTCATCAACCCAAATGTCATGATATTTGTACCCTAAGTATTCTTAAGGTTCAACCAGCTTTCATCACCTCAAATCCTTGTCGAACAACATCAATAATATTCACAAATACAAATATACAATTCATGCAACATTAAATTTTAAATACATAATAAAATGTTGTATCAATTACACACAAACTTACCTTGGTACAAAAATGTAGCTAACTATTCGATTTAGTCCACAACCTTGTTCTTTCCTCGGTTTACGTCCGGACTTCATTTTTCTTGATCTATAATGGCAAATTTCACTTATTTAATTAACACATTATTCAGATCGGTCCATAAATCATACTTTAGAAAAATTACAATTTTACCCCTAAACTTTCATATATTTACACTTTTCCCCTAAGCTCGTAAAATGAAATGCGTGCATTTTCTTGGTTACCAAGCCTAGCCGATTCATATTCTAACTCATATCAGCCCACATTTCTCATTAAATCACATTTCTACAAACCATTTTTACATCTTTTACAAATAAGTCCTTTTTAGGTGTTTTTACTAAAAATCGCTTAGTAAAAGATGTTACACTCACATCAAACTTGCATATTCTTTCATTAAACATCAAATGCAAGCATGTCACACATGGGTCAAATTCCAAACATGAACCCTACTTCAAAATGTAGCTAGAAATGGATAGATCATGCTTCAAAGATCTCAAAAATGTAAAGAACATAATAAACGGGGCTTGGGAGCACTTCCAATCAAGCTTGAAAAGTTGAAAACCCTAGCTATGGAACCCTTGAAATTTTCGGCTAGCACTTGGAGAAGATGAGCAAATTTTGAATTTTTTTCCTTTTTTATCCTTTTATTAACCAAATGACCAAAATACCATTTTTACTAAACTTTAAATTTTTGTCCATGCATGTCCATTGTTGTCCAAAATTATAGAAATTGGTCAAATTGCTATTTAAGACCTTCTAATTTATAATCCATAGCAATTTCATGCTAAAAGCTTCTAGAACTCATATTTTTCAACTTATTCAATTTAGTCTCTAACTTCAAATTGGACACTTTAGGCATAAAAATTCTTCATGAAAATTTCACATAAACTTGCAATCATACCATGGACCATCAAATAATTATAAAATAATTATTTCTATTTCGAATTTGTGGTCTCGAAACCACTGTTTCGACTAGACCCTAATTCAGGATGTTACAGTAGCAATCTCGAAGGCACCTAATGCTCTACTTTTATTTGTTGACAAACTAAACATCTCAACACAAATTCTGAAATGTCTCATTTGATGATTTATGGAGGGTTATGGAAGTTAGATGTTTGATAAACATCTTTTACTAGGTGGTTTTTCATGAAAACACATAAAAGGGACCTAATTGTAAAGGTATGAAATGTGTGGTAGAAATGTGACATAGAGGAAAATGTAGGCTAGTATGAGCATAAGATACATTTGGCTAGGCTTGGGTACCCAAGGAATTACATGTATTTCATTATACGAGCCTTAGGACTAAATTGTAAAAAGTGTGAAAGGTTAGGGGCAAATTGGTCATTTTTCCCAGGGGTGAGTCTTAAGCTGAAAATGAACAATGTAAAGTATTAATAATTTATCTTTACTGATATAGACCCCGAGGAACCAATTTCGGAGGTCGACCGAGGAAAACAAAAGGTTTCAGAGTAACCGAAATTCAAACCCGAAACATCTTCCAAGTAAGTTCGTGTAACTCAAATGTAAACTATTTTAAATACGTTAGAAATGTATGTTTATGTATGAATTATAATACTGATATTCAATGTATGATAATTCATGAAAAAGTGATGTTATGAGAAAATGTCTCGGTTGAATGAAAAGGATATCTGATGGATTTTCTGAAAATGAATTAACTATAAAAAAGATCTAACCCAGATGGGTGTTCCTAAAGTGATCTAGCCTCCTGAAGAATATGAGTGCAATATAGATTTAGCGCGGACGGGTAATTCGATTAGGGTCTAAATTTAGCCTGGACTAGTAATTCAGATCCGAGCTCATTAGAGTACATGTCCTTACAAGGGATTTAGCCTGACTGGTAATCCCGCCGTAAGATGCGAGGTTCGTGGGAGTGCGTACTTAAAATGATCACACGCATGGTTTGACTGTAAATGGGATATCCATTGAGATTCCAAGAAATTTAACGGGATTAAAATGAGAAATGAAAATGGAAATGTTTGAATTGATGAGCTCATCTAAGACTAATATTATAATGTATTGGCATGAGGCTAACTTGATGGTTGAGTGTATGTGATAGGGAAATTATACTATGCATGTAGGGCATGAATATCTTTTATGGTTGTATGCTAAATAACCGGTAAGCTTATCTTCCCCTTACCCGGACTTACTAAGCATGTTAATGCTTACCCCCTTTCTTTTCCCTTGCTTTATAGAGCTCACGGAGTCGTTAATATTGGAAGACGATTGGAGCACTAACAACACTATCAACTTGTCTTGCTTTGGTATATAGAAACTTTTATTTTGTTATAATCGAATGTATAGGATTTTTGGTCATTTTGTTATATATGTCATTTGGCTAGCCAATGTAAGAGCTTAAATGATATGTTTATTCATTTTGTATATGGCCATGAGATATGGCTCATTTTGATATAGGTTGTAGACCTACTATTTGTGCATGTTTATGCTTGAATGTTTCATGTGATGGTTAATGTGATATACCATGCATGTATATGTGAGATGTGGCCAAATCAGTTAAGGATGATTTAGGTCATAATTGGCATAAGTCATAAAATGAGTCAAGTGATAAAATGTGATTGTTGAATGATAACCCCAACATAAAGAGGGTAATATCAGTATAGGATTAGAAGAGACATGAAGCAACATGCATGACCTTGGCTAAGGAGGTTTAAGGGTACAATTATGCCATGATAGATGTCTAAGGAACATAATAGTATGTATGGTTGGTTAAACGTGACCAAAGGCTTGGATAATAGCCTCTAAAATGGTCCACACGAGTAGACACACAGGCATGTGTCTAGGCCATTTGTGACACATGGTTAACTCCACAGGCGTGTTGTAAGGCCGTGTGTCCCCTGCACTTAAAAATTTTAGGTCAGTATGCATGGTAGTAAACACAAGGCCAGAGACACCGCCGTCTGTCTCAACCGTGTGGAGGACACGACCTAGCACACGGGCGTGTGCCTTGGATGTGTGCCCCTAAATGAATGATGATGTCATAAATAGAATGTCCAGGTTTTTAGACACAGGCGATGACAAGGGCGTGTCTAGGCCGTGTGAGGAACATGGGCCAGGGACACGGGTGTGTGCTCGGCCGTGTGAAAACCCCTATAGGTTCAAAATGAAAAATAAATTTAAATGATTTCACAAGAGTAAAAGACACGGGCATGTGCATTGCTTCCACACGGGAGTGTGAGGCTTAAACCTAAAAAATTTCCAAAATTTTCTTAAGTTCTCGGTTTTGTCCCGGACTACTTTTAATGCATGTTTTGGACCTCGTAGGTCCATAATAGGGACAATATGATTTTGTTTGGTCGGTTTTAATTTGGAATGAAATTTTGTAACCCATATTTTTTGGAAGTGCCCTGTTTGTGTACAGTAATGCCTCGTACCTTGTCTCGGTCTCGGGTAAGGGGTGTTACAGGTTCTTTCCCCTTCTTACTCAGGACTTGTTCTACTTCTTTAGCTAAATAGAATCAAACATTTCTATTAAATACAAAAACAACCAACATTGTTATGCAAAAATAAGAATCAACGACATACAACAGTGTAACCAGAGTAAGGTTTCCTTCCTACCAAAACTTTCAATGAAAACTTATATATATATGACTTCTACCATTCTTACATTTCCTAATACTCGAACTAAAGGAGGACTTAAGAGATTACTAGTGATTGGCTCCAAAGGCAGTTTCTAAACAGGTTATGACTGCAGGTTTTTCCTTCAAACAATGAGTAACACTTTTAATTTTCTTCAAAAATAACAAAGAAAAAACAGAAAAGAAAAATATAAGTCTTTCATGTTTTATACCTTTATTTTAATATAAGATTAAGCTTTTCCCACTCTAAACAATATCCTTAATCACCTTACATGCACAAACGATTCCATTAATTACGCACAAGCATCGAGATTCTCCAGGTGTCATGCACAATGACATGTTCCTTTCCTAATGTTTGAGACATAACTGGTATGTGTCCCAATTACCATGGTTAATAATTGAACGATTAACTTCACAACAACTGAACTCGTCACTAGCATGTTTTTACATGGGTAAACTTGCCAAAATGCAAGAGCTCGCCAAACACAAAATGATAGTCCACAAGATGGTGGAACATAGCGAAACGATTTACAGAGGGTGTGCCAAAATAAAACCAATCTAATTTCACTAATTAGGCAGGCTCTCATAGAAAATCCTACTAAAATCACTTGATTAACCATCCAAAATATAGATTCAAAAGTTTGGGGTGTGACAAAGAGATAAGTAGTTCCTTCTGACTAGTTAGGTTAGTTAGAGGTCGAGAGTTAATAACTAGGCTAGCTACTAGTTGATTGACTAAAACCTTAGAACGAGAGTTAACTATGAACACTGAAACAATTTATTCTTTTGATTAGCATAATCGAGAGATTCAATGTTGATTTTTGAAACAGCCCATTTTCGGTGAGATCAAAACAGTGGTTTCGGGACCACAAATCCGAGCCAAAAATAAAAAAATTTATTTTATTTTATTTTATGGTTGGTATCATGATAGGAAGGTCATATGAAAATTTTGATTCGAAAATTTTACCAATTGTGTGTTTAATTCGGGAAAGGACTAAATTGCATAAAATGCAAAAGTTGGGTTCTAGTAGCTATAGGTATCAAATAGCTATGGAATTCAAAACTTGAGGTCCTTATATGGTAATTAGACCATGAAAGAGTAGTTGGTAGATATTTTAATGACTCATCCATGGAAAAATTAGAAAAGGGTAGGGACTAAATTATAAATTAATAAAATTAATAGATGATAATTAATTAAAAAGAAAAAATCATCTATTTTCATATCATCTTCCCCAATTTTTCTATGGAAACCCTAGGAGAGAGGAAGAAAACTTTTCAAGCTTAATAAGATCCGGAAAGACAAACCACGGAACTAGATTGAGAAAAGTAAAAGATTTCGGATTAGTTGAAATTCAAATACAAACCATTTTCAAGGTAAGTTCGTGTAACTTAAAAATGTATATTAATATGCTTGAATTGAATTGCATGATTGTGTTAATATGTGTGAGATGATATATACATAATGAAATAGTCTTAAGTTGTCTAATATGGACAAATTATCATGTTTCGGTTGAATGTTGAATTTCGATGGGTTAAGAATAATAGTGCATATGTTACAGATAGAGTTTAGCTCGGACGGGTAATTCTAATGTAAGCCCTCTTGAGCTTAAGTTATAAATTGGATTTAGCTAGGACGGGTAATCCATATTAAGCTCTCTAGAGCATATGCTACGAATAGGATTTAGCCTGGACTGGTAATTCTACTATAAAATGTACGGCTCAAGAGTGTGCCTTTTTATTATGTACCCTAATGGGTACTTTTGCACATGTGTATGTTACCCGAACATCCATCGAGATTTCAATAGTTCGACGGAAAACACTCTTGAAGTGTGGAAAGGTGAAATTAATGAAAGTTCATATGAGGTTATGTGGCTAACTTGTTGAATAAGTGTATGTGTTTAGGTAACTTATCCAAAATCAATGGAATGTAAATTTATGTATGCTTGCATTAATAAATATGACCAGTAAGTTTATTTTCCATTGTACGAACTTACTAAGCATAAAATGCTTATTCTGTTTAATTTTCCCTATTTTATAGTGTTCAAAGCTCGCGAAGGTTGGAAGACAATCGAAGCAGTCATCACACTATCCACTATCTCATTTTGGTATAATGGCATGTACAAGCTTATTTGGCCAATGATGGCTTGTAATTGTTGTTTTGTAATCTAGCCATTGGAGTGGCTAGTGGTGGTCTAAGTTTGGCTATTTTTGAAGTAATATTTTGGTAATAACATAAGTGCTTATTATGTGTTAGTTTGTTGGAATTATGTTAGCATATAAGTTTATGATAAGAGTAAGTTTATATCATTTGATGCCTAAGATAATACCACATGATTGATGGCTAAATTTATGTGAATATGGTGTTGGATTGGTGGATATATCCTTGTGAGTTTTGGTGCAAGAAAATGGTAAGTTTTGGGTGACAAATGAGGCTAAGAAATGGTTTTATTTTGTCCACACGGGTAGACACACGACTTGTCCCATGGGCATGTGGTCCGGCCGTGTGTCCCCTGCATCTTAAAAATGAGAAACAGAATACTCAGAATTGGGCACACGGGTAGAGACACGGGCGCGTATCTTAGCCGTATGGTTGACAAGGCCTTGAACACGGGCGTGTTCCACGGCCATGTGAAAATTGCACCTAAATTTCGAAAATAAAATTCGCGACATAGCCTAGCACACGGGTGTGTGACTTTAATTTCTTCATGCCTTAAAAGTCAGAGAGTTACACGGGTTAGGGACACGGGCGTGTGTAGTACACGGCCCGACCACACGGGAGTGTCCCTAGACCACACGAGCGTGTGAGCCCTACACGTTGGAAAATTTTTGAAATGTCGCGAAAAATTTTATGAGTTTCCAATTAAGTCCCGACTTGATTCTAATGCTCGTATTGGACCTCGAGGGTCCAACTAAGGGATGTTTTGAATGATCTCGGTAAATAAATAGTAATTTACGTAAATTGTTTGTAAAATGTTCTGATTGTTTCGGTAGTACTCTGAAACCTTTTCCAACAACAGTACTGTTTAGGGGTGTTACAATTTTTTTTTTGTTATTTTGCATGTTCTATTTTTAGACCATCTTTTCTTCATGATGAATCGTAATATTATTTTGATTTAGTTCTAGTTAGACTTATTAGTGTAGGAATTAATTACTGTTTAACAAGTTTCCCTTAGGTACATTCCTTGAAGTACTTTTGTACCCCGTTGTACAAGCTATATTACAACCTAACCCGTATACTTGCGAACACTGCCTCATTCTGTATATTTTGTTACAGTATTCTCACTTTCGATGTTCATACATCGATAGGTAGCCACCACCTCTCTCTCTTAGTTCAACTAGGGGATTGGTTTTTTTTTCAATTAAAGAGGCATTAAATGTATTCTACTAATTCAACTAGGATTTCACTTCCTCTCCTTATAAATAGGTGGCACCGATAGGGTTAAAAATACAATAAGCTACACAGAACTTTTGAGATATTATGATTCTGCCCAAAAATAGTGAGAAATTGTTTCTAAGTATAAATTTTACTTTCTGAGAATAACAATTCTACCAATTTCTATAAGAGAGAGATTTATTGTCCTATTGAAAGAATGAAAATTAATTCTAGTTCTGTGTTTGATTCGTAATTGTTCGAGCCCACACTCGAAGCACTTCATGGTATGAGAATAGTAGAGAAGACCGTTCAGTTGAAAGCTGGGAACATCTAGGATCTGTCTCACTCAAAGCACAAGTATTATTTTTGGAAGAAGTTTATTATTGTAAATATCATAAACTGACTAGGTTTTCAATTTTTTTTTTTTTTTGCGATGCAAGAAAATAGTTATCGAACCAGATTTTTTCCATCACTTGTACCTAGGTCATTGATAGTATTACTACACTATTTTGTTAAAAATGAACTTTCTATAGCCCAAAATTGATCTCAGACACCTCTGAACACCTACAAATCGATTTAAAATGACTTAAACAAAATTTCAAAACTCTAAAATTGATCTATTTTCTATAATTTTATAAAAATGTTTTAATATTTATTTTCTTAAAGAAAGTTAATTATTTTGTTCCAAAAATGTTCTGATGGCATCTCCCATCGGTACTAATTGTAGGGACGGGTGAGGGGTGTTATAGTATGCATATGGATATGGAAGAATATATGAATATGTGTGAAATGGTATATATGTGATTACGAAGGTGCTATGAATGAAATTGAATTGCTAAATAATTTTTTCCCCTTTAATTTTAGAGAACTAGTTAGGATACAATTGGCTTGCCAATTGGGATTAGATACAGAGTTTCGTTTTTGGGCTTAGAGTTATGTTTTGGCCTATAACTTTGTCTTAACTTGGAGTTCTGTACTTATGGGTGTTATGTGTGGTTTTGGAGTTATGTGATGATACATGTTGTTCTGATCCATTAACCTTTGGTCGGGCATGTTATGCAAACTATTGGTGCATACACTACCTCTTTGCAGATCTTGATATTTAAAGTCTTGATTCCTTCTGGTTTTGCATATATTACGTGCACCTGTAGTTAGCCTCTGGACCTTACATTCACGTGCAGTTTCTAAAGCCTTTGGGCTTAGCACTTTAATGCCCTTGACATTGTAGAGATTAACATTTGGTGCTCTTTAGTGTTTGGATAAATCTTCTGTATCCCAATTGTCTTCTACTAGTGTTTACTAAAGGCTAAATGCTATAAAAACAAAGAGAATGTAAAATGTGAGAATAATGAACTAAATATGAGTTTTGACACAAATTCTAAAAGATTTAATGGCTTGCTATAATGCTCTTATAAAATATGAGTTAATATTGAAACACTAGGCTTTATGGAATTGGGAAAATGAATAATGGTATGTGATTGATCTAGTTAAAAGAATTTGATTCATGAAGTGTATCAAATGAGAATTTGAACTATGTTTAATGTAGATTTTAATTATGTTGTAAATTTGCAATGAATGACAAAGCCTTAATATGGATTAACCCTCATAAGACCTAAAGGTAAGTTGAGTATATTCCTTATTTACTTACTAAAGCATTTATGCTTAACATGTCGTTGTTTCTTACACGTAGATTTATTTGTGGATCACAAGAAGTCGTCATTGCTCGAGAGGTTCCATCACCTTAGAAAAGTTTCAAAATTATGTATTATAACTTTGAATAATTTCTCTTATAATTTGACTTGTACAAAGGTTGATTTTAGTTAATATTAAGTTTATAAATTTGAATTTTTATTTGATGGAGTCTCTATTATGTTGGAGATTTCAATTTAAGTTTTAATACATTGTAACAGTCATTTATGTTCTTTGGATTACAGATTTTGACTAATATGAATTTGAAAATGGAGCAAAGTGTTTTAGAACTCATGGGTATGATTTATTGGTGTTTGAAGTAAGTTAGAGAAAGGATTTTTTTTTAATGTTTTCAAGCATTCTTGAGCCTTATTTTATGCTTGCATGTAAATGATATGGTTTTGGGACGGTCTTGATGTGTTTTCATCTTGCTTTGAATGTCCCTTGCCTTAAGTCTCGAGATTTGTATGTTTTAGACTTAATTTTTTCTCTAAGGGTCCAAGGTCTCGAGACTTCTTGATGTGATTCCGATCACATCATGTGACTCGACAAGAAGGACTTAAGATTGGCCTAAGCTCGAAGAGCCCAAATGTAAGATGAAATTGTTCAAAATCAATGCACCATTTGCATGTGGGCTTTTTTTTAGGCCAAACCTTCCATATCATTTTATTTATAATTCCACCGCTTTTATTAATTCTTATTTAGTATTAGACATTAATATGTGTCTTATGTGTTTTTAATGCTGTTAGCTTTTAGTTAAGTTAGTTGTTAGTTTTAATTGTGTGTTAAATGCATCTTGAAAACTAGCTGATAAATATATTTTATTTTATTACATGTTTAATATGTGTGAAGTGTGTCATTAATTAAGTTTTTGTTTCAATTTAATTAATTTACATTTAATTATGCCATACATTATATTTATGTGCCTCATATATTAATTATGTTTAAACATGAGTTTGAGTTATATATTCATATTTACATATGCATGGAGTGTTTGTCATCTTATGATTTGTTTTAATCATGTGATATAAATATGCATGAATTATTTTAACATGATTGAGTCAAGTGTTTTGTTTGTGTCACATGTTCATAAATAAATGCGTTTGTGTTTATAATAAGCTGATTTCTATTATAAATATATGTGTTTTTAGTTAAATGTTTCAGCTAAATAAGAATATGAAAAGTTGCAAAAGTTTGATGTCTATTTACTTATGTTGTAGGTGACTGTTCATTAGACCAATGAATGACTTTTCAAGTCTGGTCCGTTTTATGCACCCAAAGTATATTATGGTGCCATTAAAAGAGATGAATGCCAAGAATTATAACATTCGGCCATAAAGAAAATGAAGGGACGATAAACAACACATTTAAGGAATATTAAGGATGAAGAGACATGACTTTTCAGCTATACATGAATCAAGTGAAAAGACATGACTCTTTGGCTGTCCACCACAAGTTCTGAACCGAATTTAAATGTTTCTGCTAATAGCTAGTTGAATGTCCAATCTGAAAGGTCACTTATAGGTCTATATAAAGCTAGTGATTGAACATTTGTAAGGTTACACACAAGATTTTTGAATTAAAACATTACTTTGTGAGAATTTTCTCTTTGGTTCTTAACCGAACTATATCGAACTTATCAAACTTTCTAAGTTTGTCGCGTTCAAATTGTCATATCACTCTGTTTACCATCCCAGGGTGTGCTGACTTCACTTATACCAAGGTTCTAGTAGATTCGAGAGTTAAGCGGATCTTAGGTTTAATATAGCTAAGGTTCTTTAGTTGCTACTACTACGGGTCAAGATTTCCATCTGTTGAACCATTTCAAGTCGATCCAGCCCAATTGAGCCATCTTTTGAACCATCCAAGTTCAGGAAATCGCATCACTTCTACCCTAAGTCTCAAGACTTATAAACATCGGGCCTAAAAAGCTACAATAATGCAATGAAGTCTTGAGACTTAGACTCTAAGTCTTAAGACTTACTGCCCCTACACCTACATAACTCAATTTTTTATCCTTTTGAGCCCCGAAAATGCCCCATTATGTTTTTGTCATGTCCAAACTTTTGAAAAATGCTTCAAAATGGTTTTAAAAATATACTCGTTTCTTGAAAAAAAATAAACAAAAAATTATAATCTAATCATATTATTACCTAGTTTTATGAAGTTTTTTTTTATAATTTTATATTCTTTTAGTTATTCTAATTTTTTTATATTTTACATAATAAATTAATTAAAGCATCTTATTATTTTTAAAAAATTCATTATGCATAAAAAAATCAAATCAAGTAAATAAAAAATGGAACAAAAAAATAAATAAAATTAGTCAAAATTATGTTTTTATTTATACAATGCCTAGAACTAGGCATAAACCTTTTCCAACCCTTAAATATGAGTATAAATGTGTTTCAATACATTTGAATTCATGTCCTCTTGCCTCAACAATAATATCAATACTAATCGAGTTAAGACTAACTAAAATTATGTTAAATTCAGGCGTTTTACCCAAATATGCCCTTTAAATAATATAATTACGGAAATGGGCTAATTTTTATGTTATTTACCGGACTAGGCCATTTCCCACAAAAACGCGTCCACGTAAGCGCGATTTCATAGTACGTGTCAGCAAAAAGCTCCCCTGGGGAAGCGCTTTGTACACATCAGCAAAAAACGCCTCCTTGAGGGTGCGCTTTGCTGACGTGGACAAACCACTCCCCTAAGGGAGCGTTTTACCCGTTTTTTAGGGTTAGGGTTTTTTTATTTAATTAATTTAGGGTTAAGGTTTTTAGGGTTAGGGTTAAGGTTTTTAAAGGTTTAGGGTTTTAGGGTTTTAGAAAAAAATTAATTGAATTGGGGTATAAATTAACTATTAATTTTAAATACAAAATATTAAATTAGAGTTTAGGGTATTAGGGTTAATTGATTAAATTTAAGGTTAATTGATACATCCAAGAAAAAAATTTCTCAAAGATAATATGATTGCAGCATATATACATACTGGCGCTATGCTAAGTTTAGGGTTTCGAGAAAAAATTAATTGAATTAGGATTTAGGGTTTTAAGGTTAATTCATTAAATTAACTATTAATTTTAAATACTAAATACTAAATTAGAGTGTATTAGGTTAATTCATTAAATTAGGGATTAGGGTTTAGTTTTTTAAAATAAATTTGTGTTTAGGTATTAGAAAAACATATAAACAATATAATTTTTTTTTGTCATAAGTTTTAAGGTTTAGGTTTCGCAAGAATAATTACGAGCAAATGTTTTGGAAAAATAGTGTTGGAAAACGCTTTCAAGCGGGATGCAATCACAAGAAAATTTCTAGAAAAAGCTCCCACGTACGCTTCTTTTGCTCTGATGAGTTCGTAGAAAAATAATTCCGAGTAGACGTTTCGATCAAATAGTACCAAAACGCTTCAAGCGAGGTGATGCAATCACAAAGAAAATTTACGGAAAAAGCTCCCACGTGGGACGCTCTTTTGCTACAGTAGTTCGTAGAAAAATAATTCTGAGTAGATGTTTTTGAACAAATAATGTCGAAAACGCTTCAAACAGGATGCACTGTCAGCAAAATTTCTGGAAAAAGCTCCCACGTGGACGCTCTTTTGCTATAGTAGTTCGTGGAAAAATAATTCTGAGTAGACGTTTCTGAACAAATAGTGCCGAAAACGCTTCAAGTAGGATGCACTGTCAACAAAATTTCTAGAAAAAGCTCCCACGTGGACACCCTTTTGCTACAGTAGTTCGTGGAAAAATAAGGCTATAAATTAGCCAAATTTTATTCTCAGGTTGCATAACTTACAACAAAAAAATTAGAGAGGCTAAGAAGAAAAGAAATTGAAGATGAGTGAACGTATTAGTGCTATTATTTACTATGATGGTGAAGTCTGTAACACCGAGAACGGTGTTGTTTTTTTATCGGAGAACACAGCGAGACTGGTTTTTAAACAGAACATAGATTTGATAAAACTTCGTAAAAGAATTAGGCGCAAAATATTCAGAACGACGCCAATGAAAGTTTTGTCTATTAAGTATCGATTTTGTGCTTCAGTTAATCCTGTGACATATGACTCATTTGACATCAAAGGTGCTCGTAGCTTGGAGGCAATGGTGCAGACTTATCTCGCTAGTGGATCACCCTATCTTGAGTTATATGTACAATTTTCATCGCCAAATGATGCATTTGCAGCTTCAACATTTACTGCTGGTCGAGAGGAATACATGACCCCTGCTCGACACTCCGTTAGTAGATGGCAAAACACGGAAGTGCCTATGTTTAGTAGCAGTATCGAATACTCAACCCCTGCACAACACTCTGTTAGTGGATGGGATATACACCTCAGTGGGTCGATGTTTGATGCTAGAAATATGTACTGAGGAATGACATCAACTTCTAGTGGCTGGCAATCCACATCTGATTGGAGACGTTATGAAATGTCCATAAGGAGGGATGATGTACTTTCTATGACGTCCACCGGCGAGGGGACCTTTTACGTTGCACATGATGATGGGTCAGATAATAAGTCCGATACAGATCCACCTCGAGAGGCTGGCCCCGATGGTGCAGAAGTTCCATTATTTTCTGAACCAGAACCTGTTCCAACCATACCTGAAGATGTTGAAGGGGGTTCAGATGATGATGATGAAGATCCACGATTCAAGGCGTACTCACCTCCAGTCTACATGCATAATGTTGATCTATCTGAAGATGATGCGTTAGAGTTTCCAGATCTACCACACAGAAGGCGTGACCGTACAAGTTCCTCATTGGATTCAGGTGAATTAGAAATTGGTAAGGAGTTTTCCAATAAAGATAGTTTTCTTGGTGCACTGAAACAACATAGCATCATAAACGGGGTCAACTATAACGTGGTTAAATCCAAATCCAATAAGTTTGAGGCCAAGTGTGCAGTGCAAGACGGTACATGTTCATGGAAAATCATGGCCTCGTTGAGGAAAAAGACAGGCTTGTGGGAGATAAAAAAGTACAAAGGTCCATATACATGTGCTACCGGTATGGTATCACTAACCGTTTAGATTTTTTAATGGTATTGTTATTACGTACTGCTGCATTTTTTAACGTACTTCGTTGACAGGTGTTTCGGAAGATCATCCCAAGATGAATTCAGATATGTTAGCTACCTTAATACTACCGACGGTGAAGGCCGATCCCAGAACATCAGTGCCAGTCTTAATTGCCAATATTTGTAGCCAGTTGAGGTACACACCTTCTTACCGCAAGGCTTGGATAGCAGAAGGCGTTGGAAAAGATTCATGGTGGGTGGGACGCTTCATATAATGAAGTGTGGCAGTGGTGTCAGGTGCTGGAGAGATATGTCCCAGGTTGCATAACAAACCTTGAAACTGAACCTGCGTACGACAACGACCGATTGCTTCGTGGATGCCAAGTATTTAAGCATCTGTTCTGGACCTTTAAGCAATGCCAAGACGCATTTTTATATTGCAAGCCATTGGTACAAATTGACGGTAGCTTTATGTACGGTAGATATACCCATCGGCTATTGCTAGCTGTGACACAGGATGGTAGTGGGAGAATCCTTCCACTTGCGTTTGCAATAACACCGGGGGAGTCAGCTGATATTGGGAGTTTTTTCTTTCTAGGTTAAGGAGGCATGTCTGCCCCCAACCTAATATATGCGTCATATCAGATCGAGGCACCGAAATACTAGCCGCAATTGAGTGACAGGGAAGCCTATGACATCACACACACCATCAGTATTACCTAAGGCACGTTGCGTCCAACTACTACGGGCAATTTTGATTTATAAGTGAAAAATGACAAGTGACCAACATGGGTATTTAATATTTATTAATGTAATTTCATTTGTAATATTGAATTTATTTTAAATGGAAAAGTGGTATGTAATTTTCGCTATCAACTTATATTGGCAGGGTATGAGATAAGTAAGAACCGTTTTCATGAGATGTTGGCGGTTTTGCGTTTAGTTAACGAAGAAGGCACAGACTACCTCTGTAACATACCTTTCAAACAATGGACACAAGCATACGACGGCGGCCTACGATATGGTCATATGACCTCAAACCTGGCTGAATGCATAAATTCTGTTCTAAAAAGAACACGTCATTTGCCGATAACATCGGTTGTTCGAGAGACATATTTTTGTTTAGCGGCACTATTTTCCAAGCGAGCAGCGAGTTATAAAGGCCAAATGCAAGGAGGCCGTGTATGGTGCGCAAAGGTATTGCAAGAAATCAACAAGGTGAAGGCACGGGCGAACACCATGCACACAGTCTGTCATGACCGAGATAACCTATAGTTTCGTATGACAGAGTTTGACAGACCGCACGAAGGTATTATTGGCGGGCAATATCGTGTACACTTGAGAAATAGGACTTGCGACTGTGGGAGGTTTGACGCACTTCGTTATCCATGCGCTTATGTAATTGCAACTTGTCAGAATCTCTGTCTAGATCCTATGAGCTACGTCGACGAAGTGTACAAACTAGAAACCATGTACAACGTGTGGAGACATGTATTCCCACCTGTCCCAGATTAACGTAACTGGCCGCCTGTATCACTTACTTCTTTTAAGCTGCCACCGGATAGAGAATTATGTCGCAAATCAAAGGGTCGACCTTGCTCGACTAGAATACGTACCAATATGGATATCCGAGAAACAACCAATAATCAGAAGTTGTGCGGATGGTGTAGGAACCCAAGCCATACAAGTAGATCATGTCCAAATCAAAATAGTTGATAGTTGTTGTAAAAAACTATGTTGTATTATTTATATTTTATTAAATGAAACTATGTTGTATTACAATTGTCTTATTCAAAAGAACTTTTATTTTTATTAAATGAAACAATATAAAATTTTTTTACAAATATATTAAAAAAATCAATGTTCGTGGCAGTCGAAATCAATGCCATATGGGGGTCGTCGACGGGTCCTGGTGGATTCTTCCTTCGATCAGCTTCCGGCGAGGGTTATGGTTCCTCTGGCAGGGGATCTAGTTGTGGCTCTTGGGAGGATGAACCACCTTGATAGAATAATGATTGCGGCGGTGTTTGTGTCACCCATGGCAGAGGTGTTTGAATCTCGTAAGGTGATGGAGATTGGTAGAAAGAAGACCTCTCCGATGGTGCCTCGTGTGATCCCTCATGCGACGGTGGCCTATAGATTGGAGGTTGACTCAGAGTAATTGCGAACGGAGATGATCCGGGCCATGGATTCCAACCTGCCATAGGACTAGGAAAAGGAAACATATAAGGGTTAGGATACATATAAGGGCTAGGACGCACACTTGGCATAATCTGAAAAGGCTGTGATGTGGCTGTCGTCCGCTGAACTATTGGGCCTGATGATTGTGTGGGTGTTGTTGATGGGCTTGCGTCGTCGTCCCTTCTTCTTGGATTTAAAGGGCCCCGTCGTTCCCTTTGGGCATGAATTTGTCGTCGCCTCTCCTCTTTCGACAATAAATATGGCTTGCCATGGATCCTAAACCATGGCATGTATTCCGCTACGCACGCTAACTCTGGAACGATGATCGGTTCTCGAGTAGGTATATAATCATACCGATTTTCCCATATTTCGATATAGTGTGACCAGAATCTAGGTCAATCCGTATGGAGTTGCCGTAAGTCGACTTTGTGCTCGTCATTAAACACCTCGGGTGCTACGAGAATCGGTTACTGGAATCTAAATTGTCACAATACTCTATCTAACTGGTAAATCTCCACAGTGGCATAGTTCACCAATGGGACCTTCACATGCCAAACGTTTGGATTTTGAAATAATTCATCCGGAATTATTGCCCGAATTGTCGGATCCTCGTATGGTGTCCATTGAAACTATACGAACATGATAAAAATTTTATTTATATACATAATACATAATACTAAATACGAAACGACTATTTTATTATGTATATATATTTTATTTAATACTTACTTCTACTTCCGATCGTTGGTCTAATAGAAGTCGTATATCTTCGAGAGAGGTAGGTATTCCGACATAACTCGCCGAATGGTTCCACCTAATTAAATAAATTTTTAGCATAAAATTATATTCTAAATCTACGTAATAATTGTAAAATTTAATATAAAACTTACCTCGTTATGAGTGAAAATGTATATGGGTGGTCGACTCGAGGACGTAAAAATGGAAAGCGAAACCATGCCCATGATTGCAGTAGTGATAGGCAACCTCCTATTTTGGCTTTGTTCGGTCCCGCACATTTCCTTGTACAATGTTGCCAACACAGCAGACCCTCAACTCAATTCGCCGGCTGCTCTAAAATCTACGAGTTTCAGCAGCCATCTTAGATGTACGAGGTTTCTTGACAAGTCCGGCATCAAATAACCTCCAATCATCTCAAGAATATATGCCCGAGCATATCGTATTCTTTCGAGTTCAATCGAATCATTATCCGGCTCCGGGAATGTGTCTCGTAACCATCCCATCTCGATCTGACCTCCGTTAATTTTATCCGGTATAGCACCCAAAAGCTCGTAGCATATGACTCCCCAATCAGTAGATGATGCGGACCTGGTAACTGCGTACCCATCCACCAGCAATCCCAATTACAAATACACGTCTTCCAGACTGATAGTACACTCTTCCACATGGAAGATGAAAAGTGTGCGTCTTGGCTCTCCACCTCTCTATCAATGCACTGATTAGTTTCGAGTCCAACTTGCATCCCCGGCCTATCGTGGCCACGTGCCAAAATCCCGCTTATCGCAAGTAATTCTCGATCAACGGCGATGGAGGACCAAACATATTACGGATGTAGCATTGCAACACCCAATCTACAGACTATTATAAAAATTTATAAAACAAAAATTAATTAAAATTGCATAAATTAATTAATGCAAACATCATAAATGAAAAAAAATCAAGCAGTATTGAAATTGTAATTATAATTGCATAAATGAATAAAATATCAAATAGTGCAAATTTAATTAAATTTGCATAAATTAAAATAATATCGAATAGTATTGAAAATTTAAAATTATCACTTACCATTGTCATTTGATCAACGGAGATGTGCTTATTATCGAGACGGATTAATTCTCCGGCCATTGCTAACACGATCGGATTTTTTTAATTTAAAAAAATTAAATTCAAAAAAAATTTAAACAAAGAATTTTGATAGAAATTTGATAGAATTTTGAGAAAATTTCAATGAAATTTAATAGATTTTTGAAGGAAATATTGAAAGAATGTTGAGAATTATGAGAGAATTGTTTGAAAAATAATTAAAGGGAAAAGAATTTTGAGAGAATTATAGAAATTTGAGAGATTTGTGTGAAAAAATGATTTGGAGGGGGGGTTTATAGGTTTTTTTTTTTTTTACCGTTGGAAGCCAACTGTCAAAAATTTGAACGTTACACGGGCAAAACGCGCTTTGTCCACGTCAGCAAAGCGCGCCCTCAAGGAGGCTTTTTTGCTGATGTGGACAAAGCGCTCCCCCAGGGGAGTGTTTTGCACTATGAAATTGCGCTTACGTGGACGCGTTTTCGTGGGAAACGGCTTGGTCTGATAAATAACGCAAAAACCGGCCCACTTTCGTAATTATATTATTTAAAGGGCATATTTGAGTAAATTACCCTTAAATTCGAATAAATTTTTATTAAAATGAAAAAAAAATATTATTTATTTTATATGCACTGCGTGATTGGACTTGGGAGACACAATCTAGACAATGCAGCTCAAAGTCTAAGCCACGTGGCAGTACGAAAACTACGCAGGGAAGACTGACGTTTCAAGTTTAAAGTTTCAACAAGGAGGCTCCCTTGAAAAAAAACTATTTTTCTCAAAAAATAAAATTTCCTTTTTTTTAAAGAATTAATAATGTCTCCTCTCCGTTTTAAAGCTAACTGAAACAAAGAAATTCCAACTCATTTCAGGATTGAAAAAAATTTCCCTCCAATCACGTCATGTTCAACTCCATCATCCTAACACCACCAAACAACCCACAAAACTCGACCCCTATTTGCACTCCGACCATGGAAATCACCTCCCACACTCGTCATCTTCTCTTGGACGACCATTTTCTAGTTGATCCTGAACAATCCAATTGCAAGGAAACTACTACTTTCATTTCATCACACGGGTAGACTTCCGCCGATGGCAGCTGCTGGGAAGTTCCAGGATGCAACTCATTTGCTTATCAGTACATGCAACCGTAAAAACCTTCCTTCCTTGTAATTAATCTTATAATCTATTTTTGTATATTATACTTTTTCTTTACTTTTATTTTGTTTCTTGCGTAGAAATTATGCTGATAAGGGTTCTGCAAACACCGCGGATATCAACGGGGATGATGTAAGGCTGAAAATTGCCTTCCGAACCAAATCTGATATTAAGATAATGGATGATGGGTACAGATGGAGAAAATATGGGAAGAAGAAGGTTAAGAATAACCCTAATCAAAGGTAGGTAATTAATTAAATCATATATCTGACATGATTTTGGGTTGTGTATACACGCACTCCTCCTTTAGGCTACATACAGGTTCAAGCTTTTGTGAGCATTTATAGAGTTGAAATTAATGGATAGATAACAAACTTCTTGGTTATAAGGAACAAGTACTCTTCATGGGTCCTCTCAGCACCATCATCATCCTCATCATGTTTGCTAGAAAATTCCTTGAAAACCCAAAAATATTAGTACAAGATCATAGAGGAAACTAAACTCCTATGAGGATCTTCTATATATGCGAAACACGTTGAGGGCTACTGTTAATTATTTCCGTTTGGCTGATATCCTCTTTCAGCTCTCAACTACGTTCTTGATTCGAAGGCTTGGAAAATAAAATCTGAAAAGTGATTATATATATATATATTCAGATGAAAAAAATAGTGCTTTTGATGTTCTAGTAAGAGTAAGGGTTTTGCTTATGAGTACCTTTGTTACATCACTTGATAAGTTATCATTTGTGATGATATTTGACATTAAATGCAGTAATTAATAGTTATTTGATGAATTCAATATATAAATCTAATATTAGTAGCATAGATTTGAAAATTTGAAATTGAATTTCATTTGTATAAATATATTATATCGATAAATTTAATTTAATATATGAGATGATTGTTTATTTGAAAGATAAATATTATAATTTTTGTAATCATATTTATGTATTTTTTCCATGACAAAATTATGTTTAAGAATTTTTATAATACAATATTGAATATTTATAGCTGTGAATTTCAAATTCACAAATATATAAACATTCTAAATTTTGAATCTATTTTCTAAATCTAACTTTACCTAAGCTGTACATTTCTTTCCTTGGGTTAAGTTTAGTAAAAGTTAAAAATTCTTTCCTTGTAGCTTAATTATACATGCTTTTGTAGTTTCTTAAATTAGTATATAATTATCAGCAATCACTTGCTCCATTATTACTTTAAAGTTGGAGAGAGGGTGGGTAATATAAAACTTCAACTCTCGTCTTTAGTGCTAACATGCAACAACTTTGTGGCTCCAACTATAGCTGTATCAACTAAGCAATTAGTCTATGAGTTTGAATTCCAACATTTGTAACTCGTCCTCTTAATTTTTTATAGCGGATTGAGAACCTTGCTGATGATGGTGAAAAGTGCAGGAACTATTATCAGTGCTCAAGCGAAGGATGCAAGGTGAAAAAAAGGGTTGAAAGGGAAAGAGAAGATCCAAGGTTTGTAATAACTACTTACGTGGGGAAGCATAACCATGAAACCCTTTCACCTTCTTCTTTATCTTTTGCTTTCGATATCTCCCCTTCTTCTCACTCAACCACTTTACTTCCACACACGCTTCAAATTCTTCATCAACCTTAGCTACCTACATTTCATTCCATCTATATAAGTTTCAATTGATTCGTACTTTTGTTACTATATACTAGTCCACTTTACTCTCGTCTCTCTTTACTTCATATTCCCTACTTAATTAAGTTCGGTAAGGAAAACTAAGAATATTGTGTGTATTGGTGTAAACAACTTTAATAATTAATTAATATGGTTCGGATCCTCTTTCGTGTGTATTCATGATTATATCTATACATCTTTATCTATAATCTATATATATATATAAAAGCATGAGTTTGGAAAAAATTTTGAACCATATGAATAGCTTTTATTTTCCATCATATTACTAAATTTTCATTTAAAAATAATTATAACATTTAATTTAGAATTATTGGTTAAAAAGTTGAAATAAAATAGAAGATTTGGTAAATATACATTTACAAATAGGGTGAGTACTTGGCATACTAGCAGTGTACTATTTTTATTCCACAAGCAAGATTAAAAAGTTGGCATCTCTCTTTTTCTTAAATATCTCAATTAGCTCAAATAATCAAATCAAAACTGCCAAGAGAGGGATGAATTGACATTTAAAATTTTTGTGGATGCTAGAGAGAAAGGATGGAGAAATAAACACAATAATTTAGAATGGTTCGGCCCAAATTGCCTACTCCATTACCTTAGCTTTCCACTACTAAGGATTTTTCCAAAATTCACTAATTTGACAACCTTTGAAGACAATGTTTAACCTTACAAACTTCCTTAACATTTCTACCTAAATCTTAATATACAAACCCTCTCAAAGAGATACAAAAAAGCAAACAAAGAAATAATCCTTATAAGATCAATGTGTTTGCAAATTAAACTCAATTACAATGAAAACACTTGAGCAAATAGAATGAAAATAAAGCTCACAAGTGTACGAAAAAACAGTATTGAAATATTTGGCACAAAGGTTGTGTTGATTGATCTTTAAGCTTGAATATTCTCTCTTGTTGTTGTAGGACTTTTAGAAGCGGGTATTTATACCCTGTAATTCATTTCAACCATTGTGGCTGTTGAGAAAATAAATAGAGCCGTTGGGATGAAAATACCAGACCATTAAATTCACCTACAATAAAAAGTATCGATGATTTTTCTATGAGTACCGATAGTAATAGTATTTAATGCCTAATGCAGTGATAGTTAAAGTTAGTTTCCAACGATACGAAGAATGATTTAACGATACCTGATAAAAGGTATCGATATTTTTTTTTGGGTATCGATACTTTTTTTCATTGTTCGAAAATTTTATAAAAACATAATGCAAAAATGGTATCGATATAAAGTAAGATATAGATAAAATTCAATAGGTATCAATATATTTCTAAAAGTATCGATACTTATTGTTTTTGTTCATTTTTTATTTAAGTTAGAGAGCAGTTTTGGTATCGATAAAAATTATGGTGGTATCGATACACTTGAAAAATATCAATACTTTTTGTAGGGAGCATTTTTCCAATTGATTTAAGATTGTTTCAATCAAGTTCAAGAGTTTAAAATTGTTTTTGAACTTTGTCCAAAATTTCTGAGTGTTCAAAATATTTTCTAAGATGTTTGGAAGTCTTTAAATTATTTTTATGCTTTGAATTTTATTATTTCTTTGTTCTAAAAACAAATTTTCGTTTAAAAACAATTTTGTTTGTTATATCAAAATAATTTTTCAAATAAAGCTAATTTAACAATATCTCATTTTTGATATAACAAAATAGTTTGATAAATTTGTTTTTGGATTTGTTACTCCCCTTTTTAAAGATCAATTTGAATCAATGACTTGATTTTAATGAAATTTTGAAATAATGATTTGAAAACAAAATTGGTCACTTGATGTTGGCATTAAAAGATTAATCATAGAAATAATCAACCAAATACCAATAATTTACCTTTCTCTTCTCTTCTCCCCCTTTTTGTTATATCAAAAGTCACCAAATAAAGCTTAAGAGAGATGTTTTGTTAGTTTAAGAATAGTAATTTAAAAAGATGAAGACATAAAGCTAACATTGAGAATAAACATGATAATATCCCAAAGTAAAGTAGGACAATAGAAAAGTGCATTAACAAATTAAAAGATGCATAATGCAAGTGTATCAATAATCTAAACTAAGAATCCCTAGGTGGCAAAAGAGGATCCAATGGAGGAAAGCGAGCTAGAAGTTGAGCCATTTGCTCTTCCAAAGTCCCTATCCTAGAGCCTAGGCTACCAACATTAGTATTAACATGTTCAAATGCATCATCTACTTGAGTGTGGAACCTCAAAACTCCTTACTCAAGGAAGTAATGACACCAAGGATGGTGGCAAACATGTCACCGGGGAGACGTAGAGCAAATGGTTGAGCAGATGAAGAAGCTAATGGAAGGTCCTGCTCAGTAGAAAGAAAATCATCATAGTCTTCTTCAAGGTCTTCATCATCAACATCTTGGGGATTATGATGGTTATCCTTAACCCAATTTTTGGAAAGAGAATCCTTCTTAAAACTAGCTGGATGAAGGGCAGCAAAGCTATATTTAATAGCCAAATGAGGATTCACATTGGTTGTGATGTTTAGGCATTTAAAAATGTATGACAAAAGTGTGTCGAAAGGCAAAGCTAGCTTACTTTTGAGCTCTTTTCCAATGCGTTTGGTAATGTCATTCAATAAAATTAAAGCAAGATTCGAACGCCTATTGCTATGAAAACAATCAATCCACCAATAGTCAGTAAATCAAAGAATGATGTGTTTTTAAATAGGATGCAATATCCATGTAATTATAAAATGCAAAATGCAATCATGGACATTGAGCTCAGATGTATAATGTAACAGCCCAGTTTTAGCTAAATCAGAACAGTAGTTTCGAAACCACAAATTTGAGGTCGTAAAATTATTTTAATATTATTTTATGTGTTTACAGCATGTGAATATGTATGTGTGAAAGTTTCGTGCTAATTTTATCGTTTAAGTGTTTAATTTGACAAAAGGACTAAATCGCATAAAATACAAAAGTTGCATTTTAATTGTTAAAGTACTTAAATTGCTATGGCTTATTAAATGTGAGGTCCTTATGTTGTAATTAGACCTTTCATAGTGGAGAGGGGCATAAATGGGCTTGAATCATGTGAATTATAATGTTTATAACCAAGGGTAATATTGTAAAATGGTAATTAATGTTATATTAATTAAAACATAATAAAAGTTAAGCTTCATTTCATCTTTCTTGACCGATTTTTAAAGAGAAAAGAAATATTTGAAGAACATTTAGGGTTTTTCCATTATTCATCTTGATTGAGGTATATTTTGAGCTCAGTTTTTTATGATTTTTACGTTTTTGTGATAGCTGCTCTGAGTACTAGCTAGCCCGTACCTTAATTTTTGAGTTTGTTGGTGATTTTGAAAAATTCCATTGATGAATCCGTGAGTTTTATGATGTTTGATGATGAATTATGCAAGCTTGGTGTTTGATATAGATATTCTGTAAAGTGATTTTGAATAAAAATGTCAATTACGGAGTAAATTTAGAAAAGTGTAAATTGAAGGGGTTAAGTTGTGAAATAAATAAAAAATATGGGCTACTAGGGACCTATAGAGAATTTTTCCAAGCATGGGTTTTGTCAAATTTTGTATAATTTGTGTTTTTGTGAAATAGGGACTAAATTGTAAGAAATAAGAAAGTTTAGGGCCAAAGTGTAAATTGGATTAAAAATGCTTTTGTGGACGAAATATTTTGAATTGGTGATTAAATAGATTAATTTTGAATACATATAGATCCTAAAAGAAAGAAATTGGATTTAGATTGGGGGAAATCTAAAGTTGTCGAATAGTCAATCTAGTCCGTTTATTCCGACTACGAGGTAAGTTCATATGCAAATGAATGTCTTTAAATTAAATTATACATGTTCACTTGTTATTGAATTGCTATGAATGTTGAACGAGAATTTACGAGCAAGAATCGACGAAGTTACGACATCCGAAAGTCCCGTACGAACCTTAAGAATAGTATAGGATACGAATATCATGACATTAGGTTATCATGATGTGATTACATAGACCATGTCTGGAACATTGGCATTGTATTGAGATTATGTGTAAGATCATGTCTTGGACATTGGCATCGTTAATCGATTTCGTGTAAGACCCTGTCTGGGACAGTGGCATCGATATGTGTTAACATGTAAGACCTTATCTGGGATATGGCATTGTACGAGCTTATGTGATTTTCGAGTATCCTTAACAATTTCAAATGGTTCAACGGGCAAACTCAAGTCGAGAAAGAATGTGTGAATGAGTTAAATGACTCAGGTACGTATGAGATTTATATGAGTATTGAAAGGTGAAGTATATGATGAATTTGATTAAGATATAAAATATGTGTTCAAGGTGAAAGGTTTGTGAACTTGTATATAATTTGCTATATTTAGCATATTTAAATTAATGTACAAATGTTCATATGATGACTTTATTTGTAGATGGCTTACTAAGGTTTTAAAGCTTACTTTGTGTGTTCTTTCTATGTTTTATTGATCATCGAAGCTAGCTCGGACATCGGGGATCATCGGGAACCATCATTACACTATCAACTACTTGTTAGTACTTTTGGAGCTTTGTATATATGGTATATGGCATGTATAGGCTAGTTTCATTTTGGTATGTTTTGAACTATGATATTAGCCATGAGATTTGGCTTGTAAATGTTGGTATGTATTACCATTAAAGTTAGCTTGAATTGTGTTTGGTAAGCGTTATATATATGTGATGTATATAATGCCTTACATGTTAGCTTATTTGGTATGGTTATGTGTTGGTTATTTTGATTAGTTGTTAATTGATGTGCTAATGCTTGTAAGTTGGCATATAGTGGTTTGTTTTGAGATGATGATATGGTATATTAAGTGACTTGTAATTGAAGATAAGTTGATGAGTTAATGCATTTAGAATTGGGTAAATTGTGATAATTTTGGCAAAATGATTTGGTATGTTTTGAATATGGAATTGAGTGTTTTAAATGGTTGTGAATAGATGGTATGAAATGTGTATGGAATAGCATGTTTTGGATGCTTATATATGTGTTGAAATGGTACCATTTTGGTTGCTAAGTATGCTTGTGGAAAGGGTAGCAAATTGGCTTTGCAAATGACCTATTTTTGTCCACACGGGCAGAGACACGGGCGTGTATCTCAGCCGTGTGTGACACATGGTCATGTTACACGGTCGTGTGTCCCTTGGGGTACCCTTCGATTTAAAGTCAGTATACCCTACATTTTTTACACGGCCTAGACACAGGGGAGTGTCTACTGGTCGTGTGTGGCACACAGGCTGGCACATGGGCATGTGGCTGGCTGTGTTACCCAAATCAGTAACCTCCCAAGTTTTCCTACGGCTATAGTACACGGGCATGTCTTCGGCCGTATGGTGCAAGTCAGTATGTATGCCTTATTTTCACATGGCCTGTGACACAGGCGTGTCTGGTGACCGTGTGAGGCACACGGCCTGTTCACACGGGCGTGTAACCCTTATATGTTTGAAAATTTTCTAAGTTTCCCAAAGTTTACAAATGTTATCGGTTTAGTCCCGAACCACTTTTGAGCACATTTTAAGGTCTCGTAGAGCCTTATAAGGGATAATGTGAATAATTTGAATAAATATTAATTATGAATTCTTAAATGTATGTGAATGAGGTGTGTTATTCGATAATGCCTTATAACTCTATTTTGGTGACGAATATGGGTTAGGGGTGTTAATTTAATTGGTATCAAAGCTACAATTTAGTCGATTCTAGGACTAACGTAGTGAGTGAGAGTCTAACTATACATGCCATATATATTAACTACAATAGTGTGATGTTTCCTAACAATTAAAATGTGTTTTTATATAACAAATGGATCCCAGTCGAACCGTAGCTGATGATGTTGAAATTAATGCGCCCGCTCCCACTCAAGGGGCAGCGCCGGTTGATTCTAGGCCAATTACGAGTAGCCACGAGGGAGAGGCTAAACAAGCTTTCTTCCAGATGATGAATGAGTGGTTCACTCAGTATATTAGAACTAATCCAGCTACTCCACAACCTCCACCCCCGCCTAATCCTCCATAAGTCCCTGTTATGCTACAAGCTGCGAATCCAATTTAATTAAGTAAGCCTCCTGTTGATAAAATTAGAAACTATGGGGCTAAAAAGTTTTGTGCTACTACTGATGATGATACTGAGAGAGCTGAGTTTTGTCTCGAGAATACGATACGAGTGTTTGATGAAATGTCATGTACTCCTGATGAATATCTTAAAGTGTTGTTTCACTTCTGAGAGATACAACGTATCATTGGTGGAAAACGTTAATATCTATGGTTCTGAAAGAACGAGTCACTTGGGAGTTCTTTCAGACTGAATTTAGAAAGAAGTACATCAGTCAGAGATTCATAGATTAGAAACGCAAAGAGTTTCTGGAGTTGAAACAAGGCTGTATGTCTGTTACGGAATACGAACGAGAATTTGTGAGATTAATTCAATATGCACGAGAATGTGTTTCGACCGAAGCAATTATGTGCAAGAGATTTGAAGATGGTTTGAATGAAGATATCCACTTGTTAGTAAGGATTCTGGAAATAAAAGAGTTTGTTGTGCTTGTCGAACCAGCATGTAAAGTTGAGGATCTCGAGAAAGAGAAAAGGAAAGCCAACTCGGAAGCTAGAGAGGTACGAAAAAGATCATCGAGTAAGTCATTTCAGTCAGCATCAAAGAGGTTCCGAGATGATTTTAGCCATTCAAAAGCTACTGCGGGTTATTCTAGACGAGATCGAGAAAGACCACCTATGAGTTCACAAGCTACTTCAATAGCTAGTGTTGGAAATGTTAGACCAAATCAACCAGAGTGCAAACATTGTGGTAAAAGACATCCCGACAATTGTAGGTTGAATGATCGGACTTGTTTCAAATGTGGATCATTAGATCATTTTGTCTGTGAATGTCCTGAGTTGGGCAAACAAGATACAGTGCAAAATACGAGGCTGAGTAACACTGCAGCTAGAGGTAGACCACTCTAAAACACAAGTAATGTGAGTGGTAGTCAGAGAATGGTTAAAGACACTACTGTGAGATCTAAAGCCCGAGCACCTGCCAGAGCTTATACTATTCGTGCTCATGAAGAAGATTCATCTCCAGATGTTATTACGGGTACTTTCACTCTCTATGATACTAGTATTGTTGAATTAATTGATCCTGGACCTACTCATTCGTATATATGTATGAATTTAGTATCCAGTAAGACTTTGTCTGTGAAGTCTACTAAAATTGTGATTAGAGTATAGAATCCCTTAGGCAAGTGTGTTCTGGTTGATAAAATATGCAAGAACTATCTGTTGATGATTTGATATTACTGTTTCTTGGTCGATCTGATGTTGTTGCCATTCGACAAATTTGATATAATTCTTGGTATGGATTGGTTGACACTGCATGATGCGATAGTGAACTGCAAACAAAAGACGATTGATCTGAGATGTCAGAATGATGAGATAATTTGTATTGAGTTTAATGATTTGAATGGCTTGCCGGCAATTATTTCTTTGATGTTAGCTAAAAAATATGTGAGAAAGGGGTGTGAAGCTTACTTTGCTTATGTGCTTGACACTAACGTGACCAAAAGGAAGATTGAATCTGTATCAGTTGTGTGTGAATATCTAGATGTGTTTCCTGAAGAGTTATCGGGTTTACCACCGATCAGGGAAGTTGAATTTAGTATTGATTTAGTGCCGAGAATGACTCCGATATTGATAGCTCCGTACAGAATGGCACCGACTGAATTAAAAGAGTTGAAAGCTCAGTTGCAAGAATTGACAGATAGAGGTTTCACACGACCGAGTTATTCTCCCTATGGTGCACCAATTTTGTTTGTGAAAAAGAAAGACAGAACTATGAAAAGGTGCATCGAGTATCGATAGCTCAATAAAGCGACTATCAAGAATAAAATATCCTCTGCCATGAATAGACGATTTGTTTGATCAGTTGAAAGGGGTTATAGTGTTTTCAAAGACTCTGACATGCCAAAAACTGCTTTTCAAATGAGGTACGGACATTATGAGTTTCTAGTTATGCCTTTTGGATTAACAAATGCACCTGCTATTTTTATGGATCTAATGAATTGAATCTTCAGACCGTATTTGGATAGATTTGTTGTTGTGTTTATAGATGACATCTTGATTTATTCACGAGATGAAACTGAGCATGCCGAGCATTTGAGAATTTTATTACAGACTCTGCGTGATAAGAAACTATTTGCAAAGTTTAGTAAATGTGAATTTTGGTTGCGTGAAGTCAGTTTTCTGGGGCATATTGTGTTAGCATTGGGTATTCGAGTAGATCCGAGTAAGATTTTGACAATATTGGATTGGAAGCCTCTGAGAAATGTATCCGAAGTTTGAAATTTTTTGAGACTTGCTGGTTATTACAGACGATTTGTAAAAGGTTTCTCAATGGTTGCAACTCCGTTGACGAGACTACTTCAGAAAGATATTAAGTTCGAGTGGTCAGATAAATGCTAGAAAAGTTTTGATCAGTTGAAAGATTTATTAACCGAAGCTCCAGTGTTAGTTCAGCTAGAGTCCGATAAAGAGTTAGTAATTTATTGTGATGCATCATTGAATGGTTTGGGCTGTGTTTTGATGCAAGAAGGGAAAGTCATAGCTTATGCCTCGAGACAATTGAAGCTGCATGAGAAGAATTATCTGACGCACGATTTAGAATTAGCAACTATCGTGTTCGCATTGAAGATTTGGCGCCACTATCTGTTCGATGAGAAATGTCATGTTTATTCGGATCACAAGAGCTTAAAATATTTAATGACTCAAAAAGATCTGAATCTACGACAGAGAAGATGGTTAGAATTGTTAAAAGATTATGAGCTAGTGATTGACTACCATCCAGGAAAGGCCAATGTTGTTGCTGATGCTTTAAGTCAGAAATCTTTATTTGCTTTACGCGCAATGAATACTCAGTTGACTCTATCTGATGACAGCTCGATTGTAGCTGAGTTGAAAGTGAGACCGTTATTTATACATCAGATTTATGAAGCTCAAAAAGTTGATAATAAAATGTTATCAAAACGAGCTCAATGTGATTTAAACCTTGATTCAGAGTTTCAAGATGATTCAGATGATTGTTTAAGATTCAAAGGCCGAATATGTGTTCCAAAAAAATTCAGAGTTGATTCAAATGATTTTGAACGAAACACATAGTAGTCGTTTGTCTATCCATCCGGGAAGTACAAAAATGTATAACGATCTGAAACAGCTTTACTGGTGGTCTGGTATGAAGGGTGATATCTCTGAATTTTTTTTGAAATGTTTAATCTGTCAGCAAGTCAAAGTTGAGCATCAGGTACCGTCTGGGTTACTGCAGCTGGTTATGATTTTCAAGTGGAAATGGGACAGAATCACGATGGATTTTGTATTAGGTTTACCCCTGTCTTCGAGTAAGAAAGATGCGATATGGATGGTTGTTGATAGACTAACTAAATCGGCTCATTTCATTCCGGTACGCACAGATTATTC
The DNA here is from genome assembly GCA_025698475.1 of Gossypium anomalum. Taxonomy (NCBI): domain Eukaryota; kingdom Viridiplantae; phylum Streptophyta; class Magnoliopsida; order Malvales; family Malvaceae; genus Gossypium; species Gossypium anomalum. The sequence continues at coordinate 45,971,271 of CM046961.1, forward strand.
ACTTGATAAACTTGCTGAGTTGTACATTTCTTAGATTGTGAGATTGCACGGAGTACCTATTTTTATTATTTCGAATAGAGATCTGAGATTTACATCGTGTTTCTGGAAGAAATTGCAAGATGCACTGGGTACAAAGCTATACTTTAGTACTGCTTTTCATCCGCAAAAAGATGGTCAATTCGAGCGGATTATTCATATACTCAAGGATATGTTGAGATGTTGCATTCTTAAGTTTGAAGATACGTGGGAATGATACCTACCATTGATTGAATTTGCATATAATAATAGTTTTCAATTGAGTATAAAAATGACACCTTACGAAGCATTGTACGGTCATAAATGTCGAACACATTTGTATTGGACTGAGCTCAGCGAGAATAAGATTCACGGGGTCGATTTGATTAAAGAGACTGAATAAAAAGTGAAAGTGGAAGTGAAAATTTGAAACCAGCGTTAGATCGTCAGAAATCCTACGCAGATTTGATACAAAAAGATACTGAGTTAGAAAAGATTCATAATGTATTTCACGTATCGATGCTTCGACGATACAAATCAGATCCCTCGCATGTGATTTTCCCCTCTGAGATTGAGATTCAATCCGATATGAAATATGAAGAAGAACCGATTTGAATTTTAGATCACGAGGTTAAAGAATTGAGAAATAAGAAAATTTCATTAGTGAAAGTCTTGTGGCATTGACATGGGGTTGAAGAAGCTACGTGGGAACCCGAGGATGTTATGAGAGAGCAATATCTGAACCTATTCATTGGTAAGATTTTTGGGGACGAAAATCCCTAATGGGGGAGAGTTGTAACAGTCCGGTTTTAGCTAAATTGAAACAATGGTTTTAGAACCACAAATCTGAGGTTGTAAAATTATTTTAATATTATTTTATGTGTTTACAGCATGTGAATATGTATGTGTGAAAGTTTCGTGTGCTAATTTTATCGTTTAAGTGTTTAATTTGAAAAAAGGACTAAATCGCGTAAAATGCAAAAGTTGCATTCTAATTGTTCAAGTGCTTAAATTGCTATGGCTTATTAAATGTGAGATCCTTATGTTTTAATTATACCTTTGATAGTGGATATGAACATAAATGAGCTTGAATCATGTAAATTATAATGTTTATAACCAAGGGAAATATTGTAAAATGGTAATTAATGTTATATTAATTAATAAAAATTAAGCTTCATTTCATCTTTCTTGACCGATTATTAAAGATAAAAGAAATATTTGAAGAACATTTAGGATTTGGCCATTATTCATCTTGATTGAGGTATGTTTTGAGCTCGGTTTTTGATGATTTTTACGTTTTTGTGATCGTTGCTCTGAGTACTAGCAAGCCCGTACCTTAATTTTTGAGTTTTTTGGTGATTTTGAAAAATGCTATTGATGAATCCATGAGTTTTATGATGTTTGATGATGAATTATGCAGGCTTGGTGTTTGATATACATGTTTTGTAAAGTGATTTTGAATAAAAATGTCAATTACGGAGTAAATTGAGAGAAGTGTAAATTGAAGGGGTTAAATTATGAAATAAATGAAAAATATGGGCTGCTAGGGACCTATAGAGAATTCTTCCAAGCATGGGTTTTGTCAAATTTTGTATAATTTGTGTTTTTGTGAAATAAGGACTAAATTATAAGAAATGTGAAAGTTTAGGGCCAAAGTGTAAATTTGCTTAAATATGTGTTTGTGGACTAAATTTTTTGAATTGGTGATTAAATAGATTAATTTTGAATACATATATATCTTGAAAGAAAGAAATCGAATTTAGATCGGGGGAAATCTAAAGTTGTCGAATAGTCGATCCAGTCCGTTTATTCCGACTACGAGGTAAGTTCATATGCAAATTAATGTCTTTAAATTAAATTATATATATTTACTTGTCATTGAATTGCTATGAATGTTGAACGAGTATTTACGAGCAAGAATCGACAAAGCTGCGACATCCAAAAGTCCTGTACGAACCATACGAATAGTAGAGGATACGAATGTCATGAAATTAGGTTATCGACATGTGATTACATGTAAGACCATGTCTAGGACATTGGCATTGTATTGAGATTACGTGTAAGACCATGTCTGGGACATTGGTATGTTATTCGATTTCGTGTAAGACCCTGTCTGGGACAGTGGCATTGATATGTGTTAACATGTAAAACCATATCTGGGATATGGCATTGTACGAGCTTATGTGATTTCTGAGTATCCTTGACGATTCTGAATGGTTCAACGGGAAAAGTCAAGTCGAGAAAGAATGTGTGAATGAGTTAAATGACTCAGGTACGTATGATATTTATATGAGTATTGAAAGGTGAAGTATATGATGAATTTGATTAAAATATAGAATATGTGTTCAAGGTGAAAGGTTTGTGAACTTGTATATAATTTGTTATACTTAGCATATTTGAATTAATGTGCAAATGTTCATATGATGACTTTATTTGTATATGGCTTACTAAGGTTTTAAAGCTTACTTTGTGTGTTCTTTCTATGTTTTATTGATCATCAAAACTAGCTCGGACATCGAGGATCATCGGGAACCATCATCACACTATCGACTACTTGTTGGTACTTTTGGAGCTTTGTATATATGGTACATGGCATGTATAGGCTAGTGTCATTTTGGTATGTTTTGAACTATGATATTAGCCATGAGATTTGGCTTGTAAATGTTGGTATGTATTACCATTAAAGTTGGCTTGAATTGTGTTTGGTAAGTGTTATATATATGTGATGTATATAATGCCTTACATGTTGGCTTATTTAGTATGGTTATGTGTTGGTTGTTTTGATTAGTTGTTAATTAATGTGCTAATGCTTGTAAGTTGGCATATTTTGGTTTGTTTTGAGATAATGATATGGTATATTAAGTGACTTGTAATTGAAGATAAGTTGATGAGTTAATGCATTTGGAATTGGGTAAATTGTGATAATTTTGGCAAAATGATTCGGTATGTTTTGAATATGGAATTGAGTGTTTTAAAATGGTTGTGAATAGATGGTATGAAATGTGTATGGAATAGCATGTTTTGGATGCTTATATATGTGTTGAAATGGTACCATTTTGGTTACTAAGTATGCTTGTGGAAAGGGTAGCAAATTGGCTTTGCAAATGACCTATTTTTGTCCACACGGGCAGAGACACGGGCGTGTGTCTCAGCCGTGTGTGACAGATGATCATGTTACATGGTCGTATATCCCCTAGTGTACCCTTCGATTTAAAGTCAGTATACCCTACATTTTTTACATGGCCTAGAGACAGGGGCGTGTCTACTGGTTGTGTGTGGCACATAGGCTGGCACATGGGCGTGTAGCTGGCCGTGGTAACCTCCCAAGTTTTCCCACGGCCATGGCACACGGGCGTGTCTTCGGCCGTATGGTGGAAGTTAGTATGTATGCCCTGCTTTCACATAGCCTGTGACACGGGCGTGTCTAGTGATTGTGTGAGTCACACGGCCTGTTCACACGGGCGTGTGACCCTTATATGTTTGAAAATTTTCTAAGTTTCCCAAATTTTGCAAATGTTATCGGTTTAGTTCCGAACCACTTTTAAGCATGTTTTAAGGTTTCGTAGAGCCTTATAAGGGACAATGTGAATGATTTGAATGAATATTAATTATGAATGCTTAAATGTATGTGAATGAGGTGTGTTATCCAGTAATGCCTCGTAACTTTATTCTGGTGACGGATACGGGTTAGGGGTGTTACATATACGAGCGTTAAACATTCAAGGTAGGATTATAAGGTCCTTTCTCATTCGACTCACCGTCGGGAGGAAATTTAAAAAATGCACCAAAGTTCTCCAAAGTGAGACGAATAAGAGTGTTCATGAGAAAAGAATTAATAACAACCATAGCCTCACCGCTGGGAGGAAGTTTCAAAATGCACCAAATTTCTCTAAAGTGATATGGATAGTATTCATGAGAAAAGAATAAATAGCAACGACAACCTCACCGGATTCATCATGTTCATGTCTAGAATTTTAATAAAATGCTCGAACAAGATTAGCACGTATTGGTGAACGAACTTTAAAAAAAGTCAACCCAATTCCATTCGGCTAACGTTTCAAGAAATTGAAAATTGGTTTTCGCTAAAAATTTGATATCAAGAGTGTAAGAAACATTAACTTTTTGTTTAGTAAAATATTGATCAAACTGGTAATAACCATTGTCATTTCGAAAAACAATCATTGATAGAAATAGGTTGACCACTAGATGAATATGTAAGACCAGAACGAGGATGTTCCCTAGTAGACATTCTATCTAACTAGACTAGAGAGACCCTAATTGAACTTAAATTTTGGGTTGGGAAATTTTATCGAACACTTTGTAGGTAAATGGTTTAAAGAAAAAAAATTTAAGATACTGACTAAATTTAGGCAACCTCTGTAATAAAATACAAGAGTATATTCCAAATCAACCCTAAAACACAATTTCCAACCAATAATTGGATAAAAAATCAAAAAATTTTGAAATGAGAAAATGAGTTTTTACCTCGAAATTACTTGGAATGATGAAATTTGAAAGCAAGCTTGATTAGTTCTTGTAGAAAATGACAATGTTGGTTGTTTTGTGTCAAAAATTTAAAAGAAAAATGAAGAATTTCGAGATTCTGAAGAATAGGATTGAAAGGTTTTTTTTTGAAAAGGGGGAAAGGAAAATTTTGAGATTTTTGTTAAATATGTTGAAAACACGCTGCACGAATCTTTAAAACCTGATGAGTATCGATACTTTTTTAAAAATGTATAGATATTTTTCAAAAAGTATTGATAAAATAGTATGGGTATCCATACCAAATGTTGAAACTGTTTTCCAAAGTGCAAAAAATTATCCCAATGTGGCTTTTAAGTTCTAACATGTTCTAAACTAACTTAAAATGACTTTATAACAATTTCTAATGAATTCATATGTTTGAATGTGCCAAATTTGAGTACGATGCTTATGGAACATAGAATATTGTAAGACATGCAAAAATTGAATGTTAATCATTCTATAAAGTCTACTTTAGCACAATCAAAGACATTTTAAAATTCATGCAAACTAGACCAAATGAGTTAAAAATAGACTAATCATGCAAAAACAACTCCCCCTAACTAATTGCACATTAGAGCCATTAAAAAAATTGTTCATGCTTTTTCAAACAATTTCAACCCATAAAATATTTTTGAAAACATCAAAATGCAAGGATATACATAAACACATATTCAACGTAAGGTGGTAATACCAAACTCTCTCCTAAGTGTCCAAAATCTTTCCTTATCTAAAGATTTTGTAAAAATGTCAGCTAATTGGTTCAAAGTGTCAACAAATTCTAGAACTACATCTCTTTTTTAGACATGATCTCTAATGAAATGATGTCTAATTTCAATATGCTAAATATTGGATGAGATTTTTAGTGAGACAAATAGCACTAGTATTGTCAAACTTGATAGGAATGGTATATACATCAATTCCATAGTCCATAAGTTGTTGTTTCATCCATAAAACTTTAGCATAATAAATACAGGCAAAAATATATTTCGTTTCGGTGGTGGACAATCCAACACTATTTTGTTTCTTTGAAAACTATGATATGAGCGTGTTGCTTAGGAATTGACAAGTATCGGAGATGCTCTTCCTATCTAGTTTGCAACATCCAAAATCCGCATCCGGTAATGCATGCAAGATAAAAGATGAATCTCTAGAATACCAAAGACCTAAATTAGGAGTGTTTCTAAAGTATCTAAAGATTCTCTTAAGGGCTTGTAAACGTGATTCATTAAGACATGATTGTTATCTAGTGCACAAGCAAACACTAAACACAATATTTGGTCTACTTGCGATAAGATAAAGCAAAGAACCAATCATAGACTTATATAATTTTAAATCAACACATTTACCTTTTTCATCTTTTCTAGCTTAGTGAAAGAGCTCATGGGTATAGCTTGTGGTTTGAGATTGTTCATCCCAAAATTTTTGAGCATTTCCCTTGTATACTTGGCTTGGTTGATGAAGATATCATATTTCCTTTGCTAGATTTTGAGTCCCAAAAATAAGTTTAGTTCTCCCATCATGATCATCTCAAATTCACCTTGCATTAACTTAGAAAATTCTTGATAAAGTAGATCATTAGTAGAATCAAATATCATATCATAACATATATTTGAACTACTAATAAATCCTTTTCTTTTATTTTAATAAAAAATGTTGTGTCAACATTCCCTTTAATAAAACCTTTTTCAACAAGAAAATTTGATAATCTTTCATACCAAGCTCTAGGAGCTTGTTTCAAACCATATAAAGCTTTTGAAAGTTTGAAAACATGATTTGGAAATTTTGGATCTTCAAAACTAGGTGGTTATTCAACATACACTTCTTCATTTATAAAATCATTTACAAAAGAACTGTTTACATCCATTTGATATAATTTAATGTATTAAAGCATGCAAAAGCTAAAAGCATCCTAATGGCTTCCATTCTTGCTACGAGAGCTTATGTTTCATCATAATCTATACCTTCTTCTTGGTTGTAACCTTGAGCAACAAACTTAGCCTTGTTCCTCATTATGTTTCCACTCTCATCTAGCTTATTCCTAAAAACCCACTTAGTACCTATAGTAGATTTTTCACTAGTCCTTTCAACTAGGGTCCATACTTTACTTCTCTCAAATTGATTTAATTTGTCTTGCATAGCCAATATCCAATATTCATCATTTAATGCTTCTTTGATATTTTGAGACTCAATACATGAAATAATATACATGAAAAAAATGCAATGTAACCTCCCAAACTCGACCTCAACTTTATGGCTAGATTATAAGGCTACATTAGCCACTGAAATGGCTAAGCTAACTTACGTTACTTTTGAAGACTTTAAATAAACTCATTTTAGAGAAAACCATAGTTGTACTTTAAGGTAGCTTAAAAGAATTCATTCATTAGGTCGTCTATGCTTAGGATTCATTTTATTGTTGACAGTGTTGTTTTAGAAAAACCGTTTGCTTGTCGCTCTTCTTTATAAAAAAAAAACTCAAAGTTAAACTAATGCAGCGGAAAAACCATTCTTCAAAAAAACCATTTTTCAAGTCATTTTGGAAAATTAGTTGCTTTATCGATTTGTTTTTCAAAAACGGTTCCTTTGTAATACAGTGAAAACTAAGGAACAATATCAAATTTTACTTAAGCCAGATATCATGCATTATCTGGTTATTATGCTTGAGTAATCCATGCATGCAAAAAACCCCAAAAGAAAATTTATCAAGCCACAGACTAGAAATAATTAAAAATTACAAGCTAAAACCAATAAAGACTTAATAATACTTATTAAGAATAGTCCAAGGTCCAAGGTGATTCTCCGAATGCAGAGTCCAGTCCTAATTTCGAGGTTTACCTGAAAAGTTAAACACTATTGAGGGTGAGCTTATAAAAAGCTCAGTGTGAGTCGAACAATTATTTAAACAAACATAAATATTAAATACAGTGAAACAGATTAGCTTTAACAGAAGAAAACAGAACCATTATAGGAATTTCATATCATTACATACCCATTATCAAATTGATGTCAAACGGTGTATGAGCATAGGTCATTATTCATTCGAGTGACAATCATTAATTTTGATACCATTCAATACAACAAAATACAATACATAACATAAATAAATAACATTCAAATATGTCGTGCACATGATGCAATGCAAAAAGGTTCCTACCCATACCATCCGCTACACACCATGAGTTCCCCAAAACCCGTCATCCAAACTCCAAAACATTATGGGCTTAAGCCTGTTGTGGTTAAAACCACTGATAACAATATGCAAAAAATTTTGCCAGTAAGAATGCAGACAACCTGCTAGTAAAAATGTGATAAATCGCCGTTCCCTCGGTACTCTAAATGCAGTACACTGATTACAAATAATGTAGACTTAATATGCCGCTGATGCTGCACGGAACTCCTCTATCAACCACAAAATCCCAACCCAATGCATATGCAATATGTCATACAATCTCATACATAATCATATATCAATACTTTTCACATTCATTTGACATGCTCAGCATGTCCTCAATAATCACATACTTTCAGTAAATGGAAATAGTGTTCCAATCTTTCAAATTACCATTGTGTTGGTATCAATCAATATCATTCAATTTCACATACTTTATGGATTTTCATTGTGCATAAATAGCACCATTTTCAGTACACAATATAACAAATATCTCATGCGTTTAAATCATACATAAGCTTAATATCGCAACACATTATATCATTCAGACAAACATTCTTATATCTCATAACTCAAATATGCAATTACAAACTTAATAAAAAATTCATACTATCAAACTAACAACATGTTAGTCTTTTAAGGCTCGAAACATATCTAGTTCGGCCACTCACAAAATCAATAATTAGGCTATTAAGCCAATCCAATCAGCAAGCTAATTTATCAAATATAACATGATATTTAACATTTTGAAATAGTTTATGAGTTTATGACCCACACCTTATTTTTTGCTTCCTCGCAGCACATTAGCGAATCTTCTAATTTTCCTTAAAAATTCACTGTATCAATGCGAACCGTAGTACAATCATTCTTCGCCTTTACAGATGATTTGGGGAATTTAGGTCGGCACCTAATTCAATAATATACTGGAAAATTAGTAGCTAATTAATGATTAAATTCCTTCATTTAATCAATTCATAACCTTTACCCAATAACTATGTCGAAATAACAAACTAGTTATCCTTAATTGCAGTTACGCTTCATGATCCGATTGGCTAATTGATCAAGAACGTCTCTCCCTAATTAACATGTGATTAAAGGCTGATTAGAAGGGTTCAAGAACACAATTTAATGTTGGAAAAATATGGGCAAGACCTAAGAAACAAAATAGCCCCATTTCTTGCACATAGGCGTATGCACCACCACCCATGGTGGCCAAAATTGGGGTTGAATTTTAAAACGATTTGAGATCTTATTAAAATTTGGAAAAATACCTTTGAAACCATTTAAAATCCACCAAATTCCAGATCTGGAAATTTTGGTTTTTAATTGACAAGATTAATCAAGAAATTGAAGAGAAAAGAAATCTTACCCAAGCTAGTTGAGAGAAACGATAATGGCACTTTCTTGGCAATGTTCGGGATCAATCTTAGGGTTTAAGATTTTAGATTCGGGGTTGATTTAGATGAGGATAAATTTCATCAATAGAGTAAAGGAGATGGTGCACAATCTTGATGCAAAAAGTAGAAGAAAGAGATGGTAAAATGGGAGGTGTAGGCAACGACATTAATGGAGGAAAGGAAAAAAATAAAATCAAAGAGAATAAGAGGAGGAGAGGAGGAGATGAACGGCTATGGAAATGAGGAGGAGAATTAAAGGTTGATTATTTGTGAAATTTTAATATTTATACCTAGGGTTACAAAGCTTGGGTGGCACACACATGAAAAAGACAAGGGATTTTGCAATATTTAATTATTTCGCAAGGGAAATGATTTGTTCTTGTATCTTTTCACTTGATAATTGATCAACTTTATTATCATTGTGAAAAATTTATGCATCATCATCATCAATACAAGAACCCTTTCTTAGAGAAAGGTTAGATTCATAAAAAGACATGTATAGACTCTTCTACTACTAAAGTTCTTTTGTTAAACACTCGAAAAGCTTTAGAATTTAAATAATAACCAAGAAAAATTCATGCATCACTTTTTGCATCAAATTTACCAAGATTATCTTTGTCATTATTTAAAACAAAACACTTACATCCAAAAGGATGAAAATAGCTAATGTTAGGTTTCTTATTTTTGAAGAGTTCATATAGAGTTTTCTTTAAAATAGGCATAACCATTACTCTATTAACAACATATCAAGTAGTGTTTGTGTCTTCTGCCCAAAAATATTTTGGTAAATTGTGTTCAAAAAGCATGATTCTAACTATTTCTTCTAAAATTCCATTTTTCCTCTCAACAACTCCATTTTATGGAGGGGTTCTGGGTGCAAAAAAATTACGACTAATTCCATTTGAGTTGCAAAAAATTTCAAAATCTAGATTTTGAAATTCGGTTCCATGGACACTTCTATCACTAGAGATAGAGTATTTCCTATCCTATGTCCTACAAGTATAATCTTTTTAGACACAATGTCAATTACTTTACATCCATTAGACTCAAAAATGACATTGAGACATTTATCACACAAGTTACTGATACTTAGTAGATTATGCTTAAGATCGTTGACATAAAAAACATTTTCAATAAGAATTGATGAGTTTTTACCAATAGAGCCAATTTCTTCTATATTTCCTTTGAAGTTGTCACCGAATGTAACTTTTTCTCCACTTTTTGGCTTCAAATTGATAAAGTGGCTCTTATCAGTGGTCATGTGCTTTGAGCATCCACTATCAAGGTACCATATGTTTTTGCTTCAATTGCCCACCTTGAAGCAATGCTCCTCTTCTTACAAACATAGAATTAAATTTTTATTTTTGGTACCCAAATTCTTTTGGATCCATAAGTATTAGTTCTTATAATTTTAGTCCCTTTAGGTATCCATTTTGAAAGGATGTTCTTATCTTGAGTATTCATGAGTCCTTTAGGAACCCACACTGTAACACCCCTAACCCGTATCCGTCGTCGGACTAAGGTAAAGAGGCATTACTGGACACATCGAAACATTTCATATTCATTTCACAAACATCATAGCATCTTGGTTACATATCATTACAGAGTCCCTTACATAGGTCAACAAGATCTTAAACATGCTTTAGAAACGGGTCGGGACTAAACCGAGCTCATACACAATTTTTCAAAACTTAAACATTTTTCAAAGTTATACAGGTCACACGCCCGTGTGAACAGGCTGTGCGCCTTACACGGCATTAGACGCATTCATATGTCTAAGCCGTGGAAAAATAGGGCATACATACTGACTTATCCACACGACCACAAGACACGCCCATGTGTCAAGCCGTGTAAAAATTAGAGAGGCTACTGACTTGGGTCACACGGCCAGTCACACGCCCGTGTGTCTAGCCCGTGCTCAAAACTGACTTGACCACATGGCCCAGCACATGCCCATTTGTGCAATCGTGTGGTCTGCGCCCAGGCTCATTTTGAAATGGCCATTGAGCAACACGGCTAAGACACACACCCGTGCCCCTACTTGTGTGGGCAAAAATAGGCCATTTACAAGGCCATGATGCCACCCCTTTAGGGTCCTCCCTACAATTACCATTCAAACATCAAATACATCATATTTCCAACCAATATCAGCCATAAAACATTCATCATTCATGTCACATATTCATCAACTAAATTCATGCTCATTAATCAAACTAAAACATACATATTTTCCTACCAAACACATTCAATTTTACTTGTTCTTATCACTAAGTTTCACATTCATTCTCATATCAAAATCATACCATTTCCATAACCAAACCACATTACTAACTTACCAAATTGACCATTCCTCACTAGGTCATATATTTACATCAAATATACCACTTTTGCATCACATATTAAATACCAAATCAAACCATAAATTCAACCATAATCTAGCCATATCACATGGCATGATATACACTTTACAAAACATATTCACATACTTCTAGCCTATACATGCCATATACCATATGTACAACTCTCAAAATGGTACCAAAATAGATGTCCGATAGTGTGAATGAGTCGCTGACGATCCCTAAATATGAGCTAGCTTTATAACACTGTAAAATAGAGAACATTTCACACAGTAAGCTTTAAAGCTTAGTAAGTTCATGATATAACACATTTAACTCATCAATTAAAATATAATTCAATCAATTAACTAACACTTAATACAACTCATCACATTACTCATTTCATCATTCATTTACAAAATCTTTCATCTATTTCATACTCTATATCATCAACCACATAGGTTCCCTACATACCTGTACCATCACGTTTTATCTATAACATTTATCACTTCAATGCTTGATACACTAATTCTTTCGATCATCCTTAAACGTTTAATGAACTCACACACTTAGTGCCAATTAAGTAACAGGAGCTATAATAGTACTGCACACTTAGTGCCATTACAATAAACTGAATTAATACAGAAATCGCACACATAGTGCGATTTATTCAGGTAACGCTGTTTTAATCTTGCACACTGATAAACCGTAATTTATACATATTTTTATCCCTCACTTAACAAGTTTATGAATGATTTCGCCTTAGATTTGGTGAATTTGATGCTCTTAATCCTTTAATTTCATGTTTTATACTTAGGTGAGCATAGGAGAGCGAAAAGAACGAGAAACGAGCCAAAAACAGAGAAAATAGGCCGACGTGGGAAAATAACATGGCCTGGACTTCCATACACGGGCAGAACACATGCCCGTGCCATTCTAATAGGCTCGACCACGGCTTAAAACAACCCAAGCACGGGCGTGTTGATATCTCAGCCTCGACCACGACCTGAAATAATCGCACACGGGAGTGTGTCACACGGGCGTGTCCCTGCCGAGCCCTAGCTAAGTTCCATTCAGAAAAGGGCAAGTTTGAGGGCTTTTAGGCATTCTAAAGCCTATTTAAACACCCCAGAGGAAGACTAAAAGGGAGACGGAGAGTAGAGAGTAAGGAATTACTCCAAGAAAGCCGATTGATCCATCTCAGAAGATGGATTCATCATCAAGACTGAAGATCTCTCCTCAATTTCCCTTCAAGAGTTTTGGGTTTTCTTTATGTTTTGTATTCTTTATTCTTCTGAGATGTTTTCCTATTTAGTTATGAACTAAAACCCCTAAATACCTAAGAGGGATGAAACCTAAGACGAATCTTGTTATTATTTTCTGAATTGTATGATAAATATTTTACTTGTTCTTAATTATGTGTTCTTAATTTTTGTTTTGATAGTTCAGGATATCGATTCAAGTTAATGCTCTTTGTTGGAGGATGAATAGTCCCTGTCTAAGAGTGACTTCGTCATAATTAAGTGGAGTTAATTGCGCGCCTAGAGATAGGGTGACAAGATTTTGTTGGATTAGGGTGAAACCTAGTAAGGGGATCTATAGATCGAGTTAATGCAACCCTAGGGTGTTAATTAGAGAAAAGTCTCAATTATTCAATCTAGGGATTAGACGTTATTAGTCTTGAATAGGGATAATAACATAACTTATGGATCTCTACGGAACAAGTTAAATGAATAAATCGTCCAATTCGGAGCCAAAATAACAAGTGAAGTCTAGGTGGATTTTTCCTTAGGTATTGTCCTAAACCAATCGTTTTTCCAAAAGTAATTTCCCAATCCTATTTTCTGCAATTTCTTAGTTTAGTTAATTAGTTAATTAAAATAAACCATTTTATTCTTAGGCTAGATAATAAAAAGACAGTCATTACTACTATTTTTAGTTATACTACTGTTCGATAGGTACACTTGCCTACATCGTGATAATAGTTAGTTTCAAGAACGATTAATTATAAATTTATAAAACTTATCATGGAAAATCACGATCAAGTTTTTGGCGCCGTTGCCGGGGAATTAAGATATTAGGAACACTTAATTTTTATTACTTTAGCCATTTTTTTTCTTTCAATTTAATTTTATATTTATTTATTTATTTACTAATTTATTTGTTCTTTCTTCTGGCAGGTTCTATAGTTTATGACTAGAAGAAACCCGTCGGGACCACTACTTTTTGACGAAGAAATTGATCGCACAGCTCGTAGAAACCGACGAGAAATAAGGCGAAGCCTAAGATACACAGAGGAAGAGCAAGAGGACGATATCTCAACTACAACTCGAGGAGATGGTGAAAATCGGGAAAAATTACCTCCCGCAATACCGCACGACCTACCAAATCAGAATCCTACTCCTCGTACTATGTATGATTATGCTAAACCTAATTTAATAGGAACTGAGTCAAGTATAGTTAGGCCTACTATTGCTGCGAGTAATTTTGAACTGAAACCTAATACGATTCAAATGATACAACAATTTGTTCAGTTTGATGGTTTGCAGGATGAGAATCCCAACACTCACTTAGCAAATTTCCTGGAAATCTGCGACACTTTTAAAATTAATGGCGTTTCTGATGAAGCCATTCGTCGTCGGTTATTCCCTTTTTCACTGAGGAACAAAGCTAAACAGTGGTTGAACTCATTACCACGAGGGTCCATCACTACTTGGGAACAAATGACCGAAAAGTTTTTATTAAAATATTTTTCGCCAGCTAAGATAGCTAAATTACGTAATGATATCTCTTCTTTTGTGCAGATGGATTTAGAAACACTTTACGATGCATGGGAGAGATACAAGGACCTATTGCGAAGGTGCCCTCACCATGGGTTACCTCTGTGGCTGCAAGTTCAAACGTTCTACAATGGTGTGAATCCCTCGACAAGACAGATGATTGACACAGCCGCTGGTGGAACCATCAACAACAAAACACTTGAAGAGGCTTACGAATTTATTGAGGAGATATCACTAAATAACTATCAGTGGCAAGTCGTGAAGACTAAATCAACTAAAACAGTAGGCGTTTATAACGTCAATTCGGTTACTATGTTGTCAAATCAGGTAGAACTTTTAAATAAAAAGATTGATGGTTTACTTGGTTCTACACAGGTCCATCCAGTAATGCAATGTGAAGCAAGCGGAGGTGGATCGAGCATTTCAGAATATCAACCTATGGCCACAACATGGAGAACGAGCAATTAAATTACATGGGTAATAATCCTCGATCTCAAAATAATCCTTACAGTAATACTTATAATGCAGGTTGGAGGAACCACCCAAATTTTTCTTGGGGTGGTCAAGGGAATCAAATGCCACAGAATCCTCCGGGTTTGCAACAGCCACCTTATCAATAGGAAAAGAAACCGAACCTTGAGGAGATGCTATCCAAATTCATCTCGGTGTCAGAAACTCGTTTCCAGAATACCGAAATAGCACTTAAGAATCAAAAAGCATCAATCCAAGGGCTCAAAACTCAGATAGGCCAGCTATCCAAACTAATTTCTGAACGACTACAAGGTAGCTTGCCAAGTAACACTAAGTCTAACCTAAGGGAACAGCTCAATACGATTAATGTTCAAGGTGAAGAAGGATCAGTTGAGCCTGAGCCAGAACCGAGGCAAGAAACCGTGGTAAGCAAAGGTAAAGGTGAGGTAGATCATAATGAAAACAAAACGGTAAGCATAGAATACAAACCTCATGTGCCATACCCTAATGCGACAAGGAAAGACCGCTCAGATGAACAATTTGGTAGATTTCTTAAACTCTTAAAAAATCACATATTAATTTACCATTTATTGAAGCTCTCTCATGGATGCCGAACGCAATGAAATTTTTAAAGGAGCTTTTAGCAAATAAGTGGAAGTTGGACGAGGCATCACATGTATAGCTAAACGTAGTTTGCTCAGCTATTCTACAGAATAAGCTACCCAACAAATTAAAAGATCCAGGGAGTTTTACAATTCCTTGCTTAATTGGTAGTTTAGATGTTAATAATGCATTAGCTGATTTAGGGGCTAGTATCAACGTCATGCCTTACAAAATGTTTAAGCAACTAGGTCTTGGGAAACCTAAACAGACTAAGATGAGATTCAATTAGCAGATAAAACCATCAAGTTTCCTAGGGGTATTATTGAGGATGTGCTAGTTAAAATCGATAAGTTTATATTTCCCGTTGACTTCGTTGTTCTAGACATAGAGGAGGATAGCAACACTCCTTTGATTTTAGAAAGGCCCTTTTTAGCAACTACTAGAACGATTATTGATGTTGGCACAGGTGAACTCACACTTCGTGTGGGAGACGAAATAATCACCCTTCAAGCTCAAAATTCTGGCAATACATCAAAAATTGAAGGTGATTGTATAAACCATTCTACTAAAACTGACAATATGGTGCAACCTACTTTACAGGAAATGAGTTTAAAGGAAATACACGAACCATGTTCCAGCAACAATATAGGACCTATTCATGAAGAACGAAGGCTACAAATAGAGGAGCTAGATGAATGGCGGACACATAAACTGAGAACACATGATAAACCAAAATTACGTCAGAACGAGCTCAATACCTCATCGAATTAACTTAAGGTTGGAGATAAAGTTTTATTAGATGCCACAGATCCTCACATTACCACTGCCAACCCGAATGAAGAAATCCCTCTTATGGTACTTAGCATTTTTCCATTCAGTACAGTCGAGGTAAGTCATCCCAAGTTCGACACTTTTAAGGTAAATAATACCCGTCTAAAACCTTATTTTGATGAGATTAGTAGCAGGAATGAGGAGTATAAACTCCTCGAACCACCATGACCATTTGATGGAGGGGTAAGTCAAGCTTAGACTATAAATAAACACTTCTCAGGAGGCAACCCGAGCACTAACTATATTGACTTCTTTAAATTTTAGTGGTTAACACCTAACTTACTAACGAAGCTCTTGAAAATAGGTTTACCATATAGACACGGCCAAGCACACGGGCGTGCTTAGGACCGGGTGGAAACAGGGTAAAGATTTTTCCCAAACATGGGTTGCGATAATTCACCACGGCCGTGTGACATAGTAGTGGCCAAACCTACCAAAACAACACGGGCGTGCAACACGCTCGTGCCTGAGAACCATGGTTGAACCTGAGAAACTAGCACGGGCGTTCGACACGCCCATGTCTAACACACGTGGTCGAACCTGTCAACTTAACACAGGCGTGGGAGAAGCGAACGAAGCTAGACACAGTCGTGTGACACAGCCGTGTGCACCAACACGCCCAAGATACACGGGCATGGGACGAATTTCAGACACACCAAAATAGGAAAAACGCAAAACACACGGGCTAAAATTGGGGCACACGGGCGTGTCCCCTGGCCGTGTGCCCCAAAATCTATAAATAGGTTGCACTATTCATTGTCTTCTTCACCCAAAAAACCCTAACCCTAGCCGCTGCAAGTCCACACAGCCTCTCTGCCACGCCTGTGCGTCGCTTTCAGCCCCATTTTTGATGCTCATTCTCTTCTTCTAGCGTTTCTTTACCTTTTTCTCTTTTATTTTACTGATTTATAATGCTACTTATCATAGTAATCTATATTTTTCATGATATTTTCATCTTTTTATCACTCAAATTTCATTTATAGAACAGTTATCATCTTTTTCATGTTAAAATTCTTACTCATTGCATGATTTCTCTACTCTATTTGACTAGTTTAAAGTGAATATTCATGGTTAGGATAGTTGAAATACTCATGCCTTTTGTGTTGACATTTTTTTTCATCCATATAATATATTGCATTCCATAAAATTCATTGCCATCTTTACTCATACAACTATGCAATGCCACAAAAGTATGCTATTAAACTTATTGTTTTAGTTAGATTTGTTAGTTGTGGCTGAACTTATTTATGACTTTTTCCTCTTTAAATTTAGTTGCATTTTACCTTGACCACTCATCAAGATGAATTAATGGTTTTGATTGTAGGTTCACCATGTCATCTTCACGAGGAAAGAAAGCCGACGACCCCGCCTCGAAGAAAAAGAAGAGAGCATCATCTTCATTGGGTCCTACTGCGGAAATCCGTCATCCTTTCTTATAGTTCCCTATTGGACCCCAAGAAGAACTCTTTCAAATACTCCGGGCCCGACCTTTAACTGCGGGCTGCTGCATCGATTGGGCTGCAGTAGACTAAGTTCAGTTAGCTGATGCGATTCAGGCTCTCCTAACCACCGATCCTTAGGAGCTTTTCTTTGGAATCATCGAGCTCACGTACCTTGAGCTCACGATGGAACTATGCTCAACGTTCCATCTTCAAACCGTAATGACGGACTACGATGATCTCGGCACGGTCTAGTTTCGCCTAGGTGGATTAGTCCGCCAGCTAAGTGTCCCAAAATTTGGCATTGTGTTGGGCTTATATACGGAGGAGTTCAAAGAGGCGAATGACTTACATGCTCTCAACCACCACATCCATCGTTCTCCTTCACGTTGCTGGGACGCCCTCGTCCCACGTTCGGCCAGCTATGACCCCAGTCGCTCCAAGGCATCATCTCTCCCTCCATCCTTGAGGTACTTACATTCTATTTTATCTCACTCGTTGACAGGATGGACAGAGAACACGGCATTGTCACTACTCACGACGTCTACTACTTATGGTGTATGTCGCGTGGGCACGTCCTCGACTTTGCCTACTTTATCGCCCTTGCCATCCGCCATCAGACGAGCGACATCGGAAGGGGTCATCTCCATTAGCCCCTACGTGACTCGACTGGCGCGGCACTTCGGACTCCTCGACACCACGGCACAAGAATCATCCTTGACCCTCATTAGCCAGATGTCCCCACAAGGCATCTCGAGCATGCTTAGCATGAGGATGATCGAAAAATGCCAAGGAACCTGCCCTCCCCAATATCGTCTCACCTAATATACCGAGAAGGCGGCCCCAGAGGACATTACTGATGATGTCCCTCCACAGCACGAGGACCCACCATCTCAGCCACCACGCTCCCATCGTGCAGTTCATGCGGCGGCTTCATATGCTGATACCTCTGAGTGCCTCAATCGATTCAAGCAGTAGTGTTTTCAACGATTTGATAACATTGATGCTACTCTCCAGCAGATTTGTCAGCACTTCCACATCTCATCGCCACCACCACCTCGCGAACCATCCGGCGATGATGATGTTTAATTTAATTTTATCTTTATTTTTATTTTTACTTTTACTTTTATTTCTATTTTATGTTTTTATTAATTTCACTTTGAGCTTTTAAATCTTTTTTCCTTTTTTATATTATTTTATATTTAGGTTTTATAAATTAATTCTAATTTTGGTTATTTCTCTATGAGTAATTATTCTTCCTAATATCTCCTAAAATTTCTTGATTTTCTCACAATTATAAAGAGCCCCAAAGCTCACAATCACTTAGGAACTTCAAACTCCATTGGAAAAGGTTCTCCACGACTATCATGCCCTAGTCAATTACGAGATATAATACTCTTTTGGCGCAGTAATTGTGGAACCCAACCTCTACCACCACCGGAGTATCCTCGTCCACTCTACATAACTCCAAACTAGGGAGTTCATTCATTTAACACTCAGGAAGTTTCAATTCTTTCCCCATCTTATGATCTTATATTTATATTTCTCTATATATCTATCCTTGTACATTGAGGGCAATGTACATCTTAAGTGTGGGAGGGTCATCATTTCATTATCAAAAAAATCCCTGAATGTTGCCTTGTTCTCTTGTAAATCTCTCATATCATGTTTAGAATGAATTTTAATTGATTTATGATTTTTATTGATATATCTTGAATTCAAACATAGGCATAATTTAGAATGAATTATGCATTGCTTATTTAAACTTAAAGACATTAGAAAATTAAGCATGATAAGTTGATTTTTAAGAATTTAAAATCTTAGGTTGTTTCCCCAAGTCTAGGTGTTATCTTGAATTGAATTCCAAAAGTTTAAACATCAAAAAGCCATAATTTTTGTGAGATTATTGAGCCTTTAAGAGCATCTATTATTTCTTTCATGCTCACTCTTATTATTGCTTTGAGTGCGTCAATATCAAATTGTTATTCTAGAACTTGCTTGATTATGCATGTCAAGACCACAACATTTGATTTGATATGTCAAGATGATAGAGGCACTTAGGATTAACTCACTCATGCCATGAAAAGCCTACCTTCATGATTAACCCTTAGTAAACCCCTTTGAGCCTAACAAGCCATTCCTTGTATTACCTTAATATTAACCCTTAACCCATTATTGTTGAAATCCCCTCAATTAATTTGATCCCTATCTTTGTCGAGATTTGATTTGAATGAATTGCTTAGCTATGTCCTGTTCGTAATAGTTAGTCTTTTTCATTTGACTTGTTCTTAAAAAAAAAAAAAAAAATATATATATATATATATATACATGTATACATATTAGTAGTAATCTTTTGTTTTTGAGCTTAGGTATTTAAATTCCATATTTTGAGAAGAAGCTCTGTTGTACGCAAGTGATAATTAAATATTTTTCTAGTTAAGTAATTTTTCAACTCAATCTCGATTCTATCCTTTTCTTTCAGCTTGTGACCACACCCCCTAACCAAGCCTCAATACAACCCTCAAAGACCTTTTGATTGATGTATCATTTCAATTTATAGTGGTGGAGATTTGATTTTCATGCAAGCCTATGGTAATAACTTTTCATATTGATTGATGAGTACTGATTTCATTGTCCTTAAACACTACGAATGATTTGAGTAAACCTTTAAGTGAGGATGTTAAACTCTGTGAGATTTCAAATCAATGGTAACTACTTAGATGAGGGGAGATACCTAAGTTTTTCGTGATTAAATACTCAACTTGGAATGTTTGAAGCTTTAATGTTCTTGTAGTTAAATTCTCAATGTATGATTACTCATGGATTAGTTTGAGATATTATCGATAGGAATTATAAGTTGAGAAAAAGGAATTCTTAATTGTGAATTGAGAATTTTGCTTGAGGACAAGCAAACGCTTAAGTGTGGGGGTATTTGATAAACCGTAATTTATACATATTTTTATCCCTCACTTAACATGTTTATGAATGATTTCTCCTTAGATTTGGTGAATTTGATGCTCCTAATCCTTTAATTTCATGTTTTATACTTATGTAAGCATAAGAGAGCGAAAAGAACGAGAAACGAGCCAAAAATGGAGAAAATAGGCCAACGTAGGAAAAAAAACACGGCCTGAACTTCCACGCACGGGCAGAACACAGGCCCGTGCCATTCTAACAGCTCGACCACGGCCTAAAACAATCCAAGCACGAGCCTGTTGATATCTCAACCTCGACCACGGCCTAAAATAATCACACACGGGCGTGTCCCTACCGAGCCCTAGCTAAGTTCCATTCAGAAAAGGGCAAGTTTGAGGGCTTTTAGGCATTCTAAAGCCTATTTAAACACCCCAGAGGAAGACTAAAAGGGAGACGGAGAGTAGGGAGTAAGGAATTACTCCAAGAAAGCCGATTGATCCATCTCAGAAGCCAGATTCATCATCAAGATTGAAGATCTCTCCTCAATTTCCCTTCAGGAGTTTTGGATTTTTCTTTATGTTTTGTATTCTTTATTCTTCTGAGATGTTTTCCTATTTAGTTATGAACTAAAACCCCTAAATACCTAAGGGGGATGAAACCTAAGACGAATCTTGTTATTATTTTCTGAATTGTATGATAAATATTTTACTTATTCTTAATTATGTGTTCTTAATTCTTGTTTTGATATTTCAGGATATCGATTCAAGTTAATGCTCTTAGTTGGGGGATGAATAGTCCCTGTCTAAGAGTGACTTCGTCATAATTAAGCAGAGCGATTACGCACCTAGAGATAGGGTGACAAGATTTTGTCGAATTAGAGTGAGACCTAATAAGGGGATCTATAGATCGGGTTAATGCAACCCTAGGGTGTTAATTAGAGAAAAGTCTCAATTATTCAATCTAGGGATTAGACGTTATTAGTCTTGAATAGGGATAATAACATAACTTAGGGATCTCTACGGAACAAGTTAAATGAATAAATCATCCAATTCGGAGCCAAAATAACAAGTGAAGTCTAGGTGGATTTTTCCTTAGGTATTGTCCTAAATAAATCGTTTTTCCAAAAGTAATTTTCCAATCCTATTTTCTGCAATTTCTTAGTTTAGTTAATTAGTTAATTAAAACAAACCCCTTTATTCTTAGGCTAGATAATAAAAAGACAGTCATTACTAGTACTTTTAGTTCCTTTGGGTTCGACAATCTGGTCTTGCTAAAGCTATAATACTGTTTGATAGGTACACTTGCCTACATCATGATAATAGTTAGTTTCAAGAACGATTAATTATAAATTTATAAAACTTATCACGGAAAATCACGATCACACACTTGTTGCCATTTTAGTAGCTGTAGCTATTTCTTTATTCGCACACTTAGTGCCTCATATATCCAATCCACAATTCACATATTCAAACTTCACAATCACATTCCTATTCATTTCAATTCATATAAACATTGTTTAAACAATATGTATTATACACGAACTTACCTCGGACGTAAATACGATGATATTAGTCTATCAATCGAGCACTTTGTTTTTGCCTCGATCTAGGTCCAAATTTCTCCTTTCTTGATCTAAATGCATTCAAAATTAACTCATTTAATCACTAACACATTCAATTTAATACAGAAAAACATCTTTGGGCATTTTGCACTTTAGCCCCTAAAATTACACATTTTGACATTTTAGTCCCTAATTCACAAAATCACAAAATACACAAAATATCCTTTAACACATGTTAGGCCGAATGTTCATAGAGTTCATATAAGCCCATATATTCCATCTATTTCACATTTTAGTCCCTCAATTTATATTTTTCTCAATTTAATTCCTAATATGCATTTTTACTCAAAATTACTTTACAAAACATGTATATCAAGCACTAAGCTTTTATATTTCATCATTTAACAACACAAAATTCATGAATTCACCAATTGCATCTCATTAAATTATCAACAATTTCATGCATTTAAGCATGGGCTAGCTAGAACACTTAGCAACGATCACAAAAACGTAGAAATCATCAAAAACCAAACAAAACTCATACCTTAATTGATGCTTGAACTAGCTGAACCCTAATTATCTCTTTTTCTTTTCTTTTTCTTTGATTTTCGGCAAAAGATGAACACAAAATGTCCTTATTTCATGTTTTATTTAATTAATCACATATTAATAATTAGTTTACCATTTTTCCCTTACATTAAAACATTAATAAACCATTATACATTAGGCCATTTATGTCCATTAATCTTTTCAATGGCATAATAGCAACATAAGGACCTTACAATTAAAAAGTCATAGCAAATAGGCACACTTAACATATAGCATGCAACTTTTACAATTTACGCGATTAAGTCCTTTTATCGAATTGAGCACACAAACGATTAAATTTCCACACGAAACTTTCACACATTGCAATTTACATATTATAAACACTAAAAATAATACTAAATTAATTTTCCAACCTCGAATTTGTGGTCCCAAAACCACTATTCCTACTAGAGTCTAAACCAGGCTGTTACAACTCTCCTCCCTTAGGGATTTTCGTCCTCGAAAATCTTACCAGTGAATAGGTTTGGATATTGTTTTCTCATAGTATCCTTGGGTTCCCATGTAGCTTCTTCAACTTCGTGTCGATGTCACAATACTTTCACTAACGCTATTCTTTTATTTCTCAGCTCTTTGATCTCACGAGCTAAAATCTGTATCAGTTTTTCTTCATAAGACATATGAGGCTGAATTTCAACCTCAGACGGAGAAATAACATGTAAAGGATCTGAACTGTATCTTCGTAACATCGATACTTGAAATACGTTGTGAATCTTTTCTAACTCAAGTGGCAACAACAATCTATAAGCAATCGGCCCGATACGCTCAATAATCTCATACAACCCGATAAATCTCTATCTCAATTTGCCTTTTCTGCGAATCGGATTACTTTCTTCCACTGAGATACTTTCAGAAGCATTTTATCACCGATTTCAAACTCAATATATTTTCTTTTTAAATCTGCATATGATTTCTGACGATCCGCAGCTGCTTTCAGACTATATAGTATTACTTTCACTTTTTCTTCTATTTCTCTGATCAAATCAACCCCGTCAATCTTATTCTCACTAGGCTCTGTCCAATACAACGGTGTACGACATTTGCGACCATATAAGGCTTCATAAGGAGCCATTTTGATACTTGATTGAAAGCTATTACTATATGCAAATTCAATCAATGGCAAGTATCGTTCCCACGTACCTTCAAACTTAAGAATACAACATCTCAACATCTCCTCGAGTATCTGAATAATCCATTAGGATTGACCATCCGTCTATGGGTGAAAAGCAGTGCTAAGGTGTAGTTTCGTACCTAACGCATCTTGTAGTTTCTTCCAAAAGCGTGATGTAAACCTTAGATCTCTATCTGAAACAATAGAAATAAATACTCCATGCAATCTCACAATCTGAGAAATGTATAACTCAGCAAGGTTATCAAGTGAATAATCTGTACGAACCAGAATGAAATGAGTCGATTTAGTTAATCTATCAACAACAACCCAGATTTCATCTTTCTTACTCGGTGGCTGAGGAAAACCCTATACAAAATCCATCATGATTCTGTCTCATTTCCACTCCCGAATCATAATCAGTTGAAGTAACCCAGAAGGAACCTGACGCTCAGCCTTAACTTGCTGACAAATCAAACATTTTGAAACAAATTCCATGATTTCTCGTTTCATACCATGCCACCAATAAAGCTGTTTCAGATCATTATACATTTTAGTACTACCTGGATGAACAGATAACTGACTGCTATGAGCTTCGTTCAAAATCGTCTGAATCAGCTCTGGATTTCTTAGAATACATACCGGCCTCAAAATCTCAAACAACCTTTAGCATCAACCTGAAATTCTAAATCAGTACTCAAATCACATTGAGCCTGTTTTGCTAACAATTCGTTATCAACTTTTTGAGCTTCGTAAATCTGCTAAATAAATAACGGTCTCGCTTTCAACTCAGCTAAAATCGAACCATCATCAAACTTAACTGAGTATTCATTGCATGCAAAGTAAACAATGATTTTCGACTTAGAGCATCAGCAACAACATTGGCCTTTCTCTGATGGTATTCAATTACAAGCTCGTAGTCTTTTAACAACTCTAACCATCTTCACCGTCATAGTTTCAGATCTTTCTGAGTCATCAAATATTTTAAACTTTTGTGATCAGAATAAACGTGACATTTCTCACTAAACAGATAGTGGCGCCAAATCTTCAACGCAAACACAATAGCTGCCAATTCCAGATCATATATCGGATAGTTCTTTTCATGCGGCTTTAACTGTCTCGAGGCATTATTACCTTCCCGCATCAAAACACAGCCTAAACCATTCAAAGATGCATTGCTATAGATCACAAATTTTTTACCCGATTTTGGCTGAACTAACACCGGAGCTTCGATTAATAAAGCTTTCAACTAATCAAAACTTTTCTGACACTTTTCAAACCATTCAAATTTCTGAAGCAATTTTTTCAACGGTGTTGAAATCATAGAAAAGCCTTTTACAAACCGGAGATAATAACCAGCAAGTCCCAGAAAACTGCGGACTTCAGAAACATTTCTTGGAGGCTTCCAATCCAGAATAGCTGAAATCTTGCTTGGATCAACTCGAATGCCTAATGCTGACACAACATGTCCTAGAAAATCGACTTCTCGTAACCAGAATTCACATTTGCTAAACTTTGCATACAATTGCTTGTCTCACAAAGTCTGTAGTACTATTCTCAAATGCTCAGCATGTTCAGTTTCATCACACGAAATGTCATCAATGAATACAACAACAAATTGATCTAAATACGGTCTAAAAATTTTGTTCATCAAATCTATAAAAACAGCAAGTGTATTTGTTAATCCGAAAGGCATAACCAAAAATCATAGTGTCCGTGCCTCGTTTGGAAAGCAGTTTTCGAAATGTTTGAATCTTTTACTCACAACCGATAATAACCTGATCTCAAATCTATCTTTGAAAACACAATAGCTCCTTTCAACTGATTAAACAAATCATCAATTCGGGGCAGAGGATATTTGTTCTTGATAGTCACTTTGTTCAATTGGCGATAATCAATGCACATTCTCATCGTGCCGTATTTCTTTTTCACAAACAGAACAAGTGCAACCCAAGGTGAGAAACTCAGTCGTGCAAATCCTTTATCGGTCAATTCTTGCAACTGAGCTTTCAACTCTTTTAATTCGGTCGATGTCATTCTGTACGGAGCTATCAATATCGGAGTTGTTCCAGGCACTAACTCAATACTAAATTCAACCTCTCAGATCGGAGGTAAACTTGGTAACTCATCACAAAACACATCTGTATATTCACAAACAACTGGCACTAATTCGATCTTATTTTCAGTCACTTTCGTATCAAGCACATAAGCTAAATAAGCTTCACAACCTTTCTCACATATTTTTAAGCTAACATCATTGAAATTATTGCTGGTAATCCGTTCAAATCATCTAATTCAATGCAGATAATCTCATTACTCTGACATCTCAAATCAATCATCTTTCGTTTGCAATTAACAACAGCATCATGCAATGTTAGCCAATCCATAACCAAGACTATGTCAAACTCGTCAAATGGTAACAACATCAAATCAACCGAAAAGCAATTACCCTGAATCATCAATGGACAATTCTTGCACACTTTATCAACCAAAACACACTTGCCTAAGGGGTTAGATACTCTAATTACAAATTCAGTAGACTCTACAGGCAAAGTCTTACTGGATACTAAATTCACTCATATATACAAATGAGTAGACCCTAGATCTATCAATGCAATAACTTTAGTATCATAGAGAGTAAAAAGTACCGGTAATAACATCTGGAGATGACACTTCTTCTCGTGCTCGAATAGCGTAGGCTTGTGCAGGTGCTCTAGCATTAGATCTCACTGCAGTGTCTCACGTCACACCTCTACCACCACTCACATTTTCTGTGTTTCTCAATGGTCTACCTCTAGCTGCAGTGTTACTTGGCCTCATGTTCTGAGCATTATCTTTTTCAACTAACTCTGGGCAATCTTTTACAAAGTGATCTCGTAAACCACAACTGTAACAAGCTTTGTTATTACTTTTTCCCTAGCAATCTCTAAAATGTCGTCTTCTACATTGTTTACACTGGCTTTACATCCTTTGCGTTACCAACACTCGATACTAAGGTAGTTTGAGATTTAGGGTTGCTATATTACCTAGGATCTTTATTCTAATATCCCGCTGAAGCTATAGATCGATCAATAAAATCTCTAGATTTCTTTGACGAGGGATGATAAGGTTTATTCATTGATCTCTTTCTCGAATCTCTAGCCTCTGAATCAGCTTTTCTCTTTTCTTTGCTGAGATCCTCGGCTTTACAGGCCCTCTCCACCAATACTACGAACTCTTTCAATTCAAGTATCCCAACTAACAGTTTTATGTCTTCGTTCAATCCATCAACAAATCTTTTACACATGATCTCTTTAGTAGACACATATTCCCGGGCATATTTGCTTAAACGTACGAATTCTCTTTCATACTCAATAACGGTCATCCGGCCTTGTTTCAATTCCAGAAAGTCTTTATTTTTCTCATCGAGAAATCTCTAGCTTATGTACTTTTTCCGGAACTCAGTCTGAAAGAATTCCCAGATAACCCATTTTCTAGGAACCACCTATGTCAATGTTTTTCACCAGTGATATGCATTATCTCAAAGTAAAGATACTACACATTTAATATATTCTTCTGGAGTACAGGACAATTCATCGAGTACTCAGATAGTGTTTTCAAGCCAGAACTCAGCTCTCTCGGCATCATCGTCAACCATAGCCCAAAACTCTTCAGCCCCATGTTACGAATCTTATCAACAGGTGGCTTACTCAATCAAATCGGATCTATTACTTGTGGCACAACCAGGACTTGTTAAGGAACAGGTGAGGGTGGAGGTTGTTGAGCAGCCAGATTCATTCGTACGAATTCCATGAACCACTCAGTTATCATTTGGAAGAAGGATTTCTTAGCCTCTCTTCCCTAACTACTGGATATCGGTCTAGATTCGGCCAGCGCTGCCCCCTGAGCGGGAGCGGGCGCATTGCTCTCAACATCATCAGTTATCGCTCGTTCGGGATCCATTAGCTATATGAAAAATATAGTTTAACTGTCAGGAATCATCACACTATCGTAATTTATATATATAGCATGTATAGCTAGACTCTCACATGTTATTTAAGTCCTAGAATCGACTAAACTATAGCTCTGATACCAATCAAATGTAACACCCCTAACCCGTATCCATCGTCGAACTAGGGTAAAGAGGCATTACCGGACACATCAAAACATTTCGCATTCATTTCACAAGCATCATAGCATCTTGGTTACAAATCATTACAGAGTCCCTTACATAGGTCAACAAAACCTTAAAGATGCTTTAGAAACGGGTCAGAACTAAACCGAGCTCATACAAAATTTTTCAAAGCTATACAGGTCACACGCCCATGTGAACAGGCCGTGTGCCTTACACGGCATTAGACACGCCCGTGTGTCTAAGCCGTGGCAAAATAGGGCATACATACTGACTTGTCCACATGGCCACAAGACACGCTCGTGTGCCAAGCCGTGTGAAAATTAGGGAGGCTACTGACTTGGGTTACACAGCCAGTCACACGTCTATGTGTTTAGCCCGTGCTCGAAACTGAATTGGCCACACGGCCTAGCACACGCCCATGTGTGTGACCTTGTGGTCTGCCCAGGCTCATTGAAATGGCCATTGAGCAACACAGCTGAGACACATGCCCGTGTCCCTGCCTGTGTGGGCAAAAAAAGGCCATTTACAAGGCCATGATGCCACCCCTTTAGGGTCCTCCCTACAATTACCATTCAAACATCAAATACATCATATTTCTAACCAATATCAACCACAAAACATTCATCATTTATACCACATATTCATCAACTAAATTCATGCTCACTATTCAAACTAAAACATAACATATTTTCCTACCAAACACATTCAATTTTACTTGTACTTATCACTAAGTTTCACATTCATTCTCATATCAAAATCATACCATTTCCATAACCAAACCACATTACTAACTTAGCAAATTGACCATTCCTCACTAGGTCATATATTTACATCAAATATACCACTTTTGCATCACATATTAAATACCAAATCAAACCATAAATTCAACCATAATCTAGCCATATCACATGGCATGATATACACTTTACAAAACATATTCACATACTTCTAGCCTATACATGCCGTATACCATATGTACAACACTCAAAATGGTACCAAAATAGATGTCCGATAGTGTGAATGAGTTACTAACGATCCCTAGATCTGAGCTAGCTTTATAACACTGTAAAACAGAGAACATTTCACACAGTAAGCTTTAAAGCTTAGTAAGTTCATGATATAACACATTTAACTCATCAATTAAAATATAATTCAATCAATTAACTAACACTTAATACAACTAACCACATTACTCATTTTATCATTCATTTACAAAATTTTTCATCTATTTCATACTCTATATCATCAACCACATAGGTTCCGTACATAGTTGTACCATCACGTTTTATCTATCACATTTATCACTTCAATGCTCGATGCACTAATTCTTTCGATCATCCTTAAACATTCAATGAACTCGCATACTTAGTGCCAATTAAGTAGCCGGAACTATAATAATATCGCACACTTAGTGCCATTACAATAAACCGAATTAATATAGGTATCGCACACATAGTGCCATTTATTCAGCCAACGCTATTTTAATCTCGCACACTTAGTGTCATTTTAGTAGCCATAGCTATTTCTTTATTCACACTTAGTGCCTCATATATCCAATCCATAATTCACAGATTCAAACTTCACAATCACATTTCTATTCATTTCAATTCATATAAACACTGTTTAAACAATATGTATTATACATGAACTTACCTCGGACGTAAATATGACGATATTAATCTATCAATCGAGCACTTTGTTTTTACCTCGATCTAGGTCCAAATTTCTCCTTTCTTGATCTAAATGTATTCAAAATTAACTCATTTAATCACTAACACATTCAATTTAATACCCAAACACATCTTTGGGAATTTTGCACTTTAGCCCCTAAAATTACACATTTTGACATTTTAGTCCTTAATTCACAAAGTCACAAAATACACAAAATCTCCTTTTACACATGTTAGGCTGAATGTTCATAAAGTTCATATAAGCCCATATATTCCATCTATTTCACATTTTTTTCTCTCAATTTACACTTTTCTCAATTTAATCCCTAATATGCAATTTTACTCAAAATCATTTTACAAAACATGTATATCAAGCACTAAGCTTTCATATTTCATCATTTAACAACACAAAACTCATGAATTCATCAATGTAATCTCATTAAATTATCAAAAATTTTATGAATTTAAGCATGGGCTAGCTAGAACACTTAACAACGATTACAAAAAATTAGAAATCATAAAAAACCGAACAAAACTCATACCTTAATTGATGCTTGAACAAGCCGAACCCTAACTATCTCTTTTTCTTTTATTTTTCTTTGATTTTCGGCAAAATATGAACACAAAATGGCCTTATTTCATGTTTTTTTTAATTAACCACATATTAATAATTAGTTTACCATTTTGCCCTTACATTAAAACATTAATAAACCATTATACATTAGGCCATTTATGACCATTAACCTTTTTAATGGCATAATATCAACATAAGAACCTTACAATAAAAAAGCCATACCAAATAGGCACACTCAACATATAGCATGCAACTTTTACAATTTACGCGATTAAGTCCTTTTATCGAATTGAGCACACAAACGATTAAATTTTCACATAAAACTTTCACACATCTCAATTCACATATTATAAACACTAATAATATTATTAAATTAATTTTCTAACCTCAGATTTGTGGTCCCAAAACCACTATTCTGACTAGGGTCTAAACTAGGCTATTACACACACACTTTTAATGATTTTTCCTTTGTAAAAACTTGGGCTACCTCTATATTTATAGTAATTAAAGCTAGTTTTAACAAATTTTTGTTTTGAGCTTTCTCCTCTTAGAAATCATTTTGGTAAAACTTTGTTAGAGTGAGCTTTTTCACTTTTAAGCAACTCAAGTTGCTTTTTATGATCATCATGAACTTTAGAAAGTAAATTATGCAAGTCACAAACTTTTTTCTCAAAATAATTTATAATAACTTGTATATAATTTATTTTACTTTCAATTTCATGCTTGATTTTGGAGAGTGAATTATTTTCACCTTTTAGTTTTGAAATAATTTTATTTTATTTTGAAACCATTAATTCAAAATCCAAGCCTAATTCATCATAGGCATCTTGCAACTCATCAAAAGAATAAGAATTTGAAATAGATGATTTAGAAGTTACCTTAGGATCATCAATGTCAATAAGGTAAAGGCTGGCTACTTGTTGATCTTCATTGTCGGATGAATCCTCATCACTCCAAGTAGCAACATAATCCTTGAGCTTTTGTTTGCTTGACTCATTTTTCTTCCATTAGGGACAATCGAGCTTGATATGTCTTGATTTCTTGCATTCATAGCATATGATAGGGTCATTCTCCTTGGTAGATTCAAATTTAGGTCATTTTTTCTTTTGAAATTTTCTCCCCCTATTGGACCTCATAAACTTCTTAAATCTCCTAGCAAACATGGTCATCTCTTTGTCCTCATCCACCTCTTCACTTGATTCAATATCTTCAATGGTGGTGGATTTGAGAGCAACACCAACCTTCTTCTTCTCATTCTTAGCTTCTCCTACCCCTTCATTGAGCCTCATCTCATATGTGAGCAAAAAACCAATGAGCTCATCCAATGTAAAAGTTTCTAAATTATTTGTTTCTTTAATAACGGTCACTTTGGCTTCTCATGATTACGGCACGCTTCAAAGCATTTTCCTTACAACTTCTTCATTAGGATAGGTCTTCCCATAGGATTTTAACCCATTGATAATGATGGTGAATCTATCAGAGATAGCTTTGATATCGTCCTCAGGCTTCATCTTGAAGGTCTCGTAATTGAGAGTGAGGATTCCCATCTTTGACTTCTTCACTTGGCTAGTTCCCTCATGAGTTACCTTAATTTTATCCCATATCTCCTTGGCATTCAAACATAACGATACTCTACTATACTCATCCAGACTAAGTGTACAAAAAAGAGTGTGTATAACCTTATCATTGAGTTGATTACTCCTTTTATCTTCTTCGTTCCATTCTTTTCTTACTCTTTGGAACTAAGAGCTCTTCTTTTTGCTTGAGTGGTATTAAAAGGTCATCTATGATAATGTCCCAAACCGCAAGATCATTTGCTTGGATGAATAGCATCATCCTTATCTTCCAGTATGAATAATTAGCACCATTTAAATACGGAGGCTTGGAGCTAGATTGAGACTCACCAAGAAAAAATAAGTCAGAAGTAGACGTCATTGTAGGAATTGAGTTGATGATTGTTGAGCTTCCTCAAGGATCTTCTCTTTGGTTGTTAAACTATCTAAAATAGAATAACTCTAATACTAATTGTTATCTCAAATAATCAAACTAAAATTTCCAAAATAGAGTAAATTGATTTTTAAAAATTTTATGAATGCTAGAGAGAGAAAGGATAGAGACATAAACATAATAATTTAGAGTGGTTCGGCCCCAATTTCCTACTCCACTACCTTAGCTTTCCACCACTAAGGATTTTCCCAAATTCACTAATTTGACAACCTTTGAGGACAATGTTTAACCTTACAAACTCCCTTAAGGTTTTACCCAAGCCTTAATATACAAGCCGTCTCAAAGAGATACAAAGAAGCAAACAAAAAAAATAATCCTTACAAGATCAATGTGTTTCCAAATTAAGCTCATTTATAATGAAAACACTTGAGCAAATAGAATGGAAATAAAGATCACAAGTGTATGAAAGAAAAGTACTGAAATATTTGGCACAAAGGTTATTTTGATTGATCTTTAAGCTTGAATGTTCTCTCTTGTTGTTGTAGGACATTTAGAAGCTGGTATTTATACCCTCTAATTCATTTTCAATCGTTGTGGTTGTTGAGAAAATAAATAGAGCTGTTGGGGATGAAAATACTAGATCATTAAATTCACCTGTAACAAAAGGTATCGATACTTTTTCTACGAGTATCGATACTAGTAGTATTTAATGTCTGATTCAGTGACTGTTAAAGTTAGTTTCCAACGATACCATGAATGATTTATTAATACCTGAGAAAAGGTATTGATATATTTTTTATGGGCATCGATACTTTTTGTCATTGTTCAAAAAATTATAAAAACATAATGCAAAAATGGTATGGATATAAAGTAAGGTATTGATAAAATTCAATAGGTATCAATATATTTCTAAAAGTATCGATACTTATTATTTTTGTTCAATTTTTTATTCAAGTCAGAGAACAGTTTTGACATCGATAAAAAATAAGGTACTGATAAAAATTATGGTGGTATCGATACATTTTGGAAAATATCAGTACTTTTTGTAAGGAGCATTTTTTTCAATTGATTTAAGATTGTTTCAATCAAGTTTAAAACTTTAAAATTGTTTATGAACTGTCCAAAATATTTTTAAGTGTTCAAAACATTTTCTAAGATGTTTGGAAGTCTTGAAATAACTTTTATGCTTTGAACTTTATTAATTCTTTGTTATAAAAACAAATTTTAATTTAAAAATATTTTTGTTTGTTATGTCAAAATAATTTATCAAATAAAACTAATTTAACAATATCTTTTTTTAATATTTTACTACACCCCTATAGGACACTCGTTAACCCTCTAACCCTGCTTGCGGAGTCTAAATACTCCATTAGTAGTGCACAAAATATCTCCCCTTTAAAATAATTATACTTTAATAGAAATTGTTATAATTATACATTTAAAAATAATTAGAATTAAAATTAAAATTATTAGTTGAAAATTTTGTGCTATTTGTGATATGAAGTTATTATTTGAATATACCTCTAAGCATAATATATAGGAAAAAAGATGTGTTAATTATAAATGTAATTTACAATTATTAGTTTAAAAATTTTTTACCTAAAAAGTTGTGTTTATTTTATTGATGTAAAATAGAGTTACTACTTTATTAGAATTCTAAGCATATTAATTATGACGTAATTAATATTAGAGTCAATTATGTTAATTGG
Source organism: Gossypium anomalum (assembly GCA_025698475.1). Lineage (NCBI taxonomy): Eukaryota > Viridiplantae > Streptophyta > Magnoliopsida > Malvales > Malvaceae > Gossypium > Gossypium anomalum. The sequence continues at coordinate 46,005,041 of CM046961.1, forward strand.
TTATTATTTTGAATAATGTATGTTGCATTAATTACATAAAGTAAAATTATATTGTATGTTGAATATGTTAAAAATGTTTAAATTATTAAATAGCATTTACTTTCCTTCATATTACTAAAATCACACTTAAAAATAAAAAAGTTGAAACCAAAATAGAATTTGTGATAATTATACATTTAAAAATATTTATAATTTAATAGAAGTTGTGATAATGGCACATTTAAAAATAATTACAATTTATTTTACAATTATTAGTTAAAAAGCTTGTGTTAATTTTAGAATAGAGTTAATGCTTGAATGAAATTCTAAGTATAAAATATAGGAAAAAAATTGTGATAATTATAATTATAAATACAATTATTAATTAAAAATTTAGATGTGAAAAAGAAATTGTGCTAATTTTATTGATGTAAAATAGAGTTATTACTTGAACAAAATTCTAAACATTTTAATTATCACTTAATTAATATTATAGTTAATTATGTTAATTAGTTATTGTTTGGAATAATATTACTTTGCATTAATTATATAAAATAAAACTATATTTTATGTTGAATATGTTAAAAATGTTTTAATTATTATTTGAAAATTTTCTATTATAATACTTGAATTGATAAGCTAATATTTAAATGATATTCAATAATTTAAATAATAAAAATTATTTTACATTAATTACTGCAATTAAAAGTAAAATAATTAAAAATTGTGGCTAAATATTAAACGCTAAAATCACATGCAAGGCATATGCCATTAGAAGTTAGATATATTCAAGTAATTGATTGAGTTGACGTCATGAGTTATATACTAACTCAGTTGATAAATGACTAAAATTTATTCTTTTAACAAAATAATAACTATTATTATGAGGGTGTTTTTGTCCTCCATCTAAAATTTATTAAAAAACAAATTAAACATAGAATAAATTTAAAAATATATTCCCACGTTATGAGATTTAAAGTCTCAACTTTATCATTTTAACTAAAAACTCATTTAATTTTTATATATTTTTTATAAGTACATCTCACATAAAAAAAATTTACCCATATCATGAATGGCACTAGTATTATTAATATTTTAATATATATATATTAGTATTCTATTCAATGTTAGTGGAAATTTTTTAACTTCAAATGTAGAGTTAAAAATCTAACATGTATTTTTTCTTTATCATTAAAAAATAAAAACTAATAAAAAGAAACACATTTCAGTTATTTAACTATATTTGTGGAGTTAAAAATCTCTACTTAAAATGAATGGCATAACAAATATAATCAACCTCATTTATAGCAACCCCATTTGTTTGCTAAAAATTTGGATGTTATAGAAAGATAGTTGTTATAAACTTATAATAGTATTTGAGATTTAAATCATAACTTTAATAAAACTTAAAAATGTAATTCATTTTATTAAAGATTTTTTTATTTATTAAAATATGGTCAATATATTTTTTATGTTAAATTTAAATATATTTTATATCTTAACTAATATTTATAATTTTTATTGCATTTAGGACTAGATTTAATTTACTAAAATGTAAGATAAGTGGTTTATTATAGAAAACTAATTTAATAAGGAGTGTTTTTCATAGTTTATGGTTGTTATATAAAAAAAAGTTGTTATAGAAGGTAAAAATAAGACATAAAAGAAAAACTAGTTCTATGACAAATTTGAGTGTTACAATAAAATATTGTTACAGAGAGTGACTGTTGTTAGGGGGTAAGTAAAGTTCGATTTGATTTGAAAAAATTAAAAAAAAATTGAATTTCGATTTAATCGAATCGAGTTAAATTTTACAATTCGAATAGTATATTGGTGTAAATACATTTTTGGTCCCTTTGAAAATGAGCAAATTGGTCTTTCTAAACAAAAATTACAAAAAAACCAAAATAATTTTCAAAAATTCTAAATATTTTTTTAAATTCAAAATATTTATAAAAATTTCAAAATTTATATTTTTTAAAAAAATTGTAAAAAAAGTAAAAAAAAATTCTAAAAAATATATAAAGAAAGTTAAAAATTAACTATTTTCTAGAATAATAATTTTAGGACCTACATAAGTTAATTAATGATTCAAGTTTATTATACTAAAATATTTTTTTTTATTTTTGAAAAAGTTTTCAAATATATATGATTTCAAATTTATGTGCCATAACATAGAATTAGTTATACTATAACAAGATTTTAATTTGACATGTTTAATTTTTTTAATTTAACTCAAACAATTTCACTCGATTCGACTTGACTCGAATTTAATTTCACTCGACTTGATTCAAAAAAATTTTAAATCGAGTAAGGATGATAAAATAAAACTGGTCAACTTGATTAACTCAATTTTTTTCACTTGATTCGATCAAACACTCACTCCTAACTGTTATATAGAGGAATAACTGTAATATTTGTATATAAGAAAATTTATTTTATACATTGCTAGTGGAGTGCTTGGATTTCACAACACTACAAGAAAAATTGGCATTAGCTGTTGTTAGGAAATAACATAATGTCAAATTTAACCCTCAACATTTATATATTTTATCAATTTGACCCTTATTCTCTTTTTAAGTTAAATTAGGCCCTCAACCTTTCAAAAAAGAGTCAAATTGCTTTTTTAATGGATATGACGACTAAAACATTATTTTTTTTAATGATGTTGGTTTGATAAACTGCATGGCACTCCACATGTACTTTCATACTGGCATAACATTATTTTTCTTATATGTCATGTCAACAAATAATTTTTTAAAAAATATAAAAAGTCATAAAATTTTAAAAAAATAGCATAAGGCACATGTACATTATCATTCGAGTTGGCATGTTTAAAAGTTGAACGTTTTAGTCTGTATTTTTGTTAGAAAAATACTAATTTAACTCTTTTTGAAAGGTTGATGATCAAACTTAACCTTATTTTAAAAATTAATGGCTAAATTTAGTTAAAAATAAATAAAGATCAAATTAAAAAAATATATAAATGTTGAGGCTAAATTTAACATCATGCCTTAGGAAAAATTGTAACAACATTAGATATTGTTATGTAAATTTAAAACATTTGTAATCACTTTTAGAGGTTGTGGCTAAATATAATTTTTAGAGTACTAATACTAACGAGAGACAATATTACTGCGAAATTTAAATTTTATATATAATGATAAAATTAAATATTATAATATTAGTAATAATAATAAAATATCGTTAGATAATTTAAATTTTTGTTTATCTACGTTTAAATGTGATTAATGAATTTAATTGTATGATTATTGATCTGAACTATAAAGTATCTCATTTGCAAAATTTTAGTGGATAATTGATTAAAAAGCAAAATAGAGACTGTTAGAATTAAGTGACCCTAATTCTTATTTAAATAAAATACGATGAAAATAAAATAAAAGTAAAATCCATATAGAACTAGACTTCTTTTATTTTATTTTAGAATAAGGTTTTTTAAACCTTATTAAACTCCATCTATTTTATATTTACTAGGATAAGGTGTTTCAATCCTACTAGAATATGGCTTTACAAGCCTATAAATAGACATAGTCTATTCCTTTTGTATTGATTCAAATTTTCGACATAGTGAATTTTCTTCTCCTCCGCGTGGTTTTTTCCGAAAGGGTTTCCACGTAAAATTTTTTGTGTTCTTTTTTTTTTTTTTCACAATTGGTATCCGAGCTTCCGGGTTGTTCATCTCGATCACGGTAATGGCGTCTTTGAAATATGAAATTCCGTTGTTGGATCGCAACACCAGATTTGCGTTGTGGCAGATTAAGATGCAAGCAGTTCTTGCGCAGATGGATCTGGAGGATGCCTGCTAGGGATAGATAAGATGCCTTCGGCGACATTGCAGATGAAGAGAAGAAGCGTAAGGATCGAAAAGGCATTAACACAATTGCATCTGCATTTGTCCAATGAAATTTTGCAGGATGTGATGAAAGAGAAGACTCGCGCTGCATTATGGAAGAGGCTAGAACAAATATGTATGTCGAAAACTCTAACAAGCAAGTTGCATATGAAGCAGCGTCTTTATGCTCATCGTTTGGAGGAAGGTGCGTCAGATACTACGAACACTTAACAGTTGTTTAAAGAAATTCTCTCAAACTTGGAGGCCATGGAGGTTCGGTATGATAAGGAAGATCTAGGGTTGATTCTACTTTGTTCGTTGCCTCCGTCTTATTCAACCTTTAGAGACACGATTTTATATAGCCATGAGTCTCTCACGCTTGATGAGGTTTATGATTCTTTAACCTCGTATGATAAGATGAAACATCTTGTGGTTAAACCCGACTCTCGTCGGGAGAGGGTCTCATTGTTCGTGGGAGACAAGATCGAATATCGATGATGATCGTGGTAGGACACAGGAAAGAAATCATCGTGGTAAATCTAAGGGTAGATCAAGTCTTCAAATAGAGGTAAAACTTGTAACTTCAGTAAGAAGAAAGGGCACATTAAACTGAGTGCTATAAGCTACAAAATAAGATTAAAAGGGAGGTCGCGAATCAAAAGGGAAAACAACCAGAAAATTCTGGTGAAGCTGATGTTGTAGAAGACTACAGCGATGGTGAACTTCTAGTCGCTTCTGTCAATGATTCTAAAGTAAGTGAGGAGTGGATACTTGATTCAGGCTGCACCTTCCATATGAGTCCCAATCGGGATTGGTTTACAACTTACGAAACAGTGTCGAAGGTGTTGTTTTGATGGGAAATAATGCTTCGTGTAAGATCGCAGGTGTTGGAACAATTAAAGTTAAGATGTTTGATGGAGTTGTCAGAACACTTAGTGACGTACGGTATGTTCCAGAATTGAAAAGAAATTTAATTTCGTTGAGTACTCTTGATTCAAAAGGGTACAGATACACAGCTGAAAGTGGGGTTTTAAAGATTTCCAAAGGTCCCTTGTTGTGATGAAAGGCAAAGAAAAGCGCCAAGTTATATGTTTTGTGAGGTTCTCACTCATATTGTGGTGATGCACTGCCGCTTCCTCTTCCTTGTCGGATGATGATATTACTAAACTTTGGCATATGCGCCTAGGGCATATGAGTGAGAATGGCATGGTAGAATTGAGCAAAGAGGACTTCTTGATGGGCAAGGAATTTGCAAACCGAATTTCTGTGCGCTTTGTGTTTTTGGGAAGCAAAAGAGAGTTCGATTCACTAGAGGAATCCATAACACGAAGGAAACGTTGGAGTATATTCATTACGATCTATGGGGACCATCAGAGTGCCTTCGAGAGGTGGAGCTAATTATATGCTAACCTTTATTGATGATTTTTCCGAGAAAAGTTTGGGCGTTCTTCGAAGCGGAAAAAGCGATGTGTTTTCCGCATTTTAAGTCTTGGAAAATTATGATTGAAAAACAGATGGGAAAAGCAGATAAAATACCTCCGCATGAGACAATGGCTTAGAGTTCATTCGATGAGTTTAATAGATTGTGCAAGTCAAGGATCGTGAGACACTTGATTCGTCACATACTCCACAAAGCAAACGGCGTTGCGAACGAATGAACAGAACGATCATGGAGAAGGTTCGATGTATGTTGTCAAATGCCAACTTATCAAGTCGTTTTTGGGCGTAGCAGCCTCTTGCATGTTTTTGATCAACCGATCTCCATCCGTTGCCATTGAGAAGAAGACTCCACAAGAGGTATGGTCCGTAATCCCGCTAATTATTCGATTTAAAGATCTTTGGGTGTCTCCGCGTATGCTCATGTTAATAATGGAAAATTGGAACCGAGATCCATTAAAATGTTTTTCTTGGTTATAAAGCTAGTGTAAAAGGGTATAAGTTATGGTGTCCTCAAAATAGGAAAGTTGTGATTAGCAGAGATGTTGTTTTTGATGAAGCTGCTATGCTTCCTAACTTATCTCTTAAAGACTGTTCCAATAAAGAAAATCAAAAGCGGTGGAGCATCAGATTAACACAGAGTCGACTCCTCAAGTCAAGATAAAAATTGAGAATAGAGTTGCTTCTTCGCCTCAATACTCTATCGCCAAAAACAGTAACTAAAGAGAAATTAAACCTCCAAAGAAGTATCTTTGAGGTTGATCTAGTTGCTTATGCTTTAAATGTGGTGAAGATATAGATGCGAATCAAGAGCCATCAAATTATTCTGAGGCGATTAGTCTGTGAAGACTCGAGAAAAATGGATGTTTGCTATGCAAGAGGAGATGGAATCACTCCACAAAAACAAAACATGGGATCTTGTGAAACTTCCTAAAGGTGTTCGTTGTAAATGAGTGTTTAAAAAGAAAGAAGGGACTCAGGAGTTGAAGAACCTAAATATAAAGCAAGGCTTGTTGCAAAGGGTTACAGATCCAAGTTCCGAGTGGACTTCTGAGATGTGTTCTCCCGGTTGTGAAGCATAGTTCGATTCGAGCTTTGCTTGGTATTGTGGCCATGCATGATTTAGAGCTTGAAAGTTAGATGTAAAAACTGTATTTTTGCATGGAGAACTTGAGGAAGATATTTACATGCAACAACCAGAGGGTTTTACAGTTTTTTGAAAAAGAGGATTATGTTTGCTTCTTTGAAAAAGTCCCTTTACGGTTTGAAAGCAATCACCAAGGCAAAGTGGTACAAGAGGTTTGATTCCTTTATGACTTCTCACGATTTCAAAAGAAGTAGTTTTGACAAGTTGTGTATACTTTAAGAAAAACAATGATGGTTCTTTTGTGTATCTACTTCTTTACGTTGATGACATGTTGATAGCGACAAAAGACAAAGGAGAGATAAGAAAGGTCAAAGCCCAACTAAGTGAAGAATTTGAGATGAAAGATTTGGGACCAAAGAAAGATACTTGGTATGGAGATTCTTAGAGATAGAAAAACAAGTAAATTGTACCTAAGTCGGAAGGGGTACATTGAGAAACTTCTTTGCGGAGTTCAATATGAGTGCTAAGCTGTTAGTACTCCTTTAGCGCCCATTTTAGACTTTCATCGGCTTTGTCTCCACAATCGGATGATGAGATTGAGTACATGTCACATGTTCCATACTCTAATGCGTGGGATCTCTCATGTATGCTATGGTTTGTTCACGTCCCGATTTATCATATGCACGATCGATGCGATTCGCGAGATATATGGCGAATCCAGAAAGAAAACGGGAAAGCGATTGATGGATTTTAAGATACTTACGAGGTACTCATCGATGTTTGCTTACAGTTTGGAAGAATGAAGATGGAGTTATTGGGTATGTTGATGCTGATTTTACTGGAGACCTTGGTAGAAGAAGATCTCTCACAGTTACGTCTTTACAATCGGAGGTTGTGCAATAAGTTGGAAAGCCACTTTGCAAACTACTGATCGCTTTGTCACTGTCGAAGTACATGTAGTACATGCGCGACATCGAGGCTTGTAAAGAAGCTATTTGGTTGAAGGACTCTTTAGTGAACTAAATGAAGACCTTCAAATCAGCATGAAGATTTTGTGACAAATCAGTGCCATCTTTCTTACAAAAGATCAAATGTTTCATGAGAAAACAAAACACATTGATGTTCGGTATCATTTTGTTCGTGATATTATTATTGCTCGTGGTGATATTGTTGTGAGCAAAATTAGTACTCATGAAAATCCTGCAGATATGATGACCAAGTCACTTCCTATAACCAAGTTTGAGCATTGCTTAGACTTGGTTGGTGTTCATTGTTGAAGTTAAACCCTTAAGGGGTTTTATGGAAGAAGTGGAGAACTTGTTCGCGATTAAGAACTTGTTCATTGAGAATTTGTGTCAAGGTGGAGATTGTTAAAATTAAGTGACCCTAATTCTTATTTAAATAAAATACGATGGAAAATAAAATAAAAGTAAAATCCATATAGAACTAGACTTCTTTTATTTTATTTTAGAATAAGGTTTTTTAAACCTTATTAAACTCCATCTATTTTATATTTACTAGGATAAGGTGTTTCAATCCTACTAGAATATGGCTTTACAAGCCTATAAATAGACATAGTCTATTCCTTTTGTATTGATTCAAATTTTCGACATAGTGAATTTTCTTTCTCTCTCGCCGTGGTTTTTTCCCGAAAGGGTTTCCACGTAAAATTTTGTGTTCTTTATTTTTTTTTTATTTTTTTTTTCACAGAGACAGATTGCATTTAAGATTATAGAACAAAATAAGAACAAGATTTGGCAATACGTCAGACTCTACAAAGGTTTGTTCTTTTGAGAGGTCTCCAACATCAAAGTTACTTGGGAAAAAATGAGACTCATGGTTTAAAATAGAAATGAAATATTGATTTTGATATTTAAAAATTCGTCTCCACTCCACTTTATAATACTTTTATGAATTTGTACTAAATATTTTCTCAAATTCTTTATATTTTTAAATTTAATTAAAAAAAAGTAAATTGCTATAACTTGTTGGAAGATAAAATAAATAAAACAATTTTCTAAATAGTTAAAATTAAAATTGAATAGAAATCATTTTTAGATATAGGATATAGTGACTTAATAATAAAGTTTACAATTTAAGCACCCACGTTACATAATTCGATTATTTTGGTTTACTTGTTATTTTATTCAAATACTCTCCATTCTTTTATTGACCTATTAATTTATATAAACACTCTCTAACTTCAACAAACACTCATCGTTTCTTTATTTTATTTAATATTAATATTAATATTAATATCAAATTTAAATTTATTATTTTTAAAAAATATTTATGTATATTTATATTTTTTTTTGAATTTTTTAGAATTAGGATAAAATTGAGAACATTTATAAATTTTGAGAGTTGTTTTTTAAAATTATGACTAAATCGATATAATATGTAAAAGAAGAGGGTTAAATTTTTTATTATATCGATTTTTTTAATTGCTACGTCAGCTTATCGTTTGTGATTTTAACAAAAGTGACCAAAATGACAGAACTATGTAATATGAGAGTTTAAATTACTTTTTTTTTTAAATTTGAGTGCCTAGAATGAATTTTTTTTTTATAGTAACAACCATCTATATAATTTACCCTTAAATATATATACACCAAAATATGGAAATATCTTTCATTCATCCTAAGAAACATGCCAATTATTTTTGGAGGGCCCTTGAAGTTAAGTTAAAAGCTTTAATTTGTTGGAAGAAAAATAAAAAAATTAAATAAAATATAAATAAAATCAAATTTTAAATTAAAAAAACCAATTAAAATGTTTTGACATTTAAATTTATATTGTTTAATTAATACATTATTGTTACATGATGGTTTTGGTAATCAAAATGTTATGGTTGTTGTAAAGATTTTATAACCAATTTTGTGGTTACTAAACTATATTTTAATACTTAAATTAAGTCATTGTGAAAAACCATATATTTGGTAACAAGAAAAATCGTTGGAATATGTATGACTTTTTAGTCCTCAAAGTCATTGCTATGTATATGAAAACTATTTTATACATGTAAGGGTATAATAACTTAGCTAATAACTTAGAATATCTCGAGACATATGCCTTGAAACGCATACTTAGTCCAATTTATTTATCATATCTAAAGACACAAGCCTAAAAATAAAAAATAAAATAAATGCACAAATGCAATCATGCCTACCGAACATGTTAGACACTACACCAAAGCAATACCAACAAGTTTAACATACTAAAATAAATGTAAAACGTATCAGTTCAGGGTAAAAAATACATTAAATCAAAATTTGACCCTTTAAGTAATTTAAAGATACTAGAACTAATATGCAATTCCATTAAAAGTCACAACATTTAAACCAAGTGCATTATAAGAACCAATAGTGTTAATAATATGTGTCATAATGGCAACATAACCAAAAGCAACATAAACTCCTTATAAAATGTTACCGATTAATGCTAAATTTTTTTAGGGTTCTTTTAGAAATTTTTTTGTTAATAATATATGCCATAGTCCCATTAGGGAAAGTTTGTAACTTAATAGGTTACCAATTAATACTAAAATTTTAAGGATTTTCTTTAGGAATTTTGGTAAATCTTTATATATTTAAGTCAATTATTAAATATTTTAGTAAATTTTTAAAAAGTTTAGTAAAACTTTTGAATTATTGATAAATCTTTATAAATTTTGATAAATAGTCTTAAAAATTTTAGTAAATGATTAGATGTATTGATCGAGTATGGGACGCTGATGGAATTGCCAAATCATTAGCTTTTTTTTTAATTTTTTAAGAAAGTTTGGCAAATTATTAAAAATTGTGGTAAATGATTAGTTGTGTTGATCGAGTATGAGATATTTATGAAATCATTAGAAATTTTGGTAAATCGTTAGTGTGAAAAAATAAAATAAAATAAAAATAAAGAACACACAGATTTTTACGTGGAAATCCTTTCGGGAAAAAACCACGGGCAGAGGAGAAGAAAATTCACTATGTCAAATTCAAATTATTACAAGAGGAATAGATTATGTCTATTTATAGGCTTATAAAGCCATATTCTAGTAAGATTGAAACACCTTATTCTAATCAATATCAAATAGATAGAATTTATTAAGGTTTAAAAAACATTATTCTAAAATAAAATAAAAGAAGAATCCACTTCTTTTATTTTACTTCTTTTATTTTATTTTACCACTGTATTTTATTTAAATAAGGATTCGGGTCACTTAATTCTAATAATCTCCACCTTGACACGAATTCTCAATGAACAAGTTCTTCATCGCGAACTCTCAACGAACAAATTCTCCACCTCTTCCATAAAACCCCTTAAGGGTTTAACTTCAACAATGAACACCAACCCAGTCTAAGCAATGCTCAAACTTGGTTATAGGAAGTGACTTAGTCATCATATCTGCAGGATTTTCATGAGTACTAATTTTGCTCACAACAATATCACCACGAGCAATAATATCACGATCAAAATGATACCGAACATCAATATGTTTTGTTCTCACATTAAACATTTGATCTTTTGTAAGAAAGATGACACTCTGACTATCACAAAATACTGTGCTGATTTGAAGGTCTTCATTGAGTTCACTAAAGAGTCCCTTCAACCAAATAGCTTCTTTATAAGCCTTAGTAATTGCCATGTACTCAGCTTCAGTGGTAGACAAAGCGACTGTAGTTTGCAAAGTGAGTTTCCAATTTATTGCACAACCTCCAATTGTAAAGACATAACCTGTGAGAGATCTTCTTCTATCAAGGTCTCCAGCAAAATCAGCATCAACATACCCAATGACTCCATCTCTAATTGTTCCAAATTGTAAGCAAAAATCAGTAGTACCTCGTAAGTATCTTAAAATCCATTGAACTGCTTTCCAGTGTTCTTTACCGGGATTCGCCATATATCTGCTAACTGTACTGACTGCATATGATAAATCTGGACGTGAACAAACCATAGCATGCATAAGAGATCCCACTGCACTAGAGTATGAAACATGTGACATGTACTCAATCTCATCATTTGATTGTGGAGACAAAGCCGATGAAAGTCTGAAATGGGCTGCTAAAGGAGTACTAACAAGCTTAGCACTCTGCATATTGAACCCGCAAAGAACTTTCTCAATGTACCCCTTTTGACTTAGGTACAATTTACTTGTTTTTCTATCTCTGAGAATCTCCATACCAAGTATCTTCTTTGCTGGTCCTAAATCTTTCATCTCAAATTCTTCATTTAGTTGAGTTTGACCTTTCTTAGCTCTCTTTTATCTTTTGTTGCTATCAACATGTCATCAACATAAAGAAGTAGATACATAAAAGAACCATCACTGTTTTTCTTAAAGTAAACACAACTATCAAAACTACTTCTTATGAAATCATGAGAAGTCATAAAGGAATCAAACCTCTTGTACCACTGTCTTGGTGACTGTTTCAAACCGTAAAGGGACTTTTTCAACAAGCAAGCATAGTCCTCTTTTTCTAAGACTGTAAAACCCTCTGGTTGTTGCATGTAAATGTCCTCCTCAAGTTCTCCATGCAAAAATGCAGTTTTTACATCTAACTACTCAAGCTCCAATTCATGCATGGCCAAATACCAAGCAAAGCTCGAATCGAACTATGCTTCACAACTGGGGAGAACACATCTGTGATGTCCACTCCTGGAATTTGACTGTAACCCTTTGCAACAAGCCTTGCTTTATATCTGGGTTCTTCAACTCCTAGAGTCTCTTGTTTCTTTTTAAACACCCATTTACAGCGAACAATCTTCTTACCTTTAGGAAGTTTCACAAGATCCCATGTTTTGTTTTTGTGGAGTGATTTCATCTCCTCTTGCATAGCAAACATCCATTTTTCTAAATCTTCACAGTTAACCGCCTCAGAATAATTAGATGGCTCTTGATTCGCATCTATATCTTCAGCCACATTTAAAGCATAAGCAACTAGATCAGCTTCAGCATACTTCTTTAGAGTTTTAATTTCTCTTCTAGTTCTGTTTTTGGCGATAGAGTGTTGCGGTGAAGAAGCAACTCTATTATCAATTTTTGTATTGGCTTGAGGAGTCGAATCGGTATTAATCTAATGCTCCACTTGCTTTTGATTTTCTTTATTGAAAGAGTCTTTAAGAAATAAGTTAGGTAGCATAGTAGTTTCATCAAAAATAACATATCTGCTAATCACAACTTTTCTATTTTCAGGACACCATAACTTATACCCTTTTACGCCAGCTTTATAACCAAGAAAAACACATTTAATGAATCTCGGTTCTAATTTTCCATTATCAACATGAGCATACGCAGGACACCCAAAGATCTTTAAATCAGAATAATTAGCAGGATTACCAGACCATACCTCTTGTGGAGTCTTTTTCTCAATGGTAACGGATGGAGATCGGTTGATCAAAAAATATGCAGTAGAGGCTGCTTCTGCCCAAAACGACTTCGGTAAGTTGGCATTTGAAAACATACATCGAACCTTCTCCATGATCTTTCTATTCATTCGTTCTGCAACCCTATTTTGCTGTGGAGTATGACAAACTGTCAAGTGTCTCACGATCCCTTCTAACTTGCACAATCTATTAAACTCATCAGAACAGAACTCTAAGCCATTGTCTGTGTGGAGGTATTTTATTTGTTTTCCCGTCTGTTTTTCAATCATAATTTTCCAAGACTTAAATGCAGAAAACACATCGTTTTTCTGCTTCAGGAAGAATGCCCAAACTTTTCTGGAAAAATCATCAATAAAGGTTAGCATATAATTAGCTCCACCTCTCGAAGGCACTCTGGATGGCCCCCACAGATCAGAATGAATATACTCTAATGTTCCCTTCGTATTATGGATTCCTCTGGTGAATCGAACTCTCTTTTGCTTCCCAAAAACACAGTGCTTACAGAAATTTAGTTTGCAAAATCCTTGCCCATCAAGAAGTCCTCTTTTGCTCAATTCTACCATGCCATTCTCACTCATATGCCCTAGGCACATATGCTAAAGTTTAGTAATATCATCATCTGACAAGGAAGAGGAAGCGACAGCTGCATCACTAATAACAGTAGAACCCTGCAAAACATATAACTTGGCAGTCTTTCTTTGCCCTTTCATCACAACAAGGGAACTTTTGGAAATCTTTAAAACCCCACTTTCAGTTGTGTATCTGCACCCTTTTGAATCAAGAGTACTCAACGAAATTAAATTTCTCTTCAATTCTGGAACATGTCATACGTCACTAAGTGTTCTGACAACTCCATCAAACATCTTAACTTTAATTGTTCCAACACCTGCGATTTTACACGAAACATTATTTCCCATCAAAACAACACCTTCAGGCACTGTTTCGTAAGTTGTAAACCAATCCCAATTGGGACTCATGTGGAAGGTGCAACCCGAATCAAGTATCCACTCTTTGCTTACTTTAGAATCATTGACAGAAGCGACTAGAAGTTCACCATCGCTGTAGTCTTCTACAACATCAGCTTCACCGGAATTTTCTAGTTGTTTTTCCTTTTGATTCGCAGCCTCCCTTTTAATCTTGTTCTGTAGCTTATAACACTCAGATTTAATGTGCCCTTTCTTCTTGCAAAAGTTACAAGTTTTACCTCTGTTTGAAGACTTCGATCTACCCTTAGATTTACCGCGAGGATTCCGTTCTTGTGTTCTTCCACGATCATTATCAGCATTCCGATCTTGTCTCCCACGAGCAATGAGACTCTCTTCCTGAGAGTCAGGTTTAACCACAAGATGCTTAATCTTATCATACGAGGTTAAAGAATCATAAATCTCATCAACTGTGAGAGACTCGCGGTTATATAAAATCGTGTCTCTAAAGGTTAAATAAGACGGGGGCAACAAACAAAGTAAAATCAACCCTAGATCTTCCTTATCATACTAAACCTCCATGGCCTCCAAGTTTGAGAGAATTTCTTTAAACATTGTTAACTGTTCGTGTACAGACGCACCTTCCTCCAAACGATGAGTATAAAGATGCTACTTCATATGCAACTTGCTTGTTAGAGTTTTCGACATACATATTTGTTCTAGCCTCTTCCATAATGCAGTGGCAGTCTTCTCTTTCATTATATCCTGTAAAATTTCGTTGGACAAATGCAGATGTAATTGTGTTAATGCCTTTTGATCCTTACGCTTCTTCTCTTCATCTGTTAATGCCAAAGGCATCTTATCTATCCCTAGCAGGGCATCCTCCAGATCCATCTGCGCAAGAATTGCTTGCATCTTAATCTGCCACAACGTAAATCTGGTGTTGCGATCCAACAGTAGAATTTCATACTTCAAAGGCACTATTACCCTAATCGAGATGAACAACTCGGAAGCTCTGATACCAGTTTATAAAAAAAATAAAATAAAAATAAAGAACACACAGATTTTTACGTGGAAACCCTTTCGGGAAAAAACCACGGGCAGAGAAGAAGAAAACTCACTATGTCGAATTCAAATTATTATAAGAGAAATAGACTATGTCTATTTATAGGCTTATAAAGCCATATTCTAGTAAGACTGAAACACCTTATTCTAATAGATATCAAATAGATAGAATTCAATAAGGTTTAAAAAACCTTATTCTAAAATAAAATAAAAGAAGTGTAATTCTATATGGATTCTTCTTTTATTTTATTTTACCATTGTATTTTATTTAAATAAGGATTCGGGCCACTTAATTCTAACAGTTAGAAATAATAGTAAATCTTTAAATATGTTGGTAAAAGCTTAGAAATTTTGGAAATTCTAAAAAAAATAGTACATCATTAGAAATTTTGGTAAATGATTAAATGTATTGATCTAGTATGAGACACTAGGGAAATCCTTAGATATATTGGTAATTCCATAGAAATTTGGTAGATCATTATAAATATTGATAAATCCATAGATATTTTAGTAAATTATTGGAAATAATGGTAAATCCTTACAAATATTGGTAAAGGATTAGATGTGTTGATCGAGTCTCAGACACTAATGAAATCCTTAGAAATATTGACAAAATCTTACAACTTTTGTTAATTTTTTAAAATATTTGATAAATTATTGGAAATTTTGCTAAGGGTTTAGATGTGTTGATTGAGTATGGGATGGTAATGAAATCTATAGAAAATTTGATAAGTTCTTATAAATATTGGTAAATCATTAGATATTTTTGTAAACTATTAGAAATAATGGTAAATCTTTAAAAATATTGGTAACGTCATAGAGAGTTTAGTAAAAGCTTAGATGTGTTATTAACTTTTTTTAGAAATTTGGGTAATGATACGAGTCTCTAGACCCAATTTCAGACCCATGGATGTGATGAACTTACACTACCTCAGGGCCTAACAATAATATCAAAGGCCAAACAAATCAAACCAAGATTTGCTCAAAGGTAATATGTGAGGATGAATCTTTTTAAGGAACCGAGGAATGATACATGCACGAAATGGGTGAAATTGATTAAGTTTCAATCACTGAAGCTGTCAGTTTTTAAGTTTGGGGAATCAGTAGAATTTTGACGAATTTTTGGATGAGATCTAGGCATTTCTTGGTTAAGATGTCTTCATGGTGTTCGAAGATCTATCTCTTAGCTTTGAAACACACTTTGAATCACTCAATTTTGAATTTGGGAGCTCAAGTTATGACCATTTTAGTGAAGACTACGAGTAGAATTTCTGAACAGGATTATGACAAGAATTACGAGTTTCGGGCTTTTAATTTGATTTTAAATCATATTGGGTTTGAGTTTTAGGCTTAAATTTTATTATATATGAACCCAATATTATATTTATCAGCTCTTATTTTTTTTTATTCCAATTTTTTTATAATTATTAAGTATTTTAAGTTATTTAGGAGTTTTATGTTAACAAGAAAATTTAATTTAAAACTACTTCTTGTTTAGGTTAATTAGAGTTCTAGTATACTTAAGAATTTTACATAGATTTATTTAGCTAGCCTATATAAAGGCCTTTACATTGTATACAAAGAACAATTGATTATTATTCAACTTCTCTTTTGATTTAATAAATTCTCTTCGAGTTTTCTTTTAGAAGAGTTTTAACAATCTTTTCAGATTGTGGGGGTCATCTTCGAACTAGTTCTTGCCAAGTTTTATTTCTTGGAGGGGAAATTAGAGCCACTTGAAGGAGGTTGTGGATTATTCTTGTTTTTAAGGCTTCTTAGGACATTTACATGCCACGTTCTATCTTTTCCATCTATCCTTTTTTTTTTCTTTATTGTTCTATTTTATTTATCTTAGTTTTTATTTTAATTATTTTATCTTACTTGGATTCAATTGCGTTTCAGGTTGTGTCAAAATCCAAGTTTATTTTCGAATGTCTACAACCCTAAGTCAAATCCGCGACTTGGACAAACTTATGATCCTCTTCCGCTATCATTTGCTCATCAGTATCATAAATTCTCTTTGAGTTTTTCTTTTCAAGAATTTTTCTTGAGTTTTCTTTTAAAAGAGTTTTAACAATCTTTTTTGATTCTGGGGGTCATCTTCAAACTTTTTCTTATTAAGTTTAATTCTTGGAGGGGAAATTAGAGCTACTTGAAGGGGGTTGTGGATTCTTCTTGTTTCCAAGTCTTCTTAGGACTTCTACACGCCACATTATATCTTTTGATTAATGATTGATTTTGGTAAAAGATTAGATGTCTTGATCGAGTATGGAACACTTATGAATACTTAGAAGTACTGGTAAATTCTTGGAAATTTTGGAAAATTTTTATAAATATTAGTAAATCATTAGAAATAATGGTGAATCCTTAGATTTTTTACTAAAGAATTAGATGTGTTGATTAAGGGACACTAATGAAGGATTTAGAAATTATGTTAATTTTTTATAAATTTTGGTAAATTATTTGAATTTATTTGAAATCCTTAGATATTTTGGTAAATACTCGGAAATATTGGTAAAAGTTTGGATGTGTTGATCGAGTATGGATCACTAATGAAATTGTTAGAAATATTGGTAAATCATTTAAAAAATTGGTAATGAATCTTTAGATATATTAGTAAAGGATTAGAACTTTTAGTAAATGACAATATGTGTTGATCGAGCATGGGACAGTATTGAAGGGTTTAGAAATTTTGTGGAATCCTTAAAAATACATGTAAATCTTTAGATATTTTGGCAAATCATTAGAAATAATGGTAATTCCTTAGATATTTTGGTAAAGGCTTAGATATGTTGATCAAGTATGAAACGCTAATGAAATCCTTAAAAATATTGGTAAATTTTTAGAAATTTTGGTAAGTCATTATAACTATTAGTAAATTGTTAGATATTTTAGTAAATAAATTATAAAAATTGATAAATTATTAGATATTTTGGTAAATTGTTAGAAATAATAGGGAATCGTTAGATATTTTAGTAAAGTCTTAAAATTATTGGTAAAGTCTTAAAGCTATTAGTAAAGGCTTAGATGTATTGTTAATTTTTAGAATTTTTTTAGTAAATAAAAACAGCAATAGTGAGACAAAAGTACACTCTAATTCAAACCAGACAGATTGGACTCCACCATAAGTAGCTCCCTAACCGACGGCGAGGGATCCTCCATCAAATTAAAACTTATAAACTCTGGACTTACAAATTTTGTCAACTAATCTACCACGGTATTCTAGGCCCAAGGATTATGTCTTACACAAACTTCCCAATGATGAATAAGTATACTAAGTAACAACCTTAGTTCCATCATCTTGCTATCCGCAACACCTCTAGCAAGAATGGTCTCAACCAACAAGCCATTGTCACACTCCAACTCCAACTCTAACTTCCAGAAACCTTCATCTCATGCCAAGCGAAGCCCTTTAAGCATCGCTCTTGCTTCGACTAGAAATATAGTACCCTTTCGAACTGTCATTGTAAAACCACATTGCTAGTCCTCGTTAGCATATCTAATAACACCTCCAACAAAGGCACAATTCCTTAGAGAGAATACAACACCATCAATATTAAGTTTAACGTAACCCTCCTCAAGGCGCAACCAATGTGAAGCTATTACCCTTGGATGAGAAAAAGACGGCCCAGATATCGAAGATAAAACATTCCACATCCAACTTATGCCTTTATCCACAAGTTTTTACACACAACTATGACCATCCGAGAAAACAAACAAATCCTGATTCTTCCAAAGTAGCCAACAAATAATAGAGAAGAAATAATTCCAAGGGATCCCATCATCAAAGCAAGTAGTAACATTTTATAAATTCCATTTCAGCTAATCCTCAAGAGATAGAGAAAAGAAAAGTACCTGGCTTTGACTTGGTACTAATGTCATCCAAACTACTTATGGAAAGGGGCAATCCCTCACCATATGGACACTCGTCTCAACCCCACATCCACATCGCAGACAATGCCTGTCAGTAGTCATATGTCTTCTCATTCTTTCCCCATTAGTTGATATCCTATTATACCAAATGAGCCACAGAAAAACCCTTACTCGTTGGGGTGTCTTGGCCCTCCAAACCATATTCCATTGAATAGAAAAGCCAATAGAATCAACTTGGTACAGATTCTTAAATGTTTTCTTGGATGAAAACTTATCACTTACCCTCCACTTCCAAATCAACTGATCTGGTACACTTGATAATGACGGAGGAATCATCGCTGCAATATAAGTTAGGATCGAACGAGGGATCCATCTCCTCAACTGCAACCAATCCAAATCTCCTGCATTGTCCACAACATCACAAACACATAACGTATCGACTAGTTGTTATGTACCAATATAGAAATCTCTAAGTGGTCTATGCAATCTTAGCCAAATGTCATTCCAAAATTTAATCGTTCTACCATCACCAATAGTCCATATGACATTATTTAGAACCTTAGGCCAAACCTTCGATAAGGACCTCTAAACAAAAGAGCAATTGGCCCATGTAATAGACGCCGGTAGAATCCCATCTACACTATACTTTTTCTGTAGAATGCAAACCCAAAATGCCTCTATATTAGTCAACAATTGGTAGCAAATTTTAAGGAGAAAAACTTTATTCTGATCAATTAAATTTCGCAGTCCAAGGCCCCTCTCTCAATAGGTCGACAACAATCTTCCCAAGCTAAAAGCGTCTATTTACATTCTAACAAATAAGATCCCCAAATAAAGTTCCGAGCGTGCTTCTCAATTTCTCGACATATGGAAATAGGCAAGTGGATGGTGCCCATAAAATAATTGGGTATAGTTAACAAAATAGATTTAGCTAAAGTTATCCTATCCGCAAGAGAAAGCTTCTTCGTATCCCATCCATTGAGCTTCTTTCAAATTTTATCCACTACAAACTCATAGTTTTACTTTCCAACTCTTCCATGAAACAATGGTATACCCAAATTATCCACATGTTCAAAACCGACTATATTGCAAATATTATTCACAATATCAAGAGGAACATTAGGAGAGAAGAAAATTTGGGACATACTTCTATTGACTTTTTGCCCCAAGAAATGGAAAAAAATATTCAGGATATCATTGATTAAGCAAACTTGCCCCCTATCAACCTCCCCAAAAAGGAACAGATCATCCACAAAGAAAAAGTGTGTCAATGCCAGCCTACTCCTAGACAAACGAAGTGGTTTCCACCTCCATTGTGCCATGGAATCCTCAATAAGATGACTCAACCTCTCTATATAGAGAACAAATAAGTATGGCGACAATGGATCCCCCTGTCGAATTCCTCGTAAAAGCCTAAACTCCTCTATAAGAGTACCATTCCAAAGTACTTGGAGCGAAGAAGAAGAAACACAATGTATAATGACCCTGACTAATAAAAGTGGAAGCCCCACTTCTATCAAAGTATCCTCTAGAAAATCCTACTAGACTCACTCATAGGCTTGCTTCAAATCTATCTTCAAAGCCATCCTAAATATCTTACCTTTAAAGTTCTTTAAACAATGGACTGCCTCTTGTGAAATAGCAATATTATCAGCAATATTTGGTCCCATCACAAAACTAGCTTGATTAGGAATAATAAGATACCCCATCAACGGGCGTAATCTATCAACCACTATCTTGGATATAATCTTGTAGAGTATTCTGCATAAACTGATCTATCCAAACTGTGTAGTTCATTCGGGACCAAGAATCTTTGAGATTAAAACCAGAAAGTTTTGATTAAGAGGAGGATCCATCAACTAACATTCCAAAACTTGTCGAATCATAGACCAACCATATCCCAGTGCAACTGGTAAAATTTAGCATGATAACCATCCATTCTAGGTACTTTGAGGGGGTCATTCCAAACACAGCATTGCAAATTTCAATATCTAAAACAGCCCACTCAAGAGCATTTCTATCCATCAAGAACAACCTAGGAAACTGACCTCTACACGGAAAATATCCATTGGCTGAACCATCTGTAGAAAAGAGATTAGTGAAGAAACCCACTACATGATGCATAAACTGATCATCCTCAAAGTACCACTTAACCCCATTGATTTTAAAGCCTTCAATCTGATTACTCCTCAGTCTAGTCAAAGTACAACTGTAGAAATACTTCGTATTGTGATCCCTATTAACAAGCCACGTGGCACGAATTTTTGGAACCAAAAAATCTCATGTTTCAAAACCTCATCAATTTCCTGTCTAAGCTCCAATTCCCTCCTATGAAGTCTGTCAGAAGATCTCAACTCTAAAACACGTTGAACACATTTGAGTTCAACATTGAGTTTCTTTTTATGCTCAAAAATATTTCCATACATTCTCTTATCCAATCTGAAACGATAGAGTGAAACCTCTCCAAGTTCTCCACAACCGAGTCATCCCCCTTCTAATTGTGATGTACCAAAGACTAAAAGTCTCAATGAAGCATTTAGCTATCCAGACTTCGAAATGGGCAACTACCATTATTCCCCATCAAATTCAAGGTCACAAGGATGAATCGATGATCAGACTTAAGTCTATGTAGATTCCTCAGTCTACAATTAGGAAAAATCGCATCCCATTCCTCATTACAAATCACCTTATCCAATCGTTGAGATAATCCTCTGCTATTACATGTAAACTTGGACTCAATACAACCTAAATCCCAAAGACAAGTATAAAAACAAAATTCTGAAACCAATTGCAACCTCTACGCACGACCATAGATCCTCTTACCCTGTCCGAGGCATCCAAAATAGAATTAAAATCACCTACAAGCAGCCAAGGTCCCTCAACACTCAAAGCGAACAAACTAAGATAGTCCCATAACATACTCCTAGAAGAAATATGGGGACTCGCATATACCACCGAGCAGAGATAATCAGTTGAGCAAACATTGTCACGAACTCTCAAAGTAATCACCTAACAGTGCATAGCCACAAGATCTACTAAAACGGTATCCTTCCAGAGAATCCAAATTCCTATAGAAAAACCCAAAGCTTTTATTCTATAGGAATTAGCAAACCCTAACTTACCAATGATCCCATCTGCTCAAACACCTCTAATCTAAGTCTTAAAAAAAAATCCAGATTAAACTACTGCCTATATTCAATATCAATTTTATGGAAATGAAGATGACCTCTTCCTTAACAATTCCAGCATCTAATTTTTGTATTCATAGCTAGAAACAATAAACCAAAGTACCAAAACACACAAAGTAGTAACAAAAAGACAAATAACGAGGAAATAACCACATTACCTCCACAATTTGCATCCATCTTCTCACCACACGATGTCAACATTCCATCACTGGCGTTATGCACAAGAAAACTATCAATTGCCCTAACAATTTCCTCCATAGCTGCGCTTACCTTCACTATAAAATTCCCTAAATTACCCAATGCCACATCCGATGGTTTACACCGTTGGAGCCGCAATTCAAAGGCTAAGGAGGTCTGCGAGTCATAATTACCTCGATCGTGCCTAGCAAAAACAAATGTCTTATTTTCCTTCCCTTTGGGCCCCTCTACCTTATCGCCACCTAAAGGCTGAACAACCTTATGCTTCCCATTGTCCAGGTTAGTGGCAACATTAAGTAGCTCAAAGTTGTTACCTAATAGGCTATCATGACCTACACCCACTGGCCCACTAGAGCCATTAACATTCTTCAAAACCTATCAAGCCACTTTGAGCCCACTACCAAATCCAATTCATTTTCCTTTAATTTTACCCTTTCCTTTACCCATAAAAACCCTAGCCCCCATAAACTTAGCCACCACTTCATTCCTCTTCCCACTTAGCTACCTAGCTTGAGCCAAATCCATTAAATTCTCTAGTTGCCCCTTTATAGATTCCCCCTGAATCTCGGGATTTCTTTCCAAATCTGGTTTGTTAAGAGTAGAAAACCATGAATAACCCTCCACAACATTTTGGCCACTTCATTTCGGTCATCCGTCAGTTCTCTTCTCCTTTCCCATTGTCGGTGCTCCACCAACATCCACAGCCCAAAGTTATCTTCCTCAACTGAATTTTGAACGGGGTCCTTCACCACTTCCAGTTCTAATTGTTCAACCTCATCCACTAAAGCACCCGCCTGGGTTTCCCATCAAATATATGCGCCATGGCCATACAAATCATAGTTGAAGCATATATTAGGTAAACCTTCATACTCCACCATTTGTAGCCTTCCCTCTACCCTAATCTTTGAAATCAAGGGCTTCCTAAGATCTATGCTCATAGCCAGTTGGGCAAACCTCCTCTTTTCTCCTACAAAGTGTTCATATATATTTAACCACTAGCCTGACAAGTTGTCTTATTGCCTTGATAATGCATTTTGAGTAGAAGCATTCTGGTAACCCTGGTAGCCTAATCCAAACTACTTGGCTATCAAACACTTCCCTATTAGGGGAAAATGAGGGAGTCCAGAGTTGAATAGATAGAAAGTGCTCGTAGATCACCCACGATCTACCCATAACCATACTTTCCAGATCTTTTTTATTAAGAAACTGAACAAGGTAAAAATTATTTTCTAAATCCATAAGTTGAATGTGATTATTATGTTTCCACAATAATTGAATCTTCTTAAGGAGTGCATTGAACCCAATATTTCTCCTAATCAACTTGGTAAAGGGTTGGATGTGTTGATTAATTATGGGACTCTAATGAAATCCTTAGAAATATTAGTAAATTCTTAAAAAATTTTAATTTATCCTTATAAATTTTGGTAAATTTTTATATACGTTGGTAAATTATTAATGTAACCTCCCCAACCTGGCTTAGACATTAGAACCAAATTCGAAAGATTACATTAGCTACCGAAATGGCTCAATAAGCTATCAGATTTTTTGAAAACAATCATTTTAAAACATTTTTTATCTTTGGAAGAAAACTTAGTTAATTACTGGTTTATTTACAACTCAAAATTTTAAATATACTCTAGTATAAAAAAAGTGATATTTACATATGTATTAAATAGAAACCGAGGTTCATGCATAACTAATTAATAATCATATTTCGATATCCTAAAACAACATAAATTTCATGCAAGCTATGTATATATAGAAAAACTCAAACTATGTCTCATGCCACATTTTAAAATTTAATAAAATAGTGCCTGAATAATATATATAAAAAAAACCAAGTACTAAATATAAATATTTTAATAATTAAGCTGAGTCGAGACCTTCTGGATGCCTCATTCGCATACTAACCTGAGGGATTATTTATAAGGTTGGAAATAAATGGGGGTGAGCTCTGATGCTAAGTGTGAGTTCAATCATAAGAAAATTAGTGCAAATAGCCAATAAGACATTCTAAATAATAACACACAGAATAATTGCAATCCAATAGCAGTTGAAAGTATCAATTTTTCAAATTAACCATCATAATATCATAAAACTTACAACGGCAATTTCAAAAATCACTTTCATAGGTTACTCATCCATATATATATGTATATATGTCATCTAAAAAATTCCAGGTTTGTATGCACATGCTTTCCTAGATTCCATAAAGTTTTGATTTTATCAAAAAGATCCCACCCCACCGTTACACACCACAATGGGAGTTCCCCAAAACTCCAATCACCTACATACCAAATTATGGATTAACCACCAATGATTTACAGATTAACTACCAATGGTTGTGGACTCACAGAAAAATGGCGTAGATGGAATTTGCCTATGGCTGTGGGTATACAACAAAAATAATGTAGGTAAAATCTACCAATTGTCATGGATGCACAACATGTTTACAGGTAATAGTTATCAAAAGGTTGTGGATGCATAGCAAAAGCATCGCAGGTGGAATCTGCCTATGGCTATGGGTACACAGTAAGACCGTTGCAGATGAAACTTGCCTATGGGTATGGGTATACAACAAAATAAATGTAGATAAATTACCAATATTTCTGCCGTTCATAACGTCCCACCCTATGCAATGCAATATAACATGCTCAATAGATTAATACAGTAGCATTTAACATACTTTTAGCAGAATAATACAGTAGCAAACAATATGCTCATAACGATTCGATTCAATAAAAATTAATATGCTTGTGACAGATCAATTCAGTAGCAAAAATCATGCTTTTTATGTGTTTGGTTTAACGGTGACATAAGGCATACTATACATACAATCACAACCCCAAAACAATAGACATATGTATTGTTCACAATTCATGCAAATATATATTTCATATTAAATCAACCCATCAAATAATGGATTCTAACATAATTCATATTATCAGAGGCTTAATTAAATAAATTAAAGGACTAAGATAGTTCAGAAATCATTCAGGGGCTAAGCTGATCAAATCTTAAAATTTTTGGGCAAAACTGTAAAATCTGATAAATACACGGTCGTGTGACTGAACGTCTAGATAAGGTGAACGGTCGTGTGTCTAGGCAATGTAATAGAGTGTGGCGATGTGGTATTTGCAAAATCAACCTACAGGGGAGACACGGTCGTGTAGAGTGTCCTAAGCCTTGTGAGAATCAAAATAACCTAAGGTTTTAGGGGGACATGGTTGAGTGAAAGGTTGTGTGGTCCACACGGGTGGCCTACATACCCGTGTGACTGCTTGTGTGGCTTTATTCTAAGGTACAGTTTGCTCTGGTTCGCTTGCAAAAGAACACACACTTGCCACTGGAATCTTGAGCAACATTCTGCAAGTTCAAATTTGATTCGAAGTACCTAAACGGGTCCTTCAAATGGCATTTACTAAGAATGAATAAAGGATTTCAAGATCCTTCAAGGTTATCAAGAGTTTTGAGGAAAATTGAGAAAGATCGTTTATTTGATCGCAATATTATCGTTAGATAGAAAATCTATAAAGTTTCAAGTTCAAACTAGGGATTTGAAGCGTACTTACTGCTTCTTGGCAGAGATTGGGGGTTTCTAACCACAATTATGATTCCAGTTGAAAATAAATTGAAATTGGGGATTGATCTTGATTCGAGAGCAAAAGTAAATTTCAGTAATGGGAAGAAAATATTTTGCAAAGAAAATGATGAAAAGAAAATGGGGAAAAATTGGGAGAGAAAAAATAAAATTTTGTTTTGGTTTCGAAAAAGATACAAGAATTCAATTACAATTAGGAAAAGGGCTAAATTCTTAGGGCTTCAAAACTCTAGGGAGCTACAAGGTAATTTCCCCTTCCTACCAAAATTAAAAAGAGAAATGGGAGAGAATGGCATGGCTTAAACCTAGTATGCAAGGGAGAAGGGGAGTGCTTAACCATTAGGCTACCTCCCATACTTGGTAAATTTTCACTCCATTTAATATTTATTTTAAAGTGACTTTCATCCTAGTTTGTTGAAAAATAAATAGAAAAAAACGATTGGAGAGGAGTGGATAAAACCTAAGATCTTTAGAGAGTGCACCAACTATATAACCATCAAGACTAAGTCATTTCTTGGTTATTTATTTCATCCAACCTTATATATAGAATAATGGTAAATATTTAGATATTTTGGTAAATTGTTCGAAATTTTGTGAAATCCTTAGAAATATTTATAATACCTAGTTTTCAGTGAAATCAAAAAGTGGTTTCGGGACCACAAATTTGATGAGTAAATTTTTATTTTATTATTATTTTAATATTTACGGGATTATATTAGGGTCATATTAAAATTTTGTTAAGAAATTTTGATGCTTTCATGATTAATTAGTAAAAAGGATTAAATCGTAAAAGGTGTAAAAGTTGAGTTCTATTAGCTTAAGGGGTTAAATGACTTTGGAAATGAAACTTAATGGACTTGAATGGTAATTACACCATATATTTTGATAGTGTATGTACATGGATAGGTTTTAATGTAATTATGATAGTTTTTAAAGGTTAATTTAGTAATTTGGTAATTAAAAGAAAAATTAATAACAAAATATGAACCATATGTTCTCATCTTCATCTTTTTGTTGTTTGAAACCCTAAAATAGCCATTGAAGAAGATAAGCACTCGGAAAGCATAAATTCTAGTGAATGGTATGATTTTGAACCCCATTTTTAATGGTTTTTATGTTTTCAGGATCGTTGTAGCTTAATCTAGCTAGCCTGAGGATCAATTTGTAAAATTGTTAACGATTGAGGGTTATGCCATGAATGTTTTTGAATGGTTTTTGATTTTAAATGGTAGATTATGAACATTTTTTAAGAAATAAACAAGTTTTGTAAAGCGATTTTCGATGAAATTTATATTTAGGGATTAGTTTGTAAAAATAGTAAAATTCATGTTAAATTTATGAAATTATTATTTATTTGGGTTTATTTAAGTCCCAAATAAATTCGGTTAGCTTGAATGGGGGTTTAAAATGAGTAGATTTCAATTTATGAGCTTAAGGATTAAATTGTAAAAAGTTAAAATATTAGGGGCAAAATAATAATTTTGTATATGAATTGTGGACTAAATTGAATACCATAAGTATTAAATGGATTGGAATTGTCTATTCAAATCAAGATAGACCACACACGGACCTAGATCGAGACAAAGAAAAAGCTTCAAAATAGCTCGATTTAACTTTTACGCCCTTATTTATCGAGCTAAGTTCGTATAATAGTTATTGTTTTAATGTTATTTCAAATCGTATGCTATTATGTTATTTATAATGTCAAATGATCAATGTATAATTAAATCAGTGTAATGACGGTTATCGAGTCCCGATTAAACCTTAGGAATTCTTAGGATATAAATGACATGTCATTAGGGGTTTCATGTTTCGGGTGCTGGTCTTGAATGTCCTACCGATGGTTGAGGTCCTGCATTTGTTACGGATACTCCACAGCTCATGTGAGCAGCATTGTGTAGCTTATATTTTAACCCACAGCTTGTGTGAGAAGGCCCATTTCACAGCTCGTGTGAACAATGATATAAAAGAAATGTTATGATTGTATGTTTAAGCACACTTCATGTGAGATTTCCCAAGTATCCAATGAAATTCTAGATGGTTCAACGGGCAAGAAATGAGATTGAAATGGTAAGTTTTCAAATGGAATTATGCATATGCTCATGGAAAGGATATATGAATCAAATGATGTATTTCATATGAAAGTGACTTGGCATATGGTTAGTTCAAATGAGTTATGTACAATGTGCTAACTTGTGTATTGATGGTGATGCATAGGCTTGTAACAAGCTTATGGTTTGGACTTTAATGTACATATGCTTTAAATTATGCAAATTTAAATGGTAAGTTATGTTTTAATGTTTGCAAACTTACTAAGCATTAATTGTTTACATAGTTTCTTCCCTATGTTTTATAGATTATCGAAAGCTTGTTCGGTTTGGAAGCTCGTCGGAGATCTATCACACTATCCAACATTAATATCAATAGATTTTGAATATTTTGGCCAAGGTTATAATGGCATGTATAGGTTGAAATGTAATGGCATTTTGTTGAATGATCTAGTTGGTGAATTGGCATGTACAAGTTGTGTAACTTTACTTTGTTGGTACCATTGGATGCTTTGCTAGATTGTGTCATTTTGGCTAACTTATGATGCATGTTTTGGATGGCTCGTATGGTATGTTTTGAATTGGTATGATTATGGTCAAGTTATGACTTGTTTTGGAAAGTATTGAACTAGATATTTATGTTTGAAATTAGGTAAAGTTGACATGTTTAGGTAAGTCTTGATGATTGCATTTGAGGTGCCTTTGAATGACATATTGGTCAGTTGAATTAGGACTTTTGGATTGGCAAATATATGTATGTTTTGACAAGGTTTTGGTGCCTTGAAAATGTACACAAAAGACCTAAATGTTCATGTATGAAATGATATAGGAAATGACTTGATTTTAGGTAAACTTATGTCCGCAAGGCCTAAGACACGGACGTGTGACTCAGCCATGTATGGCACACGGCCGTGTGTAACAGCCCGATTTTAGCTAAATCAGAACAGTGGTTTTGGAACCACAAATCTGAGGTCATAAAATTATTTTAATATTATTTTTAGTGTCTATGGCATGTGATTATATATGTATGAAAGTTTCGTGGAATAATTTTAGCGTGAATGCTTAATTTGAAGAAAAGACTAAATCGCGTAAAATGCAAAAATAGCATGCTATAAGTTAAAAGTGTTTAATTGCTATGATTTATTAAATGTGAGGTCCTTATGATATGATTAGACCATAATTAGTGGATTATGGCATAAATGGTCATCCATCATAAGTTTGATTAATGTTTTAATTAAGGGTATTTTAGTAATTGTGAAAATAAAGGTTAATTAAATAAAACTAAAGCCAAATTTAGTCTATCTTTGTCTTCCTTAACCAAATAAAAAGAAAGAAAAGAGAGTTTGGAGGCATTTTAGGGTTCGACCCTTTGTATTCTTGATTGAGGTGTGTTTTGAGCTCGGTTTTTGATGATTTTTATGTTTTTGTAATCGTTGCTTCGTGTTCTAGCTAGCCCGTGCTTTAATTTTTTATTTTCTCAATGATTTTGTGAAATGCCATTGATGAATGCTTGAGCTTTGTGATAGATGATGATGAAAAATGAAATATAAATGATAGATTATCATGTTTTGTAAAGTGATTTTTGGTAAAAATGCATACTAGGGATTAAATTGAGAAATGTGTAAATTTAGGGGTTGAATTGTGAAATAAATGTGAAATATGGATGGCTAAGGGTACTATAGTAATTTGGTACACATGGGTTTGAATTAAATTGGTGTAATTTTGTGTTTATTGAAATAAAGACTAAATTGTAAGAGATGTAAAAGTTTAGGGCTAAAGTGAAAATTTACTTAAATATATGTTTTTGGACTGAATTGAATGAATCAATGAATAAAGGAGTAACATTTGAATCCATATAGATCTTGAAAGAAAGAAATCGGATTTAGATCGGGGGAAATCGAAGGTTATTGAATAGTTAACTCGATACGTCAATATCTAATACGAGGTAAGTTCATATGCAAATAAACGTCTTTAAATTGATTTATATATGTTTATTTGTTGTTGAATTGCTATGGATTTTGAACAAGAAATTAGAGCAAGAATCGATGAAGTTATGATATCCGAAAGTCCCGTATGAACCTTAGGAAAAGTATAGGATACGAATGTCATAACATTAGGATTACCGAGATGTGATTACATGTAAGACCATGTCTGGAACATTGGCATTGTATTGTGATTACGTGTAAAACCATGTCTAAGACGTTGGCATCATTATATGAATTCATATAAGACCCTACCTGGGACAGTGGCATCGATATGTGATAACATGTAAGAACATATTTGGGATATGACATTGTACGAGCTTAATGTGATTTCCGAGTATCCTTAATGATTCCGAACGGTTCAACGGGCAAAGTCAAGGAGAGAAAGAATATGTGAATGAGTTAAGTGACTCAGGTATGTACGAGATTCATACGAGTGTTGAAAAGGAAAGTTTATGATGAATTCAATTATGATATTGAATATGTGTACAATGAGAAAGGTTTGTGAACTTATATGTGTTTACTTATAGTTTCCTATTTATTTATGTAGAAATTTTATTTGTATGTGGCTTACTAAGCTTTTAAAGCTTACTTTGTGTGTTCTTTCCCTGTTTTATAGATTATCGAAGCTAGCTCGAACTTGAGGATTGTCAGGAAACATCATCACATTATCGATCATCTTGTTGGTACTTTTGAAGCTTTATATATATGGTATATGGCATGTATAGGCTAGTGTCATCTTGGTCTGTTTTGAACTTTAAATTTAGCCAAATGAGTTGGCTTGTAAATGGTGTTATTGATGAAGTTGAATTTGGCTTATTTTATGAGTTAATATATGATATGTGATGTATTTATGATGCCTTATGTTTTGGTAGGCTTGATATGGTCATTTTGATGGGTTGATGGATAAGTATTTAGTAAATTGCTAATTATGTGTTATGGTTTGAGAAATGATAAGCTTTGGTATAATTTAAGATAATGATTGGATGCCATTTTGGTTTAGTATATGCTTGATGATTTGAGATGTGTCTAAACGTGGATTTTAGTTAAAGTAACAATTGGTTTTGGCATGTTTTTGGTTGTGTATTTGAGTATTGAAATGAATAGAATTGGTATTGTAAGTTTGGTGCATGAAATAACATGTTTTGGTTGCCTATTAATGTATTAAAATTGTACAAATGTTGTGGTTTAGGTATGCTTGAGAAAGGGTGAGAATTGTGGCTTCAACCAAGCCTAATTTCACTCCATACGGCCAAGCACACGGGCGTTTGGCTTGACTGTGTGTGACACATGGCCTTGGAACACAGCCGTGTGTCCCTGGGGTAGCTCTTCGAATTAAGTCATTATACCCTATAGGTTTGGCATGGCCTAGACACACGAGCCTGTCTACTGGCCATGTGAGACACATGGGCTGGCAAATGGGCTTGTGACCGGCCGTGTGACCCAAGCCAGTATACCCTCCAGTTTTTCCACGGCCATGGCACACGGGCGTGTCTTCGGCCATGTAGTACAAGTCAGTATGTATGCCCTGTTTTCACACGGCCTATGACATGGGCGTATATGGTGGCCATGTGAGGTACACGGCCTGTTTACACAGGCGTGTGAACCCTGTATGTATGAAAATTTTCTAAGTTTCCTAAAGTTTTTAAATGTTATCGGTTTAGTCCCGAACCTTTTCCAAGCATGTTTTAAGATCTCATAAAGCCTTATAAGGGACAATATGATTATGTTAGATTGATATTTATGTGAAATTGAATCATGTATGAGAAATGTATATTATATGTTGTGCTTTGATCGATAATGCCTCGTAACCTTATTTCGGCGAAGGATACGGGTTAGGGGTGTTACACCGTGTGTCATCTGAGAGTTCCTTTGTATGCAAGTCAGTGAGTTACACAGCCTAGCACATGCCCTGGAACATGGGCATGTGGGGCAACCCAGAGAGTTACACGGCTTGGCACACGGGCGTGTGACACGGCAGTGTGTCTCAGCCGTGTGAGGCACACAGCCGTGTGACCTCTATTTCCAAATTTTTATGACTTTTTTTTGGACTTTTCAAATGATTTCAAATTGGTCACAAATTGCTTCTATGGTGTTTCTAGGACCTCGATGGCTCGATTTAGGGACGATATGTATGTAGATGATTGGTTTATGATTTGATTATGTTATTGAATGATATTAAGTTTAAATGTTCTAGATTGTACAGTAATGCTCTATAATCCTAATCTGACGATGGATAAGGGTTAGTGGTGTTACAATATTGGCTACTCTTTATATTTTTTGGTAAATCCTTAAAGATATTGGTAAATCCTTAGATATGTTGGTAAAGGTTTAGAAATTTTGTTAAAGACTTAGATGTGTTGACCAAGTATGGGTTACTAATGAAATTGTTAGAAATATTGGTAAATACTTAAAAACAAGTTGGTAATAAATCTTTGGAAATATTGGTAAAAGGTTATATTTGTTGGTCGAGTATGGGACGCTAATGAAGGAATTAGAAATTTTGTTAATTTTTTAAAAAAATTTGTGAAGTCCTTAGAAATATTGGTAAATCCTAGGATATTTCGGTAAATCCTTCAAAATATTGGAAAATCCTTAAATCTTTTGGTAAATGCTTAGAAATTTTGGTAAATGTTTAGATTTATTGATCAAGTATGAGTCACTAATGAAATCGTTAGAAATATTGGTAAATACTAAGAAATTTTTGTAATAAATCCTTAGAAATACAGATAAAGGCTTAGAAATTTTGGTAAAGCCTTATAAGTGTTAATCGAGTATGAGACGCTAATTAAATCCTTAGAAATATTGTTAAATTCTTAGATAGTTTAGTAAATCCTTAGATATTTTGGTAATTTATTAGAATTATTGGTAAATCCTTAGAAATATTGGTAAATGCTTAGAAATTTTGGAAAAGGCTTAAAGGTGTTGATTGAGTATAAGGCATTATTTTAATCCTTAAAATTTTGGGTAAATCCTTAGATATTTTAATAAACTGTTAGAAATAATGATATGCAGTCTTTCTGTGTTTTCTTGGATGAGTTGAAGCATTAGACATTGTACAGTCTTCGAGAACCAATCATGGAATCAGATAATAAATTAATTTATTGCTTAGAAAAGTGTAGGTCCCTAAATTGAAGTGTACAAGTGTTGTATGATGTCATTGCCAAAACTATGCAATGCTTTTACTAGAAATATGTGATTATAGGGTTCTTTTGTAGACATCAAGTTCATGTTATAAAGCTAGAAGTCATGTTTTATATTCCAAAGTTGTTGATAATGCATCGATGGACAAAGAATGTAAAGTTAAGTGCCCTATTATTAAACAAATTCATCACACTTAGAGGGCTACACTATGTAAGTAAGCCCTGTATTGAAAACATAAAATTTATTATCTTAATTATATTTGTATTATACAATAACTTGATTTTTTTTAAACTACACTCTTATAATTGTAACTGAAATTACACCTTACTCATTTTCACCCTCGGCTTCTATTGTCAACTTTTTTTTTTTTTCATACTCATTTTTCTTAGTTATCGTCTTACTTTTGAAATCTACCTTCTTAGACTATGGAAGTTTTGCCCAATGCAAGGCCAACTTTCGATGATTCTATTTTAGAATAAGATAAAAAAAATAATAATATAATTATAATAAAAATTGATGGCTTCATATAAAATTTGTAACTAAGACACTGGTAAACAATATAATTTCTAAAAATTTCACCTCACCTTTACACCAAATTTATTTTTCTCCTCGCTTTCTCCTTAGTTTTTTTCTTGAACACTTGTACTACATAAAAATTAAATAATCAATCAATTTTTTTTCTAAAATCTTAAGGGATTATTATCTTTATAACCCTAAATCAATATGTAACATCCCAAAAATTAAGGGTTACAGTTTTAAAAAATAAAATTCAAATCTTATTTTTTTTAAAAATAAAAGATAATTCAAATAGAAATAGAATTCTATATCTTTTTATCTTCTTATCCTAATTTGAAATCTTACCTTATCTTTTTAAAAAAAAAAAAATCAAATAGAAATAGAATTCCATATATTTTTATCTTCTTATCCTGACTAGAATTCAAATTACTCCTTTCATAATCCTAATAGAATTTATCGCCCTTATTTCTATTTATTCCCCTTTTCTTCTTCATCTTTTCCTTTGAAAATATTTTATCTCTATTGTTGATAATTATTTTTGTTCCCAAATCAAAATATATTCCTGATTTCAACTCGTTTTTCTATTGGTTGATTTTTGTCAATTAAATCTCGTATTTTCATCAAAATTTTGACCCTTGTAGAAGATTGGATCGAGCTTGAACTAAGGGTAATCACCCAAGACCCTGGAAAAGTCAAGTGTGTTTTCTTTTACGAAAATCGAGTCAAATTTTGAATCTAGTCAGTTGTATGCGGCCTACCACACAGGCCTGTAGCCTACCTGTGTAGATCACACGACCTCATATACGTCCATGTCCCTCCTGTTTTCCCTTGCATCCGTATTTTGCAGACGGCCTGGACATACAGCCGTGGGGCTCCTGCACTTTCAACCCTACGTATCGCGCATTACCTGGGGCTTCACACACGGAATGGTCACACGATCGTGTGGCCCTTAAATCTTAAAAATTATAGTTTTGCCTTTTCTGTTATTATTTTATGCAAACTAGTCCCTAAGTAGGTTTTTAATGACATCTAGAGAACTAGATTATATAATTAGGTCCTAAACTAGGAATAGAATGAATAGAGCATGAATGAATGAATTTATGATTTTAGTTGCTTTTGATTAATTGCTTGATCCATGAATGTTTTTATATTTATCAACTTTATAAATGCTAAATGAAAGTCTCATATGCCTAAATGATTAAATTATTTATTGTTGGATATAATCATGAATGTCGTTATTTTGCAATGAAATAGAATGTTGAAAGTATTAATGATTGAGTGAATGAATGCATTAAAGAATGATTGTATTGCATATGCATGGGGGGACGATATAAAAGGAGGAAGAATGGTAGCTCATATTAACTGCATAAATGAATGATTGACTGTGTACCCACAGAACGAATGAATGCATTAAAGAATGATTGTATTGCATATGCATGGGGGGACGATATGAAAGGAGGAAGAATGGTAGCTCATATTAACTGCATAAATGAATGATTGACTGTGTACCCACAGAACGACAGATTCCAATTGCAATCTCACTATGCTGCATGATCCTTTTAACAGCTATTATTTGCAAGCGGTTGTAACTCTGCAGTTAAACGAATGTTTGCTATGTATTCACAGCCATAGCAGATTCCAACTGCGATGGTCTTACTGTGTACCCACAGTTACAACAGATCCTAACTATGACATTTTTGCACTGTGTTCTTACGGTCCCTCCGACAACTTTCTATTGGGAGCGGCTGTGTTTCCACAGTTATCGGCAGGTTTTATCTACACCCAATGAATGTAGTGGTAAAATTCCACGAGAGGAGTAAAAAGGTAGAGGGGGTTTTGGGGAACTCCCTATTTGGAGAGGTAGTGGTCGGGGTAGGATTAACGAATTTTAAATGAAACGTTAAATGATTATTGCATGACATACTATGCATACTCATTGAAAGGTACATGTTGCAACGACTGAATTGATAGAGGTGCATATATCTAATGAGAATGATATTATGACTCTATAGTGGAATTGTTCAATTGAATTCAACTAAATGTTAATGTTTAGTTTGTCTAAGTGAAAAAAACTAAATTATCGTAATAATCAAATTATTATCTAAATTTGATTATTATGATTGGCATATACATTCAAATATTGGTTTAGTTTATTGTAAAGGGACTCATATTGAGCTTCCAAAGCTCACTCCCCCTAATTTCCATCTTTTCATATAACCCATCAGACAAGGATGCAGATTCAATACGCAGAGGGTCTCAGCTTGTTCTCGCCAATGATTTATTATTTATTATTACGATTATCGTTTTATTTTATTAAAAATTATGGAATGTGACAAC
This sequence comes from Gossypium anomalum, assembly GCA_025698475.1. Classification (NCBI taxonomy): domain Eukaryota; kingdom Viridiplantae; phylum Streptophyta; class Magnoliopsida; order Malvales; family Malvaceae; genus Gossypium; species Gossypium anomalum. The sequence continues at coordinate 46,040,641 of CM046961.1, forward strand.
TAACATTAAATTACATCAACTACGAGGTATGTTATTAATAGGTATTTATATAGATGGAAAGGTTTATACTAATTATTTCTCATTAATAATGATTTTAGAATGTTGTTTATTTATTAAGTGTCTTAACCAGGTTGATTTAATGTACAATTTGATTTATTTTTCGCTACTAAATTAATGTTAATTTAAATTGATTAATATGAGATATTCACTATAATAAACCAAGTTTAGAATTAAAGATGGATTTGAAAAAAAGAAGAAGATAGGATCACTTCGATGATTAATGTGATCTTTTCGACTTGGGTCTATCATCTAGGCCAAGTTGGGGTGGTTATACAATACCTATTTTATAAAAATAACAATGTAACTTAACACATAAGAACTCTACAAACAACGAGGTTTCCTTACTTTCTTTCAGCCCACTTGTCATTATAATCGATATTGATATGACACAATTGATTATAATCTATAGTATATAAACTGAACACTGTCGTAGAAATACCTACATAGAAAGGCGACATACGAAAATCTATACCGAATAATTATATCTAGGGATTGCATAAGGTAGCAATGATTCAATAACCATCTTATTACAAACAAGACCATAAAATAACCAAGATAGTTTTCGAACCATTCAAATGGAAATCAAAAGTAAGTTTGAAACAATTGAACAAAGTACAAGCCATACAAATGGGGTACTAACCATCTAGATGGCATTTTGATTAAAATGAAAAAGACATGGTTGTTTATTATCCATTCGAATGAGAAGCTTGTCATCTGGATGGCCACAGACCTTTGTATATAATATTGGTATATTGATATGTTTTCTCAGAACCAAATTCAAGATTGCTACCATAGCCTTCCCTATTTCATGAAGTGACCCAAATGTGCAAATAATACCTTACATTATATCAATTGCCACACTAGCCATCCTTCATATACTATTTTAAAACATAAAAACAACAAATTATTATCCTTATTATTCCTCAAAAATGAAACATGGAATAGAATATTGATACATATTAAAGAAAATTAATTTCACATTCACAAACTAGCCTAATTCGCAATCATAGTTACCCAAATTTCATCCATATACTAATATAGCATTCGTCTCACATTTCAATACCAACAAAAAATATTACGTATTAAATAATTTCAATATAAAAAAATGCAAGTCCTTGTACTATCAACAACATCCAAAGGTGTTTTAGAGGCATGCTAAGGTGTTCCATTTTACCTAATTATACATGTTTCAAACTTAGTTTGATATAATATATCAACCAATATATAATTGTTGATTTGTTATATTCATACTCAAAACCCAATATTAAATTTAGAATTTTAATATTGGAAGGAGTTCTAACGACACATCTTGAGACATTAAATACCTAACCATTAATATCTATACCAATGAATACATAAACTCAAGTCTTTGCATTTTTTTGAATAGTGATAGATAATGGAATAAATAGAATAATGAAATAGAATCTAAGAAGGTGCAATCGAAAGAATGATAGAACAGATGTTTTTTTTTTAAAATAATTGTTTAGTTGTGGTTGTTATCAATAATAAACCTCTTAATGTTTAAAAAGAAGAGATTCAATCAATGCCTCAATTTAATTCAATAAATTAAATAACATTTTAAGCACATATTGAGTATTATCAAAACTTTAAATGTACATTCAATCAAAACTTTAAATGTACATTCAATCAGATTCACATATTTAAAATCTTTCAAAATCATCATAAATAGAATAATTTCCCATAATATTTATTTTCATTAAGATTAAGATAATACAAACAAATTATGGAAAGAATTGCAATGATGCAAATATATTGGTATTTTTACTTACCAAGCTGTTGTTAGAACTCCTTCGTTCGTTAACAAGATATTTTAAAAACCTCATTTTCCCCCAAACTCTCTCAAAGTTCTACAATAAAAAAATCAAGTTACTAATGATCATTTTCATTAACTTTAGAAATGTTAAGTGAAAATAGAGAAAGAAAAGAGCACCTAAACCTTTTTTTGGGAACATGTTGTTCGATAAAACAAAATGACGACAAACATTGGAAAAAGAAAGCATTGATCTTCTTAATCCTAAGGGAAAGGAATGAGATGAATGTTGTGAGATTTTGGGGATGTGCAACAATGGAAAAAAAAACCAATGGCAAAAGGGGGTTTGGCATAAAGAAGATGATAGACACTACTTTCTGCTAAACCACACACGAAGGTTATGATTTCTTCTTTTTTCAGAAAGTGAAGCAATAGAGAAAGATATCATTTTTCTTCTTACGTCCAAGGGAAGGGATGTTACGAGTCAATTATGAAAATAGGAAAATGGGATAAAGGTGTTAAAATATTGTGTTGTATGTGTATGTATGTGTGTGTGTGTGTGTGCGCGTGCCCGTGCGCGTGCGGGTGTACGTGTACGTGTGCGCGTACGTGTGCGTGTGTGTGTGTGTGTCCTTCCCTCTTTAACAGTTGCTGAAAATAAAGGAAAGATGGTTATGAGTTAAGCAGAATTTAGTTTTCTCTTCTTTATTCTTCTTTTCTTTTCTTCTCTTATTACTCTTTTCTGTTCGATCCACATTAAAGATATCAAAGCTTATTCATTCCTCCATGGCGGGTGATGGTGACATTACTCGATTGCAAAAAGGACATTGGCATACAAGAGGTTGCTGAGCTCCAAGGCGAACTGTCTCAATGGGATGCTAAGTTGTAGATAAGGTTGAAAGAGCTCAAAGACGATTTTAAAGGTTAGTTGATATCTAAATTGTTGGGAAAAAATCCAGTTTAAAAAGGGTTTTCTTGTATAGCAAAAAATTAAAATTTTGAAAATAGATTTGGTTTGTCATAATAAACCTTAGACCCAAATCGTACCTAAGATTTCGGATAAGTGAATCCTTGATGTTTTCCAACTTTCAACCAAATGATCCTCTCCACTATTCTCATACCGTGAACTGTTTCAAGTGTAGGCTTGAACCAATTGAATCAAAACATAGAACTAAAAATTTTTTTTTTTCCTTTTTGGGGTGAAAATAAAAATTCTCTCTTCTTTAAGAGAAACTGGTAGAATAATTATTTTGGAAAAATATTTTTAATAGTTGAGAATAAATTCTCTCTATTTCTTGGTAGAGTAACAATTTCTCAAAGTTATGTTAATAGTTCTACCAGTACCATTTATTTATAAAAAGAGAAAGTAGAACCCTTATTAAATTGTAAAAGTTTATTTCAACTAGAAAAACAACTTCCTACTTAGAGTAGGAGTAGGGTGGACGATCCTAGTATTCCTACTAGGGTTGCCACCCCTTCATATCCTATGAGGGGATTTTGGGCCTCTCTCATATTGGGTCCAATTAATAGTACTTACTGAACTTTTAGACTCAGTACTTTGTAATTTGGTCCAACCCGATTCTGTTTTTCTATTTCCCAAAATAAATTTCAATATATTTCCAATTAAATCATTTTTCAACCCAATTCTACTTCCGTTAAAATCATGACGACTTTACTGTAAAAAAAGCTATGATAAAATATATTTAATATTTAGGACTCAATGATTCACTATGACCGAATGGTTTTTTTTCATTTTCAAACTTCATTTAATTCGTAAAACATAAATACATTTTTTAGGTCATTTTCATTTTCATTTTGGAGAAAACCACATTCATTTCCAAATAATTTCTTTTCTCTATTTTCATTTTCATTTTAGAGAAAAACATAATCATTTCGAAATGTTTCCCAATTCTCAATTTTCACCATTTTATTCATTTTTGTTCATTTTATTCAATATGCAATTCATTTCTAGTTTCAACAAGATAGTGGAGGGACCGATTGGACATATGCAATTGAGGCTCAAATGGTTTATAATTAAGTTCCAACTTTTCGCCTATTAATTATAAACTCTTTTAGTCATGAAGTCATTCCACTCTAGTATCATATCTGAGCTCTCCCCAATGACTTACCATTATGAAAACAACTTGATCAGTGCTCATCACAATGACCTTATCACAAGTGTGTTACCCTCATATGATATCCTTAATCTCTTTGGGATAATATCTATTCTCTCAATATGATCCTATTTTATCTCATGGTAACCGAAAAATGTTCCTTCATGAAAATTCAATTACTATCAAATAGTAATCAAGTCATTTATCACAAAGACGAATGACCTATGACCATGTTTAATTTTCATAAACCATGTAATGCCAATGAGAGGATATCATTTACCCATATCTTGGGCTATGAATTCCACTATTGTGAATAATGCTAAATATTGTAGAAGTCGTACACCCACACACTAGCTTTCATTTTCTTATCTATTCAAACCTAGGCTTTTACTTACACCAAAGTGTACGAGTCATGCATACACAGTCCGTCATCCACTTAGGATTTAAGTATGCCATACTATGAACGTCACAAGTGAATAAATCCACAAACAGATTCGGGATCTATTCTTCTTAGCTTTAGTCTGATGTACTATCAGTCCATTCAGTTACATCTATATCTCTATCTTTTAGGAGTCATCCACTCCGATACCCAAGACAAAGCATCTCCCCAATTAGACTTTGTAGACAACATATTATTCTTTCAATCTATTTTCTCATTTCTAATTAGACTAAGGACATGGTTAGGTTTATCTACTAATATAAGTTATATTTTCGTATTATGATCTGACCACGTAATACTGCTTAGTATTAGTTTAAACATTAAGCAACCAATGTGTAATATTTGCTTCCATTCTGTATTGCGTGCAAAAACCATATGAGGACAATCATACAAAGTATATAATGTAATCCATGAATAACTTTATTAACCACTGTCACACCCCGAAATATTAAATTAAGGTTGGAATGGTAATTTTGGAGATCAATTTGAAAAGTTTACAAATTGAGCAGGTTCTAGTGGAAATAAGAGAAATTGGCAGACTAGTTGTGAAAAGGTTGAAAATCAACCTTGGTTTTGTTGAGTTTAAACTAGGAATATTTTTTTAGGAGACATGATGGTTATGGACATGTACATTTGGCTATTATATTTGGGATCGGTGAAGGAAATGTCTGAGTAGTATATAAGGGAGAGATGTTATTATTGCTGGGGATTCCTTTATTCTTCTATCCTTTCTTCATCTTCTTCATTAATCTGGTTGAAGGAAAAAAAGACTAAAAGCGGTTTGCATAGAGGAAAGAAGTGAAATTTATGCATAAGTAATGAATGATTTGTCAAACTGATAAGTTTCTTAACCTTTTTGTGTCTTGGAGTTAAGTTAAGGAAAGAAAGTTAAGGATTTCGACTATCCATCAATTCTATTTTGTATAGGCTAAACTTCTGGACAATCATTTTAATGGCCTCTGCATGTAAATAAATTTTATTTTTTTATGGTATAATATCTTTATTGAAGATTATGAAATAGTTGTCATGTTTTGTAAGCTACAGGCTTGAGTAGCAAAGGAAGAAACTACGTCGAAGGTTTTAGCGTCAACTTCTAGGTGAGTTCCAAAACTCAAGCCTTAAATGAATGTTTATGTTTTGGTGGTATTGCTAGGTATGTAACGTCTTTCCTAATGTGACAAGTTCTATGACTGAATGTTTATAGATCGAGATGCATGTTGTGTGTGGATATGAAAGTATATGGCTAGTTGTAAGTCTATATATGAGAATGTTTGTTGTGATGTTTGCTGGTTATGTTGGTTGACTATTGAGTAAATGATGCATCATCCTATGACTGAAAGATGTGTAATTGATGAATTACTTTGTAACTGAATATTGATGTATCGTGAAGTTTTTTGTGTCACTTTGAAAAAAACATAAATTGTTGGCATAATATGTGTCGTGCATGAACAATAGTATTGATGGAATGCATGTGTATGATATGTAGAGTATAGAGGGTTGTCTTTAACACTAGGTCCACCGAACAGGAAGATGAAGACCAATTCACATATGATGAAGCAATGTAGAGTGTTGATTCCAAGATCTACAAAAAGCTATGAAAGTTGAGATAGATTCTATAGACTCCAACTCAATGCGGGAACTTGTAGACTTACTAGAAGGGATAAAACCTATAGGGTGTAAGTGGATCTACAAGAGCAAAAGAAATGCGACGGAAAAGTGAAAACTTATAAGACTAGATGTGTAGAAAAAGGTTATACTCAGCAAGAAGGTATCGATTACGAAGAAAAAAATTCTCAAGTCAATCCGTATGTTACTATCCATTGCAGTGGTTCTCAATTACGAGATATTGAAAATAGATATCAAGATAGTGTTTTTGAATGACTATATTGAAGAGAGCATCTATATGATGCAACCCACTAGATATCTAGCTAAAGGAACGAGCATAAAGTTTGGAAATTGCTTTGTTCCATATATGGGCTTAAGCAAGCATCCCGCTCATGGAATCAAAGATTTGATCAAGCGATCAAGATTTTTGAATTTGAGAAAAAACATAGATGAACCTTGTGCATATAAATGTTTAGGGGATGGAAAGGTGGTCTTTATCATTCTATATGTCAATGACATCATATTCATTGGGTATGATGTACAGACGTTATCATCGATTAAACTGTGGTTAACCCAATAGTTTAGCATGAAGAAGCTAGGAGAAGCTAATTTTTTTCTAGTCATTCGAATCATAAGAGATCAAAAAAATAAAGTGATAGCACTCTTACAGGCTTCATACATTGACAAGTTATTAGAGTGTTATGCAGTGGCCAATTCAAAGAAGAGAAATCAACCTTTTGTATCGGGATTTAATCTCTCTTTGGACGACTATCCAAGGACAATAGAAGAAAGAGAGAACATGAGAAAAGTTTCTTATGCTTCATCAATAAAAATTCCCATGCATGCTATGTTATGCGCACGACCAGATATATGTTTTGTGGTAGGGTTGCGAATCTAGGACCAAGACACTGGCAGATAATTAAGCATATACTCAAGTATTTATAGAGAATGAGGGATTATATGCTTGTGTATTTTGGAGGAGATCTAACTCCTATCGGATATACTGATTCTAAGGAAAAAAATATTGATACAAAGTGTCGTAAGAGAGATCATAGTGTTTGACGAAATAGTAGATGTAGTAAAAAATCACATCTAAGGACAAAACCTTGGGGATTTTTTTGCTAAGAATATACTAGCTAGAGAGCTCTTTGAGAAACATATGGAGGGGCACAAGAATGCGAAACATGACTCATCTACTTCACTAGGGCAGTGGGAGACTATTGGATCTGGTGCCTGATGCGACCACGGCCTCGTTGAGTTGTCCGAGTCGTTTATGTGCCCGATCGTCTAACGAAGAAGTATCGTTCAATTTTGAAGTATGGTTGGAATTAGGCTAAGTATGGATTAGGGTAACAAAGATAGGCTCAAAAATGGTTAAGTATTTATTGTTATAGGTTTGGCTAGCAAAGAACAAAATAGGATAGGTGTTAACTTGGATGGAATGGAAATCAAACTTAAGTATCAAGATCGAACCAACACTATAGGTAAGTGTTGACCTTGGACTTATGTGACCTTAAGGTGGATAGATGATGGAAAAGAGACCTTGACCCGTTACTTAGGAAGGTAAGAACCAAAGGTATAAAGTTTGGGGTAAATGCCATACTACGAGAGTGATAACTTCGATAAAAGAAATAGGTTGATGCCACTAACTAGCAGATAAGTCAAGCTGAGTCTTGGACGAAATTTGAGAGATGAAAACCTCACAAATAATTCAATATTCATTCAAAATGGAAAAAGTCTAAAATACAACTCAATTGGTTCATATTTATAGCTACTTAGCTAGGCTAGCCTAATAAGGACTAATGGTAACTAAATAGACACTTGAATTCAACTTAAATGAGCTGAAGTTTCTTGGAAATTTCCTAGCAACTTCCTTGAAGCTTCCAGCAGCTTTGGGGACGCCAATGGATAGCCTTTTGAAGCTTCTAATAGCTGGATATTAATGGAAGTGAAAGGTGAGCTGAAATGAGCTAAAAGGCCATGCTTAAATTTGGCCAAAGGGGTGCACTTGATTAATTGAGCTGCTTTGATCAGCTACATATTGTTAAACTAATTAAAGGAAGCTTGGGGCACATTAATAGTCCTTTAAGTGTGAAAATTAAATGTGAGCAGCCCCCATGTATGAACACATAAAACTGAATAGCCTTGTCATGTGAAAGGAATATTCAACAATGTGAAAACTTTCAAAGCTGCCTTGGAGACTTAGACGGTCAACTTGGGGAAATAAATCAGTAGCTCTTTTGGCTATTGGACTCCACGAAGAGATGCTTGGAAGAGCTGAACCATCAGAAAACCTTCATTCAAGCTATTCATGTATGTAGCTGCACCTAATAAATCAGCAAAATTAATTAGTCTTAAGACACACTAATTTCGGCAATAGCTAGGACATATTAAACCTGCACATTAATTTGGCTGGAGCTAAAACATATTAAAATTATGTAATAGGCTAAGACAAATTAATAACATGTATTAACTAAGACATATTAAAAACATGTATTAAATTAAATCACATTTAAAACATATTTAAGATGTCCAGATTTTTGACACATTAAACACATAATAATTATTTGAGCTGATTTAACTAATTTAACTAAACACAGTTAATTTATTCCACAACTAATAAAATGTATAAATTAAACCGAGCTAGGTTTGAGCTCATTGAACTGACTCGAACTCATTGAGCTAAGTTTGAGCTGAGTTCGGCTTGCAAGAGGTTGCAAGGTGATCTCGTTGAGCTGGTCCAAGCTTTCTGAATCTGTCCAGCTAATGTCTCGCCCCACACTTGGTTGACTAAGGCCAAAATAGCCTCTTTGAATTACTTAGCTCGAACTCGGGTGATAGGTCCTTGTGGTAGCTCCAAAGGGTCTTTGCTCGAGCTTAGTGTGACCCGAGGCGTGGCTGTATCATCCCCCTCTTCAAAGCGATTTGTCCTCAAATCGGGACCTGCATCAAAGGGAGATAAATCAGACACATTAAAACTCGCACTTATATTATACTCACCCGGTAAGTCAAGTCGATAAGAATTCTTGTTGATTCGTTCTAAGACTTGGAAGGGTCCGTCTCATCGCAGTAGTAACTTGGACCTACGTTGGGCTGGAAAGCGTTTTTTTTACATATGAACCCAAACCCAATCACCGGGTTCAAATACAATTCTCTTTCAACCTTTGTTCACTTTTTGAAGATAGCTTTCGGATCTTGCTTTCGATATTTGCTCGAAGCTTTTGGTGCAACTCCTTGACATATTTGGCCTTCTTCTTCGCATCTACATGAATGAATTGATCATTAGGTAAAGGCACTAAGTCTAACAGAGTTAATGGATTAAATTTATAAACAATATCAAAAGGAGAAAATTTAGTCACCAAATGGACTGATCGATTATATGCGAACTCAATATGAGTTAAACAATCCTCCCACGACTTTAAATTTTTTCGAATGATGGCCCGTAACAAAGTAGACAACACTCGATTAACCACCTCTGTTTGGCCATCCATTTGAGGGTGACAAGTGGTAGAGAATAGCAACTTGGTTCCGAGCTTCCCCTACAATGATCTCCAAAAGTGACTCAAAAACTTCACATCGCGATCAGAAATGATCGTTCTCGGAATTCCATGTAGTCGAACAATTTCCCTGAAGAAAATATTAGCAATATGAACAGCATCGTCAGTTTTTGTACATACAATAAAATGTGAAAATTTTGAAAATCTATCAACAACAATGTAAATAGAATCCTTCTTAGTTTTTGTTCGTGGTAACCCAAGGACAAAGTCCTTGGATATATCCATCTAAGGAGCTTCGGGTATGGGGAGCAGCGTGTACAAGCCATGTGGTTGAATCTTGGACTTAGCCTTCTTGCACATCACACAAAGCTCGCAAACACGTTCGACGTCCCTTTTCATCCTAGGCTAACAAAAGTGTTCTTAGAGCATTGATAATGCCCTACCTACACCGAAGTGTCCCATGAGGCCCCCGTTATACGCCTCGTTAACAAGCAAGTCCGGAATGGAGCTTTGCGGGATACACAATTTTCCTTCCTTGAAAAGGAAGCCTTCATACCTATAAAACTTTTCAACAGAAGCATTCTCACAAGCAGTAAATATTTCACCAAAGTCATCATCATCAGCATATAAATCTTTCAAGAAAGATAATCCAAGCAGTTTAGAATCAAGATACAATAATAGAGCATACCTTCTTGAAAATGCATCAACCACAATATTATCTTTACCTTTTTTATACTTGATGACGTAGGGAAATGATTCTAGGTATTCGACCCACTTCGCATGGCGCTTGTTCAACTTGTGCTGGCCCTTGATGTGTTTCAATGCTTCGTGATTGGAGTGAATCACGAATTCCTTTGGCCTTAACTTTTCATGTTGAATAAAAAATTTTATGCCCCACGACATAGAAGAAACAGGAATCAATCTAAAGTTGTAATCAGGGTGCACAAGTTTTGTTTTCTTAATGAAATTCCAAACAACAGTTAAGCAAAAGTCGTGCACACGTTGAGTCGCATAAAATTTAATAAGCTTGATTTCGCCCAACAACGAACCAAAATTATGAACTCCAGGTTTGAACACATGAGTTTGGCCACTCATTCTATGTTGCAGCATGAATTTCTTAATCTCCAACAATTTATACAAGTGAAACAAAGAGAATTTAGGCATGCATATATTCAAACAATCATACATTGTAAGTATCATTCAAACAAACTTGCACAAACATGTGGAATTCACGCAACAAATCAGAAAATTCAAATTATCATCACTCACAAGCAGACTAGGAGTTTCACATATCAACTTTTTTATCATAAAAGACCAAATTTTGTTTGGGCTAATCTAACCTTACCTCATTGACAATCATGCCAATGTCATACTCATTAGCAAAAAAACGCTTCGTATCACTATGTAAAACAAAATCATCATCAATTAGATTATGACTATCAACCAAATCAAGATGAGGAGCTCTTTCACAAACTAAGTCTTCGACAATCTCATCATTAACAGTCAAGTGAGATTGTGGGGACTCAAATACATTAGGACCCTTACCTTGCTTACCTTTGAACACTTGTGGATGAGGGTCAACTATGTTATTACCTTTGCTAATCAACTTAAACCGCCTCTCTTCAGGAAGATAATAAAGTTGAAACTTGTCAAACGAATCTTTAGAAACCTGAAAAGAAGAAGTATTACAAGGACAACTCGCACTTTGGTTAGAAAAACATTACTTACTTTTTCTTGTTCACTCGCATCTTTTTTACTCGTTTCTTTTTCTAACTCATTTTCAAATCCTCTTTCTTTTACCTTAGTATCTTTTATTGTTGATAACTCACTTTCACTCTTGATTTCGTTTTTTTTCAACAACAACACTCGATTCTTGCTTACATCTTTTTCAATCTCAATCTCTTTTTGCTTTCTTTCTTTCATTCTCTTTTTCTTTTTCGATTTCTTCTAGTATTCGCTCATTTTCTCTCATCAACATCTCTTGTCTCTCTTTTCCTTTTATTTCTTTTTGTCTTTTCCTTTCATTACAAGATGGAGATGATACAAATGAATCAAAACTTTCATTCGAAGGGAAGGAAAGCATCTACATATGGGTCACGATCAATTCTTCATGAATAATCCTCCGTGGATGAGTACTTTGATACTCTTGAAGAGATATATCTACCTTCTCGTTTGTCATCTTGAAAGGCCTCAGATTTGAAGTTTTCTTTCTTTCTACTTGAATGTCTCGATAAGTAGGAACCACGGTATGGATCTCTTCTCGAATATACATTGAATGTTTGTCTCCGTGATGATCTTGACTCCGTCTTTTGACTTGGAGACAGTCACTCTCATTGGTCTCTTTTCTCCAATCGGTCTAATCATTCATGTAACCTTTCAAATTTAGATCTCACAATTTTACGCATTTCTTTCATCACATATTAAAAATCTAAATCTGAAAGCTCTTCTTGAAACATGATTTATTGATGAAAAGAAAAGTGATTAAAAACAGAAAATGAATACCTCGCCAATACAAAATCTCATGAATCCACTCACAAAGAAAGATGATATGGCACTCCACTCTTGTTTGTACTCTTCACTTGGCTTTTTCTTCTCTCTAATGCTCTCACAATGCTCGTGCATTTTTCCACTCGTTTCTCCTCTCTTGATTTTGTAGAAGAGTCATTTAGACTTTATCTTTAGCCTAAGGGTCAGCTTCAAAGGGCTTACAAGGGTATTGATGAAAAGGTGCAAGGTTGGCTGAAATAAAAAAGTTTAGTCTTAAGTTTGGCATGAAGGTGTATGTTGGTAATTGCGAGGAAGTTGATGATCAGGAATACAAGAAGATGAGTACAACTTTTCAACACTTTTTTTTAATAACTTCAAATCTCTTCCTTTTGTTTTCAATTACAATAAGATGAATTCAAAGGAAATACTTTGATTCACGAATTTTTTTTTGAATAATTTTTTTTCACGAACCTACTCCGGGATAGCTCCGAACATCCGTACTTCTCATTTTAACCAACTTTGATACCAAATGATGCGACCATGGCATCGTTGAGTTGTCCGAGTCATTTATATGCCCAATCATCTAATGAAGAAGTATCGTTCAATTTTGAAGTATGGTTGGAATTAGGCTAAGTATGGAGTAAGGTAACAAATAGAGGCTCAAAAATGACTAAGTATTTGTTGTTATAGGTTCGGCTAGTAAAGAACAAAATAGGATAAGTGTTAACTTGGATGGAATGAAAATAGAACTTAAGTATCAAGATCGAACCAACACTATAGGTGAGTGTTGACCGGGGACTTTTGTAACCTTAAAGTGGATAGATAATGGAAAAGAGACCTGGACCCGTTATCTAGAAAGGTAAGAACTAAAGGTATAAATTTTGGGGTGAACGCCACACTACGATAGTGATAAGTTCGATAAAAGAAACAGGTTGATGCCACTGACTAGCAGATAAGTCAAGCTGAGTCTTGGACGAAATTTGAGAGATGAAAACCTCACAAATAACTCAATATTCATTCAAAATGGAAAAATTCTAAATATAACTCAATTGGTTCATATTTATAGCTACTTAGCTAGGTTAGCCGAATAAGCACTAATGGTAACTATATAGACACTTGAATTCAGCTTAAACGAGCTGAAGTTTCTTGGAAATTTCCTAGCAACTTCCTTGAAGCTTCCAGCAGCTTTGGGGACTCTAATAGACAGCTTTTTGAAGCTTCTAATAGCTAGATATTAATGGAAGTGAAAGGTCAGCTGAAATGAGCTGAAAGGCCATGCTTAAATTTGGCCAAGGGGGTACTCTTGATTAATTGAGCTACTTTGATCAGTTTAATATTGTTGAACTAATTAAAGGTAGCTTGGGGAACTTCAATAGTCCATTAAGTGTGAAAATCGAATGTGACCAGCCCCTATGTATGAACACATAAAACCGAACAGCCTTGTCATGTGAAAGGAATATTCAACAATGTGAAAACTTTCAAGGCTACCTTGGAGACTTAGACGGTCAGCTTGGGGAAATAAATCAGTAGCACTTTTGGCTGTTGGACTCCACAAAGAGATGCTTGGAAGAGCTGACCCATCAGCACACCTTCATTCAAGCCGTTCATGTATGTAGTTGCACCTAATAAATCATCAAAATTAATTTGTCTTAAGACACAATAATTTCGGCAGTAGCTAGGACATATTACACCTGCACATTAATTCGGCTGGAGCTAAAACATATTAAAATTATGTAATAGGCTAAGACAAATTAATAACATGTATTAACTAAGACATATTAAAAATATGCATTAAATTAAAACACATTTAAAACATATTTAAGATGTCCAGATTTTTGACACATTAAACACATAATAATTATTTGAGCTGATTTAGCTAAGCACATTTAATTTATTCCATCAACTAATAAAATGTATAAATTAAATCGAGCTAGGTTTGAGCTCCTTGAGCTGATTCGAACTCATTGAGCTAAGTTTGAGCTGAGTTCAGCTTGCAAAAGGTTGCAAGGTGATCTTGTTGAGCTGGTCTAAGCTTTCTCAATATGTCTAGCTAATGTCTCGCCCCACACTTGGTTGACTAAAACCGAAATAGCCTCTTTGAATTGCTTGGCTAAAGCTCGGGTGATAGGTCCTTGTGGCAGCTTCAAAAGGTCTTTGCTCGAGCTTGGTGTGACTCGAGGCGTGGCCGTATCAATGACCTAAATGTATTTTTGTCAAAGAACACTTGTTGTTTTCTCAAACAGATTGTTTAATAAAATTGTTCATGAATTACATTAATATACTTTGTATGATGGTCATTATATGGTTTTTTTTAGCAAATCAAAATGGAAGCAAATGTTTAAACTAATACTAAGCGGTATTATGTGGTTGGATCGTAATACGAAAAGATAACTTATATTAGTAGACGAACCTAAACACGTCTTTAGTCTAATCGAAAATTAGAAAACCGATTAAAAGACTAATAAGTAATTTATCATGTCTAATTGGGGAGATGTTTTATGGACATCGGAGCGGATGACTCCCAAAAGATAGAGACAAAGATGTGACTGACTAGACTAACAATACAACGAGCTGACCAAAGAAGAATATATCCTAAATCTATTTATGAATTTATTCACTTGCGACGTTCATATTGTGGCATACCTAAATCCTGAGTGGATGAAGAACTATGTATCCGTGAGTCATACATTTTAATATAAGTGTAACACCCCCAACCGACCCATCCGCCGGATCCGGGTATGGAGCATTATAAATAGACCAGGTTTACCTATCCTTAATTTTGGCTAACATAATTGTTATAAGACAATCTAGAAATCAAACGAATAATAATTCTTACAACAAAGGGACCTTAAGCTACTGAATGTCAATCCTTCTGTTTCAAGTCATTTAATCTCATACAAAAAAATTCTTAACATTCAGCTAAGGTTAACTATCTCAAAAATCCAGATTATAAGTGCAATAATTGGATACAACATAACAATTTCTGAGGCGAAGCCTTTAATAGAACCCCCTTCCTATGTGTATGACTTTGATCCACTAGTGATCCCCGAACTCTACTCCATCTAGCTTGGTCCCTCCTCTGAATCCTCATCAACCTCGCAAATCCTCTGAACATCAAACAAACTCTTATAAGTTCAAATGAACTTAGCGAGTTCCTTTACTGCCCATAAATAACTTTATCACATAAGGGTAACAAATATAAAATAAAATAAACTTAAATTAACTCCCTACTTGCTAATGGCGGGTGTTCTTTATTAGGGTGGCAGACTCTACCTGATCCTCTGAGCTA
The DNA here is from genome assembly GCA_025698475.1 of Gossypium anomalum. Taxonomy (NCBI): domain Eukaryota; kingdom Viridiplantae; phylum Streptophyta; class Magnoliopsida; order Malvales; family Malvaceae; genus Gossypium; species Gossypium anomalum. The sequence goes on from CM046961.1 coordinate 46,055,903, forward strand.
CTCAGATCATTATAAGACCTTCCTCTAGTTGGACTCTCCTTTTGACCGTAACTTAGATACTTTGCCATATCAGTGAATCCTATCCTTTCTATTTATATTTCCTTACTCTTACATAGCCCGCATGCAGGGTATTTGATGGTCTCTAACTGAATTGGTTGTATGCCCGTTTACCTTCATATACCACTCTGGTAGCTTTCTCGTATTTTTCACATAAGGGTTCTTAGGACATAACTTTATTGATGGAATTTCATGGTAGGACCAGTTCTCGGTAGTCTCCCTCTTTCCAATTCTAGTCCCAAAGGACTCATTGACGTTTTTGTATTGTGTTGTCTTGTAATGGACTTCGCTACTCTAGCGAACCCATTCTCGTTTCATCTTTTTAGTATCAATGGTGGAATTACTTCCAATAATCCTATTTATGCACGAGACTAATTTGGAACCTCACTTGTCCTATGTGATGAATAGTTCCCATATGATGAATAGCTAACTTATCGTCCTAGCAGGCTATTGCTCATCAGATTAAACGAGTCTACTTCCCCTCTTACGTAAGTTCTCTCTTCGGAGCTACCTTCATGACATGTTTTCGTAAAGGACTATCCTCAAAGAGGAATAGTCTTGACAAACGCATTGCGCCCATGATAAAATCCTTATCCTAAAAGTGAAATTTTCGTCTTTTCTATCAGATTTGCATCTCGTGTACAACTCCTTTAAGCTACCCTTGGTGGCTCTTCATGACAGATCTTTTCTTGCGATCCTTGAATACTTTTCCTCTCTTACTTTCCTATAGTTATGCTAGCTCTTGTGTGGCCTATTTTCCTCTAATTCTTATCGGGTCCTTGCCCATACTTAGTTGGCTTTCAGAACTATCCTTGCCACTTTAATCATTTTTTTGCGGAATCCACATGATTCGCTTGCTATACATATGCTTTCTTTTAACTCTTCTTCCACCTGTGTGGTTTCTCATACTTGATGCACTAACATTGTATCTCTCACTTGAGGTCCCGACGGACTTTCTACGTTTGTCTCCTTGCGGACTCTATGGGTTGCCATAACCAAGCTATGGTTTTATACCCTCATCACATCATTTCTCACGTCTAACAGGCTTACCTTGTGTTTACTCTCCCGATAAACTTAACTCATATTTACTGTCCTGGAGGATTTTATTTATGTTTATTGTCCTAGCAGATTATCTTTGTTTTGTGTTTGTTGTCCCAGTGGACTTAACCCGTGTTTACTATCTCGGTGGACTTTATCTATGTTTACTTTCCTAGCAGACTATCTTTGTTTTGTATTTACTGTCCCAGCGGACTATCTCTGTAGATGCCATGGAGTCTTTCATCCATGGTCTTATATCAATTTGCCATCTTGGTGTACTATCATATGATGCCGTAGAGTCTTTCATTCATGGTCTTACTCATTATACCTGACTGTCATAGCATATTTCATCTACAAGCTTACACCATATATTTTATACCCTATACCATGTTGCCATGGCATCTTTCATCCATGGTCTTACGCTACATACCGCATACTAGATTGTCATAGTGTATTTCATCTATGGTCTTACATCATATACCATCATCACGGTGTCGCCCTGAAGGACCAGTTGATACCTCCATCGCGGTAAATACCTTTCCATGATTTCATTTTTCAAATCCTTCTCTCATTACCTCCATTACACCACCTAACTTTGATGCTTGAACACCGCAATATTCCCTCCGCAAAGCCTAGGGCTTCGTCCAAGACAGTATCTAACAGGATCACTCCCTATTTCTTTTTCTAACTTTATCTATTCCATAAAGGTTTTTCCCACAGTTTTCATACAAAGCATGCATATGCCATACTATAACCATTTCATGATTACTATCATGTATATACGAATATTCATGTTTATGTAAACATGTCATAATCAAACAACATAGATCATAACAGCATGTATGGAGTCTAGAACTCATTTGATGTTTTATCATTTCCATAGCTTAGCTTTCTCGAATTCCAAAGCTTTCATTATCCTTGCACCTAAGCATTTCAACCAAAATCATGGGTTAAACTCAATATTCTCAGCTTAACCCCATACATGCAGAACCCTCAAAATGGTTCTAAAGTCTATAACTTTATTTACCTATTCTTTCATACAAAGAGAGGCTAAGAATCTTACCAGCTTGCTGGTTTCCCTACTTTTCCATCTCCATCCTTATAAAGTTTGCTCCATGTAGGACCTTCAATGGTTATTCCTTCTTCAAGCTACCAAAGAAGATGAAGAATGAAAGAAAATGAGAAAGAATCAAGAAGAAAACCATCCCTGAGAAGCCATGTCCCGACTATTTATAGCCCTTCTCACGCTATTACCACCTTACGAGAATCGTCTATAGCTAATTATTATGTCTCCCACTAAGGAGCTGACGGATTCTATTCTAATCAAACTAGAATTGGATCTTAACCATGTCCAATTTGGTTTCTAGCATCCCATTTCTTTCAATATAGGTTGTCAACTTGCGAGCTCTTTCAATTTAGTCCTCCAACTATTTCAAATTGCTGAGTTAATTGGAAACCGAGTGTTATAGTAAGTAAAAGCCTGAGTTCAAATAGATAAGGAACCGAAAGCTATTGTGTTGGGTGTACGACTTCTGTAGTACGCAGCGTTCAAAATAGTGGAATTCATAGCCTGAGACATGGGTAAATGACATTATCTCACTGCATTATATGGTTGATGAAAAGTAAACGTGGCCACGGGTTGTTCGTCTTTGTGATGAATGACTTGATTGCTATTTGATAGTAAATAACTTTTCATGAAGATGTAATGGTTACCATGAGATAAAATAGGATCATATTGGGAGAACGAATATTATCCTAAATAGATTAAGAATATCATATAAGGGTAACACACTTATGACAACAAGGTCATTGGACAAGCACTGATCGAGTTGCATTCGTAATGGTATGTCGTTGGGGACAACTTAGTCATGATACTATAGTGAAATGAATTCATGACTAAATGAGTTTGTAATAATAGGCGAAAAGCTGGAATTTAATTATAAATCACTTGAGCCTCAATTGTATATGTCCAATTGGTCTTCCGCTAGCTCATTGAAACTAGAAATGAATTGCATGTTGAATCAAATGAACAGAAATGAATTAAAACGTTGAAAATGGATAAATGAGAAACATTTGGAAATGATAATGGTTTTCTCCAAAATGAAAATAACTTGAAAAATAAATTTATGTTTTTCGAATTAAATGAAGCTCAAAAATGGAAATAAATCATTTAGTCATAGTAAACTATTGAATGCAAAAATACTAAATATATTTTCTCATAGAATCTTTTACAGTAAAGTCATCATGATTTTAATGGAATTAGAATTAGGTTGAGAAAGTGTTACTTGGAAATATATTGAAGTTTATTTTCTTATAGATTCTTTTACGGTAAAGTTGTCACTATTTTTCCTTTCTACGTACTTTCCATTGCTGATTTCCCTCTTGGAAATGAGCCTTCAACCACCTTGGGTAGCAGCATTCAAGTGCTTATAGAAGCCGTGGAACAATAGAATGAGCGGAGAAGGAGAGGAGCAAACTAGTCTGGCTTCAGAGAAACACTGAATTTGGTTCTAGTTTCCCATCCTTTAACTTTCATTATTTTTGGTATGAACATGTCTCTGAATATTTGTTATGTCGTTATTCTAAATTTAATTAACATGACTTAAACTTTAATCGTGTTAGGTTGATTGCATTTCGTTTACTTAAGTTATTAAAATCATGTTTGTGTTGTTATAGGTCTTAGTAAATTGTTTAATTAAGTAAAACCATGATTATGTTATACATGCATTATAATTGTAAGGGAACTAATGAATTAATTATTAATCGTATTCAAATTGCAATTAATTAACACAATACTTAATCAATGCATGTTTAATCTTCTAAGGTAGCTGAGGGTTAAATTAGCAACAATATTAAATGGTACATTAACCTTGCATAACTTGCAATATTATTGTGATTAAATTGTTTCAATGTAGGGATATATTGTTACTTCACTTAATCTGTTACTTGCTTATTAAAATTAATTAATTGTTTGAATTGGCATAGTAATATGTTCAAGAGATTAGTTAACAAATTACCAAGTTGTCGTGAATTTATTCGTAACAATATAAACATTGTTTTAATAATATTAAGTTAAGAAATGTAATTGATCTAACACAATTATGTCATATTGATTAAACTTGTTTTCCAGAAATCGTGTGTTAGAATTTTTACCTTTTAGTTTTCTTAGTTAACTTAGTTAAAATCTAGTTTTATTAAATCCTTTTTCAAAACAAATGATTTTCCTTCACCAAAGTGTTTTTAATTGCATTTTATAAATATTTTCTTACACAGTCCCTGTGGGTACAACAACTCGATATTTACTTGTCACTTTATTACTTGTTGCGGTTGTGTACACTTGCACATTTCCATTGTTCCAGTAACCAATAACCAATTAAACGCCTTAGAACAATAGGCCAAAACAACATCTCTTGATAGAAAGAAATAATACAACATAATAACTAGCAACAGACCGCACTTACGCTTCCCATTAACTAGATCTAAGATGTAGGATGAGTGAGATCGGATGCACTCATAATTGACAAGGTTTAGGGTTGCTTTAAATAGAGGAGAATCAAAGAAAATGTTGATGTAAATGAGTGACAAAACATAAAATATAGCAACCCATAAGTGCTATACAAAGGGGCGACACACCACCACAAACAGTGGCAAGAATAAGGTTGATTTAAGGCGGCATAAAAATGGATTTTTGGTAGCAAAGATGACGGTTTTTAGATGTTGGAAAGAACAGTAAAATGGCCGTAAAAACAACAACAAAATTGACAACAAAAAAAGAAAAGAGATGGAAAAGGGAACAAACCGACACTACCATGAGTGGAGAAGAAGGGGCAACAATAGAGGTTTAATGGCAGCAAGGAGAAGTTGATTTAAGTGGCACAAATGAGGATTTTAGGGTAGCAGAGGGCTGATTTAGTGATTAAAAATAACATTAATAAAGTTGAAAAAATGGAAACAAAATAATAGGGCAAAGTGGCGACACATCAATGGTGAAAAACACTATGTTTGGGATGACACAAGGAAGAAGAAAGAAAGAAAAATTGAGAAAGAATGAGAAAGGGAGAGGAAAGGGATGACAAGGGAGAAAAATAAAAGTGAAAAGATGATTTCTCTGTTAAAAATTTGTATTTAAACCTAGGGTTAGACACTAGGTTGGAGGGCACATTAAGGGAGTGGGAGCAAAAATAGCAAAATTAATTTATTCATCCAGGAAGAGATTCAAACTCGAGTTTCTAAACCAATTTCACTATCTCCTTACTTTCCCTTAACCATTAAGCCAATAAATCAATCTTGAAATAATTTTACAAACTTTAGACTAAAAATTTGGGATGTTACATTTTTTATGTATGACAACATCACTTTCAAAGTTACCAGGATTGTATCAACACACTTAGGATTGTATCAACACACTTAGTGTTTGAATTAGAAAATATAAGATCAATAAGTGGTTAAGTGTAATGATAAGACACATTGCACTCTCAAGGGGAAGGTTTAAGTTCGAACTTTAGAGACGACATTGTTGGAGGAACAATCACGAACTCCAAACATAAACTGTAAAACAGACATAAAGAATATAAAAAATATTAGAGAAAATAAGGAAATTAAAATTTAGCAATTGCAAGCCTTACCAATTCAAAATTGCAATAAATTGAAATTAATCTTCTTACTACTTAAAGTATATTATATCACCAAGAGATTACAATAAATATTTGGAATTTAAAATATATTTATTTTAATGTTTAAATCAACTTTTTTATTAGTAAAAATTATAGGTGAGACTTATGTAACTGAAAAATAGTCCAAGGACTTGAGCAATAGTATAAGATTTTTTTAAAAATATATTAGACAAGGAAAAATTTTTTGAAGGAAGTTGAATGGCGGCTTTGGCAATGACGTGGTCTCATCCCCCCCACATTTTCTCGTGTACATTTATAAATATACAAAATTTCTTGCCAGTTCGATTTTGGTGAGAAATCAAGTAGCAATGGCGAGTTCTCTGCTAGTGAATGGCTTAAAAGCTCTCTTCTTAGTTCTGTTGTGTTTGATGGTAACCACTCTCATTTACACCATCTCCATTGATGGCCTCCCTTTCCGCTGGGAAATTCTTACTCCGTACTCTCACTTTCTCTCAGTTCTATTTTTTTCTTTAAATTAGGTTATGATTATCTTGAATTTTGAATGGTTTCTTTTTGATGTATTGACGATGATCTTTTAGGTGGATGGCTGCAACGTTGGTTGATTTCTACATTAATGTCGTACCTTTCGCGGTATGTTCTCACTGTACTTCAATTTGAACTTTCTTATCAAGGATTTAACCTTAAGTTTGTTAGATATCCACTTGTGAAACTAAATTAGTTATTTGGATTTATTGAATCTGACTGCAGTATTTTCCATGGGTAGATCATGCACTTATTAATAAAATAATGGTTTTGTTAAGATATAATCGTATGAAAAGCTATAAACGGTAAAAAAAAAAAGTTTTGTTTTACATTATTGTGGTATAGCCACTCTGTGGGCAAATAAAATAAAAAGGTTATGTTTTGAAAAAATGTGGGTAGTGTGTATTCAAAAAGTAAAATTGTGGGAAGCTTAAATAATAGAAAAGAGACATAATTGTTTAAAAATAGGAGACATAATTATCCTTAAAATTCACATGTGCCCTTTATATTTTTTTTCCTTTTGAAATACCAACTAAGCACGTGAAGTTAAACTCCACAATCATTGTACCTGAATCTTGTAAATACATCTAAATATTTATGTGTCTATTTACATGTACAAGCTTTTGAGACTCAGGTTTTTTAACTACAAAGATATTTATGGTTATATTTACATTTTGTCCTTTTGATGTGGGAATGATCAACTGTAAGATAAGGGTAGTCAACCGCTGTTTACTATTGGTGAAACTTTGAAGGAGAGATTAATGGGAACTAGTAGTTTAGAATTTTGTCATATCATCATCCGCTGATATATGCACCCCAGTACCCTGTGATGTCTGAGGATTCTGCGAGTCATATTTTCTAAGAGATGATTTCCTTGATGCTTTTAGACTTGTGTGTTACTGTGTTTTAAATGTATGGTTTATATTAGCTGTAAGCTAATACTTTTGTTGGTATAGGGGAAGAAGAGTGATGATACTCTCGTTCTTGAATAGGTGAGAGAATTTTTTTTTATTTATTAATTTCTATCTGAGATTTGTTTTAATGCATCAGGTTTGGGTTTCCTACAAGGAATCAAGTTTGATTGCTGCAACACTTTGGGTAATACTGCTTGTATGTCTTGGAAGGTATGTTTGATATCTCTATCTGAAAATTACACTGCAGTATGGTTCATGCATAATTTCACGAAACTGGTTAAGACAAACTTCCTTTAGTTGTTTAAAAGGTAACCTGGTGTTGATATCATATGCATTCTAACATCATTTTTGCAGTTTAAGCTAGAAAGGCAATGAAGAGAAATGTTGATTAAAGTTAAAAGAAAAATTGATTCAAGGGGATTCATCAAATGAATATTGAAGGAGAAGTGAAGAACAATGAATTTAATTGCTTATTTGGTCTTAATCCTACCAGTGTTGGTTTAAGTTAAAGAAATAAAGCTTCTAATTATTACTATCTTGAAAATAATAATGTCTTTCTACTGATATATTGGAATTTGGAAATAGTTATTCGATGATCCTTATCATAGTTTATTTCTTCCCTTGGTCTATTGATTAATTGATGCAATCTGCCATATTAGATTTCTCAACTGGTCCAATGATTTACGTTTCACAAATTTATTTTTATACCTTTTTCTCTTTTTCCCAGTATTACAACATCTGGCTACCTTTTTATTCAATTTCTCAACTTGTCTCCTCAAGAATCTCTGGAAGATCCCATTTATCATGTTCTATTGAACCAAGCGAACAAGTAAGAATCCCAAACTCTGGGTATAATATTAGATAATTATCTGTCAAGTCTCCTATAACATGTTAACATGCCATTTGCAATTAGTCTCATATGTTATATTAACCTTTTCAGAATACTGATCTAGTGATCTCTACTTGGTAACAAAGGATAGTTCTATTCCTAGATTGATATATTTTAAAATTGACATGGATGTGATGAAATGATGTTTTATGGTTTTATCAAATTGCATAAATTTCAGCACCCTTGGTCAACTCATCAGATTTTACATAATGTCAATATTCATGTGATGGCATCAAGCTCAGTGAATAGGAATGTCACATCACTGCCACGGCGCATGGAATATCTTTTTTGATTAATAACGACACTTTCTAGTTGCTTGAGGAGTAGAATAACTCATTTTTCAAAATTCTCTTTGTCTAGGGATGGTACAAAACCTAAAGGGAAGCATTCCTCTGTTGCGATTGCAAGAATACTCTTTAGCGTTTTGGGTTGCTTGATGCTGGGAACTTTGATCTACACTCTCTTAACTGATGGTTCACCATTCCGCAAAGAGCTGCTAACTCCGTGAGTTTTTTTCATCCCCTATTTTGCCAAACATTTCTGCTCCTTGCAGTTTGGAGTAATTTATCAGTGAATGTGATTCTTTTGAAGAAAATCCAGTCATATTCATACCACAGACTAGACAATAAAGTTCTTACTTCTGCTTTGAGTGGATACTATATTCTTTGTCTTGCAGCACCATCTTTTAAAATTGATTTCTTGAATAGTATGACTATTTGATACATATAATGGCTGATTAATGAATCAATGCCTATTTCCTTTGCTTATCTTCTTTTTGGATATAATTAATAGCAATTTCAACTCTCTAGCTTATAATTAATAGCAATTATGGAGAGACTCAGTGTGAATATGATTCTGATATGATTGCGAGTCAACTCCAGCCTAGCATATGGTATTGCAATTGTGATCATTATGCATTCTATCATGCCGCGTTCTCCTTTTTGATGTAGCAAGTTGATTTGCTGCAATATTTCCTACTGTGAATATCAAGGGAGATGTGTTAAACTATTTATCCCATGTATTGACCTAGGCTTCACCCGCAGCTTTTACTCCCTTCAGTCTTTCCACATATCACCAATTAGTTTGATATTTGATATTTGATACCTTAAAACTTCTAAGGCATGCACTGAGCCCACCCTTTGCATACTTTCATTCTTTGGTCATGATGGCTTGAAAAACAGTATTTTGACATCAGGCTGGTGCTATTTAAAGGATTCAAAACTAGACTATATCCTTGAATCTGGTGTCACTCTTCGCTACATTGCTGTAAGTTGAAACCAAAATTTGTAATTAGAGATATAAATGCTGTTTATAGTTTTCCAACATAAACATAGAAGAGATAGCCTAATAATGTTTCCTTAAGACTGGTTTCAATAGGAAATCTTCTTTTTTCTGTTAATAAAATCAAGTAAAAGAATTTACAAACTTTCTTTCTTCTTGTCTGTTTTAAAAGGGAAGGGGTGAAAAGAGTGTGTGTGTGGGAGGGGGGGGGTTGCCGGCTCTGGATAGGCTTCCTGTTCATATAGAATAAATGATGTTTGATCACTTGTTAGCCTTGTTTCTGCAACTAATTAATGGCTAATGACAAGTATGAAGCTCGAAGGCAGGTATAAGAAAAATATCGTTCATAACTATTCTTGGTGCTGGTTATTATCTCTCCAAGGTATTCATGGAAGACTGAATGAGAACATTATGTGGAAAGACTTGACATTCCTTGTTTAATGTTTCAGAAACTAAAAAGGGAAAAATCCTGCATTGTCTGTTTCCACTGTTGCTATATCATAAGCATTAATAATTCTAGTTGGTCTTTCACTTCTAAACAGATGGATAAATGCCTTATCGCTGACATGAAGCACTAAATGTGCATACGGTGTATGTTATGTGCAAGATGACTTCATCTGTGCATTGCAATTGCTTTTCACTCTCTTGAATTCCTCATCTTTCTGTAAAGCCTAACAAATTGCTAAATTGTTTGCAGGTGGATGACAGCTACACTGATTGATTTCTATATAAATGTTGTTGCTCTGTCGGTATGTTCGAAATCCTAACGCATGATCATACATCTTTGCAGTTGACTTCTTATTGGTGCTAGATTAAACATCAGATTGCAGTCATTTCTGTAATACATAACCGACAAACTTATTTTCATTAATTTTAGTTGAGGGAAAATATGTAACTGAGATGTGAGAAAGACCGTATTGTTGTCCACTATTTCAGCTTCATGTTTGCTTTTCTGAGAATGAACAACAAATCTGACAGAGGATGTTTGTGTTTTTAGTCTTGGAGCCTGTCTCAAATGTTAATTTTCTGTTGGCAAATACATTCCAGGTTTGGGTTGCCTACAAAGAATCAAATTGGACTACTGCATTTTTCTGGATTGTCCTACTTATAAGTTTTGGCAGGTATACTTTCTTTTCTTTCCCCCCTTTTACAATCTAAAACTGAAATAAGGCTTTTATGGTTCCCTATAATTGAAGCAATTGTTTTACTATTTTAACATAGGAATTTCAAAAGCTAAACAAGAAGGGACGAATATCAAGATTTTTGGAATGTGGGATTTAAATGTATTTATTTTTCTTTTATTTACATTTTTCTTTTCATGTTTTAGCTTTTAAATTGTTATAGCTGTCAAAAGTTCATTTAAAAATTATATTCTACAAATCATGTAAACAAATGGTAGTCAAAATTATTTTACATCAAAACTTTACAACTCAAATAAGGTTCATGTTATGGAAAAGAAAATTATTTAAGAAAAAAAGGAAACCAAACCCATGATTTGGGTTGTTATGAATACAAGAGTGTAGCAATCACATGAAAAAGGTTTAAGTGAAGTTTTGAGATAAAATTTTATATTCCTCTGCATGCTTTCATATTATCATCATAGAGTGCAAGCTAGTTATTTTGCAGCAGCATCTTCCCAATTTATACTGATATTTCTCTGTTGGGTTTTAGCCAAAGGTATTAAGATTTCCTTTTTCCAACTTTTCAGCATTACCACATGTGCCTACATTGTCAAAGAACTCTTTAAGCTCGCTTGGCAAGATCCTCTCTACCTTATTTTGATAAGAAAAGGCAACAGGCAAGTACATAAAGCTACTTTATAGCTGTAAGTATAATATCTGATGGAAGTAATTTCTGGTTTCAAAAATAGAAATTTCAGTTTTCCTGTTACATTGTGTTATTTTAGCAGAGAACTAACTGAGGCACGTAAAGCAAGAATGGGGAAGGATGATCAAATTCATTAACCAAGCAATGCTTATATACATGAGTCAAGCTAACAAACTTAGCTTCCTACTCCTACTAACAAGCTAACAATCTCCTTAAAACTTAGTTATCTTAATGAAAAAAAGACTTTGCAGCCCTTGAGACACTAACATTCTCCTCCTAACTCAAGTGTTGCAGACACCAAGTTTGTTCCTAAGAAACTCAAATCGACTAACATGGAAAGACTTAGTACAAATATTTGCCATCTGGTCCTTTGATCTGCAATAAACTAGCTTCACTTCATCTGTCTTTTGTACTTCCCACAGCATATAATACTTGACTTTAAAATACTTTGTTTTTCTATGAAATACAAGATTAAGTGAAATAGCTAGAGTAGCTTGATTATCCACAAACACCTCTATACTTCCTTCTTGCTTCAAATGCAAATCATCCATTAACTTCTTCAGCCATAAGTCTTGATTCATAGCAATTGTAGTTGCAATGAATTCAGCTTATGCAATTGACTGAGACACCATCTCTTGCTTTCTTGAACACCAAGAGAAGTAACCTGACCCAAAATGTGAAGCAAGAGCCTAAAGTGCTTCTCATATCATCTAGTGATCTAGACCAAACATTATCAGAATAGCCCTGCAGCTTGAACTTCTCAACTTTCTAAATTTGATTCCATATGGAAGTGTCCCCTTTAAATATCTTAGTACCTTCTTTGCAGCAACCTGATATAGATGTTTTCATTGGAAAACAATATCAAAGAAGGAATAGGAATTAGAGTTTTACATTTATTTAATTTCTTTAGGAGTTTTAGTTTTACTAGGTTTTTTATAAACTTTAAATTATGAATTCTATTAGGACTTTAAATTAGGAATTCTACTAGGACTTTAAATTAGGAATTAGATTAGGACTTTCCCTTTGTAATTAATAGCCTATAAAAAGGCTGCTAATATGAAATAAAGTAAACAGTTTATTTTTATCACAAACGTTAGTTTAGGAAGGAGGTTCAGTCAAGGACGAACTGCCTTTTGAGTAACCATAGGTCGAAGCAAGAATTTTTTCTCGTCTAGACCTGTGACTAGATCCTACGCCAAGGCGCATAACAACTTGGTATCGGAGTTAGTTGTCATGGGTGACGAAAAAACTTTGACAGCCAAGCTGGAGGTATTCATGGAACAAATGGCTACAAGGCAACGAGCATTAGAGGAGCAGATGGCAGTGTTATCTCTTTCGGTCCAAAAGACAACGAAAGGGGATTCAGAAAAAAATAATGAAGAACAGGGCAATAGTGGAGGCAAGAAAAGAAATTCAGATTCGCAACATGGTGGGGGCATGGTGCCACAATACTCTAAGATGAAATTTTCCACTTATGATGGTGTTGGAGATCCTTTAGGATGGTTAAAAAGATGTGAAATTTTTTTTGGCAATCAGCGGACCAATGAAGAAGACAAAGTTGGCCTAGCTTCATTCCATCTCTTTGGAGAGGCACAATTGTGGTTTGATCAAATTGAAGAAGAGGAGGCAAATCTGGATTGGGAACACTTCAGAGAGTGTTGTCATGTCAGGTTTGGTCCACTTATGAGTAATAACCCCTTGGGGGAACTTGCAAACCTGAGACAAACTGGGACGGTAGAAGAATATCAACGCCAATTTCAATCACTACTTGCTAGGACTACGGATCTTAAACCTCCACAACAAATAAACCTTTTTACTGTCGAATTAGTAGAAGAACTTAGAATTGATATTGAGATGTAACAACCGGGAAACCTTGGAGTTGCAATGAATATGGCTCGAGGTTTGGAACGTAAACAAAAAGTCTCTTCCAAGATGTTATCTCAAACCAATCTAAACTGGTCAGCTTCCCAAAACACTGGTAGCACTTCAATTATTCCAACAACTAAGAGCTTTGCAAAGGGAGGACAAACAACGAAGCCAATGGGGAATAATAACAAAATAGGTTCTTCCGCACCATTTATCAAGAGATTGACACAAGCAGAAATGGCGGAAAGAAGGGCTAAGGGATTGTGTTATAATTGTGACGAGTCTTACTCCATGGGACACAGATGTAAAAGGCTATTTTAGATAGAGATACCAGATATTGAAGATGAGCAAGATGATGAGGTAGATGATCTTGAAATTTCTTTACATGCCATTAGAGGAACTTGCAATTCATCTACTATGCAACTAACAGCAAAGGTGCCAGGGAAAACAGTGTTAGTTCTCGTTGATTCGAGCAGTACATATAACTTTCTACATGAAGGTCTAGTGCCAAGATTGGGACTGAAAATACAAAAGAAATTTGGGCTGCAAGTATGTGTGGCAAATGGAGAACGGGTTCCTAGCATAGGCATTTGTAAATCAGTACAGTTTGTTGTGGCCAATGACAACTTTCAAGCTGATTTTTATACAATACCATTAGAAGGATTTGATATGGTTTTGGGGGTTAAATGGTTATGTACCCTTGGTTCAATTTTATGGGATTTCAGCTCCTTAACTATGCAATTTGCAGTATACAAAAAGAAGATACTATGGCAAGGGCAACACCCAAAGGAAGTTCCACGACTTAGTTTGATACAAGGGTAGGATTTAACTAATATAGTATTGGGTAAACTCCTGGTAGAATTTTCACATTTATTCCAAGAATCGTCTAGGTTACCTCCTAACCGCAAATGTAACCATCGTATAACTCTTAAACCAGGAACGAGACCAATTGTAGTTAGGCCTTATCGATATCCACATTTTCAAAAGGATGAGATTGAGAAGCAGTGTGATCAAATGTTACAAGAAGGAATCATTCGACCCAGTAGATCACCATTCTCTTCTCCAGTACTCTTGGTAAAGAAACATGACGGGTTATGGCGTTTTTGCATTGATTATCGAGAGCTGAATGCTTGCACTGTTAAAGACAAATATCCGATTCCTGTTGTGGATGAATTGTTGGACGAACTTCATGGGGCAAAATATTTTACAAAATTGGATTTACGGTTGGGATATTTTCAAATTAGAATGACAATTATAGATGTGGAAAAGACAGCCTTCCGAACCCTTGTCATGCCATTCGGGCTTACCAATGCCCCTTCCACATTTCAGAGTTTGATGACTGACATTTTTCGTTCTTGCGTAAGTTTGTTTTAGTCTTCTTTGATGACATATTAATTTATAGCAAAACATGGACTGAACATATGCATCATGTAAGATTAGTTTTTGAACTCTTGCGGGATAACATGTTCTTAAAGAAATCCAAGTGTTTCTTCGGAGAGTCTTAGGTAACCTATCTCGGTCATGTCATCCATGGTAAATGAGTCGAGGTTGATTAAACTAAAATTAAAGATGTCACCGATTGGCCAACTTCTAAAACTACCAAGGCTCTACGAGGCTTTTTTGGGCTGGCAGGATATTACAGAAAATTCATCAAGAATTATGGACAAGTGGCTGCAACCTTAACATTTCTTCTAAAGAAAAATGCTTTCAACTAGGCTAAGGAAACTGATGTTGCTTTCACCCAATTAAAAACTTCTCTTTCAGTAGCCCCAGTTTTGCAATTACCCAACTTTGAGGAGGAATTTGTGGTAGAATGTGATGTTTCGGACAGCGGGTTTGGAGCCGTACTGCAACAAAAGGGACACCCCATTGCCTTTTTCAGTTGCAATATTGTAGATCGACACCTTAAGTTGGCTACCTACGAACGTGAATTAATTGGTTTGGCAGAGGCAGTGACTCATTGGTGGCCCTATCTTTAGGGAAGGCACTTCCTCGTCCGTATTGATCACTTCAGTCTTAAGTACTTATTAGACCAACGACTTACGACATCCCCACAACAACATTAGATCAGCAAGCTAATGGGGTTTGATTTTCGAGTGGAGTATAAAGCAGGAAAGTTGAATAGAGCTGCGGATGCTTTATCTAGAAAAGACGAAGACTTACCACACCTCATGACTTTCATTCCCTCAAGTTGAATTTCTTAAAGCCATCAGACAAGAAATAGAAGTTTCCCCAGAATTATCACAACTCTAACAAAGAATTCTACAAGGAAAATTGGGGTCCGATTGGGTCGCACAAGATGGGTTGGTTTTCTTCAAAGGGAGGTTGTACCTTTTACCTACCTCACCAATTATTCTCACTATTATTTCCTCTATACATGCTATGGCACATAAAGAGGGATTGAAAACATTGCATCGTCTTCGTCAAATTTTTTTTAGAAAGGAATGAAGCTTGCAACCTCAGAATTTGTGCAACATTGTTTAGTATGCTAATGCCACAAATGGCAAAATTTACAGCCCGCAGGATTACTTCAACCTCTTTCAATACCACAACACATTTAGGCTGATATCTCTATGAATTTTGTGGAGGGTTTACCCAAAGTAAAAGGGAAATCAATACTTATGGTAGTTGTGGACAGACTCTCGAAGTAAGCTCATTTTTTACCATTGTCCCATCCGTTTACTACTATATTTGTTGCTACCGTCTTCTTTGCAAAGGTATTCCGACTTCATGGCTTACCGGAATTCATAGTTTCGGACTATGATAAAATTTTCCTCAGCCTGTTTTGGAAGGAATTATTTTGTCAAAGTGGTTCTAAGCTCGCTTTTCCTTCAGCATACCATCCCCAATCTAATGGCCAGACAGAGGTAGTTAACCGAACAATAGAATTGTACCTACGATGCCTCTTTAGTGATTGTCCACGACAGTGGGTCGATTGGGTTCCATGGGCTGAGTATTGTTACAACACCTCATATCACACTGTCCTAAAGGCCAGCCCTTTTCAATTAGTATACTATAGGGATCAACCTCGACTTCTCTCCTATTCAACTAGTTCTACAAGGATTGAAGCTGTGGATAAGGCTTTACAAGATAGGGATGCACTTTTACAAAATGCTCGGGATAAACTCTTGCAAGCTCAACAACGAATGAAGAACACTTATGATTTGGGGCACAGAGAGTTGAATTTTAAAGTCGAGGATTGGGTTTGGTTACGGCTTCAACAATATCGACAATTGACGATAACTAAACAGAAGCATCACAAGTTGTTGCCAAAATATTTTGGTCCTTTTAAGGTCTTGAACAAAATAGGAACAGTGGCCTATTAGCTTGAATTACCTATAGGCAGCAGAATACATGATGTATTCCATGTTTCTTTCCTCAAAGAATACAAAGGACCTCAACCAGATGTGGTAGGAGACTTGCCCTTAGTATATGATGGCGAGGCCTTGCCTACTCCACAAGCTATTATTAATACCAGGCTTAATCGAGGTCGACGGGAACTATTAGTGCAATGGGCAGGATGTCCTCAAGAAGATGCCACTTGGGAACCAATTGATAGTTTTCGAGCAGCTTATCCTGAATTTGAGCTTGAGGACAAGCTCAACTCCGAGAGGGGGAATAATGATATTGATGTTTTCATTGGAAAACAATATCAAAGAAGGAATAGGAATTAGAGTTTTACATTTATTTAATTTCTTTAGGAGTTTTAGTTTTACTAGGTTTTTTATAAACTTTAAATTAGGAATTCTATTAGGACTTTAAATTAGGAATTCGATTAGAACTTTCCTTTTGTAATTAACAGCCTATAAAAAGGCTGCCAATATGAAATAAAGTAAGTATTTTATTTTTATCACAAACGTTAGTTTAGGAAGGCGGTTCAGTCAAGGACGAATATGCCTTTTGAGTAACCATAAGTCGAAGCAAGAATTCTTTCTCGTCTAGACCTGTGACTAGATCCTACGCCAATGCGCATAACATAATCATATTAATATAACTTGCACAATGGAAAAATTTGGACAAAATAATTATAGTGTACATGATGTTTGGCCTAGTGGATGTGAGGTACACAAGACACCCAACAAGACTCCTATACACCTTCTCATCCGCAGGATCTGCCCATCCATTTTCTGAAAATTTTCTTTTTGATTGATTGAGTGCTCACCAAGACTTCTATTCATTGAGTACTCCTATATTTTTGGTTATGGCAGATTGTTTTCCACCCAAGTTAGTAGTTCTAATAGGACCAAAAAGATAAATTTGAATCAATTGTAAAACTCTAATAGTAGACACATCATTAATAGGTTTGAAAGAAACTCTTTTTTGTTTGTCTTTAACACTCACAAACTTTATCAAAATCAATTTTAGGGAAGCCTTTTACTAAATCATTTTTAATCAATTTATGCAATATGTTCATACTAGCATGTCCTAGTTTTCTATGCTATAATTAAGAAATATTTTCATTTTTAGTCATAAAACAAATGTTTGAAGCATTTAAATCATCTAAATGCACCATGTCGATGTTTCCTATTCTATGACTAATAAACAAAATCTTATTAGAAACAATATTAATAACTTTAAACCCATTTGACTAAAGTATGACATTGAGACATTTATCACAAAGATTATGCTTAAAACCGTTGATATATAAAACATTTTCAATAAAAATTGAAGACTTTACCATTAGAGCCAATCTCTTCAATGAGTTCTTTGGAGTTGTCACCAAATGTAACTTCTCCACTTTTTGGTTTTAGTTCAATGAAATGACTCTTGTCACCGGTCATATCTTAAGCATCTACTATCAAGATGCCATGAGTTTCCACTTGTATTGTTCACCTTGAAGCAATGATCCTTTCCCTTACAAACATAGATTCAAGTTTTGATTTTTGGTATCCAAATTCTTTTGGGTTCATTAGCATTAGTTCCCAAAATCCTAGTCTCTTTGGGTATCCACTTAGAGAGGATTTCCTTGCCTTGAGTAATGCTAAGTCCTTTAGAGACCCACACACTCGTAACAAGTTTTCCCTTTAAAATTGCTGTTGATTACTATCAATACTTGGATAATTTAAAATTATGAGGAAGAATGGAACAAGAAGTCTTAACATGTTGCAAAAAAGATAATTACATTAGCAAAGAAGTTAAATGCGAACATTTGCTCATTCCGACTTGATGACTTCAAAGACCAACTTTGGTCCTAGTGTAACTCAACAAGTCTTGATGTTTTCTTTATGGAGTGCTTTCTTATGAGGTGAAAAGAGAAGGGAAATTTAGGTCTCGAGGCTTGTTACAGACAGGAACTGGAAATAAGCAGTTCTTATTAGCAGATATTCTTTTAGAACCTTTACCTTTCACACATTGTCTGATGCACCTTCTATAAATACTTGACAGCGATCTCCTCAAACATTTAGGCTGAATGGAACGTGTCAGATGAAAGATTAGACGTCAAACTTGTGTTGTCTCTAAGTGTTACCTTATGAGGGTCAGTTCAAAACCGAAATTAATCATATTGAGAGCACACTGACCTGATCATCTGTTTTGTTAGAGCCTTTGAGACAATCGTTCATATGATTCTTTGATAGAAAGAAAAAAAGAGAGAAAAAAGGGCATGTTGCTGCCATTTTTTAAATGATTAAATATCGCCGAAGTAATGTCTAAGTCTAATGATTCAAGGCAAAGATAAAAGATCCTAGAACAAGGAAATACCCTTTTCAATTTTCTCAACAACTAGAGTAAAATGAAGAATCAAAATAGATTCTAAGCGAGACAAACAAAATAGGGGTTAGAGACCACTAAATAAAAGAATGCCTAAGGGTTTTTTTTTGAGCATTTTGAGCGTTATTTGACTTGAGTTATGAGAGTACGAATGCTTTTTTCTTCTTTTTTTTTTCGAAAAAAAAAAAAGACAGGGTTAAATGTCTAAATGATTTGCTGGTTTTTGGATTTGACATTCTAATTCCGTACATAGACATAACTTTTTATTAATCATTTTTTTTTCTCTTACAAACTTTGAGCTTATGTTGAAGAGTAAAGAGTTAAGGTTAAACCTCAGCTTTTCGAAATTCTTGTTCCACTTTGATGGTAATGAATAAAAAACCGGACCAATGATTGAAACACCAGTCTTTGATTTAACCTGTCAGTCCAATTGAAAAGAGATTTAAATATGAAACATATTCGTTTGAATATTGAATAAGGTATTAAATGTAGTAAATACTTGAAATGCATTTAATAGTATGCTCTTTAGAAAAGAGATAATTGGGTTTTTTATGGTTTAACTGGCTTTAACTGTTAATTGAAAACCGATTTAATAAACCAAACAAGTTGATTTCTGATTCATTTACCAATCAGCCGCTCCTGTTTCTATTAGCTATTTGACTGGACACTAATGGATTCAACATATTGAAACAGATTCTCTGCAAAGAATGGGTTAGGTTGTCAATATCTTACTATCGCTAGTCATGCTATATGGAGCCTTTTTTACTGACTAACTCTTATGCATTGTGTGGAATTGAACTAAGTTGGAATTGTGTGGAAGACTTCAAGGTTATGAGGAAGTAACATGTTAATTTGGGTTAGGTTGAGAATTTGTTCTAGTTTGAGTCCTTAGAGACTAAAGATGCTAAAAAGTTTCTTTCCTAAGGGAGAGCAGTTGCTTTGGTTCAAAAGATAAAACCGACTTAACAGACCTTTTCAAGATTGTAACGAACTAGCTGACTGATTTTGGTGATAACTCGCATAACCAACCAATTTGGCTAGGTTGGTTATATATAGGTAATTGGGTTGATTTTGGGTTGAATATTTTTCTTATTTAAAAATAATGCATCTGTTATATGTTTGTTGATTCCGTCGGTTTGGTTATATATTTCATGAACTAAAAGCGAACTGATATGACCAAACCGACTAAACTAAGTCGGTTTAACCGACTTTTTGTCAGCCCTAGTTTTCCTGTCTGCATTTGATGCTTCAAACTATAAAATGTACAATAAAAAAGGGAAGTAAACATTGGGAAAGAAAGCAGAAATCCCAGTTAAGGACTTCAAATTCTTCTTAGCAATAGATATGTTTGTAGGTTTTTGGTAGTCCTGTTAATGCAAGTCAGTATACTCCTTAAATTAGATTGGTTTCCAAGTATGTATTTACATTTTTCTGTTATTTGGTTGTTTGGTTATGTATGAGAACATAAGAAATTTGCTATTACTTTTGATAGGGCAGAACATAGGTATGAAAGCATATCATGGTGAATAGTGTAACAAAGAAGTTGATATGGGAAGATTTGGTGCTGGTTTAGTATGATTTTCAAACAGCCAACAAGGCATGGAAACTTGTTTTTCATTAGTTAAATATAGGTTGATATGTAGACATCAATCAACTCAGGTTTGCTGATATTTACAATTCAAATAAGCATTCTCAGATTGTAAACAATTCGGATGCACAAAATTATTCTGTTAATGATCTAGATGTGAAACATGTTTCAGTTTTTATTTGTTACTACATCATGTCCCTTGCTATGCTTGGGGAATTTCGAATCATAATTTGAATATATATAATTAATGTGATTTGATTCTCAAATGGATACAAACATATAATAAACTAACACGTCATAAAAAAAATATGAAAATTAATTAAAATATTAAATGATGCAAAACTTATTATAGATACACGGTTAACACACACACATTTTAAATCAATTCATAATACTTTGTTACACATTAAAAATATAATGTAAATAGAATATGAACATATTTTTTTGCCCATTATGATAAATTATAAAATATATAAGATGACGTAATAAGACACAATACAAACATGACAAGGAAAAAAATTAATCTTTAAATTGAAGCAGTATGATAGTCTATGCAAAACATGAATATACACAGAATGAATTATTAGATAATATATATAAATTCATGAGACATTGAATACAAATACATAAATGTAACGAAATTGAAGTAAATCATGTAAATCTCAAATAACTTTATAAAATGTTAAATTTTATATTAAAATAACAACTCTTTATATATATCTAGTTTTATCTTACCTTCGCTTATATGGTAAATTTTCAATCAAACTATCCCATGTGTTGGGATGGCTTTTATAGATTAGTCATTAGGAATGACAGAAAATTAAACCGATTTCATTGGAAAATGAAGCTTCCTCCGGTCTAATTTGATGCATGGAAATGGTAAAACAAGAAGTTAACTTGTTTCATATATCTGTAAATTTTTTTAGGGTAACTTAACTATGACTCATATTCTCTTTTGATTTTTCAATTATGAATTTTTTAAATTAATTACCTAACTTATTAAGATTATTTTTTTAAGTCCATTTCTGTTAACAAAGGATCACTTAAACCCTAAAAAATGATAAAATAATAATTTTAATCATGATTTTAAAAATTAATCCTCAAAAGTTACAAATAATTTCAATTTAATCTTAATTCTAAAAAATTTAAAGAAATAATTGAAAGTACATAAATATTTAAAAAATATATAATAACAAATTTAAAAAACATATAAAAAAATGTTGACAAGAAATAATATATAAAATACATAAATATTTTAAAAAATATAATAATACATTTAAATTTAATATTAATATTAAATAAAAAAAACCCTCCATCTTTTCTCTCTCCCCCCACCACCGCACTTCCCGTTTACAAATTTAAATTTTATATTAATATTTATAGTATTCTGCTGATATAGCCCATCACAGGGATGGACCCTGCTACTAGAGATTACTTTTGGAGTTAGGATCATGTTAATACTTTGTTGATGCTGCTGTGAACCTACTTTATAGCCCTTTATTACTGATTGCTCAGCTTAATAGACTATTAACATTTATAGTGTTGTGGTTAATAATGTTTCCAGTCAATGTGTCTATGAAAAATACATTTTGATTTTCCGTTAATTAGTGGTCTAAAGAGAAGCTTTTGTTAACTCATTCCTAAAAAATAAATGATATTCAACCATACAATCTATATTAAATGAAATGCTAATGGCTTAGAAGAAGGTGATGATATATTGACGAAACTTTCCTAACATGCTGCCATTTTTACAGCAGCAGCAGAGAGGGAGAGGGGACGGTGGGGGGAGGGGCAAGATGGAGGTTCTTTTATTATTATTATTTAATATTAATATAAAATTTATTTTTATTTTTATATTTGTTGAAAATATTTATGTAATTTTAGTTAATTTTTAGAATTAGGATTAAATTGAGATCATTGTAACTTTTTGAGGGTTAGTTTTTAAAATTTATAACTAAATCAATATAATATGTAAAAGTTGAGTGCTAGATTTGTTATTCTACCAATTTTTTATGGTTTAGGTGACTCTCGTTAGTGTAATTAAGGGAAATGGACAAGAAAACCGATCTTGATTTATTGGGTAACAAATTTAAAAAAAAAATCATAATTAGGTCACCAAAAAATAAACAAACCCATAATTGGGTGACCAATTTAAAAAAAATCATAGTTAAGTGACAGAAAAGAATTTGACCCATACTTGAGTGACCTATAATGTAATTTAACCATTTTTTATTGAATTGGTGGTAAAGTGGCCAAAGTTTCACGTTCAAATCATGAGTTGATATCGATTGGGATTCAATCGTCAATAGAAAATTCTAGTGAACGCTTTTTAAGGAGTGTTTTCCATAGGCTTTCATATAAAACAAAATTTGTATTAGGTTATTCCAGGAAAAGAAAAATAATTACATTGTTTTTTTGGCTAAATTGTAGTGAAAGTCTAATGCAATACTAAAATTTCTAATGGGATATTAATAATTTCTAATTTGAAATTAATTTTTTTTACTGATATCAAAATTTCTAAAGTGATGTAAAAATATCTAATGCAATACCAAAATTTTTAATACCGTTTCATTAGATATTTTGGTATATCAAGTTCTAAACTAAATATCAAAACTTTTAATGGATATCCAAATATCTAATGAGATGCTCTTAAAACTTTCAGAAATTGATTAGGAATTTTAATATAGAGTACGAGTTAAAAAATTTAATATCCGTTTAGAAATTTCAATATCTCTTTGAAAGTTTTGGTATAAAATTTATGAATCAAAATTTTTGAAGCAGATATGCTATGCCAAAACACAATCCTTTCCTCTTAGGACATACAAACAGGCACTGCCTTTTAGCTTCAAACCCTTAATTCAAGAGTCATATGCTATCCTCAACAATATTGTTATTACTGATCAAAATTCACAATATTTCTGTTGTGCAGGATCTAAAATAAGTTTCAAAGTCTTTGATGATTCAGAATGGACATCAAAATCCTTTATCAGTTTTCTTAAAGGAATTTCACGAATCCACCATCCCAAGAATTTCAGCTTTGCAAAGCCAAGAACAAGAATGCTCAGATGATTCCATTGAACGGGATTCATGAGAAAATTCAAGCACGCCAGAAGAATCTGAATCTTCATCTGAAAAACAAATAGAAACAGAAGATGAAGAGAAGATAATGGTAAATTTGTTTACCTTGTTGATTATTCATCTCACAAACCTTTACCAAATAAACAAGTTCAGCTACAGTGAAGATTCTATGGACAGTGCTCAATATCCCCATTCAAATGCAAACAGCTGAAAGCATTTGTCAGGAATCTTCTACAAAGGATTTGGCCATTTCGTTAGAAATTCTGAATGGGAATCCGCACATGATTGGGTTTTTAGTTGTTGAATAATTTGAAGGATCTTTTCTAATTGGAAAGAAAAGAGTTTTGATAATTTGACAAAGGGCTGGAAAAGATTTTTGAATCTTACTCCATTTGGGAGTATTCTCTTTATTTGATGTAGCAATTTTATGATAATATATAATAAACAAAATAAGTTATATTTAATTGATATTGACATATATAATGTGATATTAAAATATATTTTGGTATGCCGCAATACAATATATTTTGATATATAAAATTTCTAAAATACATTATATTTAAATAATATATAATAAAGTACATTTGTATATCAAAATGCATATAAATTTTTTAACCAAATACCAAAATATATAAGGTGAAATTAATGTTAGGATCAATACCAATACGCACCTTTTTTTTTTTTGGCGCATGTTTTGTCAAAATTTATCTTCAAATTTTCTTTCTCCTAGTCATGTGACCCAATAGTTTGCCCAAATTGCTAAAGGATATAGTTAGATATTTTGTTATACCAAATTTTCTAAAAGCATCTCATTAGATATTTTAGTATCTATTAGAAATTTTGGTTAGAAATGTTGTTATTCGTTAACAATTTTGGTATCAATTAGAAATATTTGTATCGTATTAGAAATATTGATATTTGTTAAAAATTTTGGTATCCATTAAAAATTCGCTAGAAGTTTTGGTATCGGTTAGAAATTTTGGTATTGCATTAAAAATATTGGTACGTTGCAAGTTTAGTATTGCATTGAAAATTTAAAAATATCGATACCGTGTTAGAAATTTTGGTATTCACTTGTAATCGATTGCTTTGGTTAAACCTCTTCCTAAGCTTTATTTTGGGAGCGTACAACAAAAACTATCGTCATTCAATTCCTTGATACATCTTACTCTTATCCTTAATTAGAAGAAAATATTTAATAAAAAAAAGTTTGAAAATGGTACCTTAAGGATAGATACTTTCTGCCTCAGATGTTAGTGACAAAACTGGGCAACCACCTACGGTGGGTGTGGCTAATCGGGCTACTGAGAAGGTTTGAATGAGGGAAGATGATTTAGATTTTGACAAGCTTTCAACTGAAGATTTACAAGGACCTTCTTTAAAGGGTTGTTCTAAAGGGAAAAATTTGTTCGAGGTTGAAATTGATTTATTGGAGTCTAATATTGTAAGAGGATCTTCTAATGGGGTCCCATAAATTAATTTCTCGGATCGAGTTTGTTCTCTGATTGATAAGAGTATCGCGAGCACTATAGTACTGAAACTTTTAAGGAGGAAGATTGGCTTTAGTGCGCTTATGAATAAACTTTTGTCTTTGTTGAAGCCATCTCAAAACTTCAATTTGATGGATATAACGAATGATTATTTCTTGGTGAAATTCCAGTTGATGGTCGACTATATGAAAGCCTTGTCGGAAGGCCCATGGCTGATTTTTAGATATTATCTTATTGTCCAACCATGGAGTTCTTCCATCTGTCCTAGTCTTTCTTTCCCAAAGGATGTTGTTTCATGGATTCTATCCTTTTGGTTTACTTGGTGGCTTGTATAAACGCAACATTCTCAAGGCTATTGGAAGTTCAATTGGTAAGGTGGTTAAGATTGATTATAACATGGATCACTAGTCTCGTGGCCGTTTTACGTGTATGGTTGTCTCTGTCAATTTAAATGAATCTTTGATTGATTCGATTAAAGTTGACGAATGGTTGCAACAAGTGGGATATGAGTCACTTCCTAATATTTGTTTTGCGTGTGGTTGTTATGGCCACTTTCGTGAGAATTTATAACATCCTGATTTTCAGTGGTGACAGAACAGTAGTTCGAGACCACAAATTTTTATCGTGTCGACTCGTAAATATTATTTTTAGAATATTTATGAAGTTATTAGAGTCGTATTAAAATTTGGTTCAAAAATTTTAACGTTTAGATAGTTAATTTAGGAAAAAGGACTAAGTTGAAAAAGGTGCAAAATTGTAACAGTCTGTTTTTAGTCAAATTGGAATAGTAGTTTCGGGACCACAAATCCAAATTCAAAATAATTATTTTATTATTATTTTGATGTCTACAGTATGTAATTATATTGGTGTGAAAATTTCATTAAGAAATTTTATCGTTTGATTGGTCAATTTGATAAAAAGGATTAAATCGTGTAAAGCGTAAAACTTGAGTTCTAATACTAAAAGTGTTTAATAGCTATAGAACATTAAAGTTAAGGTCCTTAAGTGGTAATTAGACCATTTTATTTGTGAGTGGACATATATGGACATGTTATTAATTGTTTTAAAGGTTAATTACTGAGATTAGTTTAGTAATTTGATAAATTAGTAATAAATAAACAAAACAAAAGCCATAATTGGTGTTCATCTTCTTCCTTAACCGAAAATAAGAGAAGAAGACACCATTTTTTTTAGCTTTGAAGGTTCAGCCATGGTTCCTTATGCATGGTATGTATTTTTCACTCGTTTTTAATGATTTCTATGTTTTTGTGATCGTTGCAACTAGTTCTAGCTAGCCTAGGGACTATTTTACAAAACTGTTAAAGATTTTAGATGTTTCCATTGATGAAATAGCATGTGTTTTGAAGTTTCTTGATAGATTATGAATGCTTGTTGCTAGGTTTACATATTTTGTAAAGTGATTTTGAGTAAAAATACAAAATAGGGATTTATTTGTGAAAATGTAAAAATGTGTGGTTAAATGTGTGAAAAGTTGATAAACATGGGCTGCTAGGGGCATTATAGTAATTTGGCAATCATGGGTATTAAAGAAATTTCATGAATTTATGATTTTGTGTAATAAGGACTAAATTGCAAAAGTGGTAAAATTCTGGGGAAAAAGTGTAAATATGCTTAAATGTGTGTTTTGGATTAAATTGAATAGAGATATTATTAAATAAGTTAATTTTGAATATATTTAGATCAAGAAAAGCGGAAATCGGATCTAGATCGGGGGGAAACTAAAGTTATCGACTAATTGACTTATTCCGTCGTTTTCACATCTGAGGTAAGTTCGTATGTGATAAATTTCATTATAAGTGTATTTTAAATGCTTTGATATTGTATAAGTTGTGAATACGAGACTTCGGATAAGTTCGACAATGACTCAATGATAATTCCGCATTCAAAATCCCAGTTGAACCTTAGGAATAGTTTAGGATATTAGTGACATGTCATTAGGGGATACATTGAGTTGGCTTCGGGCCATGATATTAGCACGTCGGGTGCGAGTTATATCGATTTGGCTTCGGGCAATAAATATCGACTGATTTGGCTTCGGGCCATGATATTAGTACTTCGGATATAAGTTACCTTAATTTGGCTTCGGACCATGGTATAGGTATTTAATGTGCAAGACTCTTGAGTATCCGACTTCTATTCCAAATGGTTCAACGAGAGAATGAGATTGGTACGAGATGGTACAAGTATGTGCATAAACCATATTAATCGAAGAAATGGTGAATAAAGTATATAGTTTTGTGAATGAGCAATTGAAAGGTTTGTTAGTTGATGTGAATTCATGTATCTATAATCAATTGTTGAATTATATGGATATGATTATATCGAGTTTATTTCATACGAGCTTACTAAGCTTTATAGCTTACATCGTTTATTTTTCTATGTTTTATAGCGAATTCAAAGTTAGCTCGGATTCGGGGATCGTCGGAGATCGCTTCACACTATCCACCTATCACTTGGTACCTATGAACTTTGGTATTTTAAGTATATGGCATGTATAGGGATTTGGTTTTTTTGGTTTATGTATTTTAGCCATTTGTGTTGGCT
The DNA here is from genome assembly GCA_025698475.1 of Gossypium anomalum. Taxonomy (NCBI): domain Eukaryota; kingdom Viridiplantae; phylum Streptophyta; class Magnoliopsida; order Malvales; family Malvaceae; genus Gossypium; species Gossypium anomalum. The sequence continues at coordinate 46,083,361 of CM046961.1, forward strand.
TGTGAACGTGGTATGGTTGTTATGTATATAGCCATGTGAGGTGGTCTATTTGGTTAGTTAATGATGTATACATGGATATAAGTACAAATTCCTTTTTGATGTGGCCTATAATTACTTGGTTAATGGTTGGTTGTGGATGAGTAGCTTAAGTAGTAATTGTTTGTAATTTAGTTTTGGTAAGTTTATGAAATATGGTAAGATTATGTTTGACTAGTTGGATGATTTAAGAGTGTGAAATTTTAGTATTGAAGCACTATGTTTTGGTTGGCAATGAATGATATGAATTGAGCTTGATTTGAGTAGATTTTAAATGCTTAGTTATGCTATGATTTAGTGCCTTATGTGTAGGTGAAGTGTGTATTTTGGTGACAAAATAGCTTGGTAAATAGCCTATTTTTGTCCACACGGGCAGAGACACGGGCGTGTGTCTCAGCCGTGTACGACACACGGTCATGTTACACGGCCTTGTGTCCCCTGATGTTGAATTTGAAACCAAGTCAGTATGCTCCACACGGCTTCACACGCGGGCGTGTGACTTGGCCGTGTGGCATAAGTCAGTATACCCTACAGGTTTGGCACGGCCTAGTGTCACTGGCCGCAGTTCAAAGCTTGTGACCATTGCACCAAATGCATCCGATGGAGGTCTATTGTTTAGATAGGGATTATTTGGCCCACTAGAACTGGCCCGATTTAAGGAACTGTTGGAGAAGCTTGTCAGATTGAAACCTGGTTGGCCCGATAAGGAAGATATGACAACTTAAGCTGATTTGGTAACTAATCTTAGAAGATAGAGGGAATCATATCTTGTAAAGATTAGATAGGATTTGATATGGTATATCTTGTAAATCCCTTAAATCATGGGATATGGTTAATCTTGTCCGTCGATGTAAATGTATCTTGACCGTCGATTTTGTGGAGCTCAACTATAAATAGAGAGCATCCCCCTTATTTGTACGGACTCCATTCATTGTTTCATTATTCTTTGTGAATAAGAGAATAGAGAGCATTTACTCAAAAAACTTTGTGGGCATCCATTCTGTTGTTCTTTTGGTTTCTTCTTTTGGCATAAGTTTGCTTCCGCTCTACGATTGGTGCTTTGGAGGAGTTCTTAACGAATCCCCACTCGAGTAAAGACTGACTTAGGCGAGTTTAGACGAACGGGTCGCCTAAAGCCTCACGGATCGCGAGACGAAGGATTTAGCCCTGTGACACTAGCACACGGCCTGGCACACTGGTGTGTATGACCATTTTTAGGACACACGGGCTAGCCACATGGGTGTGTGTATTGGCCATGTGACCCAAGTCAGAGAGTTACATGGATTGGACATAGGCTGGGACACGGCCATGTGCTCCCATTTTGAATGTCCACACGGCTTGTGACACGGGCGTGTCTGTTGGGCGTCTGAGAGACACGGCTGGACCACACGAGCGTGTGTCCCCTGTTTTATGCAAAAATTTTCTAAGTGTTAAAAAATTTCTTAAGATATCGGTTTAGTACCGAGCCACCCTGAGTCCATGTTTAGGGCCTCGTAGGCTCGTATTAGGGACATTGATTGAGATTGATTGATAATTATATAAAATGTGAAACTATATGCATAGTGAATGTTTAATTGTTTTATAAGTTTGGTAATGCTCCGTAACCCTATTCTGACGTTGAATACGAGTGAGAGGTGTTACAAAAATATAGTATTTTAGTGATTTAATGGCTTGATTCTTAAATTATAAAGGGCCAATGTAGTAAATAGTCCTTAGAAGTGACATTGGATGGCATTATGTATTAAAATTATAAAACAATTTATACTTTAATGGCAAAATGGTAAATTTTAAGAAATTATTTCTTCTTCATCTTTCTAATTCACCTTGCTGAAACACCATAGGAGCTCAAGTTGGAGGCTCAGCCATATTAAACTCTTGCATGTGAGTCCATTTTGATTCGATTTCTTGTAATTTTTATGTTTTTGAGATCGTTGCAACTAGGTCCAGCTAGCCCGTACCTTCGTTTTTTATCCTGTTAAAAATTTTGGGAGTTTCCATTGATGAATATTCAATTTTTTTTATGAATACCATGTATTTGGAACTTTGATTGTGTTGTTTGATGATTTTGTAAAGTGATTTTTAATAGATTTTGATTTTAGGATTAAATTGTGAAAATGTCAAAATTTTAGGGTTTGATAGTGAATTGAATATTCATTAGGGACTGCTTAAGGGTGTAGTGTTTTTGGATGAAATATTGACTTGAGAAAAATAGTTAATTTGATAAATTTGAGGTTAAGGGACTAAATTGCAAAAATTATAAAAGTTTGGGGTAATTGTATAAATTTGGAAAATAAAAGGGTATTAATTGTAAAATAGTTTGGAATATGAAATGTCTACTAATAATTGAGGAATTTTACATTTTAGATCAATATCCCGTAGATACTTGTGAAAAAGGAAAAATAGCGGAATAGTCACTGAACTTCTGCAATTACTACAATTCAGTCCAGGTAAGTTCGTATGGTTAAAATTTAACATCTATATGGATTGTGGAATAGTATAACATGATATAAAATGCATATATTCAATTTTTGATAATTATTATTTGAGATATATTATTGAATTTGATTGCTCGGATTGAATTGAATGCGGGATAGAGTACAGTCATGATATGGAATGTTGTAAGAGATTGAAGTGGAGATGATTTGGAGGGATGTATATATTTATTTCTCGAATAAATCGAGGTTCAGCATTTGTTGCGAACTCTCGTGTTATATTCTCTGTTTGGTTTGTTTCGGTTGGACTAGCTCTTATGAGCATTGGCATGTTACGGTTGGATTAGCTCTTATGAGCATCGGCGTGTTATGGATGGATTGACGATCTACTTTTATCCGTAAGTCGTTCTTCAAATGAAAATTTTGGTAAGGTAATCTGTTTAATGAATTTGAAGGATTTGTTATATATTTGAGTATTGATCTGAACATATATGAATTTATCGGTTGAAATTGGGATTACATGAAATTCTCATGGTTGATTTGTTATTGTTTGAATTCTTATATTTACTTCGGTAAGATTTATCGTTTAATACGTTGAACTTACTAAGCTTCATTGAGCTTACTTGTGTTATTTAATGTCCTTGTAGATACTCAGAAGGTTGGACGTTCGGATCAGCACTCAAGTCACACTATCCAGCTTAATTCGATTGTTTTTGGAACACTTATTTCAATTATATGACATATATAGGCTTTTGTGTTGCAATTATTAATGTTTTGGACTATGTAAATATTCTGGATGATCTTTTGTATAAATGGCCAACTTATATAATATATGAGAATGAGGTGTAATTTTTATGCTAACATGAATGATATGTGTTAAGGAAATGTTGTGATTGAGGTACCTTTGATAGGTAATTAGATAGGTATTAGCTTGAATGAATTGATAAGTTGTATTGATGTTTATTTTGATGCATATATACTTGCGGTACCAATGAGGGTACATTGGTTAGGCACTTAATAGGTTGATTTTGGTATGTTTTTGGCTTTATTAATGTCATTTTGGATAGGTATTTTGGTTGGTATTTGAATTTCTTAGGGTCCAAGCAAGATTGAAATGATAAACTTGTGGTTTAAAGTTCATTTTGGGTCCACACGGCTTGAGACACGGGCGTGTGCCTCAGCCTTGTGTGACACACAGCCATGCGGCATAGCCGTGTGTCCCCTGTAGGTCTTAAAGGTTGCATTTCAAGAATTACACGGCCTGGCACACGGGCCTGTCAGGCCATTTTGAAGGTTACAAGGCCTAGCACACGGGCGTGTGGCTTGGCCGTGTGACCCTAGTGAGAGAGTTACATGGGCGCGGACACGGGCTGAGACATGGCCGTATGTCCCTATTTCGATTGTTACACGACCTGAGACACGGACATAAGTCTCAGCTGTGTGAGTCACATGGCCGTGTGACCCTTACAATCCAATTTTTCTAACTTTTTTTTAAAATTTTCAAATGTTTTCGATTTAGTCTCAGATTATTTCTATTGTATTTTTAGGGCCTCGAGGGCTCGTTTAAGGGATGTTGTGATTGTGTTTGAATGTAATTAGATTATGCTTACATTGATGTACAATTTTGAATGGTTTATTGTTCTGTTTATATAGTAATACTTTGTAACCCTATTCTGGCGATGGATATGGGTTAAGGGTGTTACATTTAGTGGTATCAGAGCTACAGTTTAATCAGTTCTCAGACTAAACGTAACGTGTGAAATGTCAAGAATTACATGCCATATAAATCTGCGATAGTGTGACCTGTTTGATCTGATCTAACTTTTGTTTTTCTTATAGATTGTAAATATGTCAAACGGATCTGATCGTGCTGACAATGATGAGGTTAATAGTAGTGTACCAACCTCTGAACATGGAACAAGTAGCAATGTTTCGATTCCTCTAGTACAAAAGCATGAACTTAAACACATGTTCTTTGGATTTATGATCCAGTGGTTCAAGGAGATTATGCAAATGAATAATTCGGCTCAACGACCTCTACCCCTGTTATACCTCTAGTTGCACCTCCACCTCCTCCTATGATTGAGCCTGGTCGACGTATTCCATTAGAGAAGCTTAGAAAGTGTGGTGCCGAAGAATTTTGGGGTAGATCAGAAGATGATCCAGTTAAAGCTGAGTACTAGCTTCAGAATATCTGGCAAGTTTTCAAAGAAATGGCTTGCCCTCCTAATGATTTTCTTAGATGTGCTGTTTCATTATTAAAAGAGGAAGCGTACAGTTGTTGGTCTACGATAGTAGCTGTAGTATCGAGGGAGAAGATTTCCTGAGAATTCTTTCAGACCGAATTTAAAAAGAAATATGTCGAGAAAATGTATCTGGACAAAAAAAGAGAGAATTTATTGAATTACGTTAGGGAAATAGATCGGTAGCTGAGTACGAGAGAGAATTTGTATATCTCAGTACATATGCTTGAGAAATTGTACCTACTGAAGAAGAAATGTGTATCCGATTTGAAGATGGCCTGAATGATTGAACTAAGTTGGGAGCCTATTACAGATGTGGGTCAACTGATCGCTTTCTCTGAAGTTAAAAGAAAATGAAGAACAGCATGAAAAACAAATGTCTACCTCTCAAAAAAGTAGACGTCCGGGCTAGAATAGTGTTGCTGAGCCTACTCGTACGGGAGTAAAGACACTGTCATTCGTCAAAGGCTAGAGCACCTGCTCACATATACACCATTAGAGTTAGAGAGGAAGCTACTGCTCCTGATATGATTGCTGGTTTATTCTATCTCTTTGATGTTACTGTGTATGCATTGGTTGACCCTAAGTCAACTCATTCTTATTTTTGCACTGCATTAGTAACATAAAAGAAATTACCTATTGAATCTACTGAATATGATATTCAAGTTACTAATCCACTAGGTCAGAGTGTGATAGTTAACTTAGTTTGTCGTAAATGTCCACCAAAAGTTAGAGGCTGTGAATTCCCTTTTGATTTGATGTTATTTCCCTTTTGGGAAATTAATGTTATTCTGGGTATGGATTGGCTATCGTTGCATGATGCTATAGTAAACTGTAGTTAGAAATGGATTGATTTGAAATGTCAGATAGGAGAGATGATTTTAGTTGAGTCTAAGAGTCTGAATGATGTTAGAATTATTTTAGCTATTTCTGCATAGAGATTGATACATAAAGGTAATGAAGTGTTTCTAGCATACATTCTTGATACCAGAGATTCATAATCTAATTAGATTAGTTACTGGTTGTTAGTGAGTTTACTGACCTGTTTCCTAAAGAGTTGTCGGGTTTACATCTTGATCGTGAAGTTGAATTGGGATTGATTTGGTTCTTGAAATTGTACTGATATTGATATCATTGTATAGTATGGCACCAGTTGAATGAAAAAAGTTGAAAGCATAGTTCCAAGGGTTGTTGACAGAGGGTGTATTCGACCAAGCGTGTCTCCCTAGGGTGCATCTGTGTTGTTTGTGAAAAAGAAAGACGGTTCATTGAGATTGTGTATAGACTACAAACAGTTGAACGAAGTGACGATAAAAAATAAGTATCCCTTACCATGTATCAACGATTTTTTTGATCAATTAAAAGGTGCCACAGTTTTCCCGAAGATAGATCTCAGATCTGGGTATTATCAATTGAAGGTTAAAGACTGCGATATGTCAAAGACTACTTTCAGAACTCGTTATGGTCGTTATGAGTTTTTGGTAATGCCATTTGGATTGACCAATGCCCCTGCTACTTTTATGGATTTAATGAATTGGGTTTTTCAACCTCATTTGGATAGATTTTTTGTTGTGTTTTTTGATGATATATTGATCTATTCCAAGACAGAATTCGAGCATGCTCAATGTTTGAGAATCATATTATAGACCTTGAGAGAAAAATAGTTGTATGCAAAGTTTAGTAAATGTGAATTCTGGCTTCGCGAGGTTGGATTTTTGGGTTACATCGTATCATCAAATGAGATTCGAGTTGACCCAAGTAAAGTTTCTACTATGATGAACTGGAAAACTCCGAAGAATGTTTTTGAAGTGCGAAGTTTTTTGGGTTTAGCAAGTTACTATCATCATTTTGTTAAAAAAAATTCAATTATTGCTTCACCAATGACTGGGCTACTAAAGAAAAATGTCGAGTTTGTTTGGCCCGATAAGTGCCAATAGAGTTTTGATCAGCTAAAGAACATGTTGATAGAAGCCTTAGTGTTGACTTACCTGAATCTGGGATAGCGTATGCTGTTTATAGTAATGCGTCTCTCAACGGTTTGGGTTGTGTGGTAATGCAGGTAGGGAAAGTAGTAGCTTATGCTTCTCGTCAGTTAAAGTCGTATGAAAGAATTTTCCTACTCATGATCTCGAGCTGGTGACAATTGTAGTTGCTTTGAAGATTTAAGACATTATTTATACAGAGAGAAATGTCACGTGTTTATAGATCATAAAAGTTTAAAATATCTGATGACTCAAAAGGAATTGAATTTCAGACAGAGACATTGGTTAGAGTTATTGAAAGATTATGAGCTGATTATTGATTATCATCCGGGAAAGGCTAATATAGTTACGGATGCACTCTGTCAAAAGTCATCACTGTTTACACTTTAAGCATTGAACGCTCATTTAACTCTGAATGAAGATGGTTCTATACTGGCAGAGTTGAGAACTAAACCCCTGTTTCTACAACTAATTCGAAAATTGAAAAATGAAGATTCGAGGTTGATGATGAAATGGCAGATGGTTCAGAATAATATGAGTACTGAGTACAGTTTTGATGATAGTGGTACATTATGTTATCATGATAGAATTTACGTTCCGAATGATCTAGATTTAAAATGTGATATTTTGTCTGAAGCTCATAGTAGTATGTACTCGATTCATCCAGGTAGCATGAATATGTATTTTGATTTGAAACATATGAATTGGTGGCCAGGTATGAAATGTCAAATCTATGAATTTATAGCTATGTTTGATTTGTAAGCTGGTAAAAGTAATTTGCATGTAACAGAGAATGAAATCTTCTCTTTATTTTTTATTATTATTATAACTATTATTATTTCTTATTATATAATATATATACATTTTATACTATTTATTTATCATAACATATATATACATATTAGGTTAGCATAATATATATAATATATATAATATATATACATGGCATAAACGTTCATTATGACCATCCACTTAAATGAAACAAAGGCATAATTGTTTCTTTAGTCCCTTTAATTTATTTCAATTTATAATTTAACTTTTAACTAATATGATATTTAGTCCATGTACCTTAACAACTCCTAATTTCATGAAATTTACTAATAAAAAATTAATTCACTACTAAACTAGCCTCATAAATATTTAATAAAAATATTTACGGGTCCGATCTACGAGTACAAAGTCCCAAAAATACACTTTTCGACACCCCTGACTATCAGGTCGTTATAACCTTGGACGAAATAGTTTTCTCCATTACAATTGTTCCCCCATAGTGTTGTTGCATGGCTCTGTATACCGAGTTTTTTAGGATCATTGTACAAGAGAAGTATTCTCTAGGCTATGGATGAAATGGTGGGGAATATAATCAAAATTGATTTAATGACAAATAAAGGAGCAAAAGGTCAGTTTTCCAGATTTGCAATTTAAATTGACTTAAGGAAGCCGCTCGTTTCTAGGATAAGTATTGCTAGCAGGATCCACAGAGTAGAGTATGAATCTTTTCCAATAGTTTGTTTTGGTTGTGGCACATTCAAGCACTTGAAAGGAGATTGTCCTCAATCAAAGATAGTGGAGAATAATGAGAAAAGATCGGGTGAAGCTGAGGATCCTATTAGATTAGACCAATATGAAAACACTGGATCAATGCAAGAATGGATTGAAAATGAAAGGTTTGGTGAGTGGATGATTGTGGATTGCTGGAATCGTAGACAAATAGGAGGACCGATGATGGACAAGAGAGTGGAAAAGGAAACAATCTTTTCAAATCTCGATTTAATATTTTTTCCAAAATAGGTGTCTCACAGGATGATAACAACGAGAATAGTGCAGGTATTTTTAATATCAGGAAATATAAGGAACAAAGATAATTTACCTGTTAAATTATCAGGTGAGGGTAAAGAAAATTTCTCTAAATCTATTACAAAGTTTATGAATGGGATAAAATTTGATGAGGGTAATAAAGGGAAGAATACTAAAGCTAAAGGCCATAGAAAAGGGGTTATGGCTGTAAAAGGGTAGGTTAATAAGCAAGCTGTGGGTGGGCCTAGAATGGAGAATCAGGGTGGTGGTATTGAGGAGACCGGGATGAGTTCTAAAACTCTCAAGATTGGGCTGAAAGTGGGGTCTAGGTTACCTAAATTTGGTACCAATGGTAACCAAGGAATATTGGATAAAAAATTTCACTCAGTTCATAATTTCAAAGAAAACCAGAACCGAAATTATTTAGTTGGTTCTTCTCCTCTTATGGGAAATGAACTAGGCATCAAAAATCTTATTCCTCATTCTGCACTCCCTCCTTTTTTGAAGGAAAATAGGATTAATAATACTCTGAGCTTTGAATATAGAGGAGATGGGGAAAATCTTGATGGCCCGGTTGACATGGTTCTTGTTTGATAGGTTATCCAAGGAATGGTGGATCGTATTGAGGTGGAGGGTAGAGCTGCGAACTTGCTAGAAGAGGACACGGAACTGATGGTGTTGGACTAGACTGTTAACGGACAAATTTTGGGTCGACCATCTGGAGTAGACCATGAGGGTGAAAGCGACGCGACACTCATGGATGATTCATTTGATGAGTAATGGTGGCTCGAATAAGGCTACTGCTAGTTGTCTGACTTTCTAGCAGGTATGCTCAGTTTGTGAGTTGAAGGATCTTTGATTTATAGGTCCCAAATTCACTTGGAATAGAGGGAATATATTTGAACGCCTTGATAGAGCCTTACGCAATTCTCGTTTCGAGCTAATGTTCCTAAATACTGCTATTTTTCATATGCTGAAAATCAAATCTAATCATCGCCTACTCTTGATTTCATTTGGAAGCAAGATAATAACAAATTCCCTTTGTCCTTTCTGGTTCCCAAGTGGTTGGTTGTCTCATAGCAATTTTAGTTCTATGGTTAATGAGAATTAGAATAGTGAGATCTCGTTAAAAGATTCGGTTAAGAAGTTTATAGCAGCAGTGAGAACGTGGAATAGGGATGTTTTCAAGCACATTTTGAAGAGGAAGAGGAAGAGGAATATAATGCACCAACTTGATGGCATCCAAAGAGTGCTGGAGAGGTTTCGATGTAAAAACCTTCTTAATCTTGAGAAATCTTTACGAGTTGAACTTAAAGGAATTATGGACTTAAAAGAGAGTCTTTGGCGACAAAAAGGCGCAGAGTGATTGTTTGACTCTTAGAGATTGAAACACCAGGTACTTCCATTGTAAGGCTAACTCAAAGAGACATTTTAATGAGATCAAAGTTCTAAGATAGTCTGATGGTGAGTAGTGCTATGATGAGGAAGTGTTGAAAGTCAGAACTATTCTTTTCTTTAAAAAGTTGTATGTAACACCCCTTACACGCATTCCACACCAAAACAGTGTACGAGATATTACCAGAACATAACACATACCATTAAATAAAACCGAGACAAAAATATGGCATCCAATTGGAACATGAAACATTATAACATATGTCTTTAACAATATTAACCAACTTCAATGGCTTGGAACAAAATAATCGATCACATACTGCAGCCTATATTTTAAGCCTAGGCAATTATGACATGTAACAAAAATAACTAAGCCTACTATACATGCCATAATTCAAAATTTTTAGTTCAAATACCAAAAGTATTGATAGTGCGGACAGATCTTCAACGATCTCTAACTCCCGTGCTAGCTGGATGACGCTATAAAACAAAAAAGAGAGAAAAGAAAGTAAGCTTATTGCTTAGTAAGTAAGTATATAAATAATAAATAAGGAATCTAATACGTTTACAAAGTAAATCATATTTATTTTTAATTTCACTATTTACTCCAATTTGATCAAGCTGTCCCTCCTGCGTCATGTTCACTAAATAAATCATAACTCGAGTTACGAAACTCGAAATCCAATTCCGTAAATTTTCCTTGAAACTAGACTCATATATCTACTTACTAATTGTTTTTTAGAATTTTTGGTCAAGCCAATTAGTACAGTTTATTAGTTAAAGTCTCCCCTGTTTCAGGGTTCGGCCACTCTGACCCCTGTATATTACGATTCATATATCTCTCTATTCAGAGTTTCAATGACTATGCCATTTGTTTCTTATAAAACTAGACTCAATTTTCTTTACAATTTATGGTAAATTTTTAAAATCTGAACAGAGGATCATGCAGTCATTCTGAACAGGTCTCACAAAAATATAAATTTCTCAAAATATAAGATTCCTTTACTTTCTCTGTTTCTTTTACGTGGAAGCTTTAAATTCATATCTCATTCAACCTCTACTTAATTTCCCATTATTTTTGGTGATTTTTCAAATTCACAACACTGTGTCTGTCCAAAACAGTATTATTGCTAATTCACTCTTTCACACTTTCTTTATATTAATCTCATTTTAACATGTATATCACAATTCATTTTCACCACATTTCATACATCACAAGTATAGGTCCATGATTACAATGTCACCATAAAGCCATCCCGTTAAACAATTCGGATCAATTCCCGATAGTTGATGGTTTCAGCACACAGCTCCACCATCATATTTAATATAATTCGGCTCTCTTGTACACATGGTGAACACTTAGTACCACCCATGTGACCTAGCCAATTTATCTCGTAGCTCTCTTGTCTACATGGTGTCCTTCACTTGGAATCACACATGCGACCTAGCTACATTTATCTCTCCCGTAGCTCTCTTATCTACATGGGATACATCCCGTATCACACATGTGACCTAGCCACTACATAGTATCTCGTAGCTCTCTTGTACACATGATGTGCACTCAGCACCATACATGTGACCTAGCTACGCTCCATCTATTTTATTCAATCTTTCCGAATGTTTAACCGGGATTTCTCTCTCTGTTACTTATTTCCATTCTTCCAATAGTCGATTTATGCTTCAACATCAGCTAATATATAGAATAGGCTGAAATATAAAAATGTAAATGACGTTAATGTATTATTTACATACAAACTTACCTCAGTGCAAAATATGGAAATTTTGCAATTTAGTCCAAAACCTTTTCCTTCCCCCGTTCAAGATCGATTCCACGCCTTTCTTGATCTTTAACAACACATTTAGCCCATTTAACACTCATACTATTTATTTCAATCCAAAAATCACATTATGCAAAAATTACATTTTTGCCCCCTAACTTTTACAAAATTACGATTTTTCCCCTAGGCTCAAAAATTTAATTTCAGCCCTTATTCTTATGTTTAATGACATGTTGATCATTTTTATCTTCTATGGAAACATCAAATTCTCGCTCTAACACATAGTTATGAACAACAGGTATTTTTACCGATTATACCGTTTTGCTCGTTTTCGCTAAAAATCACTTAGAAAAGATCGTTCTCCTAACTTCAAACATTCATATTATACCATCAAACATCAAAATACATACATATCATTCACGGGTAAATTTTTAAACATAAACCCTAACTCGAAATAATGGTAGAAATAGGTAGACCGAGTTACGAGGATTTTAAAAATGTAAAGAACATTAAAAACGGGGCTTGAATGCACTTACTATTGAGCTTGAAAACTTGGGAAAAACCATAGCTATGGAGAACATGGAAGTTTCGGCCAGCTTGATGAAGATGAACACATTTTTTTATTATTTTTCCCATTTTATTTCATTTTATATGCAAATGACCAAAATGCCCTTACTACTAAACTTTCTAATAATTCCATCCATGTCCTAATTTTTGCCCATATAAAAGATAATGGTCTAATTTTCATTTAAGGACCTCTACTTAAAACCCCCATTTCAATCTAATACTTTATCAATTAGACACAAACATTTTTCACCTATTTCAATTTAGTCCTAAGCGTCAAATTAAACATCAAATCGATAAAATTTCGCAACGAAATTTTCACACAATTAGGAAATCATAATATAAACACTAAAACTTAATCATAATAAATTATTATTATTTTTTTTTAAATCTCAGATTCGTAGTTTCGAAACCACTATTCTGTTTTGGCCCTAAATCTGGCTATTACATTGTATACAATAGATGTGTTTAGTATGGGTTGATTTCCTATTAAGAACATGCTCTCCATTTTTGAACTGGGTTTTTTGGATTACATTGGGAAAATTCCTTCTCATCAAGAAGTTCATAATGCTCTCTTTGAGATGGCACCGTTTAAAGTACTGGGGGTAGACGGACTTCATGCCCAATTTTATCAGAGCCAATAGAATATTATAGGAGAGTCGCTAGTGTGCATGGTTAAAAGGGTGTTTGAAGAAGGTAATGTTGAATCTTTTCTTAATAAAATGTTGATTGTGCTAATCCCCAAAGTAAGTTCTCTAGAGTCAATCTCTCAGTTCTGACCATAAGCTCATGTACAGTGCCTTACAAGGTTCTAACAAAGGTAATTGTGAATTGTCTCAAACCTATCATGTCGTATCATATTGTAGCTAATCAACTATCTTTGTTGGGGGAAGAAATATTATGGATAACGTGATTATTGCTCAAGAGGATGTTAATTCAATGCAACACAAAAAGGGGAAGAAAGGATGGATGGAAATCAAAATCAATATGGAGAAGGCTTATGATAGATTGAGATGGGAGTTTATTGATGACACACTTTTAGATGCACAAATTCCCGAGACATTAGTTCATGTCATTATGCAATGTGTCATATATTCTTCCATGCAAGTTTTGTGGAATGGGTGCTTCATAAATGAATTTCTCCTTTCAAGAGGTGTAAGGCAAGGGGATCCTATTTCTCCTTATATATTTGTGTTAACTATGGAGAAGCTTGGCTGGGCTATTAAGTTGGCTGTCACTAAATTTACCTGGAAGCCTATTCGGCTTAAAAGGGGAAGGCCTCCAATATCACATCTTTTTTTTTGTGGATGATCTAGTACTGTTTTAAGAAGCAAGTAAGGAAACTGCTGTAGCCATGAAATTTGTCCTTCACCAATTTTGCTTGTTTCTAGCTTACAAAATGAATGCAAAAAAATAAAAAATTCATTTTTCAGCCAACACTAATAAGCTAGTTAGGGATATGGTTGGTAAAGAGTTGGGTTTTTAGGAAGTGGATGACTTGGGGATCTATTTTAGAATGCCTTTGATCCATAAGAAATTTACTAAGAGTACGTTCCAATTTATTATAGATAAGGTGCAGAAGAGGCTTAACGAGTTTAACACTAAACTCTTTTCTATGGCTGGTCGAATCACTTTGGCCTAGTCAATATTGTTGGCCACCCCATGTTACTTTATACAATCAACCATGATTCCTGTAGGTGTCTGTGACAAGATTGAACAAATTATTAGGAGCTTTGTTTGGGACTCCATGAGAGATGCCAGGAAAGTGCACTTAGTTAGTTGGGAGCCATGTTGCCAATCTATGAAGTGCAGGGTTCTTGGATTCAGGAGAATGAACCCCCAAAATCGCTCTTTTCTTATGAAGGCAAATTTTTAATTTATGACCAATGTGGATGCTTTTTGGGTACGATTGTTGTGGCATAAATATAAGATAATAGATCGATGCCCCAAATCTATTTACCGATCTTGTTGTTTTTATGTTTGGCACTCTTTATCAAATATTTGGGAACAGTTTACGTAGTACATTTCTTGGAGAATAGGCGATGAGAAAGATGTGGATTTTTTTGACGATGTTTGGATCCTTGAATTGGGAGTGACTCGAAATCATATGTTAGCTAACTCGAATAGAGTGGAACAAATCAAGGTAGTTGATATGGTTAAAGCAGATGGTCAGTGGAACTGGTCATCACTTTAGTGGTATGTTGGTAAAAATGTCTTGGACTATACAGCAGTGTGCCCTCCTCCTTGTGAAATGGTCGGGAGAGACATTTGTCTGTGGCAATTTCATAGAGCTAGGAAGTTCTCTGTCAAAGTGGCATACAACAGTTTAGTACAGAGGGATGACTAGGCAGGGGACAATGTTTGGAGTGGAATTTGGATGACTAATCTGCCACCAAGAATAAAAAATTTTCTCTGGCTAGTTGTACACCAGAAACTATTAACAAATTTTGAAAGGAATAGAAGGAATTTGTCTCTCTCAAAGGACTGCACTATGTGTTGCAATATTCAAGAAACATTCATTCATACCCTATGTGATTGCTCTGTTGCGGCTAAGGTATGGGAAAAGGAAATACCCTCAAATTAATTGTCTCACTTCTTTAATTTAGATCTTTTGGATTGGGTAATTACCAGCTTGAATGGCAATTTTGGGGGAGATGATGCCCATGCGAGGCTTTTTGTTATTTTATGCTGGCTACTGTGGAAGAATAGGAATAAATTTATTTTTGAACAAGTTTCAAACAGGCCTGATGAGATTGTAAGCAGGACTGAATGCTTTGTCTCTAATATCCGGGAACCACTAATAAGTTCAGGGTAATTGGGAGTTAATTAAGGTATCAAGGTGAAATGGCATTCGCTGAGTAGTGGAAGGGTAAGTTTAATGTTGATGGGTCTTTTAATATGAATGGGGTGGTGCGATGCGAGATTCTGCTGGGAATTGGTTGGTAGGCTTCAGGAAATATATTGGGAGAGGTTCTGCTCTAAATTCTAAATTATGGGCTATCTTAACTGGTCCTGAAATGGCTCAACTAAAAAACAATAGTAAGATTATTGCTGAGAGTGAGTGCTTGGATGCTATTGAGATGATATTGGGAAATTCTATGAATACTCTTTTGATGACACTTCTACGACAAATTATGGAAGCTAAGAGGCAGTTACAAGAAGTTAAATTCTAGTTTGTTCCATGGGAGGGTAATAAGGTGGTAGATTGGCTAGCTAAATCATGCTTAAATAATGATGTTGAACTCACTCTTCTTGAGTTCCCTAACTTCCCTGTTAGAAAACTTTTGTTAGAAGATAAATTTGGTGCATCACATATAAGAAGTACTTGATCTAAAGGCAGTCGATTGCCTTCTTTCATCATAAAAAAAGTTATGATAGCTTTACCGTAAAAGAATCTATGAAGAAATATATGTAATTTTCTTTATTCAATGGATTCATAATGACTAATTAATTTAGTTCCATTTTTAAACTTTAATTATTTAATTATAATTAATTAAATAATAATTTGAAAACCTTAAATTAATTCTCAAGTCATTTCTATACTTAGAATAGAAAACACATTCATTTGTGAATATGACCCATTTCTCTAACTTTGTCATTCCCATTCATTTGGTTTTACAGACAATTCTTTTATGGTTTCAATGAACTAGAAGAGGGATTGATTGAAAATTTATAATTAGGGCTCAAATAATTTATAATAAAATTTTAGCTTTTTGCCTATTGATTTGTCGTAAATGGATATAGCAAATTAGGCTTTCCTTTTATACTTACGGAGCTTGTTCTCGAGCAAATTTTTATCTTTTCCATGGTTTTTCATAGTTTTTAGAATTTCGATTTAATAAGTGAAAATGCCTCTTTTTACTTATTTTGAGACCCAAATTGGCAATAGTGCCATTGGGGGGCCTAATCTGTGATTAAATGTTGTAGGGATACGTTGGAGGCCAAAATCGAGTAGGAACTTCACAAAGGAGAGGATATATTGATATCCTACTCTTGGAATCCCGATACCTCCAATAGGCCCAAAGAATGAAGACTGGCTATAGTGGTATCACGATATCCACTTTGGGTATTGCGATACCCACTTGCCAAAGGAATACCCCAAGCCAAGCCTGTTAATGGTATCACGATATTTTGTCCTTGGGTATCACGATACCAACATCTTCAAGGGAAAAAATTGACGTCAAGGGTAGTTGTTGTTCAACTGAAGGGGAGAGAGATACATTAGGCTTAATTTTAGATAGTCTCTCTTAGATTTTCTTTAATTTTTCTCTACTCTTTTCTATTGTTCTTATTTTTTATTATCTTCCATAGTTGCAATGTTTATTTTTCTGCATTTTCCTTCTTCTTTTTGTTGTTATTGTAGTTAGTTAAGTTAGTTAACACTGAAGCTTAGGTTTATTTGCACCCTTATAGCCTTTTTCTTTGCTTGTAATGACATTTCAATCTTCTAGTTTAATGTATTTTAGTTTCCTTTAGCTTAGTCTGTTAATGAATTTACCTTTGATGTTTTTAGCCTTTATTTCACCATTGAATGCTCAACTTTATTTTTCTTTCAAGTTTTAGCTTAAAAATCCCAACTTTCACCTTTTCCTCAAGTTTTATTTTCATGGCTGCAATGATTTCTTCTTTTATGTTTGTTAGCTTAGTTTTTCATATGGGTAACTAAACCTTTAAGAGGGTTGGTTGATGGAGATGTGGTGAGCTAATTTTTGGATGGTGGACTGAATTGTAATAAACTAGACTAATTTGAATGAACCTAAAAACTTAGGATTGACAAACTTAAGGGAAGATTTAGGAAAGTGAGACTGAGAGAAATCTTGTTGAGCACCAATTCATTAGTCTCAAGTTAGTCAGTGAGATCGATAGATAAACTAGACTAAGTTGTCTAATTTGGTAAAATTGAGAGCGAGAGGTAAAATGGAACCATTTTAGGAGTTTAAGCAATTTAGATCCCTAATTCAAGGATGGGTGAGCCACATCGAAATCAATCAACCATCGTTTGCTACTTATTAGTTAATTTTGAAACTTTTCATGTTTTCCAATTTTGTCCTTTGTAGCTAGCTCATAGATTTGCATAATTATTATTGACTTTATGATTTTCTGTACTATAATGTTTATCGATTAGTTGGTTAGACTCCTTGTTTTGCATGTCCATTAGCTAGAAAATTTTCAATCATTGACTCTCTTGGGTTTGATCCTTGGAGTACTTTGTACCCTATTTTATAATTATATTACAACTAACCTGTCGCACATGCAGACACCACACGTATTAGTTCTATTTGATCGTTGTCTCTATTTGTTGATTTTTCTTCCTCTCATAGTTTGCGAGGGCAACGAGTTGAGGGCAGTCACCTATTAGTCATGAATTCGTTGCACTATAGTATTGCGACTGAGCTCTCCCTAATTACATACAATTATGAAAGCTACTTAATAAATTACTTGTGACCATGTTTACTTTTCATTTATCATGTAATTCCGATGAGAGAATACCATTTACCCATTAGTTGGGCTATGAATTCCACTATTGTAAATGATTCTACATATTGTAGATGTCATATGCCTAACACATTAGCTTTCGATTCCTTATCTATTTGAACTCAGAATTTTACTTACATTAAGGTATACGAGTCACACATACATAGCCTGTTATCCACTCATGATTAAGGTATGCCACACTATGAATGTCACAAGCGAATATATCAATAAATAGATTTAGGATCTATTCTACTAAGGTCTTGTTCGATGTACTCTCAATCTAATCAGTCACATCTATTTATCTATCTTCTAGGAGTCATTAGCTCTGATGCTCAAGAAAAAACATCTCCCTAATTGGAAATGATAGATGACATATTAGTCTTTCAATTGGTTTGCTCGTTTCTAATTAAACTAAAGACATGTTTAGATTATCTACTAATACAAGTTGTCTTTTCATATTTGATCACCTTCGAACGTACCAATTTCTAGAGTAGAAATCCTGTACAAAATATGTTAAATAGGCTGTGTTCGCAAGTATACGGGTCAGGTTATAATATAGTTACAACAAAGTAAGTGAGTACTCTGAAAATCGTACCTAAGGGAGGGGAGCACTAAATTAATCCTAACTTAAGCATAAATAGAGCTAATTAGTACTTTAAAAAAATTATATTACGACTAAACATAAAGAGAGATTTTTTAATAATTAAAGAAATAAAATAATATAAATGGAAAAACTTGGAAGATTTGCTATGGAAACTTATTGATTCGAGCATAGGTGATTAACTTGCTTCAAAAATCATAACTAATTGTAGCTTTGGGTTCTTTTTTCAATCAACTAGTCAATATCCTAGCAGGATCTCTCGATCTTCCACTAGAATAACGAGTTAATAAGAACTACTTATCTGTAACAGCCCGATTTTAGGGTTAGTCAGAATAGTGGTTTAGGGACCACAAATCCAATGGTTGAGAAATTATTTTCAATATTATTTTGGTGTTATAGCATGATTATATGGGTACATAAAAATTTTGGTGAATTAATTTTAGTGTTTGTGAGCTTAATTGAGAAAAAGGACTAAATTGCATAAAGGGCAAAAGTTTTGTTTTGCTAGCTAAATGTGTTAAATAGCTATAGAACCATAATTAGGGGTCTTTAAAGGGCAAATAGACCTTTAAGAAAGGCTTGGCCAGCCATAGAGACAAAGAGATAAAAATTTTCAATGGTTAGGTGAGTTTGGTGACTTATTTTGACTAGTAAAATAATAAAATAAAGAAAAAAAGGGTATCATCTTTCATCTTCCTCTTTCCCCACCGAAAATACTAGCAAAGAGGGGGTTTTGAAAGCTTAAAAATATCAGCAACTTATATCCCTTACAAGTAAGTGATTTTGATGGCTTTTCTTGATGATTTTTGTACTTTTCGGACCCTTGTAGCATAGGCTAGCTAATGAGAGGACTATTTTGCAAAGTGGTTGAAAGTATAGGGTTTTTCCATGAGAGTATTTATGTTGTTAGCTAAAAATTTATGGAAGAAAATGAGTCATGGTTGTAAAATAAACAACTTTTGTGAAAGGATTTTCATGAAAACACCAAATATAGACCATTTTGTAAAGTTTGTTAAATGGATGGGAATTGTGTGAAATAATTGGAATTTTGAGTTGATACAAGAGTATTAAAGGTTGGGATAGGCTTGGTTAATGAGGAAATTTGATAAAAATTATTTTCCGAGCCTAGGGGTAAAATCGTAATTTTTGTGAAAGTCTAGGGGCAAAATGCTCATTTTTCCAAAGTATGAATTGTGGAACGCTTAATTTAATGTGATGATTAAATGAGTAAATTTTATTATTTTAGTCAAGAAAATCAAGATTTAGGCTTAAATCGAGAAAGTACGTGGTTTAAGACAAAAAAGAAATAATTAGTCGTTTTTGCATTCAAGGCAAGTTCGTGTGATTAAATAAGCATGTTATCCATGTTATTGTTAATATACTTGAAATCTATCTTGCTATGATTGTATTGAATTATTTGTTGATGATATTAAGTGTAACAACTCGATTTAGGGCCTAGTCAGAACAATGGTCTTGGGACCACAAATATGAAGTTGGGAAAATTATTTTTATTATTATTATGAGGTTATAGCATGATTATATTAGTGCATGAAAAATTTGGTGAGTTAATTTTTATGTTTAAGAGCCCAATTGGGAAAAAGACTAAATCACATAAAAGGCAAAAGTTGCATTTTAGTACCCAAAAGTGTTAAATAGCTAGAGAACTAAAATTCAAGGCTTCTAAAGAGAAATTAAACCCTTTTTAATTGTGTTGGTCGGCCATGAGATGAATTTTTAAACAAATAGTCAAAGTTTAGGTAAGTGATGTCATGATTTGGTGATAAAATAATGGCCAAGGCCTATCTAACATTTTTCTTCTTCTCCATCCCCTCTCTCCATAAAAAATATCAGCAAATATGGAGGTTTGAAAGCTGAAAATTTGCAGCAACTTATTCCTCTCATAATGTAAGTGATCTTGATGATTTTCTTAATGATTTTTACATTGTTGGCATGCTTGTATCATGGGCTTTCAAATTAGAGGACTATTTTGCAAAATGGTGATAAGTCTAGGGATTTACCAAGAGAGAGTTCATGTTGTTTTCTAAAATCTTATGGAAGAAAATGAACCTTAGAAGAGTTCTAAACAACTTTTGTGCAAGGTGTTAGCATGAAAACACCAAAAGAGACTATTTTGCATAGATTGCAAAATAGGTGATAAGTGTGTGAAATAGTGAGAATGTGGCATTGCTATAAGAGTAAAAAGGGTTCGGTTGGGCTTAAGATAAGAGAAAACTCGATAAAAAATGATTTTTAAGCATAGGGATAAAATGGTCATTTTGCCAAAGTCTAGGGGCAAAATGGTCATTTTGCCAAAAATGTGAATTATGATTACCTAATTGTAATTAGTGACTAAATTAGTGCATTTTTTTTATTATAGTTCAAGATTGGCCAAATCCGAACTTAGATCGGGGGAAAGCCAAACGAATCGACTAAACCGACTAGTCGAGTACATTTTGTAATCCGAGGTAAGTTGTATGTAAATAATGCAACTACATTGTTATTATATTGTGATTAAATTGATATAGCATAAATTGCTTGATTGTAGTAATGAGATATGTGATGAGAATTGAGGATGTGTAGTGATAATGAAATGGTAGAATTACCGTTGGAACACCCGTAAATAAACTGGATATTCAAGCCGTAACATTTAGGTCACTTGTGTGAGCTAGTATAAGATGTGTCTGGGACACGCGTCGGCCACATTATGAGAGCTAGTGTATGACCATGTTGGGGACATGCCATCGGCATTGGGACGAGTGCTAGTGTAAGACGTGTTTGGGATACACGTTGGCCTCGGTGTGATAGTCAGTGTAAGACCATGTCTGGGATATGGCATCGACTTGAGATGTGAGCCAGTTAAACTATGTCCAGGACATAGCGTCGGCATCTTACCTTAAGTTTGAGGTTTATAGAAAATCCAGTAGTGTTCTAAATGGTTCATCGGTGAAAGTATGTTATGAGGTATTAAAGAAATCATAACCATGTTGTGAGTGATACAGGTACCTAATTGGTACGTATGAGAAATGAGCTCATTAGAGAGCACATGATTTGTAGGGATGGAAATGAGTAAGTTATGCTATTTCTTGCCTTGTGTATGAGTATGATGATCATTGATGAATTGTTGTTGTGTACTTATTTATATGAAACTTACTAAGCTTTTATTCTTACCCTCCTTTTTTTCCATTTTCTTATAGTGCCACCTAACTAGCTCAAGGATCACTCGAAGTCAGAGATATCGATCACACTATCGTCCGAAACCCTCGGTATAGTTGGATTTA
Organism: Gossypium anomalum; assembly: GCA_025698475.1. Lineage (NCBI taxonomy): Eukaryota > Viridiplantae > Streptophyta > Magnoliopsida > Malvales > Malvaceae > Gossypium > Gossypium anomalum. The sequence goes on from CM046961.1 coordinate 46,104,942, forward strand.
TATTTTTGAATATGGCATGTATAGGACTTAGACTAGTTTATTTTGTGTCCTTAAATATTGGACAAGTGTGTGAGCTTGGGATAAGTCTCCACACTTTATCTTTAGCCTTGGTGTTGGTTAATATTCATTTTGATTATATACAAAGATATTATCTCTTTGGTTGAGTAAATTGCCTTATAAAAGAATGCCTTTTTGGTCATTTTTGGTCAAATAAAATGTGTAGTTTGATAGTGTTGGATAATTGTATGAAACCAGGTATGTAAAGGGTGGCAATGAGGCTCATATTGTCCACACGGGTAGACACACGGGTGTGTGTCTAAGCCGTTTGTGACACACGGACAGCCCCATGGGCATGTGAGAAGGTCGTGTGTCCCCTGCACGTAAAAATTTTAAGTCAATATGCCTGGTATTAGTCACACGGGCAGAGACACGGCCGTGTGTCTCAGCCTGTAGAGGACACGGTCTAGCACACAGGCGTGTGCTTTGGTCGTGTGACATTTTGGGTATGCTGACGTTAGAAACAGAATACCCCAATTTTTGAACACGGACGTGTCGACGCCGTGTGGGGAGACACGGGCTAGGAACACGGGCGTGTGTCAGGCCGTGTGAAAACCACTGCACTTTGAACTAAAATTTTAATTCTGTACGGGCTAGGGACATGGGCATGTCCTGATTGACACGAGGCCGTGTGAGCCATAGGGGCCACCAACACGGCCATGTCAAGCCGATCACACGGGCGTGTCACCTCCCACACGGGCGTGTGCCCTTGTCTTTAGTGAAAATTTCCAAAGTTCTTTAAGAAATCCTGATTGATCCTAATTTGGTCTCTAAGTACGTTTTGGGCCTCGTAGACCCACAATAGAGTGGTAAAGGTGAAATTTGAAAGGTTTTTAATTTGGTCACATTTTTACGACTCAGAAGAAACTGTACGGTTGTGATTAAGTTAGTAATGCCGTGTATCCTGTCCTGGTGTCGGACACGGGTAAGGGGTGTTACATTGAGCATGAGAAAGCGATGCCAAATGTTAATAACATTTATGTGATGATTGAATACATTGGAAATTTGATGGAATATGATATTCCATTGAAACAAGTAAGTTGCACGTAAACATTTCAATTTTACTGTTATTATGCATTAAATTATTCATATTATATGAAATGTTCGATTTTGTTACGAATATGCATGATGAATTTTAATGTGATGAAACTCCCCGTTGAACCGTAGGAATAGATCGAATATCCATGCCGTGATACTAGGGTGACATGAGCCAGTGTAAGACCATGTTCGGAACATGGCATCGGCATTTATATGAGAGCTAGTGTAAGACCATGTCTGGGACATGGCATCGGCCTTGAGATATGAAAGCTAGTTTAAGACCATGTTTGGGACATGGCATCAGCCTCGAGATATGAGAGCTAGTGTAAGACCATGTCTAGGACATGGCATCGACAGCAATAGATGAGAGCTAGTGTAAGACCATGTCTGGGACATGGCATCGGCTTTGATGTATGAGCCAGTGTAAGACCATGTCCGGAACATGGCATCGGCACCTTACCCTATGCTTGAGGCTTATTGAATATCCTATAGTATTCCAAATGGTTCAATAGGAAATTTACGGTTTATGTCAGAATAAGAGAGGTTATGACCATGTTGTAAGTGGTACAGGTACTTACATGAAATTCATGAAATATGGCTCATATGGATTATTGTTGTGAACCTATCTATCTTTGCTATGGTCTAATGCTTGTGAATGTGTCTTAATATGGGATGCTAAATCATTGAAATGATGTCATGATATGTGTCCTTGGTGTGTATATAGATGTGAATGATTAAGGGTAACATAAGGGCTTGGAAAATAGCCTAAGTGTTTGCCACAAGGGCTGAGACACGGCCGTGTGTCTCAACTGTGTGGGGAAAATAGCCTTAGTACATGGGCGTGTGGCTTGGTTGTGTGGTTCAATTTGTTTGCTGACGTCATAAACAGAAAGTTACACGGGCGTGTCAAAAGGCATACGGGTGATAAATCGTAATTTATACATATTTTTACCCCTCACTTAACATGTTTTATGAATGATTTCTTCTTATATTTGGTGAATTCGATGCTCCTAATTCCTTAATTTCATGTTTTATCCTTAGGGAAGCATAGGAGAGCGAAAGGAACAAGAAAAAGGCCAAAAATAGAGAAAATGGGCCAAGTTACGGAATCAACAAGGCCTGGACCTCCTCACACATGCAGCTCACACGGCCGTGTCAATCTAGCAGAATTGAAGCACGACTCACATGGATAGAACACACGCCCATGCCAATTTAACAAGCTCGAGCACGGCCTAAAGTTATTGCACACAGGCGTGTCACACGGGAGTGTCCCTGCCAAACCAAAGTTGAGTCTAATTCAGAAAAGGCCACTTTTGAGGGTTATAAGGCATTCCAAAGCCTATAAATACACCCCAAAAGAGGAAGAAAAAGGGAACGGAGAATAGGGAGTAAGGAATTACTCCAAGGAAGCCGATTGATCCATCTCAGAAGCTGGATCCACTATCAAGACTGAAGATCTCTCCTCAATTTCCCCTTCAAGAGTTTTGGGTTTTCTTTATGTTTTGTATTTATTTTTATTCTGAGATGTTTTCTTGTTTAGCTATGAACTAAAGCCCTAAATACCTAAGGGGGATGAAACCTATGACGAAATCTTGTTATTATTTCTGAATCGTTTGATAAATATTTGACTTGTTCTTAATTATGTGTTCTGAATTCTTATTTTGGTATTTCAGGATATCACTTCAAGTTACTACTCTTAGTTGGAGAAGGAATAGACCCTGACTAAGAGTAACTTTGTCATAATTAAGCGGAGTTGATTGCACGCCTAGAGATAGGGTGACAAGATTCTACCTGATTAGGGTGAAACCTAATAAGGGAATCCATAGATTGAGTTAATGCAACCCTAGGGTGTTAATTAGAGAAAAGTCTCAGTTATTCAACCTAGGGATTAGACGTTATTAGTCTTGAATAGGGATTTCTACAGAACAAGTTAAATGAATAAATCGTCCGGTTCGGAGCTAGAATAACAAGTACAAGTCTAGGTGGATTTTTTTCCTTAGGTATTGTCTCAATCAATCATTTTCCCCGAAAGTAATTTCCCAATTCTATTTTCTGCAAGTTCTTAGTTTAATTAGCTAGTTAAAACAAACCTCTTTTCTTCGGCTAGATAATAAAAAGACAGTCATTACTAGTACTCCTAGTCCTTTGGGTTCGACAATCCGGTCTTGCTAAAGCTATACTACTATTCAATAGGTACACTTGCCTACGTCGTGATAATAGTTAGTTTCAAGAACGATTCATTATAAATTTATAAAACTTATCACAGAAAATTACGATCAAGTTTTTGGCGTCGTTGCCGGGGACTAAGATATTAGGAACACTCAATTTTTATTACTTTAGCCATTTATTTTTCTTGTAATTTAACTTCTATTTTGTGCTAATTTACTAATTTTCTATTTCTTTCTCCTGGCAGGTTTTTATAGTTTATGACTAGAAGAAACCCGATAGGACAACTGCTTTTTGACAAAAAAATTGACCGTACAGCTCGTAGAAACTGACGAGAAATCAAGCACAGCTTAAGATACACAGAGGAAGAGCAAGAGGACGATATCTCAACTACAACTGAGGAGATGGCTGAAAATCAAGACAATCAACTACCTCCAGCCATACCCGCTGAATTAGCAAATCAGAATCCGACTCCTCGTACTATGTATGATTATGCTAAACCTAATTTTACAGGAACTGAGTCAAGTATAGTTAGGCCTGCTATTGCTGCAAATAATTTTGAACTGAAACCTAACATGATTCAGATGATACAGCAACTTGTTCAGTTTGATGGTTTGCAGGATGAGAACCCCAACACTCACTTGGCGAGTTTTCTGGAACTCTGCGACACTTTCAAAATTAATGGTGTTTCTGACGATGCCATTCACCTTCGGTTATTCCATTTTTCACTAAGGAAAAAGCTAAACAGTGGTTGAACTTGTTACCATGAGGGTCCATTATCACTTGGGAACAAATGAACAAAAAATTTTTATTGAAGTATTTTCCGTCGGCTAAAACGGCTAAGTTGTGTAATGACATCTCTTCTTTTGTGCAGATGTACTTAGAAACACTTTACGATGCATGGGAGAGATACAAGGACCTTCTGCGAAGATCCCACACCATGGGTTACCTCTATGGCTGTAAATTTCAAACGTTCTACAATGGTGTGAATCCCTCGACAAGACAAATGATTGACGCAGCTGCTGGTGGAACTATCAACAACAAAGCACCTGAAGAGGCTTATAAATTTATTGAGGAGATGTCACTGAATAAGTATCAGTGCTAAGTCATAAGGACTAAGCCAACTAAAACAGTAGGCGTTTATAACATCGACTCGGTTACTATGTTGACAAATCAGGTAGAACTTCTGAATAAAAAAATTGATAGTTTACTTGGTTCTACGTAGGTACATCCAGTGATGAGGTGTGATCCAAGTGGAGGAGGTGTGCATACAGAATATCAACCGTTCAATCCTACAACTGAAGAGGAACAAGTCAACTATATGGGTAACAATAATTTTAGATCTCAAAATAACCCATATAGTAATACTTATAATGCAGGTTGGAAGAACCACCCAAATTTTTCTTGAGGTGGACAAGGAAATCAAAGGCAACAAAATCCTCAGGGTTTTCAACAGCCACTTTATCAACAGGAAAAGAAACCAAACCTTGAAGAGATGCTATCCAAATTCATCTCGATGTCAGAAACTCATTTCCAGAATACCGAGATAGCCCTTAAAAATCAACAAGCATAGATCTAGGGGCCCAAGACCCGGATAGGTCAGCTGTCCAAGCTAATATCCGAACGACCACAAGGTAGCCTGCCAATCAATACTGAACCTAACTCAAGGGAACAGCTCAACGCAATTAATATGCAAGATAAAGAAGGATTCGTTGAGCCTGAGCCAAGACCGAGGCAAGAAAATGTGGTGAGCAAAGGTAATGGTGAGGTAAGTCATAATGAAAACAAAACGGTGAAGGTAGAATACAAACCTCATGTGCCATACCCTAATACGACAAGGAAAGACCGCTCAGACGAACAATTCGGTAAATTCCTTAAACTTTTGAAAAATTACATATTAACTTACCGTTTATTGAAGCTCTGTCGTAGATGCCAAATGCAATGAAATTTTTAAGAGAACTTTTAGCAAACAAGCGAAAGTTGGACGAAGCGTCATATGTGGAGCTAAACACAGTTTGCTCAGCTATTCTACAGAATAAGCTACCTCACAAATTGAAAGACCCAGGGAGTTTTACAATTCCTTGCTTAATTGGTAGTTTAGATGTAAATCATGCATTAGCTGATTTAGAGGCTAGTATTAACGTCATGCCTTACAAAATGTTTAAACAAATAGGTCTTGGGAAACCTAAACAAACTAGGATGAGCATTCAATTGGCAGATAAAACTATAAGATTTCCTAGGGGTATTATTGAAGATGTACTAGTGAAAATAGATAAGTTCATATTTCTCGTTGATTTCGTTGTTCTAGACATAGAGGAGGATAACAACACCCTTTTGATTTTAGGGAGGCCCTTTTTAGCAACTGCTAAAATAATTATTAATGTTGGCACAGGTGAGCTCACCCTTAGTGTAGGAGACGAGACGATCACCTTTCAAGCTCGTAATTCTGGCAACACATCGAATATTCAAGGTAATTGTCCACACCAGTCTACTGAAACTGACAATATGACGCAACCTGCTTTGCAGAAATTAAGTTTGAAAGAAGTTCACTAGCCATGTTCCAGTAACAACAAAGGACTCATTCATAAAGAATGAAGGCTACAGATAGAGGAGCTACATGAATGGCGAGCCCATAGAACACACGATAAACCAAAATTACGTCGGAATGAGCTCGATACCTCCCCAAATTTACTTAAGGTTGGAGATAAAGTCTTACTAGATGCCGCAGACCCTCACATTATCACTACCAACCCGAATGAAGAAATCCCTCTTACAGTACTTAGTATTTTTCCATTAGGCACAGTAGAGGTAAGTCATCCCAAGTTCGACATTTTAAGGTAAACAACACCCATCTAAAACCTTATTTTGATAAGATTGATAGCAGGAATGAGGAGTACGAACTCCTTAAACCACCATGACCATTCTTATTTTGATAAGATTGATAGCAGGAATGAGGAGTACGAACTCCTTAAACCACCATGACCATTCAATGGAGAGGTAAGTCGAGCTTAGACTATAAATAAGCACTTCTCGGGAGGCAACCCCGCACTAACTGTATTAACTTCTTTAAATTTTAGTGTTTAACACCTGACCTACTAACAGAGCTCTTGAAAATAGGGGCGTGGTCGAACCTGTCAAATTAACACGGGTGTGGGAGAAGCAAACGAAGCAAGACACGGTCGTGCGACATGGCTATGTGCACCAACATGCACGAGGTACACGGGCGTGTGTCGAATTTCAGACGCGCCAAAAATAGGAAAAACGCGAAACACTCAGGCTGAAATTGGGACATACGGGAGTGTCCCCTGGCCGTGTGCCCCAAAATCTATAAATAGGCTGCACTATTCATTATCTTCCCCACTCAAAAACCCTAACCCTGGCTGCTGCAAGTCCACACGGCCTCCTCGCCACGCCCGTGTGCCGCCTCCAACTTCATTTTTGACGCATTTTCTCCTCTTCCTAGCATTTATTTACTTCTTCCTTTTCTATTTTACTGATTTCTAGGGCTATTTATCATGATAATATGCAAGTTTTTAATTTTATTTCTATACTTTTACCATTTAATAATCTAAAATATCCATCATCTTTTTCTTAGTCATTGCATGCATTCTCTACTCCATTTGTTCAGTTAGAAGTAAAATCTTCATGATAAGGGTAGTTGAAATTTTCATGCCTTTTGTGTTGTCATCCTCTCATCTATTTAATATATTGCATTACATTCTTTGTCATTTTGATTCATAACACAATGCTAATGCCACAAGAGTATGTTAATGAACTCATTATTTTAATTTTTGTGGCTGAAAATATCTATGCCTCTTTCCTCTTACAATTTAGTTCCATTTTCCCATGTTTACTCATCAAGACGATTCAATGATTCTAATTACAGGTTCACAATGTCGTCTTCACGAGGAAAGAAAGTCGCCATCCTCGCCTCGAAAAAAAGGAAGGGAACGTCATCTTCCTCGGGTCCTATCGCAGAAATTCACCATCCGTTCCTACAATTCCCCAACGGGCCCGAAGAGGAACTTTTTCAGATACTACGTGCTCGACTTTTAACAGCGGGCCGCTGCATCTATTGGGCTGTTGTCGAACAAGTGCAATTAGCTGATACAATCTGGGCCCTCCTTACCACCGACCCTTGGAAGCTATTCTTTAGGATCATCGAGCCGACATACTTAGAGATGACGATGGAGCTATGTTTCACATTTCATCTTCAAACAGTGATGACAAACTACGATGATCCCGGCACAGTCCAGTTTCGTTTAGGCAGATTAATCCGCCAACTAAGCGTTCCCGATTTTAGCACTGCATTGGGTCTTTATACCGAGGAGTTCAGAGAGGAGAATAACCTACGTGCTCTAGACCGCCACATCCATCGTTCTCCCTCACGTTGTTGGGATGCCCTCGTCCCACGTTCGGCCACCTACGACCCCAGTCACACCAAGGCCTCAACTCTCCCTCCATCCCTAAGGTACCTCCATTCTATTCTATCTCACACTTTGACAGGGCGGAGGGAGAGCACCGGCGTCGTTACTACCTACGACGTATATTATTTATGGTATATGTCAAACGGGCACGTCGTCGACCTCGCCTATTTTATCGCCCTTGCAATACGCCACCAGACGGAGCGACATTGGAGGGGGGGTCATCTCCATTAGCCCCTACCTGACTCGACTGGCACGGCACTTCGGACTTTTCAACACCGCGGCCCAAGAACCATCTCTGACCCTTATTGGCCAGATGTCTCCACAAGGCATCTCAAGCATGCTTGTCATGAGGATGATTGAGAGGCGCCGAGGAACCTACCCTCCCCAATATCGTCTCGCACAATCCACTGAGGAAGAGGCTCCATATGACATTACTGATGATGTCCCTACCCAACATGATGACCCACTTTCCTAGCCACCACCACCACCTTCTCAGCCAGTTCATGCGGCGACTTCATATGCTGACATCTCTGAGCGCCTTAACAGATTCGAGCAGCAGTGTTTTCAAAGATTTGACAACATTGATGCTACTCTACAACAGATTTGTCAGCACCTCTACATCTCATCGCCAGTCCCACCTTGCGAACCATCCAGCGATGAAGCTGTTTAGAAACTTTTATTTATTATTTTATGCTTTTGTTTTTATTTTCATTTAAGACCACTTTTTATTGTTCTTTCATCTTACTTTTATTAGGATTTATAATTTTTATCTAATAATTTTTCATCTCGGCTATTCCTTTACGAGTAATTATTCTCCCTAATATCCCCTAAAAAGTTCCTACTTTTATCACAGTTATAAAGAGCTCCAAAGCTCACAATCACTTAGGAACTTCAACCTCTATTGGAAAAGGTTCTTCACGACTGCCATGCATTGCTCAATGAGGAGATATAATATCCTTTTGGCACAGCACTTGTGGTACCCAACCTCTACCACCACCGGAGTATCTTCCTCCACCTCCATAACTCCAAACAAGGACATTCATTCAGTACTCAGGAAGTTTCAATTCTCTCCCTATCTTATGATTTTCTAATTTTTTTCCATATATCTATCCTTGTACATTGAGGGCAATGTATATCTTAAGTGTGGGAGAGTACTAATATTCATTATCCAAAAAACCCTAAATACTGCTTTGTTCTCTTGTAAATCTCTCATATCATGTTTAAGATGAATTTTGATTGACTGATAATTTTGATTGATATATCTTGAATTAAAACATAGGCAATTATGCATTGATTGTTAAACTTTAAGACGTTAGAGAATCAAGCATGATAAGTTGATTTTTAAGAATTTAAAATTTTAGATTGTTTCTCCAAGTCTAGGTATTATCTTGAATTGAATCCCACAGGTTTAAACATCAAAAAGCCATAATTTTTGTGAGATTTTTGAGCCTTTTGAGCATATATTAAATTCTTTCAAGCTCACTTCTATTATTTCTTTGAGTGCGTTAGTACTGAACTGTGATTCTAGAACTTGCCTGATTATGCATGTCAAGACCACACTATTTGATTTGATATGCCAAGATGATAGAGGCACTTAGGATTAACCCACTCATGCCATGAAAAGCCTACCTCCATGATTAACCCTTAGTAAACCCCTTTGAACCTAACAAGCCATTCCTTGTATGACCCTTAATATTAACCCTTAACCTATTATTGTTGAAATCCCCTAAATTAACTTGATCCCTATTTTTTTTCGAGATTTGAGTTGAATAAATTGCTTAGTTATGTCTTGTTCTTAATAGTTAGTCTATGTTATTTAATTTTTTCTTAAAAAATATATATATATTTATCTTTTGCTTGTAAGCTTCATTATTCAAATTCCATAGTCAAAGAAGAAGCTTTGTTGTACACAATTGATGATTAAATATTTTTCTAGTTAAGTAATTTTTCAAGTCAATCTCGATTCTAACCTTTTCTTTCAGCTTGTGACCACACCCTCTAACCAAGCCTCGTTACAACCCTTTAATGACCTTTTGATTGATGTATCATCTCAATTTATAGTGGTGGAGATCTGATTTTCATGCAAGCCTATGATAATAACTTTTCATATTGACTAATGAGTGCTAATTTCATTCTCTTTAAACGCTTCAAGAGATTTGAGTGAATATTTAGTGAGGATGTTAAACTGTGTGAGGTTCCGAATTAATGATGACTACTTAGATGAAGGGAGATGCCTAAGTTTTTCATGATTAAAATATTCAATTTGGAATGTTTGAAGCTCTAATGTTCTTTTAGTTGAACTCTCAAGGTATGATTACTTATGAAATGGTTCGAGATATTATTGATAGAAATTATAAGTTAAGAAAAAGGAATTTTTAATTATTATTTGAGTATTTTGCTTGAGGACAAGCAAACGCTTAAGTGTGGGGGTATTTGATAAACCGTAATTTATACATATTTTTACCCCTCGCTTAACACGTTTTATGAATGATTTCTCCTTAGATTTGGTGAATTCGATGCTCCTAATGCCTTAATTTCATGTTTTATCCTTAGGAAAGCATAGGAGAGCGAAAGGAAAGAGAAACGAGCCAAAAATGGAGAAAATGGGCCAAGTTACAGAATCAACAGGGCCTAGACCTCCTCACACGGGCAGTTCACACGACCGTGTCAATCTGGCAGAATTGAAGCACGACTCACACAGGTAGAACAGATGCCCATGCCAATTTAACAGGCTCGAACATGGCCTAAAGTTATCACACACAGGCATGTCACACGGACGTGTCCCTGCCGAACCAAAGTTAAGTCTAATTTAGAAAATGCCACTTTTGAGGGTTCTAAGGCATTCCAAAGCCTATAAATACACCCCAGAAGAGAAAGAAAAGGGGTACCGAGAATAGAGGGTAAGGAATTACTCCAAGGAAGCCGATTGATCCATCTCAGAAGTCGGATCCACTATCAAAACTGAAGATCTCTCCTCAATTTCCCCTTCAGGAATTTTGGGTTTTCTTTATGTTTTGTATTTATTGTTATTCTGAGATGTATTCTTGTTTAGCTATGAACTAAACCCCTAAATACCTAAGGGGGATGAAACCTATGATGAAATCTTGTTATTATTTCTGAATCGGATGATAAATATTTGACTTGTTCTTAATTATGTGTTCTTAATTCTTGTTTTGGTATTTTAGGATATCACTTCAAGTTACTACTCTTAGTTGGTGGAGGAATAGACCCTGACTAAGAGTAACTTTGTCATAATTAAGCAGAGTTGATTGCGCGCCAAGAGATAGGGTGACAAGATTTTGCCGGATTAGGGTGAAACCTAATAAGAGAATCCATAGATCGAGTTAATGCAACCCTAGGGTGTTAATTAGAGAAAAGTCTCAGTTATTCAACCTAGGGATTAGACGTTATTAGTCTTGAATAGGGATAATAACTTAACTTAGGGATTTCTACTGAACAAGTTAAATGAATAAATCATCTGGTTTGGAGCCAGAATAATAAGTACAAGTCTAGGTGGATTTTTTTCCTTAGGTATTGTCTCAATCAATCGTTTTCCCCAAAAGTAATTTTTCAATTCTATTTTCTGCAAGTTCTTAGTTTAATTAGTTAGTTAAAACAAACCTCTTTTCTTCGGCTAGATAATAAAAAGACAGTCATTACTAGTACTCCTAGTCCTTTGGGTTCAAAAATCCGGTCTTGCTAAAGCTATACTACTGTTCAATAGGTACACTTGCCTACGTCGTGATAATAGTTAGTTTCAAGAACGATTCATTATAGATTTATAAAACTTATCACGAAAAATCACGATCAACGGGTGTGCCCCTATGTCCACACGGGCGTGTGACCCTGTTTGTTTGAAATTTTACAAAGTTTTCTAGAGTGCATAGTTTAGTCCCGAATCAATTTTCAAAGTGTGTTTGGAGCCTCGTAGGCTCATAGTAGGGACATTAAGGGGGATTGTGAAATTTTTTAATTTGGAACAAAATTTTTTGACCCAAAAATGTTTGTAAGTATGTGTTCAAGCCCGGTAATACCTCGTATCCTGTTCCAGCGTCGAACTTAGGTAAGGGCTGCTACATTTAGTGGTATCAAAGCTATGGTTTAGTCGGTTCTCAGACTAACCTGGCACGTGTAAAAGTCTATCTATACATGCCACAAATTTGTGATAGTGTGATGTCTCCCAACGCGAATGAGAACTACCTTGTTTAGATAAAGGTACTCTCCAACCGAGCTACACCCGATCACATAGATAGTGATACTAAAGCATTAAAATAAAGTGCAGTTATGAGGAGTTGAAACTCAGGAAGGTACAAATAAGAATTCGTGAAATGTATATGTACATATTTGTGATATGAGAAACATGAAATAGAATGTGTACATGGCATAATAAGCATATCTACGATTGATTGATAATCCCATGGTGTATATGATTGATTTGTTCTAGTAAATGCATGTGTTTAGGTAACTTACTAAAAATATAGATAGAACGAATGTTCATGTATAATTATTCGAATGATTTTGATTGGCAAGCTCGTATAGCTTGAGTAAATGTGTTAAATTGTTGGATAGATTTATATGATCATAATGACATGCATATGATGATGTATGAAATCAAAGTTTTGATTGTAATGTACATTTATTCATATTTGTTGGCCCTCATATGATTTTATGTGTTTGATATGTTTGATTAAACGAATGTGACGAGAAAAGACATTCGAAATTCATAGAATGTATGCATAAGTGTACTTGATTGAATAAGATAATCAAAAAATTGTGAAATACAAATATGAAAGATAATTTTTCCTGAAATGAATGACATGATTGTGATGGTGTTGCTATGATAATGAAAGTTGTGTCATATGCATATGTAAATGAGAGTCGAGTCAGAGGCCTACGACCTCACCCCCTTACCAGAGTGGTGCTTTGTAATGAAATTTCATAAGATTTGCGTTGAATAAACTCACAAGTGTTAAACCAAAGAGTTCAATGGGGGAATAACTATAAACATGATTAGAGATTAAGAATGAGTTGATAAGTAAGCCAGAGCTAGAAAAGTATTAGTTGACATAAAGATTATTTGAGTTATGCACTACCACAGTTAGAGAAGAAATTTACTTTGGCAAATCGAATTACTCAGGCACAAGGTCGAGAAAATGTAATGATTGTGACCTTCTCAAAACTGATCTTCTTTAGTGAAAAGAATAATATGGTATTTATGATGACAGAAATAGTTGGAGAAATAATATTTGAAATATGAGATGTCTGAGTATGGTAATTACAGTGAACAGATGATGACTGCCTCTCTTGATATATTCTAAAAGATCATTGTTCTCGGAAGTGTTATAGTAGCTATCTATCTTCTGATGAAGTTCTTGTTATATGAGAATGCTATCTGATCTAAATGTCAGAAGAAGGGATTGTCGGTCTGACCGGTTTATAATCTGTTTTGCTCTACTTCTCTCTGGTATTCTGTTATATTCTGTCTGTTGGGAACTTATGAGAAAATGCATATGATACTATGATTCTGTTTCTTTTAATTGTTTCATTTGATTCCAGTGGGATGAAATGATGTTTTGTTTTGGACTTTTTCTCTCTGAGGAATTATCAAGGTCTTTCATATTTTCTTAAGAGTTTGTTTTCAGCCTTCCGATATAGTATCGTATATTGGGATTTATCTATCCTGGATTTCTTTACTTGGTTTTCTTGATATCTTTGTTCTATAATCTGTCAATTATGACTCATGTTCAAAGTGTGTTCTTTAGCTTGTGATAATCATGTCAAGTGTGATTATGCTCCTAAATTGATCATGGTAATGCGGTGATTTTAATATTTGGATTTCTCTAATTTTCGTGTAAGGGTTTGACATCAGCAAAGGCATAAGTGGTGAAATTTTGAATTTCAATTGGTATGATGGATCTCTTTTCTCAAGTAAGTTAATCAAAGCTAATGTCTTCAATTGAGATATATTGGTTATTTGAGCTAATGCAAGTGAAATGGTCTTTGATTACCATGATGAGTGAATTCTGAATGATTGTATGATAAAATTTTTGTCTTATGAAAGTCGAATGGCTTATTCCATGTTAGCAAAACTTGGACAGATGAGAATATTGTTAACCGAAGCATTTGAACTGGTCTAGTATGCACTTGGGCAGAGACTTCTTAATTTTCAGTGATGTACTGTTGTATGAATTGTGATGTGTTTTAAGACAATAAGATAATGTGATAGCTTAGAGCTTTTGATGCTACAGAAAGATCTGAATTGTTGAAGGGGTCAGAGCCGAGCATCATCTTTTACCGAAGCCATCTTCTCCAGTGCTGATATTAGAATAGAAATGAAAAAGGATTATCCTCGAGGCCATATCAGAATTATTCCCGTCTTAGAAAGAGGAAAAATGTCATGTAGCTTATCGTTAAATGTTTGACGAGATCTGTAAATTATGCCGGTATGTACTGAATTCTCGCTCATTAGATTAATGAGACTTCGTGTCCTTATGATTGTCAGATTCCTTGGAATATTAGTCTCCATTAATCGGACTGTGTGAAATTAGATAGTATAAGGTCAAGGTGAACTGACTAGTTTTACTATTCGAATTCGAAAAGATTTAAGTATGTGTGTATATGTGACATGATGACATAGATCAGACTTTTGTGTATATGAACTCTTAGATAGAGGTTGAAATTCAGCCGTGGTGTAGTATAGCATTGAACCACTTATGAGACTGATATGAGAAAGTAAAGAGATAAGTATTAAAGACACAGTCGAGTGAAAGTTTTTTTTATCAATGATTATGGAAAATAAAAGTTTATGTGAATGCCAAAACCACTTTTCCTGTAAGATTTTTGGGGACGAAAATCCCTAAGGGGGGAGAATTTTAACAGCCCGATTTTGGGCTTAGTCGGAACAGTGGTTTTGGGACCACAAATCCAATGGTTAAGAAATTATTTTTAATATTATTTTGGTGTTATAGCATGATTATATGGGTACATGAAAATTTTGGTGAATTAATTTTAGTGTTTGTGAGCTTAATTGAGAAAAAGACTAAATCGCATAAAGGGCAAAAGTTTTGTTATGCTAGCTAAATGTGTTAAATAGCTAGAGAACCATAATTAAGGGTCTTTAAAGAGCAAATAGACCTTTAAGAAAGGCTTGGCTGGCCATAGAGACAAAGAGATAAAAAAATTCAATGGTAAGGTGAGTTTGGTGACTTATTTTAACTAGTAAAATAATAAAATAAAGAAAAAAGGGTATCGTCTTTCATCTTCCTCTTTCCCCACTAAAAATACCAGCAAAGAGGGGGTTTTGACAGCTCAAAAATATCAGCAACTTATATCCCTTACAAGTAAGTGATTTTGATGGCTTTTCTTGATGATTTTTGTACTTTTAGGACCCTTGTAGCTTAGGCTAGCTAATGAGGGGACTATTTTGCAAAGTAGTTGAAAGTATAGGTTTTTCCATGAGATTATTTATGTTTTTAGCTAAAACTTTATGGAAGAAAATGCATCATGGTTGTAAAATAAACAACTTTTGTGAAAGGATTTTCATGAAAACACCTAATATGGACCATTTTGTAAAGTTTGTTAAATGGATGGGAATTGTACAAAATAATTAGAATTTTGAGTTGCTACAAGAGTATTAAATGTTGGGCTAGGCTTGGTTAATTAGGAAATTTTATAAAAATCATTTTACGAGCCTAGGGGCAAAATTGCAATTTTTGTGAAAGTCTAAGGGCAAAATGGTCATTTTTCCAAAGTATAAATTGTGGAACGCTTAATTTAATGTGATGATTAAATGAGTAAATTTTATTATTTTAGATCAAGAAAATCAAGATTCGGGCTTAAATCGAGAAAGTATGTGGTTTAGGACAAAAAAAAGGAATAATTAGTCGTTTTTACATTTGACGTAAGTCCGTGTGACTAAATAAGCATGTTATCCATGTTATTGTTAATATACTTGAAATCTATTTTGCTATGATTGTATTGAATTATATGTTGATGATATTGAGTATGAGAAAGCGATGCCAAATGTTAATAACATTTATGTGATGATTGAATACATTGGAAATTTGATGGAATATGATATTCCATTGGAACGAGTAAGTTGCACGTAAATATTACAATTTTACTGTTATTATGCATTAAATTATTGATATTATATGAAATGTTCGATTTTGTTACGAATATGCATGACGAAGTTTGATGTGATGAAACTCTCAGTTGAACCGTAGGAATAGATCGGATATCCATGCCGTGATACTAGGGTTACGTGAGCCAGTGTAAGACCATGTTTGGAACATTGCATCAACATTTATATGAGAGCTAGTGTAAGACCATGTCTGGGACATGGCATCAACCTCGAGATATGAGAGCTAGTGTAAGACCATGTCTGGGACATAGCATCGGCTTGATATGTGTCAGTGTAAGACCATGTCTGGGACATGGCATCGGCATCGATAGATGAGAGCCAGTGTAAGACCATGTCTAGGACATGGCATCGGCTTTGATGTATGAGTCAGTGTAAGACCATGTCCGGAACATGGGATCAGCACCTTACCCTATGCTTGAGGCTTATTGAATATCCTGTAGTATTCCAAATGGTTCAACGGGAAATTTACGGTTTATGTCGGAATAAGAGAGGTTATGACCATGTTATGAGTGGTACAGGTACTTACATGAAATTCATGAAATGTGGCTCATATGGATTATTGTTGTGAACCTATCTATCTATGCTATGTTCTAATGCTTGCAAATGTGTCTTAATATGGGATGCTAAATCATTGAAATGATGTCATGATATGTGTCCTTGGTGTGTATATAGATGTGAATGATTAAGGGTAACATAAGGGCTTGGAAAATAGCCTAAGTGTTGGCCACACAAGCTGAGACATGACCATTTTTCTCAACTGTGTGGGGAAAACAGCCTTAGCACATGGGCATATAGCTTGGCTGTGTGGTTCAATTTGCTTGCTGACGTCATAAACAGTGAGTTGCATGGCATGAAGATGCGTGTCAAAAGGCACACGGGCGTGCCCCTATGTCCACATGGGCTTGTGACCTTGTTTGCTTGAATTTTTACAAAGTTTTCTAGAGTGCACAGTTTAGTCCCGAATCAATTTCAAAGTGTGTTTGGAGCCTCGTAGGCTCATAGTAGGGACATTAAAGGGGATTGTGAAAAGTTTTAATTTGTAACAAAATTTTATGACCCAAAAATGTTTGTAAGTATGTGTTCAAGCCCGCAATACCTCGTAACCTGTTCTGACGTCGAACTTGGGTAAGGGGTGTTACATTATCTTTCGACCTCACAGTCCAGACTAATTTGTGGTTAAGGTGTTCACGGATAAGCCATACCAATTTTGGGTTAATGCCCACCTAAATGACTTCCTAAAGTTGTCAAGCCTAGGGTTTACGTTTTTCCTCTCCCGTCCCAAACAGGTGATCCATTAAGTGAACCCTACAAAACAGTTAATTAATCATACCTTTACTTGCTAATGCCCTATAAAATGATTAGTTCCTTATGGACTAGTAAACATGATAAACTTGATATAGAAAATAGACATGAATAACGAATCAAAAGAATAAAGTTTAGGAGAAGCCTGATTTGTATTAAAGATAATGTTGAATCCACACAAAGTTGATTGAGTTCCACAGATCTATTCTCCCAACGAAAGCAAATAACAAAACTGAAAATAATCCTAAAGCTTAAGAAAAGAGAAAACTAAAGAATGAAACTAGGAAGAAACTTATACAATATCAAAAGTTATCCATAACAAGTGTTATATGAGTCTATTTATAGAGTTAAAGGTTGTCGTCGTCCTCAAACTTAGGTCAGTTGACGCTCTCGTGTTTAATATTTGATTGTGCAAACCAAAACGCCCCTGGCTCATAAGTATTTCTCATACAGGACCGATGTCGTGACACCTTAATTCATGTGTCACGATATTAAAGGTAGTATGCTCGTACTCAGGATAGCTTCATGGGTGTGTCGCGACGTCCCTTGGATGTGTCGCGTCATTGAAGACAATTTCGAAATTCTTGCTCTCTGCTCCCTTTGTTGCGACATCAAACTCCCCGTGTTGCAACACATCGACCAGTATTGAGTTGGTACACCTTCTAATGGTCTCCTACACACTTACAAAGTATGTTATCTCACCCTTAGGCCTCATTCGGCCCCTAAGGCCAATAAAAGACTCAAATTACACTTTTTATTGAATAAAAATGAAACTAAGAAAAATTGATTAAAACATAATAAAAATGCTTGTATTCAAGATCTTCAAATGTAAAAACTAGTTTAATCTGCTACACTGAATTACGATAGATCAAACTCCCCTACACTTAAGTCATTTTTTGTCCTCAAGAAAAGCAAAGAAAAAAATAATTAAAAGACGACCCTTGAGCAAATATGGTACAAATATTAGCTTTGGAGTACATGACTAAGCATTTCATATTCACACATAATCTTGGCATGATATACAGCTGACTTACCACTTTTGATATCAAACACTTAAGTTCAGTATATTACAAAGCATACAAACATTAAGGTTTTCAAATGTATTGATCAATCAATAAGTTATACAGGTAATTTGATTATCTTAGCAAAATAAAAACAGCCGTAAATGCTATTATTTAGTATGATGTCAATTTGCGAATAAGTCTACCTAGATCACATAGGCTTTTTTGACTTGTAACATTCTGAGGCTTAGAATGATCTGTCGTAATTCAGTGTAGTAGATTAAACTAGTTTTCACACTTTAGGAGCCTGAATACAAGAAATTTGGTTAAGCTTTAGTTAACTTTTTGTAATTCTATCTAAATTCAATAAATTGTGTAATTTGAGTCTTTTATTGACCCTAGGGGTCGAATGAGGCCTAAGGGTGAGGTAATATGCTTTGTAAGTGTCCAGAAGACCAATAGAAAGTGTACCAACTTGATACTAGTCACTGTGTTGCAACACAGAGAGTTGGATATCACAACATAAGGAGCAAAATAAAAGAATTTTAAGGCTATCTTTGATGTTGCGACATACCCCTAAAGATACCCAGAAGATGAAGCATATTACCATCGATGTTGCGACACAGAACTTGGTGTGTCACGACATCACCTCTATATGGGAAATAATTACAAGCTAGGGGTGTTTTGGTACGCACAATCAAATATTAAGCACAAGGACAACAATTGGCCTAGGGTTAAGGACGACAACCACTCTAAGTCTATAAATAGGCTTATTTAACACATGTTATGGACAACCTTTTATATTGTATAATTTTATTCCTAGTTTTAGTCTTTAGTCTTTTTCTGTTCTTAGGCTTTAGGTTTAATTCAGTTTTTTTCTTTCCTTTTGTGGAAGAGATGAGATTCGTGAACTTGATCAAACTCTTTGAGGATTCAACATTCTATTCAATACAAATCAGACTTCTTCTAAACTTTATATTCTTCAATTGCTATTCATGTCTATTTTATATATCAAGTTTATATTGTTTATGAAATCCATGAGGAACTAATCCTCTTGTGGGGGATTAGCGAGTGAGGTATGGTTAATTAACTATTTTATAGGGTTTTCTTAATGGATTCACTGCTTAGGAAAGGAAAAACTTAAACCCTACGCTTGACGACCCTAGGAAGTCATTAAGGTGGGAATCAACCCAGAATTGGTATGGCCTATCTATGAACGCCTTAACCCTCAACTGGCGTAACACTCCTAAATCGTCTCCATTATCAGATTAAGGTTACAGAGCGTACCAAGCAAAACAGAACAATTCACATCATTTCAAAATAGTTAACAAAACTCTAATATTTAAAACATCAATCACATGAAAACTAATATATATATATATATATATATATAATTTAATTTCAGAACTCTAAAAGGATCTATTTGTGAACTTCAAACATTTAATAGTGTTAAGTCTCAAAAACATTAAGTTTTAAAGCCAAAATGAAAGTTTCGCAATTGGTATCGATACCCAATCAATAGCTTACAGAAAAATCGATACCTAAATTCAATTATGTTATCTTTGTTAAACAATGGTATTGATAATTAGTTGATAGTATCGATATTTTATGAAAAAATATATATACTCAATTGAAAATCGATACCTTTTGGCATTCTGTTTTGTTTGGATACTGTTCATTTGATCAAGTATCAATACCAAATGCTAAAGTATCGATACTTGTCTCAATAATGGTAAAAATCCCATCTTGGCATATTAAATTCATACAAAAAAGTTACCTAACCACAAAAGACAATAATTTTATCTATTCAAAAACGTAAATAACTAACCATTATGCCATTCAAAGGCACTACATTTCCTATACTAAATCCATTCATGAATAAGGTTACAATACCACATCTCAACCATAGAACATGGATACAAAAGATCACTTCTTTTCAATCTATACCATCAGAACTTATCAATTTAGTTTGTTATAACCAACATGACTATATTCAAAAGTGTTTAATCATATACAAGCCAAAGACAAAAGGCATTATGCATATCAAGGTTTAGCACGACTCAAAACATTACCATATTACCAAATTAAAAACAATTCATATACATGTCAATACGCATATCTAACACACACCATTTGGTTACTTTATTATCAATTTATACCACTTAGCCATACTTCATAAGACGCACAAAAGAGAACAAATTCACATACTAACACAAGCATATACCAACTAATTTCAAAACATATACATACGCAAGTAGGTTAAATATAGGCTCGTAACATATCAAATTAACATACAACCCTATACATGCCATTTATAACCATTTTAATAAGTTCATAGGTTACCAAAGTTGATCCAAGGATAATGTGATCGTGCTCTGATGTTAATTCCAACCATTTGAGCTTTTCGATGATCTACAGGAAGGGAAAACAACTAACGTAAGCAATAATTTTTAGTAAGTTTGTATATAGGAAACTTAAATTATTGAACATTTTAAGTTAAACAACCAAACATAATTTCATTATACCATAATTTCAGTATTTATAATATATTTTTTTTAAATCATGAAGAAATTGAAGAAGGAAAGAGAAATACTAGCAAGGAGAAGGGGAAATGGTAGATTGAGCTAGAAAATTATTTATTTATATTGACCATGTTATTCCATGATTATTATTGATGTTGTTTTTGAGTATGTTATAATGTTGAGCATGCATGTAATGTGGTTTCAAACTTATATGAAAACGTCTGACAATATTGGAAGTCATCAAATTTTGATTTAGTGGCCTTATAATAAATATATTATTGAATATGGATATTTGAGATGCTGTTAAAATGTGTTTTTAGACCTATTTGTAAATTTTGTTTTATATCGAAAAATGTTAAAATCTATTAATGGTATGAACATTATGTGGTAAATTGATTTTCAATTAAAGTCTATTTATGGGGATGTAAAAGAAAGTTTTCGAGATTATAATGTACTGATTTATAACTATTACTACAACTTAAAAATATGAAATCAAGGCAGTGTCCGCAAGTATGCGGATTAGGTTGTAATATAGTTACAACGGAGTGGGTCAGTACTTCGAGGATCGTACCCAAGGGAGGCGAGTTACTAGATTAATTCTAACCTAAATGAAAATAGATCTAATTAGTACTTTAAATAAACTATATTACGAATAAATATAAAAGGGATAAACTACTTATAACTTAAATTGTCAAGTTTACCACCAGAGCGAGAAATTGAATTTGTTATTGAGTTAATGCAAGGGGCTGCTCCGATTTCAATTGCTCCATACCGAATGACTCCAACCGAACTAAAAGCTCAGTTGCAAGAATTAATTAACAGAGGTTTTATTCGACCGAGTACATCACCTTGTAGTGTACCTGTTTTGTTTGTGAAAAAGAAAGATGGATCAATAAAGTTGTGTATAGATTATTGGCAATTGAACAAAGTCACAATAAAGAATAAATCTTCGTTGCCTCGTATTGATGATTTATTCGATTAGCTGAAGGGAGCCATACTGTTTTTGAAGATCGATCTTAGAGCAGGTTACTATCAATTGCGAGTGAAAGATGCCGATGTGCCGAAAATAGCATTTAGAACTCATTACGGACACTACGAGTTTCTAATTATGCCTTTCAGACTAACGAATGCCCCGAATATGTTTATGGATCTAATGAATCAAGTTTTTAAGTCACACCTCGATAGGTTCATTTTTGTTTTTATTGACAACATTCTGATCCAAAAATAAATTCGAGCATGCTCAACATTTGAAGATCATGTTACAAACCTTGCATGAAAAGTAATTGTATGCAAAGTTTAGTAAATGCAAATTTTGGCTCAAATAAGTCAAATTTCTCAGTCATGTGATTTCAGCTGAAGGGATACGGATTAACCTGAGCAAGATTTCTTCTATTCTAAACTAGAAACCTTCGTGAAACATTTTTGAAGTGCGTAGTTTCTTGTGGTTAGCCAGATATTATCGACGGTTTGTTAAGAACCTCTCGATAATAGCATTACCTATGATGAAACTATTACAGAAAGATGTTAGCTTTGTATGGTCTGAGAAATGTCAACAAAGTTTTGATCAGTTGAAAAATATGTTGACTGAGGCACCAGTGTAGACACAGCCTGAATCTAGAAAAGAATTTGTTGTTTACAATGATGCTTGTTTGAACGGTTTGGGATGTGATTTAATGCAGGAAGGCAAGGTGATTGCATATGCTTCTAGACAGCTTAAAACTCACGAAAAGAATTACCAGATGCATGATCTTAAGTTAGTTGCAGTTGATTTTGCATTGAAAATTTAGTGTCATTATCTATACGGTGAGAAATGTTATGTTTCTACTAATCACAAAAGTCTAAAGTACTTAATGACACAAACAAAATTGAATCTATGTAACACCCCTAACCTGTATCCATCGCTGAAACAGGGTTACAAAGCATTACCATAAAAATGTAACATGAAACATACATTTGCAAACATTAACATAAACATATCATAATCCAATCAATTACTTGCATATAGTCCCTTAACTGAGCCTTCGTGGCCTTAAAAACACTTTAGAAACAATTCGGGACTAAATTGGAAACATTTGGAACATTTAAGAAATAGTTGGAAAAATTGAACTGTAGGGGTCACACGCCCATGTGGCCAGGCCGTGTAACAATCAAAATAGGGACACACGGCTGTGTCCCAGCCTATGTCTATGCCCGTGTAACTTTCAAAGTTGGGTCACATGGCCAAGCCACATGCCCATGTGTCAGGCCATGTAACTCTCAAAATGCCCACACATGCCCGTGTGCCAGGCCGTCTGCTAGGCCGTGTAACTGCCTGACTTGCAAACCTTAGAACCTACAGGGGACACACAGCCCTGTCGCATGGCTATGTGTCACACACGGTTGAGTTGCACACCAGTGTCTCAGGCCATGTGGACATGAAATTGACCAAAATCAAGCCATTTCCATCACCAACACAAACATGTACCTAAAAAAATTTTGTGCACAACTTCAAAGCACCAAAACCTTACCAAAACATGCATCAAATGACCAATTCAATAAACACTATCATTCAACCAATATGCCATACAAGGCACCTCAAAAGCTAACATACCAAACATGCATATACTTGATCACATTTCTACCATCAAACATCACTCAACTTTTACCAAATCATATCTCAAACACAACCATTAGCACTTTATATAATTTACCATTTGAATCATATCTTTCATGCATCATAACTTAGCCTTATTAACACATATCAACAAGGAACCACAAATACCAAAAGTACATCAACCAAAATAACATATACATGCCAAACTTCTCAACTAACATTCAAACACAAGTCCACCTATACATGCCATTATAACCTTGGCCAAAACATAAAAGAATTAAATATAATCACTGGATATGTGATAGATCTCCAACGAGCTTCCAAACTGATCAAGCTTCTGATTAACTATAAAACGTAGGAAAGAAAACTATGTAAGCATATAATGCTTGGTAAGTTCATAAAACATGAACATAACTTACCATTTCAATGCATAACATTAAGACTAAACATGATATAATCCAACCATAAGCTTGACACAATCCTAAGCACCATCAACAACACATGTTAGTGCATTAACACATAATTCACTTGAAATATCATATGGTAAGTGTGACAACCCATTTTTCAGTGGTGTAAGAAACAACGGTTTCGAAGCCACCAAATTTGACGAGTAAGTTCGTAAATATTATATATAAATATTATTATTTAATATTTACACGTCAAATGTGGTTTTAAAAAGGTTTTTGATATAGTGATTTTTGTTATATTGATGATTAATTAAGTGCAAGTGGTAAGACCTTAAGGTCAAGTGGTTTTATAAAATGAGGTATTAGGACCTCATTGGAAACACGAAAATATACACACTCTTTCATGCCCTTTTTTAACTCAAATTCATGCAGTTTCGGTAAAATTCTTGTCGAAAAATATATAATTATTATAAAATAATTAAATTGTACTTAAATTATTAACATGTTTAATTTTCCTTAATTTTAGAAAAAAATTTGATTAATTTTGATCATTTTCGACAGATTTGCACAAAGGGCGAAAAACAGCTTGGCAGACACTACTAGAAGCGCAAAAACGAGAAGCAATTTTGAAGCATTAAGGCGAATTAATTTTTCAGCCTAAAATGGTCCAAATCATGTGTATCAATTCATAATATAATTAATTTAATTTTAATTGGTTGTTTTGGTACCATTTTGGTCATGGTTGAATTGTGGCATTTTAGTGCTTGTAGTGCATGAATGGTGTGGCTCAAATGGTAAGTTTATATTGAAATGGTATAGGTCAAGATATGGTATGTTTTGAGATGGAAATGAACTAGTTGTTTATGAATGAAATGTTTTCAAGTATATATATATATATATATATATATATATATATATATATATATATATATGTTTGGGTAAATTTGTATGTTTACATTTGAAGTGCCTTGTATGACATATTGGTTGAATGATCTTGGATTATTGAATTGGTCATTTTATGTTGGTTTTGGTCATGTTTTGATGTCTTGGTCATGTGCTCAAAATGATTTTAGGTGGTTGCATGAGTTGTTGTCGGAAATGGCTTGAATTTGGCCAATTTCATATCCACACGACCTGAGACACGGGCATGTGACTCAGCCGTGTGTCCCTTGTAGGTTTCAATGTATGCAAGTCAGGCAGTTACACGGCCTAGCACACAGCCTAGCACACGAGTGTGTATGGCTATTTCGAAATTACACGGCCTGGCACACGAGCGTGTGGCTTGGCCGTATGGCCTAACTCAGAGAGTTACACGGGTAAGGACACGGGCTAGGACACGGTCGTGTGTCCCTATTTTGATTGTTACACGATCTAAATACGGGCGTGTGTCTCAGCCGTATGAGTCACACGACCGTGTGACCCCTGTAGTCCAATTTTTCTAACTGTTTCTTAAACTTTCCAAATGTTTTCAATTTAGTCCCAAATTGTTTCTAGAGTATTTTTAGGGCCCTGAGGGCTCAATTAAGGGACGATAGGTATGTGAATGAATGGTTTATATCATGTTTATGTCAATGTTTGAAATGTATGTATAATGTCAGTCCTAGGAACAGAAAGGACCGCGTGCTCCGTAGACACGTGGCCAACAAACTTGGAGTTTGCAAAGAATGTTAGTACTAGGAACAAAGAATGCTAGTATTAGAGGCAGCAAAGTCAAGACAAAATAGTAGGGTCCTACCATGAGTTGTAATAGCATCTGTAACATATATAAATATCCGAACACTCTATCAATTACATACGAAAAAATATTATTCAACAATATTGTAGTTTCCAAATCATGATTGAAACTTTGGTTATTTTCAAAGAACCAATCAACTCACTCAAATTCCATTCTTTTTATACTAATTCTAAGAAGAATCAGAAATAAAATATTTAGGTAATTTATAATAAATTTTTTTATAAAAACAAAAAAACACCAAATAAAATGTTTCTATTATTCAACATTGAAACTTTAGGTATTTTACAATAAAATGTTTTTTTATTTATTTTAAGTTAAAATTTTAAGGAAGAAGATGACCTTTAGATTTTCTCCATTTTTTAACTAATTAATTATTTTTATTTTTATTTTTTTTTAACTCATAATTAGTACTAAACAAATTATATTTAATTTTTTTAAAATGGTATACAACACTTTTGATGTGATAAATTGTGTCATGTGATATCTAATGATTGATTCGCATGTCAAAAAAATGCTATGTAGATTTTTGTTAACATATTTAACGAAACTGTATAATATGAGTGCTTAAATTATAAACTTTTTAGACGTCGAAAATTAGAATTTTTGATAGTTTACCAAAAATACCCTTAAAAGAAAATATCAAATCGCAACCCCATATAGACAAAGTTCACAAAACCTAAACTCAGATTTTTTTTCTTTTTTAGAATTCATCTCAAAAGATAATATAAATAAAATCATATAGATTGATAATTAAAAATTATTACATCTAAATTACTACAAAATCAGATATTACAAATCCAAATTAAACATAACCTATTTAAACCAAAATAACTTTGAACAGGACATGACAAGACACATAAGGAGATTCAAGCTAGAATAAATTTGCCTTTCTTTGATCAGTTAGTCTGTAACATTGGTTTCGTAAAAGTAAGAGCTTCGATCTTCAAAATTCCAACTTTACTTCATTATCATTATTGCCTCCGTGCCCTTCCGGTTCACAAGGCTTCACTTGTTCGCATGCCTTTTGCGAAGTGCAGACAATATTTCTGAGAATTGAAGAATGAAAATCAAATTCTATCTTCAGTTTGGAGCACGACGCTTCGATCCACTTCTCAGCAACACTGGTCGATACACTGTCTTGGTTATCCCTCTCATGTTCTTCAATTGCAGGGCGTATTTCATTGTACAAAGAAGCTAGTTGGGAAGCTGCTTCATTCTTCATTTCCTGCACCGCAAGTCCAAAAACCCTAAGGTCAGCTGTTAAAAGTTTACTCCGTCTCAACATTCAAGCCAAATATGTTTCAACTTTAAATCCATTCTTCAGTCACCCACCAAACGGAGAGGATATGATCTAGCAACAATTGTATCCATGCATCTTGATATCATGTTTTCAGCATTGTTTCTTAGATTGATGCTCTATGCCCTCCCAAACCCCAACATCAGGCGAAACAAGGGGGCTAAAGAATAGGGTTTCAGTTTCTAGTAGTGTGAGCAGAGCATCCAGCATTTCAATTACTATGTATATGATAATGTAATATTATAACCTTTCTTCTTAAGTGCTACTCTCAAAATATGCAAATATTTGAATCAAGGCCTGTCATTAGTCCATAACACAACTATGAGATTTAAAGTAAAAAGCACTACATATATACAATCATCAACCCATAAATGGCATCCAGAGATTACAGATTGTTTTACAACCAATCTTCAGAAAGCAGGACATGATGAAACTGATGTACATGAAACAAGAGCAACCACTATAAGCATCTACTACTATCATGACATTGCTCATATGTCATAAAGTTAGTGCAGTACACACGTCAGTAGAATTACTCGACATAAGGGTTAAGAAATTTATAAATAAAATAGTTTGCGATATTTTTATATCCACAACCAAACATTTCAAAATTAGACCTTTTTTTGTTCCCCAGATATCCTAAGCTTAATGTACTCTTCATTTCAGTTTGGAAACAGCCCTCGTTATAAAATCTGATGCTTGTTACTTTTTACCAATAACATCAAACATAATAAAAATAGATAAGGAATATTTATTTAAAAACTACCATCAGGAATAAAAAGTCTGTCTTTACTTAAATCCAACACAAAATCATTACACTCATTACTTGTTCCCCAAAAAATACGAACTTGGTAGAAACAAAAATAATAGAAACTGAAACATTTGAGTTTAAACATCAAAATGCATATTTAGTATAAAAAAATTTCCCATTCCTAATATGGAAATTTTTAACACCTGAAGATGAAAAGATTAGAATGAAAATACCAGTCTAATCATGTATATGACTTTAACCAAGAACAGCACAATTCTTATGGCATTGCCATGGCATTGTGAATGATTGTTGCTACCAACTGTCCATAGTTAGCTCATATCTTCAAAAATGATCTTCTGTGTCCTAGCGGACACTGGACAGTAATCATTAACCTCAAGTTGAGATTACCTCATAGATGCAAAGTGTTGTCTAATCAAGCCAACAGGAAAATAGGCAATCATACCTCATATCTGAAGACTTCCTCTTGTGCTTCTTTTGATGCTAAGAGCTTAGCAAGATGTTTTAAATCAATTTGCTTCTTTGAAAGATGTTTCAACTTTCCATTTGAATAATGCTGCGACTTTTTCTTAAGCATTGGCCCTGATCTAATGTGATAATTCCGGCATGCACTGTTACTTCGGATGCGAGATATCATAGCATTCTTTTGTGAAAAAGCCTTCTGAGCATCTTGAGAATACAAGTTTATGTCTTTAGCTGATTCAATTTTCAGTGTATTCACATCTACCCCTTCCAGGGGAACTGTATCAATAGTAGACTCCAACTGGTGCTTAGACTTCAGACTAACATCCATTGTTATGGACTGTTCACTTTTAGTATTAACATCATTCTCAGAATTCAAATTTACAGCTTTCAGGAGCTTTGTGGCAGGCTCATCTTCTGCAGAATCATACAACGGAATTTTTTCAACTGAATACCTGCCAAGCAAGCATATTTAGGTTAACATGATAACAAAATATATCCTATGGGAATGCATATTACACATCCTTAAGTAAAATGGTGTGAAAAAAGAATAGAAATAGCGCCGCACTAGCACCATCCGGGGAGTGATAAAATAGACATTGAGAAGATCACAAAGTATGGAAATAAAAGCTTTCACAGACAGGCCAGAGGTTTTTTTCTTTTTTTTCTTTTTGGTTAAAACAGGCCAGGGGTTTAAGTCTTTAAGATGGAGTACTTAAACTTTAAGTCTTTAAGATGGAGTACTTAAACTTCTGTCAAAAAATTTAATCAGAAGTCCATACAGGCCAGAAGGGTTGAGTATTCCATCAATTCAACCAGCTGGACCGAGGTTCAATCTCAATAGAAAACAGCTATACTTTATGCATAACTGTTGACACAAGTATACATCTAATATTGTTATGCATAATCGTTTATACAATTTGCATATAATTATGGCAGATTCCATTCCTTTAAAATGTACGGTCAAAATGTTGAGAGATTAAAGTGCCTACAAATGCATTCTAAACATATAGATAAAACAGAAAAAAGACTGTTAACTTGATGAAAATTTCAAGATCAACAAAAATTAGATCATAAAAGAAAGGAGTATTTATTACCGTTCATCGTCGTCTTCCCATAAATAGGTATCCTCCTGTTTAACAGATTTTGCAGAAAAATTATTAAATTACATGAATAAAAGAGAAGCAATACAATGATAGTTGCACAAACACAACAAAAGGGGGGAGTGTTATGGCAAACAAAACCAAGAAGAAACAGTATACTGAGGAAGTGATAACTGGAAGCCAACAAAACCATAAATATAGTATCAGACTAGCAGAAGATATATCCATGCGTAAGGAGATATGGGACACAGTGGCTATCAAATGGCAAATACTGTATGGCATGAGCTATATAAATGTAAAAGTTCTTTTTTGTATTCTCCATGTCCATTTTACATTCGAGGGTCATGGTCGCCCCTCCCAACAATGCCGTCTCAAAAAGGTTCGAACCTGTATTCTCCGTTGGGAGTGCAATGTGCCTTACCACTGCACCCAACATCTTACTGTAAATGACAATTTTTTTGAACAGAACATACAAACTAAACCATAATTTCATGTCTTCATTAAGTCTCAAATAAATTCAAATCTCAAGCAGCTTAAATGTTTACCTGAAAGCCACGAGACTTTGCTCCAAGAAATCCTGAACAGTTGAGTGCACCACAGAGGCAGCGAACTTTTGCACCACCATACCATTCAAAGTTATAATCATATGCAAGTTCAGTTCCAATTGGAATATCTTCTTTTGCAAATATTCCAACTCGTATTTCTCCCAAAACAGTCCACTTCCTAGTCTCACAGTTCGGTTGGCTACAAACTTAAACAACATAATTCAGCCGGTGTAAATTTGGCAAACAAACAACCAAAAGATATTAGACCTAAGGAGACTAAAAGCTGAGAACTTAAAGCAGAAGGGGCTCACCATGAGTGGTTGATGAATCTAGCAAGGTTTCCCTTTTTGGTGGCATCAATGGATTCAGAGCCATTCAGGGAAATAATAAATGCATCCTTAAGACCTGCATCAAGTGAAGATGAAGGTTACTAGTCTTTTCCTTTTTTGGCCAGAAAGAGTAACAATTCTATCGAAATTCTAGTTCACCTTGATTTTCATAAGCTTGAGATCTTCGCTTTGCTTCTTTCCAAGATATTACTTCTCCACAGTACTCAACAATAAATTGTCCAGCCTGCTCAATGTGAAAGCAGATCAGCATAAGGAAAGCAAGGATTGAAACAGAGAATGATTGAAAAAAATAATTGATGCCAGATCCTGAGATTGATCCCAAAGATTAATGCCGAGTATTGGTTGCCAAATGTTACCTTTATATATTCAGCAGCAAGCAGACCCCAACCACGACCCTCTGTTTTAAACAACGTAACTCTAGCATATTGGCATTTCTGAAATTTCTTTTAGAAAGGAAAATAAATATAGTGCATTAACCAAAATGTGTTAGTCTCATACCAGAAGAAACTGTTTGTCTCTTATAATCAATATCTTCAAGCAAAGCAAATAAATAATGAAACAGGTCTTCCCTAATATTTAAGGGAAACTCAAATGTTTCTAGAACATTCTAGGAATAATTAGTTCTACACTCAACAGCATAAAAACTCTTGTTCCGTATTTACCCGTTAGTGAAGTTTCAAGACATAATTAGTCCATCATAAGCAAGCAAAAGAACTTAAATGTACCGCATTTCTATTCATTGATAGATATACCAAGCTAGGGGTGAGCAATCGGCGAAGTTGGTGGGTTCAGTCAGTTTGGTTGGATAAGTTGGTTAAGTGACTTTTTTTTTTTACAAAAGGTTATTTCATCTTCCTTTTTCTTTTAAAGTTATTGGATTTATAATAAATTTGGATTGGATTGGGTTGGTTTTGTAAATTGGATCTGGTTTAACTTCATTATATATTATATATTTATTATATCATAAATATATTTAAAATAAATAATATATATTAAGTTGGTCAGTTTGGTTGTGAAATTCAACAATTGATAACCGACTGACTAAACCATTTTAACCAAAGCCTTAACCAACTTAATCAATAAACCAGCTTTGATGGGTCGGTTATGTTGATTATAACTGATTCCTGCTAGCCCCTAGACCAAGCTGAAGAGAAAGTTAGTAGAAAATAAAGGTTCTACTTCAAAAAAGAGTCTGACCCTTTTTCTATAAACAGCACATGGAACCTGGAAGTAACGAAATAGAATTGAAATGACTTGAAGGAAAGTTGAAATTTCAAGTAAAGATAATTAGAAAAATTGCAATTACCTTCTTATGAAATGTCAAGCACAATTAAACCAAATAAACTAGATACAGTAAGTAATTAGTTCCCGTTAGAGTCAAATATTCAGCTCTACACAAATTATACTGAAAGCTAATAACATTCAACAAAAGGAACATAAAGACCGGGAAGAAAAAAACAATTATCATGTGTAAAATGAACACACTTATATTACAGATTCACAGAGACATGTCAAAGCAATGGGATTAATCAACAGACCGACCATACATAAATCCACATAGGAAAACGCACATACAACAAGCACAAGCACATAACCTCGTAGAACCATACCCCCAGTCCACCTTGAAGCACACTCATGCCAAACAGTCTTTACCTGATTCTTGCAGTAAACACCGCAAGGACAATAACCGGGTGTACATTCTGTGCTTGTTAGTACATTCAAGCACCTCTCTCCACATGTACTATCAGGATCACTAAAGTCAAATTTGCACTCGCATATAGCAATATCTTCCTCTTTTTGCTTTTTATGTCTGCAAAAGAATGCAATTTTGGATAGCAATTAGGTTATCCTTGCGTAAATTAAAGCAAAGCAGTACCCAAAAAAAAGGCTCCAGAATGCATAAAATTGCTGCATTCCAAATAATTGAAACTGAAAACACCAAAGCAGCTACGAGCAACATGAGGTTAGTTTAAAAAGATTATGATCAAAAAAAACATCTTACTTTCGATATGAGAATTCGTTTTGAAAAATGTGTTCATATTGAGGAAGGTCTTCATTCTCAGGATCCTTTAACAAAACAATATAATGCTGTAATAAAAATTCTATAAAACCAGCACCTATAGGAAAATAATCATAATCATAATCATAATAATACCATTGGAGAGCTTCGTTACCCGGACTCGGCAATTTGGGTTGCAGTACCTGTGTCAACACGGATTCCGACACGGGATACGGATCAGATCCGGCAAAAACCAGCGGAAGGCGGTGGGTGAGAACCGAGATGAGAAGAGAAGAAAACTGATTAGCGGACTATTTGAACAAAAAATTAGGGAGTGGATAAACTACTCAGTCGGTCGCCCAACTTTTAGTGCGATTTTATTTTGGTCACTTAAAAAGAAATCTTTACAATTTAGTCACTCAATGTTTAGAGCAATTTTATTTTAATCACCCAAACATAGAGTTGGCAAAACAAGCCTGAGATCGAAAGCCCGCCCATGTCGGTCCAAGCCCATAACAACCTGAACCTGAGAAATTTGAGCTTGTAATATATCTAAGCGGGAGAAAAGCCTGAACCTGAGATAAATTCGACCTAAAACCTAAAAAAATCTGAATTTATAACTGAACAGCCATATATGCATTAATTATTTATGATATTTTTTAAAATAAAATTAAATAAATAACAATTCTTTATTTTATGAAAACGTATTTATAATTATTGCATATTTATATTAAAATTTGATTAATGGGAAAATTAATTAATAATAAATTTT
This sequence comes from Gossypium anomalum, assembly GCA_025698475.1. NCBI lineage: Eukaryota > Viridiplantae > Streptophyta > Magnoliopsida > Malvales > Malvaceae > Gossypium > Gossypium anomalum. The sequence continues at coordinate 46,137,630 of CM046961.1, forward strand.
ATGTTAAATTATGAAGTGAAACAAAATTTTTAAAAACAATAACTTAATATAAAATATTTTAATACTATAATTATATATTTATAATAAATATATAAAAGTAATAATTATTAAAATCTATAAAATTTAATTTTAATGATAATATAAAAATATAATGACAAAATATTTTAAATAATAATACAATAATTTGTGTTATACTTATCACAAATGACTAAACATGAATTACTATATGATATTAATAATATTACTGATAAATTTAATTTTAAACCATATGTATTCTAATAAAAATTATCTACAATAACATAAATTAGAAATTTTAAAAGTTGTTTAATAATTAAAAGAAAAAATAAAACATCCAAATAGAATATATTAATAAAACTATTTTGAAATTCATAAAGTTTTGTAAAGTCATACTAATATGTAAATACGATTCTTAATATAATTACATAAAATTAAGTTATCAAGTTTCAAATACGGGCAACATCCAAAATTTCAACCTATAATCACAATGAAAAAATTCAAAGTTTTGTAAATGATTTTTTTTATAGTTGTATCAAGAATAAAAAAATTTCAAAAAGTAGAATATCTAATTGCAGTTGATTCTACACGCTACATCATAGTTTCAATTTTATTTTGGTTACTTAATTTCTAAATTACTTTTATTTTGGTTACAAAAAAAATATCTTTTATTTAAGTACTAGTCGGGTTAAAAAAATATTAATGATTAAAGTGAAAAAGCTATATAAATTAAAATAATGTATTAAAAATGTCAAATTGTACTTGTTTACCTTCTTGTCAGAAGTTTTATTTTTTCAATATTGAAATTTTAAATTTCAAAATATCTAAATCAATTAAATAGCTTGTTGAAAATTTTTATCTCTTATTATTGTCAGCCGATTTGTTAACATAATATTGAAATTAATTAAATTAGTTAATTTAATCTCCTTCTAAAATTTATAATTTTATTTTATGTTTCTAAATTAAAATCAAGTCAAATAACTCAATTTTAATAATTATCTACCAAAACTCAATTTTTTATTGTATGATCTTAAATCTTTCATGTTAAGTTAAAACTAAAGAAAAAAAATCCTTGCAAATTAATTAACTTTATCTTCCATGTCGAACAAAACCTAAACGTTTTTCATTACTTTTTTACCCAAACGAAAAGCAAGCAATTTATTTAATAAATTGTAAAAAAAATTATTTCCTTTTAGTTTAACATGGCAGATTTGAGACTATATAATCAAAAGAAATTTCAGTTTCATAGACATTTATTAAAGGATAGTTTGGAAACATAAAATAAAATTCTAAAATTTAGAAGGAGATTAAATTATTGAATTTTATTAATTTCAATATCATAGTAACATTCGGTTGACATTATAAAAGGAAAAATAATTCAATAATTGATTTAATTGATTTTGATGTTTTGAAATTTAAAATTAAAAAATTGAAAAAAAATCAGAAATGGGATAAACAAATACAATTTGCCAAATTTTTAATGCATTATTTTTAGTTTCTACTAATTGTTTCCTTTAATCCTTAAATTTCTTTTACCGGGATCAAGACTTGAAACAATTTCGGTGACCAAAATGAAAGCAACTTAGAAGTTAGGTGACCAAAATGAAAATGTAAACATGATGTAGAGATGATTTTGATTTTGCATGTACAATCAGTTGTTGTACATGATTTAATGCTTGGGTGACTAAAATGAATGTAACACACCTAAACAAAATCCGTCGCTAGAATATGGTTACGGAGCATTACTAGAGTTTACAGAACAAATAACAGATATTTCATAATTCTTTGGTATTCATATCTAATTTCGATCAAATTTCATCATATAGTCCCTTACATGAGCCCTCGAGGCCCAAATCATGCATTAAAATCATGTCGGGACTAAACCCGTGTCTTTACTCGTGTAGACAAAAATAGGCTATTTTCCAAGCCATATTCCTCACCCATATTGTCATCTACCTACATCAACACTTTTATACATTCACAAATCATATCCAAGCATTTAAAACAAGTTCAAATCATATCTTAAACATGACATAATTTCACATACAACCAATGTACTCTTAGGTACCTCAGATGACAATTTATTAACATGTTAATATATCATTCATACTTTCCTATTTGTCAAATGCATATATGCATGATCACACTCATTCTTCAAACATGATAGATCCACTTATAAACATATCAAAATATGTCAAACACAAGTCATTCCAATGGCTAGTTTCATTTAAAACATTTACATGTCATTATTGGTTAATTAACCTATACATGCCATTATAACCATAATTGTTTTACCACACACACACACACACACACACACACACACACACATATATATACCGAAATGGGCTAATAGATAGTGTGAGTGATCTCTACCGATGCTTCCAATCTAACGAGCTTCTAAATTACTATAAGGCATAGGAAAATTGAATAGAGTAAGCATGAAATGCTTAGTAAGTTCATATAACATGGTAAATAACTTACCATATATTTATGTTCAAGAACAAACATGCAAGGCACTATCAACCAATTTGGTCACAAGCCCTAAACACATATCCTCATCATGCTAGCCAAGTAATCACATATGATAGTCCTTACTCATGGATGAACAAAGTCATCAAGCATGTTCCACATTCATGTAACAACCAAATCATGCATCATTATATCAGGTAATGTCATTACCATGTACTTCATGTACATACGGGTAATAGTTCGTTTCTAAGTTATACTATCTCATACAAACATCAAGAAACATGTATAGGCTCAATAATAACCAAATTCCCATATACATATACTTCCCACATCATGAATTCAAATAACATATACAAATCATACCCATGTATTTCAAGTACATTTTCATAATATTTTGTCTCAAGTTCAGATTATTTCATGTCGAAACTTTACCCATTAAATCATTTGAAATATCAATGTCACACGGAAAATACACTCAAGGTGTACTAATCTATATTCATGGATGAACATATTTATTAAACAAATTCCATGTTCATATATCATCAACTTGTATTTCCATAAATCATGTATCATCATTTCATGTATTTCAGACAGATACTTGTAATATTTCATTTCGTATTCATATTTTCTCATGTCAGAATTTTGCCCGTTGAATTTATTTGAAATATCGATGGATACAGAGGTAGTACACTCGAAGTGTACAAATTAAAAATTCGTCAATTCATAATCAGAGGTACTCATTAGAGTACATAATTAGGAAGCACTTTCTTGAGCCATAAATCAGGAACGCTCATATGAGCCGTGTAGTAGGAAGCTTATCCGGGCCAAATTAGGAAACTCATAAGAGTTTAAAATAGGACGTTCACAAAGAACTTTTAATCAGGAAGCTCATGAAGAGCCTATTAGGAATGCTCACAAAGAGCCATGTAACAGGAGCTCTGGATAGCCATATATTAGGGAGTTCAGGCTAGCCATATCAGGACACTCATAAAGAGCTGTGTTTTTGTCCGCAACATATGCAAGATCACAACCGATCGCATAACAGGATGCTCACAAAGAGCTGTGTTTGTGTCCGAAACATATGCAGGATCACAACCGATCAATAAACAGGATGCTCACAAAAAGCTACGGTAGTTGCAACACATGGAAGATTACTACCGACTAGGATGTTCACTGAACTATATAACAGGAAACTCGAGAGTGCAATTAACAGAATGCTCGTCCGAGCTATAATATGTCTGCAACATATGCAAGACTACAACCATTACAGGAAATCCAATAATCCATCTAATTTCATTTATTCAAACAGGACTTGACATTTTTTGGGCATTATCATTTATCGGGCTTTGTCGGATATGTTTTCAATTTCATATATATATAATATTTATACAATTCGAATTTCCTTTATTCAAACGGGAATTAACACTTGTTAGACATTATCGGATATGTGATTTATGTTTATACATGGAAATCATACATTTCACAACCATAACATTCAATTTAAACATATAAACATACATTTTAGTTATACGAACTTACCTCGACAATTGTTCGTATACATAAAATCTACTAATTCGACATTTTTCTCTTTTCCTCGTTCTAACTCTGAATTTGGTCTTTTCGGATCTATAAGAGTAAATTTAATATCAATTTAATATAATTCATACTCAATTCAGTCCAATTCACATTTTAGGTAAAATTACCATTTTTCCCCTAAACTTTTAATTAATGACGATTTAGTCCCTAGGCTCGGAAAATGAAATTCATGCAATTTAATCATTATTCCAAGCCTAGCCGAATTTTACAAGTAACATTTACAGCCCATGTATTTCATAAATTTAGAATTTTTCCATGACTTTTTCATTTTTTACAATTTAGTCCCTAAATCATAATTTTATCAAAATTCTCTTTGTAAAAGTTGTTTATCTATCAACAACTTTTCATTTTTTACCATAAATTTCAAAATTTTAGCATATTCATCCATGGAAAAACTTTGAAAATTTGATAACTTTACAAGTAACATTTACAGCCCATGTATTTCATAAAATTTAGAATTTTTCCGTGACTTTTCCATTTTTTACAATTTAGTCCCTAAATCATAATTTCATCAAAATTCTCTTTGTAAAAGTTATTTATCTATCAACAACCTTTTATTTTCTACCATAAATTTTAAAATTTCAGCATATTCATCCATGGAAAAACTTTGAAACTTTGATAACTTTACAAATTGATCCCCAAAATAGCTAAATTAAGTTATCCCGATCTCGAAAATATAAAAATTACTAAAAACGGGACTTGAATACTTACCTAATTTGGCCAAATAAATTTTCTCTTTCTTCCATTCTCCATGACTAAGGTTTCCATATTTATTTGGGAAAGATGATGATAAATATGATGATATTTTCTTTATTTTATTATTTATCATCTTTATTTATCATCTTTCCAATTTTGTCATTTTCTTTATTTTATTTTCTATGGATAAATCATTATCCTTAACAACTAAGCATTTTTAACTGTCTAATTACCATATAAGGACCTCAAATTTTGAATTCCATAGCTATTTAATCCCTTTAGCTATTGGAACTCAACTTTTGCACTTTGTGCAATTTGGTCCTTTATCAAATCAGACATGTAATCGGGAAAATTTCTTTACGAAATTTTCATACAAAATTATTATCATACTGTAGATCATAAAATAATATTAAAATAATTTTCCTTCTAGAATTGAATTTGTGGTCCCGAAACCACTATTCTGATTTTACCGAAATCGGGCTGTTACAATGAAAGCTCTCTAAAAGTTGAGTGTCGAAATTATAAGGATTTTTTTGAATGACCAAAATGAAAACACTTTAAAATTTGAATGACCAACTAGGTAGTTTACCCTATTTAGATTTACATGCATAGTTCTAAAGACAAGAGAATAATATACATATAAGGTTTAAGGGCCCTTTTGGATGAACGATGTGTTTACCTACTGTTAGTGTAGAAGCAATAGTGGTGGTGAAATTAGATACTATAGTGTGAGGCAAAAAGAAAGCTAAATTCATCGCAGTGGAGTTAAACACCTATCCAAAGGGGCCCTAGATATGGCAAAGGACACCTATACTCTTTCAAAATTTAAAATTCGATGTCCCTTTTTTTATTTAAAAATTTTAGTCACTCTAATTTTTTCATTAAAGATGTTGATGTGATTATTATAAAAAAGAAAGTAAAATAATTTTTTTAGCTCTCAACATTTACATTTTTTTTATTAATTTGCTCATCATTCTTTAAAAGTACTTAAACAGTTACAAAAAAAAAAGTAAAAAGTAAATGCTTTTTCTTATTTTTAATAAAAATATTAAAAATTGTGAAAAATTTATAAAAAATTTAAAATATTGAAATTTCTAAAAATTCAAAAAATGTGTTATTTACTCCATGAATGGTAATAAGGTCTCTCCAAGGTTTAAGCTATTCATTTTGTTCATATTGAATCAAATTTGAACAATTTTTTTTATTTTAAATCAAACTAAATATATATCAAAAAATATTTTTATGTAAGTTTAATTATAAAATATATTAAATTTATTTTAAAGCACGTTAATGAATGTTGTAAAATAAAGAAAATCTTGTGGATTAAAAAATAACGTTGAAGGGAAAATAGAGATTGGAAAGTAGTTTAGGAACAAATATAAAGTTAGACACTTATGCTTTTTCTTATTATATTGTGCTGTTAATTGTGCAACATAATGCTTTACTTTCAATATCATTTAAGCTTTGTTTCTCATTACTTTTTAAAAGTTTTTTTGAGATAAAAAACAATAGGAAGTTATCAAATATATAGGCACGAAATTGAACTTATTGCTAACATTAATAAGGGAATCAATGTTGAAAGAACAAAGGAGTTGATTCCAAAACTGATCATCGACTTTCCTGTGATAAGTTTTATAAATTTATAATGAATCGTTCTTGAAACTAACTATTATCACGACGTAGGCAAGTGTACCTATCGAACAGTAGTATTGTTTTAGCAAGACTGGATTGTCGAACCCAAAGGACTATAAGTACTAGTAATGACTGTCTTCTTATTATCTAGCCGAAGAAAAGAGATTTGTTTTAACTAACTAACTAATTAAACTAAGAACTTGCAGAAAATAGAAGTTGGGAAATTACTTTTGGGGAAAGCGATTGATTGAGACAATACCTAAAGAAAAATCCACCTAGACTTTTACTTGTTATTCTGGCTCCGAACCGGATGATTTATTCATTTAACTTGTTCCGTAGAAATCCTTACTGTATATTATTATCCCTTTCGAGACTAACAGCGTCTAATCCCTAGGTTGAATAACCGAGAGTTATCTCTAATTAACACCATAATGGTGTATTAACTCGATCTATGGATTCCCTTATTAGGTTTCACCCTAATTCGGCAAAATCTTGTCACCCTATCTCTAGGCGCGAAATCAACTCCGCTTAATTACGACAAAGTTACTCTTAGCCAGGGTCTATTCCTCCTCCAACTAAGAGTAGTAACTTGAAGTGATATCCTGAAATACCAAAACAAGAATTAAGAACACGTAATTAAGAACAAGTCAAATATTTATCATACGATTCAAAAATAATAACAAGGTTTTGTCATAGGTTTCATCCCCCTTAGGTATTTAGGGTTTAGTTCATAACTAAACAAGAAAACATATCAGAATAATAATAATTACAAAACATAAAGAAAACCAAAACTCCTGGAGGGGAAATTGAGGAGAGATCTTCAGTCTTGATAGTAGATCCGGCTTCTGAGATGGATCAATCGGCTTCCTTGGAGTAATTCCTTACTCCTTATTCTCCGTCCCCCCTTTCTTCCTCTTCTAGGGTGTATTTATAGGCTTTGGAATGCCTAAGAACCCTCAAAAGTGGCCTTTTTCAAATTGGACTTAACTTAGGCTCGGTAGGGACACGCCCGTGTGACATGCCTGTGTGCGATAACTTCAAGCTGTGTTCGAGGTACACGGCCGTGTGTTATACCCATGTGAATCGTGCTTCAATTCTGCCAATTTGACACGGCCGTGTGATGTGTCCGTGTGAAGAGGTCCAGGCCGTGTTGATTTCGTGCTTTGGCCCATTTTCTTCGTTTTCGGCATGTTTCTCGTTCCTTTCATTCTCCTATGCCTACCTGAGAATAAAACATGAAATTAAGGCATTAGGAGCATCGAATTCACCAAATCTAAGGAGAAATCATTCATAAAATGCGTTAAACATGGGTTATAAATATGTATAAATTACAGTTTATCAAAAACCCAACCCAAGTTTCAATATTAATAAGTGTTTAATCAAATTCTCAATACAATCTCTAATGAGATTAAGGTTTTAAAAGCCAATTATGAAACCAATGGTGAAAGAAGGGTATTTTCCCCCAAAACCTGATTACAGTTAAAAGCACCATGATTCAATCAATCACAACTCCAAGTTTGACAATTAGTATACTTCAAGGTTTATGTTTGAAAATTTTGTTGTGATAGTAAATGAACACTTTGATCCAAGGCAATTTGCATATGATAATGTTTGAGTTGGGTGAGGAGTTTAGTAGGGTATTTCCTCTCTCTTTTTCATTCGATATTGTCGGAAACAAGTTCAATTTAAAAAAAAAAATGTTGGCGTGTCATTGACTCACACCTTATTTCAAAATAAACCTTCTGATTTTGGTGGTAAACCCATGATTGTAGTTTTTAAGATGGGTGATAATGATGTTAACAGATGAGCCAAAGTGGAAAATAGTGGAGGTTCACCAGAATTCCATAGAGTGAATGAAAATGGTAATGCCATTGTACCCTTTATGAATATCCTCTTTTCAATGATGTTTAAGCTTATCATGAGAAAGGCATTATTTCTTTTTGTTGTTAGGCAGCAAGGTTGAGTGTTTACCTTAACTAGTTTTGTTGAAGTGTATGCTTTGAACTTTGGGGTGAATGGGGGCTAAAAATGTTGGAACGATTGTGGAGTGAGAACATTCTAATCTAGTTATGAAGAAGTGGAACATCAAAGACATTAACTTTGTTACTCAAATTGTTGTTCAATTTTCTCAAAATCCATCAATTCGATCATTAACACCTATATGAATCATCAAAAGTATAGAAAACTATTTCTAGTTCTATATTTTGATTTAAATCATTCGAGCCCACACTTGAAGTAGTTCATGGTACGAGAATAACAGAAAAGATTGTTTGGTTGAAAGCCGAAAATGATAAGGATTTGTCTATCCGAAAACATAAGTGCAAATTTAGTCTAGGGTTTATTGCTATAAAAATCACAAACCCAGTTGGTCTTCAAAATTTTTATTTTTTGCTGTGTAAGAAAACCGTTTTTGAATCGAATTTTTTCCAACAAATATAGCACGAATATCAGGAAAATCGAAGTGCAAATAACAGACGCATCGACATGCTAGAAACATGAGCACAAAAGTGCTAAGTAATAGAAGTACAATAATGTTAATCACAAAAGCATGTAAGTGCTTATTTTCTACCTTCTTTTTTTAATCGTAATTATGAAGTTTCTTCATAATTCAATTTTTATAACACTTTCAACTTTTAAAATTCTCATTTATTTTATGATATTGTCATTACATGAATGATTCATGAAATATTTATTTGATTCATAATTAACACAAGTACACTTCACTTAAAATTTACTCACTTTTTACATGATAGTATCACAATTATGCTTTTAGACTTGATTATGCTTTATTATAGCTCGGTCATAATTTTCTAATTCTTTTCACAATTAATTTTTCATTATTTCTCACATAAATTTTTATTATACTTCTCATGCTTTTTCCTTTACTTTTCCTTAGGTTCAATATTAATCTACATAAGCACTCAATAAACACTAAATTCACCATACTTATTTACGAATATAACATTTCACAAATTTCATGTTTTCGTTACACTTTTACATTTCATTCAAACTAGTCCTTTATTACACTATTTAAAGAATAAATATGAATTTAATCATTGACCGCCACCAAACGTGCGAACGTCTAGGCTAAAAATACTGCAACAAGAAAAATAAAAAATAGAACAGTGGTGTCCACAAATATATGAGTCAAATTGTAATATAATAAGTTTACAACGAAACACTTTGAGAAGTATGCCGAGGATCATACTTAAGGAATGATGTATTAAACTTAAAATTATTTTATACATGAACAGGGCTAAATAGTAATAACTGAACATTATAGTATGACAAATAATGAGAAATTTGAATATCAACAATAACATAAAATTAATGAAAATAAATTAACAATCGAATTAAATCTCAAATAACAAGAAGAAGATTAACTCTCATTGGTGTTAATAATTAACTTTAAAACTTGAGTTTTAATAAATTAGCTAATAACTAACCAATTATTACCTCTCAACATCTAACTGATAAATTAGTAAAAAAAACCACTTATCTCTCGACCTCATAGTTTAAACCAGGATAAATTATGAGGTGCTCGGTAAACTATTCTCTTGACCTCATTTACCTAGATTACTTCTTAAGGTTGTCAATCTTAGAGATTAAACATGCATAATTTAAGCTAACTAATTCTACGATAATCCCAATTTTTTAAGTAATTATCCGATTGTTAACCTCCCTAAGAAATTTAGCTACTCATGAATCTAGATGCACTTCCCCAAAAATTAATTTAAACATGCAAACATAAATTAAATTAAAAAGAAGGGAAAAGAGAAATTGACCCGTTTCGATGTTGAATGCACTCAGAAGCCAAAAATCCTTTGACAGTCGTCGAGATATCGCCGATTGCAATAGAAAACTAAAAGAAAAATATCAATAACTGAATAAATGATAGCTTAGATTCAAATCAAATCCAAGTCTAAAAACAAGAATGAAAATTTGTTTTGAATCTAATCTAAATTCTAATAAAAACTAAATCTACTAATTAATAATCTAAGAATGACCTCCTCAAACTCAACCTAGACCTTACTATATATAGACCATTATAGTTGCCCTAGTTAGGTCAAATGAAGGCCTTAAAACTGATAAAATTACATTGTGCAAATGAAAACACTATCGGTAGTGTTTTGTCCTCCTTCACAGCAGTGTCACGACACCACAAGACCGATCTCGTAACACAGGACTTCAAATGGAACTTCTGGATCTTCGAACTATGGTGTTGCAACCCCACTTGCTAGTGTTGAGACATGGCATCGTCCTTAGTGCTCCTTGACTGAAAATGGTGTCTTGTACACTAAATTGGCTCGTCAATCCTACCATAGGCCCATATTGGTCCAATGGGTCATTACAATACCAAAATATGCGTTAAAATGCTTTTTACTAAAATTGCATCTCACCTACTAAATTGGAAAACTAATTGAAATACAAATAAAATGGTTTGAAAACAAGCTCACTAAATGTAAAAAAAACTCTAATTTGCCATAACGAATTGTGGCAGATTAAACTCCTCCACACTTAACTTGTTGCTTGTCCTCAAGTAAACAAAAATGCAAGGAAAAATAGAATACTTAAAAGAAAACGTACTTGAGCATGCTTTGTAAATCCTTAACCCGATCAGAATAATCGGATCCAGATCTTTGGTATTACCAAACAAATACAGACACAAACTTAGTCTACTTATGCGAATTACAATCAATTACGGTTTACTTAATTACAAAATTTTTAACTTAAATACCTATATAAGTAGGGGTGTTCAAACGGTTAACCGATAGGTTAACCAAACCGAATTAGCATTAACCGAATTAACTGAACTTTTTAATCCTTTAACCGTTAACCAAACCGAAATATTTTCAAAAAAATTAACTGAAACGAATATTTTGATTATTTCGAAAGATTAACCTAATTAATCGAAATTTATATTTTTTTGTATTATTAATTATTAAGTTTGGTTAATTCGGTTAATTACCCGATTTTGAACCGAATTAACCGATAACTGAACTTTCAAAAAATTATTAACCAACATCCGAATGAGTTAGATCGGTTAACTGACTGATTAACTAAATTAGATTGGTTTGGTCGGTTAATTCGAATTTAACCCAAATTTGAACACCCTTATGTACAATAAGTAAATACAACTACAACACATGGTAATTAAAATACAACGATATTTGATTTGAAATCCTAATCTATTACAGACACCCCAAGTATGGAATTCTCAGTGACAATTCATACTTTGAATGCGCCGCCAAATTTGCTCTGTATGCATAATAACCTGATATGCCCTTTCCTTTGGCATAGTCCTGGTATTGTTCCCCCTGACGTATACTCGCATTCAACCTGAAACAAAATTATAAACTCATGTAAGCTCAAAAGAATTTAGTGAGAACAACGTCCTTTACTTGCGCAATAATTGCTTATTGTTACTGATGAATTATTATGATGATCTTATTGTTCTTGTCCTTTAGCTTGTCTCTGGCGAATACTTTTCTCAAATTTCATTCTTCATTCACTATAGATAACATGCCTTACTCTGAAATCATTACTTACCCATAAACATCTTTGATGCATCTGTAACACCCCTTACCATATCCGAAGCCGGGACAGGGTTCGAGGCGTTACCAGACTCAAATATTTACAAACATGCAAAATCGGGCCACAAAATTTCGTCCAAATTGAAACTTTTGAAACACATGCATTTCATCCCTTATACGGGCCTTTGAGGCCTAAAACATACACTGGGTTGGTTCGGGACTAAACCAAGAGCTTTCGATAAACTCTGGGCAACTTAACAAATTTTCTTGCTTTGGAGAGTCATACGCCCGTATGGGTTAGGCCGTGTGGTCACACATGCCCGTGTGGCTTAGGACACGCCTGTGTCTTTCGCCCATATAACTCTCTATTTGTGACGTCAGCAAAACAATTTGAACCACACACTCGTGTGCTAGGTCGTGTCCTTCACATGGCTGAGACACATGGCCGTGTCTCTGCAGGTGTGACTAACACATAGGCTATTTTCCAAGCCTTTTTGTTAGTTTAATCCTTCACATGCTTAAACATTTCATAGACACATACTATAACTTCAATTTGATGGTTTCATATCCTTTATTAAAACTCAAAGTAATATTTGTATGATTACATACATGTAAATCACATACTTGTATAATACCTAGCCTAAACACACCCATTCATATTCTTTTCTTTTACCATTTTAATCACTCTTTATACTCTTATACCATGTTTAATAACATACCATTTACTCTCAACGAAAATAGCAAGCGTACATATCATGATACCATCTAATCATAGCAATCAAGCCAAATCATATAACCACTTCACAGGATAATATCACATAACTTGGATAATTAGGCTTACAAGCCATAACCATCATAAGCCACATCTCATGGCTATATACAATGTACTAATATAAGCCAACATCTTGGCCAAAACATAAGAACACATATCAATAATTAAGTCCCTATACATGCCACTCACTTGAAGACATTAAGATTCATCAATACTCCAGAGAAGGTAGCTTGATAGTGTGATGCTGTCTCCGACGATCTCCAACCCTGAACCAACCTGACAACACTAAAGAAATGGAGAGGAGGGAGTAAGCTTAAAGCTTAGTAAGTCCATATGAAAATAATAAGCGAATTATCAACATGATTCCATGGTAATATATCCATAATTATACTTTTACTTATATTCTGGCCATGCTGTTTTATCGAGTCATAGTCACTAAATTATTTATATCTTGAGCTACGGAACTCCAAATCAAGATCCGCTAATTTTCTTAAAACTAGACTCACATATCTTCTTATCATTAAATTTTCAAAATTTTTGGATTATCTAATAAGTACAGTTTATTATTTAAAGTCTCCCATATTTTGCTGTTTGACAGTTTCGACCTTTCCTTACTAAAGATTTGTTATCTCTTAGTACGGGATTCGAATGACGTTCCCATCTATTTCTCCTAAAATTAGACTCATTAATAATTTAGTCATATAAATTCTAACCCATAATAATATTTTTACAAGTTTTAGTGATTTTCCAAAGTTGAGACAGGGGAGTCCGAAATCACTCTGATTCTATCTCACAAAAGTTCAAATATCTCATAATATGAAACTCTTTAGCTTACATCGTTTCCTTTATGTGAAACTATATTCAATAATATTTCATTTCATATTTCATTCAATTTATATTTCGATTTCCATGATTTTTGGTAGATTTTCAAAGTCACACAACTGCTGCTGTCCAACACTATTTTAGTGCAATATTATGATGACTATCATAGGATGACATAATAACATGATCACCGAGATTATTCATCATTCAATAGCTCATTAATCAAATATTCATATATATATATACATGAATATACCTTTTTGTCATATATAATCCTATAACAAAGAATTACTCATGAGTATAACATACATACCTGTACGTATCCGTAGCATATCGAATAACTTTACCTTCATTACCATGCCCATCTCGGGACTTTCATCGCATCATACAATATAATACCCGTTAAACACTTGGAATGGATACACGGAAACTTGCACATAAGTGCCACATATATAAACGTAGGCAAAGCTACCACATAACATGCAACGCATCCATAATGAACTCGGACCAACTCAACGAGCTCGGATGCCTCATACATATCACGAACCTAGACCAACTCAACGAGCTTGGATGCCTCATACATATCACGAACCTGGACCAACTCAACGAGCTCGGATTTCTAATTTCCTAGTGACATGTCACTTGTATCCTAAACTATTCCTAAGGTTCTAATGGGATTTTCCACACTTGCACATAGCATCCTTACCGCACTTGCTTGTCATGTCGTGAACAACAACCATAATATCATTCATGCTTACCAATTCACCATTTTCATATTCATGAAACAAACATGGCATTGCTCATAATTACATTTAGGCATTTGTCACATAATACAATTATCATATTAACTATATAAATATTCACCACATAATGTTAACACATGAATTTAAGTTCAAGCGTAAACAATGATATTATTGCATTATTATTGACATATGAACTTACCTCGAATGCAAGCACGGCTATTTATTTCGATTTAGTCCATAATCTCATTCATTTCCAATCTATGCTCGAATCTCATTTTCCTTGATCTATAATATCACATTTAGCTTACTAATTAGTCAGATTATTCATATGGGTCCAGAAATCATATTTTTACAAATTTGTATTTTGACCCCTGAACTTTCACATATTTGCACTTTGGCCCCTAGGCTCGTAAAATGATTTTCATTCAATTTCTTTGTTATTTAAGCCTAGCCGAATCATTTTCATAACATAGAAGCCCACAATTTCCACTAAATCACACTTTTATGACAAATTTTATAACTTTTACAATTTAATCCTTTTATGCATTTTTACCAAAAATCACTTAGTAAAAGTCATTTCTCTAACCATAAACTTGCATAATCTACCATTAAACATCAAAATACACACATATTTATCATGATTCAAAACCCTAGACTTCAACCATATCCCAAAGTATTGGTAGAAATAGATAGATCGAGTGATAACGACTTCAAAAACGTAAAAATCATTAAAAATGGGGCTAGAACAGACTTACTATGGAGCTTGGAAAGTTTGGAAAACCCTAGATATGGTCTCCCCTTGTAAAATTCGGCCATGGCATGAAGAATGAAGAAGATGACATCTTTTTTCATGTTATTTTGGCTTTATTAGTCAAATTACTAAAATACCCTTAATGAAAAACAATTTAAAACATACCTAACTATGTCCATTTTTGTCCAAAACTCAAATAATGGTCTAATTACCACATAAGGACTCCCAATTTAAAATTTCATAAAATTGGACACCTCTAGCATATAGAACTCAACTTTTGCACATTTTACAATTTAGTCCTTTTGACTAAATTGAGTGCCCAAACGTCAAAATTTTCGAAAGAAGATTTTCACGAAATCATTTCGTGAAATTGTAGACCATAAAAATATAATAAAAATATATTTCTTACTTCAAATTTATGGTCCCGAAACCATTGTTCCGACTAAACCCAAAATCGGGCTATTACAACATCAATTACATTCTTCAATCTAATCTTTCATAAATCTTTATCCATTTCCTTTCCAGAGATTCATACAACTAAAACACCGTTACTCTTGCTTACATAGCTTTAAGCCATCATTTTATCACAATTCATGAATGATCATGTACACAAATAATAGATACCTTTACTAATGTGACTCATCACTGAAAACCATAAACTCAGACACGGATTAGCGACTACTATTTGTGGTTTAGTCAAGATTTCACCACACTGAACTCAATATATACTTACCTTATTATCTCGATGATTACCTTCTTTTACTTAGCCCTTGCTTGGACCCTTCCCTAAAAAAGGATTCATTCTAACATTCTCATTTGCGGTCTTGAATATGATACCTGGCTAGTTGGACAAATTCCCCTTTTTCCTTGTTGACTCGTACTTGCAATGTAGTCTCATAGGACTTATCCTCCATAGACCATTCTACTAAGATACTTTAAATATCTGGTAGTTTTCAGTAGATTATCTCTCAATTAAATTACCCTTGGCAGACTTCCTCATCTGATAGCCTTTTTGGACTTCCCCGTGCTATATGGTCCTAACGAACATTCTTCATATTTAGTAAATTCTCGATAGGCTTTCTACCCAAGATAGTCTTCGACGGATTTCCTTATTAAGAGAGTCTTCGGCAGACTCCCCTTTTATTCTGATGACGTCTTTACACATGAATACATAGGACTAATGTTTGCATAATCGTCTCACATTATTATAGCCAAAACCGGTTTAATTATCAAACGTTGGCAGACTTATATGAAGGATATCTATTTATCAATACTTGGAAGGAATTGCTTGTTTCCTCTTACATATACCCATGTTAAGATGCTTCCACTAGTTCCACTTACCTTCGTATTTTGGTTATTCCTCTTATTACCACATTTACTCATGTTCTTAGATGCACCACGCTCATTTTGTCAAGCTACTCGCTACACGATTCATACAGTGATTTCCCTTTTTTGAGCCCTGACAAGCTTCCCTATTTACCATTTTGGCGGACTCCATTTTTTCCATACTTTATAATTGTTCACCACTAGATCCTACCATAGCTAACCATGGACTTTTAATTCCAAAGAATCATTAACCCCTTTCGAGGTGTCACCCCGAAAGACCAATCAATAGAGCCAGTAGATATTCATTCCATAATGCCGACATACTCCTACTCTCCTATCATGCCAATTTTTCCTAACTTAGTCTACCCCGTCAAAGAAACTCCCTCAGTACTCTGTATTTTAAAAACATGTTTTTCACACACACAACAATTCACTTATTACTATAACATATAGCACACCATTTTTCAACACGTTAACACACAACACAAATTGCATTGAGAGAACATATCTCAAGCATTCATTTATTTCCACAGTATTATACATGCATAGCTTACTCATTCATCACACTAGATACAACCAAAGAATTTTAGACAGAACTCATAATAGACACATGAGCAAACATTCTAGCACAATCATTGTAACACCCCTAACCCGTATCCATCACCGGATTAGGGTTACAGAGTATTACCGATCAAATCATAACAAATAACGACCTTTAGAAATAAGTAATGAATTTCAATAATAACATTCAAACTAATATTTGTTCATGGCATAAACATGGTTACAGACCTTAATTCGAGCTTACGAGGTCATAAAAATAGGTTGGGAACATCCAGGGACTAATTTGAAACAAATAAAAAAGTTAGAAAAAAATAAAAAAACAGGGGTCGCACGGCCGTGTAACATAGCCCAGGCCATGTGAGTGTTCGAATTATAGGACACATGGTTGTGTCCCAGCCTATGTGTCCACCCGTGTGGGTATTCGAAATAAGGTCACACGACCATGTTGCATGATGTATGCTAGACCGTGTGTACATTCAAAGTTTGGTCACACAGTCGTGTTGTCAAGCCGTGTAACTCTCTGTGACTGTGTGGTTCAGGTCACATAGCCATATAACTCTCTATAACCGTGTGATTCATCTTGCACATAAAATTTAAATGACACACAGCTGTGTGCACAGCTGTGTGGGTGGCTGTGTGTGACACATGACCGTGTGACAGACCGTGTCATGAACTTACCTTGACAAAAACAGTTGTACAAACGAAGCCGATGACTAATCTGACACTTTAGCTTTTCCTTAATTCAAGTCCGGTTGATTTGTTTCTTGATCTAAATGGTAATTTAACTCAATTAAATAATTCAAATAGCTTAAAACAACTAGTTCAAGCCTATAACCCTGTTTAATGTAAATTTACAAAATTACCCTTAACATTTTAACTTTTGTGCAACTTAGTCCCTAAATTTGAAACTCACAATTTAACCATAATCAATGGAATACCATGTTAGCCGATTCTTCCTAAGGTCTGATACTGCCCATATTTTCATTATTTTATAATATTTTTCCTTAAAATTTACCATTTTCATAATTAAGTCCCTAAATCTTAAAATCATTAAAAATCATTTAACAAAATATGTCTATTTAGCAACCAAGCTTAACAATCTACCATAAAACTTCGAAAATACATCAAACTCATCCATGGCATAATCTATAACATTTAACAATTTTACCATTTGACCCCCAGGTTAACTACATTAAGCTAATACAAACTCAAAAACATAAAAATAATTAAAAACAAGTGAAAATTACTTACCATGCAAAGTGAAAACACCTAGCCGAACTAAGCTTCTACAATGGTATTTTTTTTCTCCCTTAAAATTTTGTTGGTGGCCTAGGAAGATGACAACTTCCTTTTTTTCTTTTGTTTTAGATTTAATTATCATATTACTATTTTATCCTTGTTTTAATTAACAAATAACAAACATTAGTCCGTAAATGTCTACTATATATATACATGGTATAATTACCATCTAAGTTCATTAATTGCCTTTTCATAACTAATTGATACAATTAATTAATAGAAACTAACTTTTTCAACTTTTACGATTTAGTCCTTCTTACTTAATTAACTATCAAAACCTTAAAATTTCTTAACAAAAATTTAATACGACCCTATACTAACTCGATAAATATTAAATAAATAATAAAATATTAACTCGTTTGTCTGAATCATAGTCCCAAAACCACTAAAAATGGGTTGTTACAATCATCAACAACACCTAAGGTAAAGCACAGAAACTCACCTTAATTCAATGTCCTCATCGGCTTAGCTTTTCCAAATGCTAGAGCCCCCATTGTTTTGGAAACTAAGTATGAGAACCAAATATACCAGTTAAACTGAAGGTAGTCAAACCCAAAATTTAATATCTTACAGGAACTTTCCAACATTTTTGAAAATCCCTACTTCTCTTTTCCCCAATTTACGAATACAGTGAGATGAAAAAGCTTACTAGCTCTCCGAGTTCTCTATTTTCTAGGCTTGAACCTCATGATCACTGCCCCATGCAATGTTTCCCTATCTTTTTTTTTCTTCGGAGCAACCGAAGAAGATGATACATAAGAAAAGAAAATGTAAACATAAATTGAGAAGAATTTTCCATCTGCTAAATATGGCTTCTCACATAAATATATAACTTGTCTTGCACAGCTACCAAGTCTCAATTAAGCCATCCATCAATAATCATTTTGTCTCCCCTATGAAACTAGTCGGTTCCAACTCAATCGAACCAGAATTGAAACTTAACTAATTACCAACCAGCCACAAATTTTTTCAAGATTTCTAATAAAACCCACCAACTTACCATTTTATTCAATTAACTCCCAACTTTCCTCTAAAATCAGGACTTAGAGAAGGCCAGGTGTGACATAGCTTTTTACCTATTAATTATAAACTCATTTACTCACAAATTCATTCCACTATAGTATCATGATTGAGCTCTCCCCAATGGCATACCATTATGAAAGCAACTCAATTAGTATTCATCAAATGACCATGTCATAAGTTTGTTACCCTCATAGGATATCCTTAATCTCCTTGGGATAATATTCATTCTCCCAATATGATCCTATTTTATCTCATGGTAACCATTACATCTTCCTTCATGAAAAGTCAATTACTATCAAATAGTAATCAAGTCATCCATCACAAAGACAAATGACCCATGGCCACGTTTACTTTTCATTGACCATGTAATGTAAATGAGAGGATATCATTTACCCATGTACTGGGCTATGAATTCCATTTTTGTGAATAACGTTACATACTACAGAAGTCATACACCCAACACACCAACTTTTGGTTCCTTATCTGTTCGAACTCAAGCTTTTACTTACATCAAAGTATTTGAGTCATGCAGACATTATCCGTCATTTATTAAAGATTTAGGTATGCCACACTATGAACATGACAAGTGAATAAATCTACAGATGAATTCAGGATCTATTGTTTTTGGGTTCAGTCCGATGTTCTGTCATTCCAGTTACTTGCATCTATGTCTCTATCTTCTAGGAGTCATCCATTTTAATGCCCAAGACAAAATATCTCCACAATTGGACTTAATAGATGACATATTAGTATTTTAATCCATTTACTCATTTCCGGTTAAACTAAAGACATGTTTAGGTTCACCTACTGATATAAGTTATTTTTTCGTATTACAATCTGACCACGTAATACCACTTAGCATTAGTTAAACGTTAAACAACCCATGAGCAACATTTTTTTCTATTTTTATTTAAATGCAAAAACCACTTGAGGACAATATACAAAGTATTAATGTAATTTATGAATGATTTTATTAACTATACAAAGTATTAATGTAATTTATGAATGATTTTATTAACTAATCTATTCGAAAAAGTTACAAGTGTACTTAGGCGAAAATACTACACCTAGGGCACTAGATCCAACAAGATTCCTGTTGATGGTTGATCTTGCCACACCGAAATAAAAATAATTTCTAATCATTCATATTAAATTTATTGTTTCCTCCCATCAATCATCAAGAATCTCTTTAAAGGGTCTTCGATATTGACCTGAATAAAAAAACAAGCATATTTCCCACTAGATTTAGAGTTAGTGGATTTGTCAACGTATGGTGAGAAAACAACCATTAAGGTTCCTCTTTAACCACTATTTCATAGTCTTTAGAACACAATAATTTGACCATAAAATAACCATACCTTAAATCTATAAGTTGAAGAGTTCTAGATGGTTTCCAAATCTGATTGATATCCTAGGGTTTTCCAAAATACTTTAATTAAAAGTGTTCTATCCCACCTTAGTAGAATGTGTTGTTTTTCTTCTTCGAAAAAAAAAAAGATAAAAATGTTACCTTCCTCATCCACCTGATTCTCAAGGACTGGGAAGAAACCCTTAGCATCTTCCTCCTCCATATCTTTCGGTCCAAGATCCAGGAGACATTCATAATCCATAAATTCTTTACTGAGTAAGGTATATTATAAGATATAATGCTTCTAAACTCTTTAAAAAGGACACCGTTCAGTTTTTTAACCTTCTTTTTACTGCGAAGAAGCTTATCTTTTTCTTTGCGTGAAAGGGAAACACTATTTTCAATTGCCATTTTTTATTGGAATATCCAATATTTACAATTTGATAATATAAGGTAAATGTTCCTATTTTGGGTTCTTGAGATTTTTTTTAATAATTTCAATTGACTATAAAATGGCAAAATGTTAATTGATTTACATAATTTGACTTGTTCTTCTTATTAATTTATTCTGCATACTTTTCTTCAATAGATTTACTTTTGATTTTTTTATTGCAGTGTTGGATATGTCCTATTGTCATAATCCTTCTCTTGATATCGAAAAAACCAATGAAAAACAAAAGAAGTGTTCACCATCAAATATCTTTAACAAAAAAATTGAGAGATCATATGAAAGTTTTTCATAGGCGATCTAAATAAAAGGGAAAAAAGTTTAAGATTTTAAAATAAAAAATAAATTTAATAATTTTTAAATAAATTATTTCTTTTTATTAATATATATTAGAATTTGCGCACTTAGAAATTGTTCGTATTAAAGACACTAGGGATATATATGAATTTATTTATTTTTTGTAACAAATAGAAGGACACTAAAAGAAAAAGCTCCTATCTAATAAGAAGCAATAAGATTTTGAGATCCCTGCACATCAGACACAAGCTGGTGCAGCACTTCGGGTATAGGGGCTCCAAAAAGATGCAAGTCAGGCTGAGGACCTAGAGTCAACTTAGCCATAATATCCATAGTTTTGTTCGCTTGGTGTGGAGCATGAAACACCATTGTTGGGAGTATGCCCAAAAACCAATCATATGATAATTGTAATAACATGTTTTTACCTAGATTATTAATAAAGGCACTGCCATTATTGTTTTCAGTATTTATTTCTATGTTTAAATAAACTGTATAATAATGTCCAAAGAATGAAATGGTCATTCTAAAATATCCTTAATCAATTATTATTGTGGGTTTGGACAACAATAATATATTGAGACTAATACGTGCTTGATTGATGACAAGTGTTATAGATATGTGATATCATGTTAAAGAATAATATACTGAATTGACCCGTCATGAGAATGTTTCTTGGATTATTATGTAATAATCATAATAGTTCTCATAGTGATAGTTGTATGTGTGATCTTTAGACTTGAGAATATCACTGTTCCAACATTGTAGGTCGTATGCTTTAACACAGTCAAACGTGTTTCGTAAATGTTGTACTATAAATACTGGTGTTAGGTGTACCACAATCTATGTAGTGGGATATGAGTGATTAAAATAATATTTGTCTCTTCTACATAATGGGAGAAATATCTTAGGCCTCTTGAAATGAGACTAAAAATGTATGGCCATGCTCAAATGAGTTGATGTGAGATATATACTTTGTTTATCTTAGTGTACTTGAGAATTAAGAAACAAAAGATTGGACTATACAAGTGTGATTATTCCATGGCTTGTGTTCAATTTAGATATAAAGGACAAATTGATATATTACATAATAATATTATCATAGAAGACGATGTTGAACCATGACTTCCTGCAGCTTGGGTAGTACCAAGCATTGCTAGATGTCACTAATTGTTTGTAACAATAGAATTGTTTTAATGTTATTGCCAGTGTTAGAGGATCCTATAAGGTCACATCCTTTGGTTGAGATGATCAAAATGTAATGAAAGTTGGGATCATTTATAACATGTCATAAAAGTTAAATTGATTATAGAAATGTTCTAATAATTAAGTTAATTTAACAATGTTAAAATTAATCATAATATATATATACGTGATGTGCATATTGATAACTCTTGAAAATAGTTATGTTTCATGCGTTTAGATATAGCTAATTGCCAATATTTAGGTATATTTAGTTGCATTTTAGGACATTCCATTAGTATTTTTCTTGTTTTAACATTACATTAGGAGCTTGGACTGTACTTAAATGTTAGTTATTTTTAATTGCTTGTGGAAGGGTTGTACATGGTGGTGGATTGGAAGGTGCATAATGAGGAATAAAAAGTAAAGAAGTAAAGGAGTGAAGGTTTGCCGGGGCAAAGGGTTGGATAGTTTGTCAACACTAATGTCGTGGCAATGCCGAGAAGATGTTTAGCCAGCACTCAAAGCGTACCGATCTTAGGCCTAGTTGAACTTGTACTAGATATATCTACCTAAAAAAGAGGGAAGAAAATTATGGGCTGTTGGATTTACCCTAGGGAAAAAAATTGTAAAAGCAAAATGAGGAAACCTTAAAGGGGCAAAAAAAATAGAGGGTAGGGGCTAAGTAGAGATGGAAAGAGGAAGACGAAGGTAATCCCTCTCAGCCACCATAGGACACTACATCGCTAGAGTGTGGGCTGGATAAGCAGAAGCTATCTTCCCAAAGTCCTTCCATTATTTCTTGATTACTCTTCGTGAATTGATTTAATGGAAACGATGTTGAATGATACTTTGGATTTGAATTTTAATTGCCAACTCATAAGCTAGATCTCATAGGGTTAGGATTACTTGATGAAACTCTTATTTTCTTTAATGACTGAAGCGTAGATCTACTTTAATACACTGTTTCATTCTATGGTTTTTTATTTATTTATAAAATTACATGTTTTCAAACTCTAGACATAGATGGATGTACAACATGTTCATTAAATTAATCTAAATATGACAAGGTTAGGTTAATGAGATTGAGATTGAATGATATGAGCGAATGTTCGACAGAACACTTGCAGCAGCCTCTAGACATGAAGCCGCGTTCATACGGAAAGAAAACAAAACATTGCAAGATACAGTGCTAAAGGCCTATAGACATATATTGCTTAAGGTAAGGTAGCATGAGGTCTTGTTCTCGAAAGAAGCAGACCATTTTAGAACTCTTTTGAGCAGTAGGTTGAGTATGGTTTTGTCGAGGCATTACTGTTAGTAAGGGCATATTCTTAGTAATCCCGACATTCCAAATCAACATTATAGACCCTCTATCATTTGCCGTAGTATCTTTGCCATAACATCTTTTTAGTTGTTTACTTGTTCGCTTGCATATTATTCACGTGATTATTCTCGAATTTGTTATTGTATTCTTACTCTTGTCTGGTCATGTCAAAGCATTTTTCATTACTGCATGCATTATTATTCCTTCTAATTACCATTGCATTCTTATCATTAATTTTGTCATAACATTAATCATATCTCACTCTAATAACTTGACCAAATTATACCGTTCTAATCCATGTGGAGACGATCTCACTTATCACTTTATTACTTGATTCGACATGTATACTTGCAGAATTCGCATATCATTTCACACGTGACGCATATATATAGAGGATTAAATTAAAATAATGTGAAAATATGTTTTATGTATTTTAATTTATAAATTTGTCTTTTCAAATTTATTAAATATTGTGTTTAATAAAATTTGATTTAAATTAAATTGATATCTCCTTAAAGATAAAATCCTAAAATTCCATTTAGTGGTTGATAATTATTCAAAACAGTTTTGAATGAATAAAAAAAAAAATCTCATTTTCATTTTCTTACCTGAAAATACTATCTTTTGACTAGAAGCAAAAAGGAAAAACTTGTTTTCATTTTTCTCTCGAAAGTGTTTTGAGAGATTTTTCTAATCAGTTATCATTCGGGTGGATTACATAAAGGTTAGGACTTTTGCGTTGTGGTTTACGACACAAATTAAGAATTAAACGTCATACCAGTGCAACTTTCAGATCATCAAAGGTATATTTTTCATCCTTTCTTAGCCTGGGTCTGATCCTCATACATGGATCCCTGGATTCTGGTCGTCGAAATATTTTTCTATTGCACCAAGGGGTGTACCAATGATCCAAAAACCATGACATTTCATTGTGTCTTACACAAAACATATATCTCCCTAACAAGAGCAGAATGATAGAATCTGTCCCACCCATGGTTAACTAATTTGACAGCTTCAGTGCTATCACTTTCTACAATAATCTCGATGTGCTCCAATGATGATTTGAAGCCAACCAACTCAACTTACTCAATGCGCCATTTGTGTTGAAAGAAGCAACAATGTTATTTACAGGATCATTGTAAGCCATACATAAGCTTCACTGTGACACTCTTTTAAGGTCCAAGCCTTTATTCTGAAAAATAAACTAATTTCATTGCTTCCAAATATAAAAACATGTTGTCACAAAACAACTCTCCTAAACAACTTCCTTCCTAGTAATACACCATTGATTGGTGATACCCCGTACCAAGCAAACATCAAAATTGACCTTAAAGAAATTGTTTCTTATTGTATTTGGCACTAGTTGGCTCCATGCATCTCTGGCCCCGACACAATCTCGCAAGCATAAAAGGTAGTTTCAGTATAGCAAGAAGAAATCTGGTACGTATTAATGGTTAAAATGCCTTTTCTACATCGCTTGCAATTAGTCAATAAGTGACTATGTGCTGCCAACCAAACAATTTGTCTCACAAGTTGAGGTCCATGGATTTTCCAAATGCGCCTCCACTTGTCATCGGTTGGACCCCAAGAGTTACACACAATCTTAGTATAGGTAGTTGCCACCAGACACTTGACATTGGTAATGTCACGCCACAAGCATAAGTTTGGGTTAGCCCTCATGGAGGTAGGTGTCACGGTAGCAATTTTGATATTCATTTGATAATCGATATAGTGTGTAAAACAGTTCCATTCCTAACCATCTTCTAAGTTCACATAATCAACCACGTAGTTAGAAATTTGCATTCCCATAAGGATTACAAAATGATTCACCAAAGGCCTCATACTTGAGACCCAACTATCTTCCCAAAACAAAACAACTCTTCTATCCCTTACACTCCAGTGAATACTTTCCCCTAGCACATCCAAACTTTAGACAAAGACCTACACACAAAAGAGTGTGATGATTTGGTAATAGACATTGGACAACCGCCTTTAAGCTTATATTTACTTCTTAGCACTTGAACCCATCTGTTTTAGTAATTAGTTGAAATTCAAGCTTTAAAAGAAAAACTTCGTTCTGGTCAACTAACTTCCTCAAACCTAATTAAATCAACTCAAATTAATCCTTAACTATATTTGTTTTCTCAAATAGGCATCTAAACTAATTTTTCCCTACATTAATACTTCTATTAATTAGTCAGTCATTAGTCAACTTTAATCAATAATGACGTGACCCGATCACCAATCAGCACATGCCAAAAAAAAGTCACATAAGCAATCTATCTCATTATTTGTATAAAATAATTCTAAAAAAATAAATTTTTTTCTTATTTTATAAAATTATATTAATATTAATTAAAAATAATATTTAAAAAATAAAAATATTTCCGTCACTCCCATCTCTCTCCTCTCTCCCCTACCGTCTCTTCTCCCCCTTCCATTGTCCTTTCTCCCTTTACTTGGGGTTTCATTGATGTGGTTCCAACTTTCATAGAAAAACATGCCTTTGACATCATGGTATGAATCGAATGTTGTGGTATTGGACAATGACAATCTCCAAACATCCCTATGTAATTTAACAATCATGAATTTAACAAAAATTTCATGCAATTTCTTTATTTCTCCTTTTTAGTTAATAATGAGCATTAAAATACAACACAATTTTTTTAAAAATACATTATTTAAAAGAAAACTCATTTCTCTATTTCTCTTTTTGAAGAACCAAACAAGGATTTAACTAAGGAAAATGTTTAAAAATAGTTGAAAATTTGAGTGTACCTGATGAACTATTGGTTCTGAGTTGGGATTGAAGAGAAGAGAGACCATACGAGTTAAATTGAGTCAAAGAGGATAGGAGTCGGAGGTTTGAATTGAGTAGAATCATTCGGTTTCCTAAAACCATAGAGAATTAGCTAGAATTCGAAAGGACTTGCATTTTATATGTATAAACAAATATAAGTTATCTTTTTTGAGTTGGGGACTGAGTAAGAGTTGAATTAAATAGTGGAGCGAATTAACTTGGCGGGTTTAGAGTTCAAAGCTCACTGTTGTAGTTTTGTCTCTATCTGATTAGGAGTTTTAGGGATTTGTTTTCATAAAATGTAGGGTTTCAACCATTATTGATAGGACCTTATATGTTGAGGGAAAAGAGAAAGAGGTGAGAAAGAAGAAAGGGATTTGCTTAAGTGGTTTTTTTTACCATGTGTTGATTGGTGATCGGTTGACCAAGGTTGACTAATGGCTGACTAAAGGAGGTACTAATGCAAGAAAAAATTTAGTTTAATTACTCAAATTGATAGAAAAAAGAATAAGAGGAAGAAGTAGTAGGTATTTATTTGAGAAAAATGGGTACAATTTAGAGGAAATTTTTTATATTAAGCCTTGATATTAAGTGGATGATTTGTTTCAAAATTTCAACACGGTCAAAAATTTATTAATGTTTCAAATCAATTTTATTAGACAACTCCTACACCATAAATAAGAGTAAATTACTACGAGACACATCTTTAAACCAACAATTCCTACTATTTGATATGGTCGTGGGTATGGCGTTGGAACAGGGAGAAGACATTTTTTTTATGGTGGGAGGTTTGTGATAGTAAAGCGATGTCCAAGTTGTGACGTGAATGGATAGCTGCCTGCCAATGCTGCAAGTCGAGTCAAACAATGAGGTGTTTCTCCTTAATGTGTCCCCTCTCTTTTCTCCCTTCTCCCAAGTCTCAGCCATACCTATTTTTCCTTCATTCTCTTTTCTGATATGAACTTGGGATCAGTTGTGATGGAAGAATATGCATATTCGCCAAATTTAGATGAGACGTAATCTCTTCAATTCTAATTTTAACCAATCCACCATATTTCAACTTCCCAGAAATAGACATGATTAAGTCAACTCTAACATGCATATCGCCTGCATAAACAACGTTTTTAGGCCTCCATTCAAACAAATAGTAAAAGGCCTACTCGAGAGTCGAGAGGATTTTTCTTAAAGAATGCGACGAGGCGGCAAGCAAGATATAATTATCAAGCACAACAAGATTTCTTCTTTAATAAAAAACAACGAAGTACACCATTAATGAATCTTCCGCTTCTAACATTTGAAGTTACATAAAATCCTAGATCCTTGTGTTTTTATCCCCTATTTACTTTATACTACACGAAAATATAAGTTGAACAAAAAAATATAATAAAATAAGAAGGGAAAACATGTTCTAATTTTTTCAAAAATATTTATATATAAAAAATGAGATTACTACTATTAACCAGAGGATGAAGGACAATGACTAGGATGAGACCAAGGTGGCACCGGAAAATCTGACTCACTTGCCTGAGTTCGATCAGACGGTTGCCTGAAAATGCTCATTTGTTGCTGCTCAGCAAAAAGCAGAGGAAAAGAAGCAGAGGAAGATGACGATGATGATGATGACCCAGAAGCCGCAAAAGAAGGCGGCAAAGATGGAAAAGACGACGACACCATTGGCTGCTGGATATTAGCCAACTGAGAATATTGAATCATTTGGCCTACCAAGCTTGTAGCTTGTTGTCCATGCAAATCACCAGAATTCTGTAGCAACTGAGAGTACTGCCAATAGTCTCTCAGCATATCATTTGTAGAGCTCTGAAGAGGTTGGGAATCGAAATATGTTGGCATTGAAGTAGAATCAGAAGCTGGAAAATGGGTTGTTAGAGAACTAGAAACCGATGTTTGGGTAGCAGGAAAATTCTGCATTTGTTGAGGAACAAGCCTGACATTTTCCGGGAAATTTAACTTGGCCCTGTTTCCCCTGAATCTCAAGGCAGCTTCATCATAGGCTCTTGCAGCAGCTTCTGCTGTATCAAACGTACCAAGCCAAACTCTTGCTGCTTTGTGCGGATCACGTATTTCTGCTGCCCATTTTCCCCACGGCCTTTGCCTAACGCCTCTATATCTCCTCCTTCGCTCCGCGGTTTCTTCATAGGCTGCTGCTGATGTTTCTGTTGATGTAGTTGGTGGTGCAACAGTGCTTGCAGTTTCTTCAGCAACTATTCAAAATAGTGGATTGAGAGATTGTTAAATATAGGTTGATGATTGAGAGATTGTTGAATTCTTAATGAAGGTGGTGGTCATGCTGAATACTGATCAACTGTTCCATTGCAGCTTTGAGTTTGCAAATGTTTGTCCAATCTCCAGAGTTAATTAATTGAAAGTTGAATACCACCAAGTTAAGCAGGGGCTTACCTAGGGGAGTTCGCAGACGTCTGCCTTAAAATGAAAATTTTCCATTTAAGATTTTTTAAAATTTTTAAAATTTTAAATTAATAAAATAAAATTGCACTTTTAACCTTATTAAAAGTCATAAAAAATTTATTTAATCCTTTATAAATTATAGATATATAAATTATTAAAATAATAAAATTATATTTTTATTATCTTAAAAATTATAATTTAATTCCAACCCTAAAAAAGTTTTCTTTCTTCCCCTTGAAGTTGAAGGCAAATATAACTTGTTGAAGAGATGCAATATTGTATTATAGTTTTATTAAAATGAAAGTAATGAACACACAGTTATGTGATGAATGACAACTAAAAATGGTTTTCATTAAATTAGTGGTAATAGACTAATAGTAAGAAAGTAAAATATATGTATCGTATGTATGTATGCATGTGTATAATTATATATATAGGTTATGGTTATATGATCTATGTAAGAATATGTAAGGAAAGAAAAACAGGAACGATAGCCTATATTTTAACTAAATGGAAACGACAAAAGATAATGCAAATCAGTGTGCAAAAAAAGAGTAGTTGAAGAAATGGATGGAAAAAGTATGTACCCGTAGTTGCACCAGATGATGAATCAGCAATGGAGCCTCTAAAACCAGCAAAATTTCTTTGAACCCTTGGTAAAGACTCAATGAATTGAGCAGTGGCCTCTTCTTGACGCCCTCGTTTCTGACCAATCCAGAGACCAGAGCGGGAACCGGAACCGGAACCAGAACCAGAAGGGGAAGCAGAAGGTGAAGGTGAAGGTGAAGCAGCTGAGGCCGAGCCACTGTAGCCAAAACTAGATGGGGCCATGCCAGCTAAGTTAGGACCGTAAGCAGCAGCCCTTTGTCCGGAAACACCATGCCTCGGGCCAGGCATCTGGGTTGCTTGTGCTCGGTTTCCATGCTGCCGCATCATCATCGGTTGGTTCTGTTGGGATTGTATTTGATGGGAGTAGCCATCTTGTTGTTCTTCAGTACCGCCATCTCCAGCAGGAGGAAACCTGACGTACTCACCTGACCCCCTTTGATGCGCCACCTTGTGAGTAAGCACATCAACACCGATATAATCTATGGGGATTCCGGTTTTGGTTTTACTGGATAAATAATAATATAAGTTCTATAAAGACTTACCCTGCTAAGAGGGGATTTTGCCGCAAAATTTGAAGGAGATCGAGAAGACCCTTTGTATTGCAATTAAGGTGAAAGGATTTTATTATATGTCGATCCAAGGATTTTCTAGTGCTGAAGCTTTGATCAGTTTCAGCCGCCATTCAAATAGTACACACATTACTCCTCAAATTTACCACTTCATAAAACTACCACAAAACCCCCTATGATCCCTTTGGATTGTATTTTAGTTCTTCTATTATAAAAATAGATAAATTAGTCCCTATATGTTAAACCACTGAACAAAACAGCCCTTCCATTAAATGTTTGTTTTGGTATTTTTATATAAGGTATAACAACAAATTTAATCCTTGACATTTACACTATTAAATTTAACCCCTACTCTTTTATTGAAAGCAAATTAGAATTTTTTAAAACTAATAAGGTTAAAAGGTAAAAAAGTCTTAGTAACAAATTTTTTTTAAAGAAGTCAATTAAGCTCTTTTAAAATTATTTAAAGATTATAAAAATTATAAAAGAAATTATAAAGATAGTTAAAAAATTTTAAAATTTAAAATTATAAACTTTTAAATAAAAATTAACAATATTGACCTATTAAAATTTAAATTTTTTAAAGAAAAAATTGGGATTAGATTTCAAAAATCTTATAACCATTAGATAAAAAAAAATGGTTAAAATATGTCATAAGTCACTGTACTTTCAAAAATTAGGAATTTAGTCTATATACTTCTATTTCATGAAATTTAGTTCTACTTTTTAGATCTTAAAATTTAAGTCTAACAGTTTATGTTGCTTTTTCTTTTTTGTTAAATTTGTTTTTATGACATTTTTTGTAGCTATGTAATTAAAAGAATGACTTTCTAATTAACTTGCACTTAAAAAAATAATGTTAATAATTATATATGAATTTTGAAATCTGAAAACTAGGAGCTAAATTCCATACAGAGACTAAATTTCTAATTTTTCGAGATGTACAAAAACTTATAGCACATTTTGCCAAAAAAAATCTATGGTACTTTTTTGAAATCTAATCCCAATTAATTTTTAAAAAAAATCAATTTTAATAGGTGAGTATTGTTATTTTTTAATAAAAAAATTATAATTTTTTTTATAAATTTTTATGATTTCTAATAATTTTAAAAGATCAATTGATTTTTTATTATTTGTTATTAGGCTTTTTTGACTTTTTAGCCTCATTAATTTCAACATTTTCTAATTTATTTTCAATAAAAAAGTAAGGATAAAATTGAATAAATATGTAAAGTGGATTAATATGCAAAGGATGAGAGCAAAAATTATATATGAACACCAAAATAAACATTTAATAGTGCAATTTTATCGGAAGGATTGTTTTACACACTCATCAATATGTATAGACTAATTTATTCAATTTTCTAACGAAAAATTAAAAATATAGGAAATTTTGGGATACGTCTATAAATTCATCCCACCATTACCACCTTTATAGCATAAAAAAAAAAAAAAGGAAGTAAAATTACTGTATCTATTTTCTTTATTCATGCTTTTTTCTTCCTTTTCTGGAACAATTCCTTTTTATTTGAGCTTTGATTGCCAGAAGAAGGAAAAAGTAGATAGTTTCTGGATAAAATGTTCACACCAGGAAATTGGACTGATATAATTGAGTGTTAATGGCAAAAATGCATACCAAGTCGGTTGAGGTTTGCTTTTTTGAGAGGAAAGAGAAAAATAAATAAATAAATAAAAACAGAGGCAAAAGAATTCATGTTTAAATTGAGTTTCTCAATACCGACATAAAATATGTAAAAACTCTGTGGGACTTGGCAACTTGTTGCTATGGGATTAATTAATGATTAACACATAATTAGTGTAATGATTAACACACTTAATTACAAAGTTGTTTCAAAATTAGTTCTCCATAAAGTCGGCATATTTGAAGATGGACGGGGAGCCTATTTTCAGGACGGGTGATATGGAAACTAAAATTACCACCTAGAATTAAACAATTCTTTTGGTTGGTGCTGCATCAGAAGCTCCTATCTAACCATGAGCGAACGAGGAGAAATCT
Source organism: Gossypium anomalum (assembly GCA_025698475.1). Taxonomy (NCBI): domain Eukaryota; kingdom Viridiplantae; phylum Streptophyta; class Magnoliopsida; order Malvales; family Malvaceae; genus Gossypium; species Gossypium anomalum. The sequence continues at coordinate 46,169,890 of CM046961.1, forward strand.
AGCAGCCAATGGTGGCTGTGCGCTATGTGGGTGTGGTGACAAGACAGTTCTTCATGTTTTGCGCGACTGCTCATTTGCAGAAAAGGTATTGAGAATGGTTATTCCATCGCATTTGTTCCCATATTTTTTTTAATGTTGATTTACCGAACTGGGTGTTTGCAATTCTGAATGGTTAATTTGATGACAATGATTGTAATGTTTTAAAGTATGCTGTCTTGTGTTGGATACTATGGAAGAATAGGAATTGTTTTAGTTTTCAGCAAACTATAAGTAGAGCTGAGGAGATTATAAGGAGGACAGACTGATTTGTTGCTAGTATTAAGGAGTCCATTACAAAAGGTGACGTAATGAATGAAAGACAGGAAGAGGTTAAAGGGAGATCTCTGAGCCATGGATGGGTCCACAAGTATGGCAACTGAAGGGGTTATACGTGACTTGTTGGGGAATTGGAAGGAAGGTTTCAGAAAACATTTAAGTAGATGTTTTATCCTCAATGCTGAATTATAGGCTATACTTTGCGGCCTTTGAGGTAGTTAAATTAAGAAAAAAGTTATTTCATCAATTTTAAAATTGAATTTGATAGGTTGAAATTCTGTCCTCAGAGGAAGCAGCCATGATCCAAATAGTACAGAGAAATGGAAGTTTCGGTCATTTACAACAATCACAAGTCGTTGCAATAAATTTAGATGAAACTATTAATCCTCTGAATTTGTCTAGATTTGAATTAAAAGATACTGAAGTGTATGGTCAAAACACGTTTCTCTGTGACATGTTCCATGTGGTCAACACAACTTCTACCGTAAAACTCATAATACCAGAACCGTTCAATTTAAGGTGCTTGGAATCGATTTTAAGAAACCTTCCAACTTCTTTTACAAAATACCCATTTATTTTTATTTTGGTTTTTAACTTTCTACTAGTACAAATATTCTTTTATCATTATTGTACCGATGTGACTGGTATTTGTTAGCGTTCTTAGTATTTGGTTGCGGCTAAATTATACCGTTCGTCGTTAAAATAAGGATAACTTTTCATTTTGGTTAATTAATTAAAAAAATTATAATTTGACTATTAAATTATTTAAAAATTTTACATTAAGTTATTGAAAAGTTAAAATAGATGCTATATAGTTTTCTTTGTTTATCCTGTCTGTACCAATCGAAAATTTTATTTTTCTTTTTGTTCTACAGTTTAGTTTTTTTTTCATAAAATAACTTTGCATATCACGAATCTGAGAACCAAAATTTAAACAATTTTTCTCCAATCTTTGACACTGACTGCCATATTGATTTGGATCTAATGTATGTTATCCTATATGTCAATGTGTATTGATCCACCGTACCGATTATCGAATCGTCACTTAGAGCTCGCTAGGGGAACTTTAAAAAAAACTTAACAACTCAGTGACTCAAGTAAAAACTTTTAAATAGTTCAGTGACTTAATTGAAAACTTTCAAATAGTTTAATGACTGAATTGTAACTTTTTTTTAGTTAAGCTATGTAAATAATAAAAAGATTTCAAAAATAGTGATAATAATTATATTATAAAAATTCAAAAATTAGTAAAATAATTATTTAAGAAATTAAAAGTTGTAAAAATATTCAAAAATTGTTAGAAGAATATTTAAAAATTTAAAAATTTAATTTTTTTAATGTATTAAAAATTATAAATATGAACAAATTATGATGGAATTCAAATATTAAAAAAAATAAAACACATAATTTTTTATTAGAATTGTAAAAAAAATTAAAAATTATATGAAAGAATATGAAAGAAACACAAATCAAATTATTAAAACTTTAAAAATTATTAACCTAAAAATAAAAAACGAAAATCTCTCATATAAAAGCTAATAAGAAAAATAAATAAATAAAAAACCCTTATTGTAAACTTCATAAAGCTCAATGGTTGAGTGCAAGCCAAGTCAAAATGATATATATATATATATATATATATATATATATATATAATATTCAAGAAATGGAAAAGCAAGAAGAAAGAGAACAAGGGAATAAAACTAAAGATGAAAAACACAAGATCTATAGTGGTAGGGCACAAGACTCTTAATCATTTGGTTCTCAATTTGAGGCTCATAATGGGCTAAATTAATAGAAAATCTTGTTTCTTTAGTTAGGCTTTTAAGCTGATATTTTTAATTTAGGGAAATAATTCATTTTCAAAATAGAAAAAGTGAAAGCGTGGTCAATTGGACATATCTTCCCTTTCTTTCTCTTAAGGTTAGTATTTAGGGTTTTAATATTTTAAGGTTTAAGATTATTTGAAAAGGTTGAGGGTTTTCGAGTGAAACGGTAGAAGTTTATAAGTAGACTTAAGAGGTTAGAGATGTGGTAACGCGCCTCAAAACACATACATTTTATATGTCATGGCGTGATAGGACCATCACCTGAGAAACCCATCTTGGGCAAGTCAGGGTTCCGGGTGATATTGCCTGATACGATCAAGGGTCGAAGTCTGGGTGGAGGTCCCAATTGGCAATCGTTATGCAGTCAGGGTTCGAGTATAACTAGGGGCTAGGTGATAGTCGTCATGTGATCAGGAGTTCAAGCTTTTTGGATACCCGCAAATGATGCCTTATATATACCATACATAAGATTAAGGCCATAATTATACAGAAAAATCTGGGGATTTCTGGTGTAATCAATGTAATTTTTAATAACACCCTATACCTGGCCTGGTCGCCAAACCCGAATACAGAATGCCACACCACCATCTCATGTCATATACAACGAGTGAAAGTTCATTCTAAAAGAAACGTATTTCATATTATCATTCGCATAGGTTTTAAGTCACAAATATTTGTTAGTTATCAAAGTTACATGCTAACCATTCCTCAAATAGTCGTATCATAACACTTAAACGTTCATAAGGCCCATTTAACAAAATTTCCAAAAATTGTCCGTAGGTATCGATACAGACACTTGGGTATCGATATTTTTCCTTGTTGGTATTAATACCACTTGGAAAAACGATTCCAAACTTGCATTCTGTTTCTCGAATAAAACCCCAAGTCTCAAAAATTATCAGTAATTGTCATGAAATATCGATATTTTGACCCCGAGTATCGATACTCGAGTAAAGGTATCGATACCAAATCTCTAGTCTGACTTCCTTCACGTTTCAAATCGTAAAGGTATTGATTTTACAATACAAATATAGATACCCTTGCTCTAGACCTCAAAAATACAACACACATAATCAAATAAACCATTCCCATTTAGTTTCTAAACATCATGCATCATATAAATAGACAAATAATTATCCAACAGTTAAAATTTGACAGTTCAAAACGTCAAAAATGTGTCCGAGCTAGAAACACCATGCCATCATCAATGTTTATAACCTAAGCAAAATCATAACTCTTAAACCTTATAAAGAAAGACTATAACCAGAAAAATGTCTAGAAAATAACATGTCCATAAACAAGTCTATCACATTGCTTTTTCCCCGAAACGTAAGTAAATAAAGAACACCTACGGAATAACACAAAACTGGCTTGGATCACCTCTCGAAAACCACACCACTCACACCGGCACACAACTAATCTGCAATGGGTAAAGAAGGGAGTGAGTGAGCTTAACAAGCTCAGTGAAAGATTAGAGTAACCACATCGCAAACATATCATCATGCATCCTCAAGACAACCATTTATAAGTACAATTACAATAGTCCTATATCTAGTGTCGTAGAGTACCTAACCATGCTTTAACTATTGGTTCTTTTACATAGCCTTTACATATTCATGCAAACATATATCATGTAACACACATATTTAATCAAGCATATATCACAATTCTCTCAAATCACATATAATGATAAATTGGCAATATAGCACATACTCCATTAAGCATACAACACGTTCCACACAGTTACATATAATATGATAGATTGACACTTGAGTTATGAAACATATAATGAGCTCTATCATCACACATCGAATACACAAATTTCCAACACACCAAACATAAACTCATAGAGTCAAACATGTCCCAAACGTGTAGCATAAAGCTAATACTCTCCTTATTTCCCTTCACATGTCCCGTTGAATGGAGCTTAGCTCACATTCCTTTATCCCTCCAATATATCCCAAGGCCACAATGCCTAAAATTACTATACATATAGGTGAGTACTCACAATCCTATGGCATGCCAACTATATCTAACGGTTTCAAGATCACAAGGCCAAAATATCTAAAATCAAACACATAACACTTACCGATTATCCGTGCACTATCACTACATGTTAGTATCTTTTGTAATACACTACCACTATCATAGAACATATATATCATGTATACATTTGCACCTTTCACAACAGTTACCATATCCACATATCACATATTTGAGCTTCTTATCACCATGCATAATTTCATAATCATATAAGCACCAAAACCATAAAACAAATATAGATACAACAAAACTTACACTCAGAATTTAGAGTAGGGGTTTAGGCTACTACTAAATTCCCAACTAACACATGACTCGCGTCTACGAGCAGTGATTCCAAGCACTCACTACTATGCTTTCGTCGAGAAGTCGAAAGCTCAAACTAGATCTTCCTTTAACTTGTAAAAGGCTCCAATGAATTCGAGGCTTTACACACAATAACCATACAAAATTCACAATCAGATAGTAGCTAAGGACTCACTTAAACCAACTAAAACATCAACCTATTCTGAGTTCTCATGTAACTAAAATTTAACATAACAAACTTAAAATGCTCATAACTCAGTCTACATTTAACCTTTTCACCTAAAATGAATTCTGTTCACCTACTTAGTCATCTACGCCTAATCATCAACCTTTAAACCACTGAAAAGTACCCAATTCATGGTATCAAATGTTTTCAACATTTTTTCGATGCTTTTCACAAAATTCATTAAAATGTAAGAAATCATTCACGAAGCTTCAAGGTAAGTTTAGAAACCTTCTGATCATGACAAACGAGTTGAAAAACACTTTGAAACGACATTTTTACTCAAAATCCTGAAATCCACCATTAATGTCCAATTTTTGGGTTTTATTAAAAATTTGCGATTCAATGGCTAATACTTCAATTTTAAGGACTAGGTATCATGGAAAACTCATAAGAAGTTGAAACATTACCTTTGATGAAAGATTAAACGAGTTTGATGCAAATTTGAAAAACCCACTTTTGGAGAATATGATGAAATCTATAGAGTATTAGGTGTTTTTAAAGTGATTTTATGTGTGTTTAAGTGCTGGGTGTTGATAGAAATCAAAAGCTTATAGTTTGGAAATCAAAATCAAGTGGTTTAGTGTTAGGAGAATGAGGGGCAATAGCAAGAGAGGGGAGAGGATGAACTAATGTGAATTGCTATTGGGGGAAAGACTTTTACAAATCAGTCCCTAGGACCAAATTGAAAAACTTTTAAAACTTATTTTCAAAATTTGATTTAACAACTAAGTTGTCATAGTCGAATATAATTATGATTTACCATTCCACTAAATTCTGAGCACTCTAAAGTTAAAATTTTTAAAATACCTTTAAAATTTTTAAAATACCTTTAAAACTCCTATGCTCTATTTTGGGGTGTTACATTTTTCTCTATTTTCTAGCAACCAGTATCTTTAACCTTTCATTTTTATCGAAGACTGACACCGAGGTGGACACAAGAGGGATTTAAGCTGGAGAGAGGATGTTCCAACATAGTAGAGGTCAAACTTGGGTTGACGCCACAGCGATTGTAGTTATTAATGGGTTGTTTAATAATGACAATCGTCGTCGCCTTGAGAAGAGCATCACCTTTACTACACCGCAATAACTGCTCCCCGCCTGGGAGTCCTTTTGCATCTGTGACGGTGTCGACCTTTGTATAAGAAGGAAGGTTAAAGGTATCGACTGCCTAGAAATGAATAAAAAAATTATGATGATTATAGAAAAAAGCCCTAGAGTTTTTCCAATGATTATGCCTTCAAACTTTTGTATGGTATTTATAGGACAACATTTCCGAGTATCTGAAAAGTTTGAGCTCGTGGCCGCGTAACGACCGTCAACTGGTTCCCCCATTATACCCTAATCCATGACCGTGTAATGATCGTCACTTGAAACCTCCACGTAGTCTTCCATCCTTGATCGTAGAAAGCAAAACCACCCTGAAACCTGAGTTCTCTAGGATAAGCTTCGGATATAATAGTCCCCATTCAGCATAATATATGAAATATGTGTGACTGGAGCAATATTGCATCACCAATAACTCAAGAATACCTCGAACATTAAGAAAATATTTTTAGCAACCAGAATTCTTAACACCTACAAATGTTTTATAGAGGAGGGATAGAGAGAGTGGGGGAGAAGATGTTTGAGGGACGATGAAGCTTGGTGTATAAGACCCCTTTTATAGATGCAGATAAGAGTTGGTTTGCAAAGTAAAAATTTCCTTTCATTGAAAACACGCTGCAAGAGTCAATGAATATATTAGAAACGTGGTTAAAGTGGCTGAAAAATACGAACTGTCAGCAGGAAAGCTCCCCCACCTGGGTGTGCTTTCTCTAACATTTTTATTTTTTGCTGAGCGTTAAAGTAACTTTGCAGAGAACCTAGGGAGCATGTTATGAGGCACAGAATACCTGGGAGCACAGGTGGGATAAAATTATATGACTTTTGAACGTGTTTTGAATATTCTGATCCTTTTGCATCAGAACCTTGATTTGAGTCACGGAGCACGCTAGGCCCAACCATGATATGTTAGGGGCATCCTATCGTGTGAACCTAAAGTAGGGACTTGCGATTGTGGGAGATTCCAAGCACTTCGATTCCAATGTGCACATGCAATTGCCGCATGTGGAAACGTACGAATTAAGTATGTGCCTTACATCAATGACGTTTACCGACTAGAACACATTCACAGTGTGTGGAGTTTGAATTCCCACCCATCCCAGATAAGAGTATGTGACCGCTAGTGTCCAGCACACCGTACAAGTTGGCGCCAAACAAGGACCTACGTCGAGTCCTGAAAGGTCGTCCAAATTCCACCTGAATAAAGAACAATATTAATATTCGGGAGAGGAACAATCAATAGAGATTATACGGGTACTGTAGAAACCAAGAGCATATGAAGGGAACATGTTCTCTCTATAGGGGTACATTGGGGCCTAAGCGTCGATAGCATTATTTTCTTCCAAATAATATATTCATTACAATGCTTCTATTATTTAGGTGTTCCAAATTTTTTATTTCTTGTTAACTTACGCATAACTCACATTAGGCAGTAATGAAATAAAAGATATGATGTTCGAATGAAAAACCTCAGTTTATTTATTTATGTCACATATATATTTCCATCGTACTATTTAAAAAAAAATACATCAAGCGTGTCATCGGGGAGACTGTGTGCCGCAAGGTGGTAGGAGACGGTTGCGAGGAGGATTTTTGAGTACAACTGAAGGTGCAGGCCTATAGACTTTCTTGTCAGTATCATCATCATCGCCTCCAGCCCCACCTAGCACATCCCTCTAGGCTTTGTTTTCAGCTTCGCTAACATCATCATTATCTTCCGTAGTCGACTATTGTGTCGTCCTAGCCTCCCATCTTGTATCCTTCACTCCCGCTACCAATGGTTAAGTCGATGAGCCACCCTGATAAAATAATTATATGGGCGGTGTTTGTGTCACTATCGTTATGTAACCATAAGGTGCCCCAAATCCCGAGTACATCGATATTATCTTGGGCATCAAAACTGGTATCCACTACTGCATGGGCATATGTATCAGTGTCGTTATCGGTGGTGGTGCATGCGTCGACATTTAGCCTGACATTTGGGTTGGCATCGACGTCGGTATGGGGGTGAAGAATACGAGGGATGTCGGTGCCCTAAAATATGTAACTACAGAAATAGAAGAATCAACCACTTGAGGCGGTGGTGCGTAGGGCGATGCTTGTGAAAAAAAATAGGGTTAGTGAAATGAAGAGGAATAAGTGAAGTGAATTGACCCAGATATTGCGTAAACATATGCGGCGTTTCTTCAATCGGAGCCAATGACAAACCCATCGTGCGACCGCATCCCCTCCTACGCTGCTGCTGTGGCAGTTGTCGTTGCCTCTTCTGCTGAATTTGCCTACTCCTCGCCTTTGACATAGCAGATACAGCTTGCCAGCGACTCTGAACCACGTTAAGTAATTGATATCTACCGTTGTATCTACTAAGAAAAATGGTTTGCGGATGGGTAAGAATCCTACGATCTCAAACCTAGATGTGCTCCTTGTGCTTCTCTTTCCAGTCCTTGTTGTTCTTCCTCTGCATATCTACCTTATACGACTCCTTCATGTCTCACGGTGCGGTGAAATTCGTTGCCTCCACCTAAACTATCGCGACACCTAGTCCAATTTGTGCATTTCCACCGTCACATACACTATCAATGACACCTTCGTGTCCCACATCTCCTGATTGGCAAACACTTCTGACAAGATGCAATGTATGACTTCAGTGTCGGCTTACGGCATCCATTCAAATTGAAAAGCAGAATTGTAAATATCGTTATGTACAATTTTTTATGAATCATTGCACAATTAAGATAGGTTTGAAAGAATAAGTAACTAACCTCAGCTTCGAAGTGTTGATCTAACAGCAACCTAAAATCTTCTAGCTCTTCAAGTAATCCCATGTAACTCGACCCATGGTTCCACCTATACAAGCGATATATCAGTTAAAACATATACTAAATAAAAATATTTAATGTACAAACTATGTATTTATTAATAAATGATGTTTACCTTGTCACCAACGGGAACATGTATGGGCCAGTTACCCTGGGACGTAGAAACGATAGTCGCCACTAGGCCTACAAATACAGCAGGAGAAGGCAACCATTGGTCAACATCATATTTAGTACTGTGGCTAGACACAGCTCCCGGTATAACGTGGACAAGACGGTAGATCCCCAACTTAGTTTTCGGCATTCATTGAAGTCCACTAGATGTAGTAGCCACCTTATGCGCACCAAATTTTTTAGATTTATCAGGCATTAAAATGCCCCCAATTAACCTCCTGATGAAGTCGGCCATATTTTGCTATGACCTCCTCCGTTGGGTCTTTTGGAAGCTTATTGAAATTATCCTCTAACCAGTTGATCGATATCCGACCACCATCAAACTTGTTCGGGACCTTCCCCAATATTTCTTTGCAGAGGTCCACTTTAATAGGAACGATTGCAGATCCTGTGATGACTGGCTCATCTATCGGCAGACTGAGTTGTAACAATACGTCATCAAGTGTGATTGTACACTCGCCGTATGGAAGGTGAAAAGTGTGTGTTTCGGGCCTCCATCTTTCCACCAATGCACTGATTAGCGTAGGATTGAGTTTACAGCCCCCGAGCATGAGAGACATATGCAAGAATCCAACCTATTGCAAGTAGCCACAAATTTGAGGGATCGAAGGTTTTCCCATATTATGTATGAACCCCTCCAAAACATGATCATCTACCTATTTATAACATAAAAAAATGATTTCAAATTATAAAAAAAATTAAATTTAACATAATTGAAAATAACGAAATTTAAAATTTCGTTTTACCATTGCTACTTGGACAGCGAGAATATGCTTTTCATTGAAACGAATTAGAGAGGCGACCATTCGTGAAAAATTAATCCAAACGAATAAAATACAATATAATTAAAAAATAATAATATTTTTAGGGTGAGAATATTGATAAATTTAGAGCAAAAATATTGATAAGTTGAAAGAAGGATGTGTGTAACACCCCTAACTTGTCTCTATCGTTAGATTAGGGTTACATAGCGTTACTATACAAAACAGAACCTTAAACTTCAAAAAAGAACAATAATTCAACTTAAGTATAAATTTCCAATAACTCATTCCAATTATAGCAAACATATATGTTCGGGCCTTTAATCAAGTTTTTGGGGTCCTAAAAATAATTTAAAAATGATCAAAGATCATTTTTAAAAATTCAGAAAATTTTAGGAAAAACATGAAAAATTGAGAAAACAAGGGTCATACGGTTGTGTGGCCAGACTGTGTGACATGGCTTAGATTGTGTGGACATTCAAAATAGAGACACACGACCGTGTCTTAGCCCATGTATTCGCCCGTATGTATATTCGAAATAGGGCCACATGGCCGTGTTGCAGGCCATGTGCTAAACCGTGTGAGAAACTATTTTGAGACACATGGCCGTGCCGTAAGTCGTGTCTCAGACCGTGTGAAACATGCACTTAAAATATAAATGACACACGGCCGTGTGACAGCCCGTGTGCTCTAAATTGAGTCCCTAAAACAAGCCATTTCAAAAATTATACTTACATACCATAACATACCTTTCCCAAACACATTAATATGACCAAAACACAAACACATACAAAACATATCAATTCAATCATCCTATATATTCTAAATAATATGTCATTCAAAGGCACCACATTTCAAACACTTATCCTAAATCAGTTTAACATTGTAAGTTCAATCATTTAACATCAAATATACCAAATATCCACATCCAAAAACATTTAAATAAACCATTTCCTTTCTAATTTCAAAAGGCCATGCACAACCATTAACATCTTATAAATACGCTTCATATACAAACCATTAACAAAAGCATTAAGGCACACCAAGGCTTGACACAATCCAATACATACCAAATAGACATACAACCCCATACATGCCAAAACACACACATATCATTTAATCTAAATGCCTATCCAATGTACCCTCCTTGGCACCACATGTTAGCATCCAAATCAATTCAAACTCAATGCCATAATTTCATACCTTAAACTTACATCACCCACCTATTATTTAACCCCTTCCTTTACACATCAATGAACCAGAAGCCATTTAAATCTCAAGGCATTCACAAGTGATCAAAACACATACTTACATATATGCATTTATAAGTCAATAGCAAGCCATATAGACAAATAAGCTTTAACTGCATCATATTGACAACTAACATAAAAGCTCCTATTACATGCCATTTATAACCATTAACCCAAAACAATCAAAGATACCAACATGACGAATGAATAGTGTGATGATACTCTGACGAGATTCTAACCAATTGAGCTTTCCGAAACATAAGCAACTAGTGCTTAGTAAGCTCGTATCAAGAAAACTTACTTCCTGAAACATTTTAAGTTAAACTACCAAGCATAACTTCATTATATCATAAGCCAACTTTCCTTTCCTATACACATCACCTCACAAGGTTAGTTGGTGCAACATTTCATATATAAATCCAATCAAAGCATGATATAAAAATATATCTAACATTTCAATTTCGTAATTTATCTCTCATACACATACATTAGACCAATTTTTCCTTTCAATTACACATTTTATCATAATCCATATCATTACTCAAAAATCATAATTCATTTCATTTACATACCTTTTCATTTTTAACCATTACATTGCCTATTGAACCAAATAGAATAACATCGAATGCTCAGGATAATACTCATATAACCATTTAATTCTTTAAACACACCACAAACATAACTAGGTATAATTACCAATGCACTAATATTCATTATCAAACTATACTAATCAAAACATTCATCTCATATTCATACTTATGATACATATCTCACCTGAAACATGTTACCTGAATAGCAGATGGTTGAAGGATGAGATACCGACCTTTTCATTGATATCCTTTTTGGATAACGTCCTTTTCAACCTTTTCATTTGATATCCTTTTTAGATATTTCCTTTTCAACCTTTTCAAGTATTCGAAAATTTCGAATGTAGTGTCATGGTGTCTTTCAACCATGGTATTTTCCTTTTTGAGTATAATACCATGAGATATTTCAATCACGGTCCTTTTTTTTCTTCAAATCAAATCAATCAAATAAACAATTTCATAAACACATATATATGTAGCTATCAGTTAATCTTATAAATTCAAATGTAATATTTTAAAATGAAACACGAACTTACCTCTACAAAAACAGTTGTAAAAACAAAGCCGCCTATTAATCTGACACTTTAACTTTTCTCTCAGTTTAGATATGTTTGGCTTGTTTCTTTATCTAAATTATAATTTTCATTCAATTAAACCATTCAAAAACTTAAAAATAACTAACTCAACTTATAAACCTTGACAATGAGAAATTTACAAAATTACCTATAATATTTTATCTTTTATGCAATTTAGCCCCTAAACCCGAAACTTGCAATTTAACCACTTATAATTAAAATTCATGCTAGTCAATTTTCATAGGGTTTATAATCAGCCCATTTTTATCACCATTTCACAATATTTACCTTAAATTTTATTATTTCCACAAATAAATCTCTAAACATTAAAATTACCAAAATTCACTTAACAAATTACTTTTATTTAACAATCAAGCTTATTAATTTATCAACCAAGATCACAAATACTCCCAATTCATTCATGAAAAATCCCTCAACTTTTAACAATTTAACAAACTAACCCTGAACTAACTAAATTAAGCTAATATAGTTACAAAAACATAAAAATTACTAAAAACAATTCTCAAAATCACAATCATGCATGGAGAAGAGTCGACCGAACTTCCTTTGTCTAAAAAATGGAGTTTCGGTTGGAGGAAGATAAACCATAAAAAAAACGAAAGTGATGCGTTTGTTTTTATTTTATTGTTTCTTTATTTTTCTTAACTTATTTTAATATTTTATTAATATCAACACATTTATTCACCCATAAACTATACTAACTGTGCATGCCACTAAAAAATGGTGGAATTTTCACTTAAACCCTTGTTAATTTAGCCTTTAACACTTTTATCTAATAAAAGTTAACTTTTATGATTATTATGATTTAGTCCTTTTAAATTAATTAACTATCTAAACGTCAAAATTTCTTAACCAAATTTTAATACAATATTAACAACACTTTGTAAATATTTAATAAAATATTTATGGCCTCATTTTTTTTAGAAACGAGGTCCCAATACCTCATTTTCTAAAACCACTTGACTCTAAGGACATACCACGTGAATCTAATTATTCATTCAATTAACAATAAATCATTAAATCAAATTTAAATGTAATTCTATACATGACTCGTAAATATTAAATAATAATATTTACGGGCTCACTCGTCAAATTTGTCGTCCCAAAACTACTATTTTCGACACAACTGAAAAACAAACTGTTACAACGTGAGTGAAAGAAATGAAATTTGGGGGTATTTATAGGTTAAAAAAAATTGATCGTTGCCCCCTTAAATTTTTTTACCATTACAGCGGCAATGTTCAAAACTGTTCAAAAAACCGTTGGTTTTTTACCGTTGAGGGAAAGCGCGTCCTACTAGATGCGCTTTCCGTTTCTCTCTCCTAAAAATGACATATTTTCCTAAATAAAACGGCTTTAAGGCTAATTTAGCCCTCACAATGGGTGGTTTATTAATTGAATTTGGTTATTCAAATAATATTTGAATTTGGATTCCATAATATATTTTGATATTCTTTTTATAATGTCGTTAGGATATGATGATCACATTTTGATTTTTTTTTTATAATGTTAGAATATGATGATATGACACTAGTAATTAATAATATGATAATACATGATAATCTCATATTTTGACATATGACAAATATTAATAAAAATAAAAAATATGCAAAAAATATTTAATATCTAAAATGAGTTTTAACAAATGAATATCTCGTTCTAGATGAATCAACATTATTTTGTTGAGGTTCAATTTGGAAGTACTTTTGAAGTATTTTTATATATTTTTAATTTTTCTTTATAAAAAATCAAGTTTTTATATTACTATTTTCAAAAAATATATACAAAATCTAAAAAATCTTAAAAAATATATATAGATTTAAAAGTTATTTTACATACAAAATGAACTTGAATAAATGGATATCACCAATTAGATTAACTTGAACATTAGTTTGTCCAAGTTCATTCTGAACATGATTTTTTATAATTTATATATTTTTAATTTTAAAATAATAATATAAAAATATGAGAAATTATTTTGGTTGATTTTTTTCTTCTTAATTTTAATCAATTTTATGAGTTTTGGGAGAAATATTTTTAAAAATATTTTTAGTTGATATATTGATCTTTAGCATTTGATTTTATATACTTCAATATTTGTACAATCAATTTTTTATAAAATAAATAATTATTAAAAAATATATTTAAATAAACCTAGATAAATTGTTATCCAAATTCATATGAACTCATTTATCCAAGTTAATTTTGGAAATAAACTAATTTATGTATTTTTAAATTATATAAATTTTGATCTCAAAATAATAAAATAAAAAGTGGCTACTTTCTTTGTCCCACCAAATTTGTAACATTTTGAATTTTAATGGTCAAAATTTTCGACTTTAACTTTTATTTTTTAAAATTTATTATTGATAAAAATTTGAAAAGATAAATTATAAAAATTTCAAAAATATTTTTTTTACACAATTTAATTAATTAAAATATTTAAAATAATTTAGGCCAGAGTTTTAAAAAATGAGTTAAAAATGCTAACTATGACATTTTTACTATGATAGAAGGAGTACTTTATAAAATAATTTAAAACATATAAAATTATTAAAAAGAACATATGAAATGAGTTTGAATAAATGACGCTCGAGTTCATCTAAATTAAGACATCCACACGTCATAATACAAGACTATTATGTATCATTGTATTGTTAATTGTTAATGACACGTCTTTACATTCTAACAATGTTACAATAAATGTATCAAAATGTGTGGCGCAATTCAAATTTAAATACCAATTTTGTTAAAAGAATTGGAGTACCAACTAAAAACAAGTAACCGTTTTTAGAGGGCAAATATACATTAACCACTTTCTATTTTATTAGCTTTTGTGAAAATTCAGCCTAAGCCAGATTGCAACCAATCTTTTGTTTCTTATTTTTGGGTTATAAAAAAGTTCTATAAAAAATTTATTTTTAATATTTAATTTATTTGATAATTTTTAATATTTTCTAGTTTTTTTGAGTTTTTTATTTAATTTCTAATAAAAAATTAAATTTCTTTTTTAAATAATATTTGCGTATTATTTATACTTTGATAAATTTCATATTTTGATAATTTTAATTTTTTTTATTTTAAAAGGTTTTTTGTTATTTTTTTTAAAATTTTTTTACTAACGTGTACCATTTAATCAAGGTCAAGAACATAACACCCGGCTCCCCTGCATATATAATCAAATTTGAGAAAAGATAAATCCTAATCCTTTGATGTGAGTTTCCACAAATTTCTTTGGGGTTGTAAAGAAGAGGACTGTAATAGTTTGGCTGAGCTAGCCCTACCCTAATGTTGGAGAGAAACTTAAGTTTGGCAAAAGTAGGTCCATTTTCTAATTTTATAGCGAATTCGGTGAAAATTGTCGGTATCCATGTACAAGTGTAAGAAGTAAGATTTGTGGGGACCCAAAGAGGGAGATGCAATCGAAAATTGGCATGGGAATTAAGGGGATGTTGATTTTAGGGATAAGATTGGATTGGGTCAACTGATCTTTACAAATCATATACGTGGAAACTAGTAGGTAAAAAGTAGTTAAGCATTGGGGATGGGCCCCTCGAATTGCCTAATCTCATGCCCCTTCAAAACATTCCCATACATTAAAATTTTCCTTCTATCTTTTGGAGTTATTGTAGGGAAAACGTCATTTATTAGATTAAGATTAAGATTTAATTATTTATGGGCCAAATTGTTAATCTGCGTTTACCGAAATTCAGTAGGTTGATGTTTGTTCTTTTTTCTATAAAATAATTTTTAAGTGATAGTATTGTAATAAATATTATTTAAATTAAATTATTTTTATATTATTTTAAGAGATAAAACAATATTTAGTCCTTGAACTTGGTAATTTTTCTTAATTTGATCCCTGAAGTTGAATTCTATCAAGATGTAAGGATGAGACACTTTGAGATTGTGTTATTTTAGCATCTAAAATTTTTAAAAAGTTTATATAAAATATTTTTAAAAAATATTTATTAAAACTTTTAAATGAATTATAAAAGGAATTTTTTAGAAAAAGTTCAAACCTTAACAAAATTCAAGTTCGTGGACCAAATTGGGAAAATTGCTAAGTTTTGGAATTAATGTGGACCAAAAATAGTTTACGGACCATGATGAAAAAAGTTACCAAATTTAGGGACTAAACTCAAAATATTAAATTTATCAATATAATTTCACCTATTAATGTGAAGTGGTATCTTCCATTAGTTGAGTTTGCTTATAATAATTGTTGCCAAAATTGCTTACAAAACTGTTTAGTACTGCACATTGTTGTGTTGGATAAAGTTTAATGAGAGGAAACTAGTTGGTTTGGAATTGTTATAGGAAGTCAAAGAGAAAGTAAGATTGATTTGAGACAAAGTAGGGGTTGCTTCATATAGACAAAAGTCATACGTAGACTTTTGAATGTAAAGACATAAAGTATGTTATGAGTGCCAAGGTGTAACACCTTATGATGGGACCGTCGGCAATCCACAACCAATGATCTCTAAGATCTCGAAATAGGGCCTAGTCGGAACAGTGGTTTCGGGACCACAAATTCGACACAGTAAAATTTGTTTTTATTATATTTTTATGCTTTACAATTTCACGGGATGATTTCGTGAAAATTTCGTTCGAAAATTTTGACGTTTGGGCACTCAATTTAGTCAAAAGGACTAAATTGTAAAAAGTATAAAAGTCGAGTTCTACATGTTAGAGGTGTCAAATTGATTTGAAATTTTAAATTTGAGGCCCTTAAATGATAATTAGACCATTGATTAATTGTTGGACAAAAATAGACATGAAATGGGTGAAATAGAATATTTTTAAGTTAGGGGTATTTTGGTAATCTAATAATTAAAAGAATAAATAAGCCAAATAAGTCAGTTTTTGTCCATCATCAACCTTTGGCTGAAACTTTGCAGGGAAGCCATGGCTAGGGTTTGGTTCAAGCTTCCAAGCTCATTTGTAAGTGATCCCGGACCCCGTTTCTAATATTCTTTACATTTTTGAAGTCTTGGTAACTCGATATACTTATTTCTACCATTATTTTGAGCTAGGGTTCATGTTTAAAAATTTACCTATGAGTGATATTCATGTGTTTTGATGTCTAATGGTAGAAAATGAATGTTGGGTGTTAAATAAACGACTTTTGCTAAGTGATTTTCGATGAAAATGCTTAAAAGTACTAAATCGTAAAAGTTATAAAATTTGTCATAAAAGTGTGTTCTAGTGGAAATTGTGGGCTGCTATAGTTATGAAAATGATTCGGCTAGGCTTAAAATGCAAGGAAATTGAATAAAAAATATTTTATGAGCCTAGGGGCCAAAGTGTAAATAAGTGAAAGTTTAGGGTTCAAAATAAAAATTATAAAAGTATGATTTTTTGACCCATATGAATAATGTGACTAATTAGTAAGCTAAATGTGAAATTATAGATAAAGGAAAATGAGATTCGGGCATAGATTGGGAATGAATGAGATTATGGACTAAATCGGAATAAATAGCCGTGCTCGCATTCAAGGTAAGTTCATGTAATAATAATAATGTAATGTTATACTTGAAATGTTAATGCCTTGTATTACCTGAATTGTAAGTTTGTATGTAATTCAACATTTCCATTACTATGTGTTCAATAATTGATATTTCATGATATATTTATGTATGATTTAATGAGATTGGCATGTGATGATTTTATGGAAGTTTGATAATAGCCTTGTGTCTTTGAAGCCCCAGGTGACTGGAGGAATACTTAGGATTCGAATATCATGACACCATGGTTAGTGAGATCCCGTGTAAGACCATGTCAGGGACATAGCATTGGCACCAATATGTGATCCCGTGTAAGACCATATCAGAGATATGGCTTCGGTATCATATTGTGATTTCGTGTAAGACCATGTTTGGGACATGGCATCGATATGAGGTCCAGTGTAAAACCATGTCTAGGACATGACATCGGTACCAATATGAGACTTTGTGTAAGGCCATATCCGAGATATGGCATCGATATGTGGATCCATGTAAGACCGTGTCTGGGACATGGCTTTGACACTTTATATGGTGTACGATGATTCCAAACGTCCTTCAGTATTCCAGGTGGTCCAATGTGTCATTCAAGATTAAGGTTAAGAAGTGGAGTAATATGTGAAAAGTGTTGAAAGGGTACAGGTATGTACACTAAGTTTATGGTTATTGAGACCTTGAGATGTCAAGACCTCGGTGAGCTAAGATGTATGAATTATAATTATGAATTTTGTTCCAATATTATGCTAACTTACATTGTTTAGTTGAACATGGAATTCATGAGATGGTGAGTTCATGATTAGTTGAAAATGAACTTATGATAGTTATCATTATATTGCACTAAAATAGTGTTGGACAGCAGCAGTAGTCCGACTTTAAAAATCCACCAAAAATTTTGGAAATCGAATTGGAGACTGAATAAGATATGAAATTAAATCTTATTGAGTCTAGTTTCACATAGAGGGAACTGAGTAAGCAAAATAATTTCATATTGTGAGCTATTTGAATTTTTGTGAGGTAGAGTTAGAATGAGTTTAGAATCCCCTGTTCTGATTTGGAAAAATAACTAGAAATTGTACAAAAATAATTATGGGTTAGAATTAATATGACTAAGCCCTTAATGAGTCTATTTTCAAAATAATTAGATGGGAATATTATCCGAATCCCATACTAATAGATAAATAAAGTTTAGTGAGGAAAGGTCGAAGCTGTCAAATAGCAAAACAGGGGAGACTTTAAAGAATAAACTATACTTATTGGCTAGATCGAAAATTCTGAAAATTTTATGGTAAGAAGATATGTGAGTCTAATTTTCAGGAAAATTAGCGGATCTTAATTTGGAGTTCCGTAGCTCCAGATATAAATAAATTGGTAACTATGACTCGAGAAAATAGCATGACCAGAATACAAGTATATATTACAATGGAATCATGTTGATAATTTGCTTATTATTTTCATATGGACTTACTAAGCTTTAAGCTTACTCCCCCCTCTCCACTTCCTTAGTGTTCTCAGGTCTGCTCAGGGTTAGAGATCGTCAAAGGCAGCATCACGCTATCAAGTTATCACTTTTGGGGTATTGATGAATCTTAGGCGTCTTCAAGTGAGTGGCGTGTATAGGGACTTAGTTATTGATATGTGTTCTTATGATTTGGCCAAGATGTTGGCTTATATTAGTACATTGTATATAGCCATGAGATGTGGCTTATGATGATCATGGCTTGTAAGGCTATTTATCCAAGCTATGTATTGATGCCTTGTGATGTGGTCATATGATTATATTTGTTTGATAGGAATGGTTAGTATTACGGTATGTAAGCTTGATGAATGTTTTATAACCAAACGAAGTGGTTATAATCAGAGAATAAAAGTGTGATATGGCAATAAGTCAAAAATGCTTGAACATGAAATTAGTGTGGAATGGCTTAGGCAAGCATGGTATAAGTGTATAAGCGATAATCAAAATGACATGTTCAATTGATTGTGAATTGGTGTGTTTAGACTTAGTATAAAATGAGTAAGAAAAACACATGTATGGCGACATATGAATATTACAATTAAGTCTTAATAGAGGATGTTTAATCATTTACTTGATGCTACATTATATGAGTCTATAATGTATTTAAGTATGTGAGGTATTAATGGTAACAAAGAGGCTTGGAAAATAGCCCAAGTGCTAGCCACACGGGCAGAGACACAGCCATGTGTCTCAGTCGTGTGGAGGACAAGGCCTAGCACACGGGCGTGTGGCCTGGCTGTGTGGTTCAATTTGTTTTGCTGATGTCATAAACAGAGAGTTACACGGCCTGAGGACACGAGCGTGTTGAAGGCACATGGGCGTGGACCCTGTTTCATGAAAAATTTTCTAAGTTTTCCCAAAAATTTCCAAAGTTTTCGGTTTAGTCCCAAACCGCCTTTAATGCATGTTTAGAGCCTCGATAGCTCGCGTAAGGGACATTATGCATGTGAATGAATATTTTTAATTTAAATAAAATTTTATGGCCCAGTTTTACATGTATGTGTATGTTCAAGTTCGGTAATAACTCGAACCCTGTCCTGGCATCATATACGGGTAAGAGATGTTACATTTAGTAGTATCAGAGCTATGGTTTAGTCGGTTCTCGAACTAACCTAGCATGCATGATTGTCTAGTTATACATGCCACCAATATGTGATAGTATGATGTCTCTCGACGAGAATGAGAACCATCTTGTTTAGACAAAGGTGCTCTCCAACCGAGCTACACCGACCATATTTAACGTGAAGCTAAGGTATTTGAGTAAATTACAATTATGATAAGCCTAAACTCAGAAAAGTGTGAATAAAAGTTCATGACATGTATGTGATAACATGTGAGATGAAAGTTATGTTGCAATGAATACTCATGCTTGTTTGATGTTCATACGATGTTGTACACTTGGTTTACTTGATTAAGTGAATGTGATAAGTAGAAATTCATAAAGGTATGAATGACGGGTTTATAATAACATGATATGGATAAAATGTCATTGTTCCCATTGGACATCGAATTTTGATGGATTACATTGATTTACTTGAACGAATGCATGTGTTTAGGTAACTTACCAAAAATATTGATGGAATAAACACCTATGTATACTTGTTTGCATGGTCGCGATTGGCAAACTCATAAAGCTCGAGTAAATATGTTAGATTGATTGAATTGAGTTACATGATTGTAATGATATGTATATGATGAAGTGCGAGATGAAAGTTTAGATTGTAATATGCTTATTCATGTTTGTTTGGCCTTCGTATGATGTTATGTGCATAACTCGCTTAAGTAAATGAAAATGATTAGTAACATTATTCAGAATCCATAGAATGCATCATAAGTACACTGTTTAAATAAGGTAATTAGAAGGTTCATGCCATACAAGTGTGAATAATAATTTGTCTAAAGTGAATGATATTCTTGTGAAAATGTTACTATGATGATGAAATAGTGTTATATGTATATGTGCATGAGAGACGAGTTAGGGACCTTACGACCCCACCCCCTTACCAGAGTGGTTTTTTGTAAAGGATTTTATGAGATCAGTGTTGAATAAGCTCGCAAGTATGAGACCAAAGAATTCAGCTGTAGAGTGATTATAAATATGATTAGAGATTAAATTGGATTGATAAGTGAAGACAGAACTAGTAAGGTACGATGTCGAGAAACGTATTAACTGGATCTTCTTCAATGAGAATCATAATATGGGATTTGTGATAGCAGAAATAGTCGAAGGAATAAATTTTGAAATGAAAGATATCTAAATGTTGTAATTTCAGTGAGTAGGTTTTGACTATCTCTCTTGGGGTACTCTATGAGTTTATTTATTCTCGTAAGTGTTACTGGGGCTATCTATCTTCGGATAAATTATTATTACACAAGGATGTTTTCTAATCTTGACATTAGACGAAAGCATTGATAACCGGATTGGTTTATAATCGGTATTACTCTATTTCTCTCTGGTATTCTGTTATGTTCTATCTGTTGAGATTTCATGAGAAATTGCACATGATATTATAATTCTGTTTCTTCTAATTGATGCTCTATTTGATATACATATATGGGAAGGTATATTATCCTTGTTGCATTTAATTCTAGTGGGTTGGATTGATGTATTCTTCTGGACTTCTTTTCTCTAAAGAATTATCGAGATCCTTCATATTTTTCTTATGAACGTTGTTCTGGGTCTTTCATTATGATATTGTATCTTGGATTTCTTTGTCTTGGACTTCATTATCTTGCTTTTCATGTCATCTCTATTCCATGAATTGTCGATTGTGGCTCATATCCAAAATGTGTTCTTTGGCCTATGATGACTATGTTAATTATGATCATGCTTTTGGTTGATTATAGTAATGTGGTGATTCTGATATCTAGATTTCTCTAAATCTTCATGAAAAATTTGACATCAGCAAGGACATAAGTGGTGAAAATGCGAATTTCAATTGGTATGGTGGAATTCTTTTCTCAAGTAAGTTAATCAAAGTTAATGCCTTCAATTGAGATATCCTTGTTACTTGAGTTAATGCATTTGAAATGGTTTTTGATTAGCATGATAAGTGAACTTTGAATGATTACATGTTGAATCGTTCTATCAACTGGAAGAGAGGATTTCTCGAAATGTCATTTATTGATGATTAAGACCGACTTGGTTGTTCAATCGGTATTGGTTATTGTTTGAAAGATTAAATGAGATATTCATGTCTGGGAATAAAATTTCATTTCTTTACGGATAAAGACTGATGGTCTGAATGAAAAGTGTATATTTCTAAGAAGGCTTTGATTTGATCTTAAAGTTGCTAAGAATGATAAAAATTTCATCTTGTGAAAGTGGAATGATCTATTACATATTAGTAAAGCTATTGAACTGGGTTAGACTGCATTGAGCAAAGACTTTTTGATTTTCAGTGATGTGCCATTAAGCGGAATATGATGTGTTTTAAGACTATAAGTTAATGAGATAGCTTAAAATATCCAATGTTACAGAAAGATCTGAATCTGAGATAGCATAGATGGTTTGAACCATTGAAAGATGATGAGT
This sequence comes from Gossypium anomalum, assembly GCA_025698475.1. Classification (NCBI taxonomy): domain Eukaryota; kingdom Viridiplantae; phylum Streptophyta; class Magnoliopsida; order Malvales; family Malvaceae; genus Gossypium; species Gossypium anomalum. The sequence goes on from CM046961.1 coordinate 46,192,446, forward strand.
TAGTTACTGTATGATCTTTGAGTAAAGAAAAATGTGGTTACAAATGCTTGGGTAGAAAATCCAGAGTTTATTCAGAGAGTTGCAAGAAAACTCATAGGAGTGATGTATTGGTGCTCGAGTTTGGAACTCGGCATTTCTGATCTTTGTATTTGGATAAATGAATTGTTATCAGGATTATTCTTATCTTTGAAAGAGAAAAACGTTTTGTGGCTTGTTGCTAAATGTTTGATGAAATCTGCAAATCATTTCAGTATGTGTTGAATTTTCGCTTAACGGATCAATGGAATCATGTATCTCTGAGATTGTCAGATTTCTTGGTATGCTAGTTCTCTTTAAGCGGATAGAGATCAAGATTCAGCTGATGTGTCATATGACGAAGAATTGCTCATGACTTTAATATGAGAAATTAAAGAGCTAAGAGTTAAGCATAGCTTGAGTAAAAGTTCTTTAGCAATGATTATGAGATAATGGAGTTTATATGAAAACCAAACCACTCTTCTAGTAAGATTTTCGGGGACAAAAATCCCTAAAGGGGGGAGAGCTGTAACATCCCGAATTAGGGCCTAGTCAAAAAAGTAGTTTCGGGACCACAAATTCGGCACAGTAAAATTTGTTTTTATTATATTTTTATGCTTTACAATTTCACGGGATGATTTCGTGAAAATTTCGTTTGAAAATTTTGACGTTTGGGCACTCAATTTAGTCAAAAGTACTAAATTGTAAAAAGTGTAAAAGTTGAGTTCTACATGTTAGAGGTGTCAAATTGATTTGAAATTTTAAATTTGAGGCCCTTAAATTATAATTAGACCATTGATTAATTGTTGGACAAAAATAGACATGAAATGGGTGAAATAGAATATTTTTAAGTTAGGGGCATTTTGGTAATCGAATAATTAAAAGAATAAAAAAGCCAAATAAGCCAATTTTTGTCCATCTTCAACCTTTGGCCGAAATTTTGCATGGAAGCCATGGCTAGGGTTTGGTTCAAGCTTCCAAGCTCATTTGTAAGTGATCCCGAACCCCCTTTTTAATGTTCTTTACATTTTTGAAGTCCAGGTAACTTGATATACCTATTTCTACCATAATTTTGAGCTAGGGTTCATGTTTAAAAATTTGAACATGAGTGATATGCATGTGTTTTGATGTCTAATTGTAGAAAATGAATGTTGGGTGTTAAATAAACGACTTTTGCTAAGTGATTTTCGATGAAAATGCTTAAAAGGACTAAATCGTAAAAGTTATAAAATTTGTCATAAAAGTGTGTTCTAGTGGAAATTGTGGGCTGCTATAGTTACGAAAATGATTCAACTAGGCTTAAAATGGAAGGAAATTGAATAAAAATCATTTGACAAGCCGAGGGGCCAAAGTGTAAATAAGTGAAAGTTTAGGGGTCAAAATAAAAATTTGTAAAAGTATGATTTTTTGACTCATATGAATAATGTGACTAATTAGTAAGCTAAATGTGAAATTTTAGATCAAGGAAAATGAGATTCGAGCATAGATTGGGAATGAATGAGATTATGGACTAAATCGGAATAAATAGCCGTGCTCGCATTTGAGGTAAGTTCGTGTGATAATAATAATGCAATGTTATACTTGAAATTTTAATGCTTGGTATTACCTGAATTGTAAGTTTGTGTGTAAGTAATTCAACATTTCCATTGCTATGTGTTCAATAATTGATATTTCATGATATATTTATGTATGATCTAATGAGATTGGCATGTGATGATTTTATGGAAGTTTGATAATAGCCTTGTGTCTTTGAAGCCCCGGGTGACCCAGAGGAATACTTAGGGTTCGGATATCATGACACCATGGTTAGTGAGATCCCGTGTAAGACCATGTCAGGGACATGGCATCGACACCGGTATGTGATCTCGTGTAAGACCATATTAGGGATATGACTTCGGTATCATATTGTGATTTCATGTAAGACCATGTATGGGACATGGCATCGATATGAGGTCCACTGTAAGACAATGTCTGGGACATATAATCGGTACCAATATGAGACTTTGTGTAAGACCATATCCGGGATATGGTATCGATATGTGGATCCATGTAAGACCATGTCTGGGACATGGCTTTGACACTTTATATGGTGTATGATGATTCCGAACATTCTTCAGTATTCCAGGTGGTCCAATGTGTCATTCAAGATTATGGTTAAGAAGTGGAATAATATGTGAAAAATGTTGAAAGGGTACAGGTAATGTTGAAAGGGTACAGGTATGTACACTAAGTTTATGGTTATTGGGACTTTGAGATGTCGAGACCTCGGTGAGATAAGATGTATGAATTATAATTATGAATTTTGTTGCAATATTATGCTAACTTACATTGTTTAGTTGAACATGGAATACACGAGATGGTGAGTTCATGATTAGTTGAAAATGAACTTATGATAGTTATCATTATATTGCACTAAAATAGTGTTGGATAGCAGCAGTAGTCCGACTTTGAAAATCCACCAAAAATTGTGGAAATCGAATTAGTTTTTGAATAAGATATGAAATTAAAGCTTATTGAGTCTAGTTTCAATAGAGGAAATGGAGTAAGCAAAAGAATTTCATATTGTGAGATATTTGAATTTTTGTGAGACAGAGTCAAAATGAGTTTAGAATCCCCTGTTCTAATTTAGAAAAATCACTAGAAATTGTACAAAAATAATTATGGGTTAGAATTCATATGACTAAGTCCTTAATGAGTCTATTTTCAAGAGAATCAGACGAGAATATTTTTTGAATCTCGTAATAAGAGATAAATAAAGTTTAGTGAGGAAAGTCGAAGCTATCAAACAGTGAAACATGGGAGACTTTAAAGAATAAACTGTACTTATTGGCTACGCCAAAAATTTTGAAAATTTTATGGTAAGAAGATATGTGAGTGCAGTTTTAGGAAAATTAGCAAATCTTAATTTGGAGTTCTTTAGCTCCAGATATAAATAAATTGGTAACTATGACTCGAGAAAATAGCATGACCAGAATACAAGTATATATTACAATGGAATCATGTTGATAATTTGCTTATTATTTTCATATGGACTTACTAAGCTTTAAGCTTACTCCTTCCTCTCCACTTCCTTAGTGTTCTCAGGTCGGCTTAGGATTAGATATTGTCGAGGCAACATCACACTATCAAGTTATCACTTTCGGGGTATTGATGAATCTTAAGCGTCTTCAAGTGAGTGGCATGTATAGGGACTTAGTTATTGATATGTGTTCTTATGATTTGGCCAAGATGTTGGCTTATATTAGTACATTGTATATAGCCATGAGATGTGGCTTATGATGGTCATGGCTTGTAAGGTTATCTATCCAAGCTATGTATTGATGCCTTGTGATGTGGTTATGTGATTATATTTGTTTGATATGAATGGTTAGTATTACGGTATGTAAGCTTGATGAATGTTTTATAACCAAATGAAGTGGTTATAATCAGAGAGTAAAAGTGTGATATGGCAATAAGTCAAAAATGCTTGAACATGAAATTGGTGTGGAATGACTTAGGCAAGCATGGTATAAGTGTATAAGCGATAATCAAAATGACATGTTCAATTAATTGTGAATTGGTGTGTTTAGACTTAATATAAAATGAGTAAGAAAAACACATGTATGGTGACATATGAATATTACAATTGAGTCTTAATGGAGGATGTTTAATCATTTACTTGATGCTACATTATATGAGTCTATAATGTATTTAAGTATGTGAGGTATTAATGGTAACAAAGAGGTTTGGAAAATAGCCCAAGTGCTAGCCACACGGGCAGAGACAGGGCCATGTGTCTCAGCTGTGTGGAGGACACGACCTAGCATACAGGCGTGTGGCCTGGCCGTGTGGTTCAATTTGTTTTGCTGATGTCATAAACAGAGAGTTACACGGCCTGAGGACACGGGCGTGTTGAAGACACACGGGCGTGTCCTTGTGTCCACACGGGCGTGTGACCCTGTTTCATGAAAATTTTTCTAATTTTTCCCAAAACTTTCCAAAGTCCTCAGTTTAGTCCCAAACTGCCTTTAATGCATGTTTAGAGCCTCGGTAGCTCGTGTAAGGGACATTATGCATGTGAATGAATATTTTTAATTTAAATAAAATTTTATGGCCTAGTTTTACATGTATGTGTATGTTTAAGTTCGGTAATGCCTCGAACCCTGTCTCGGCGTCGGATACGGGTAAGGGGTGTTACATGATCCATGTATGAGGAATGAATCAGGTTGAAATAGTGTTGAAAATATACTTTTTTTTACTGAAAATGCTAAAAGGATGCTACTGATTCGATGTCAATTTCAAGTCACAACGAAAACGTCTCGACCTCTATGTAGTCCACTCCATAAAAAATGAACAACCAGTTTCTCTTGAACTTTTCAGAGAGAATTAAAAACGGTTGCTAGACTTTTTAAATGATTAAGTTGGTGATATTAACACACTAAGGGATTGTCATCATTTTATCCTCTTTTATATCACATATTAAAAAGGAAAATCAAATTATTCCCTTATTAATAGAGAAGGCAAATGGAAAGTTAGAAAAATGAATTATATTCTTTCCAAAAGAATATTAATTTTCATGTCTTTTATATTTTGACCGAAATTAATTAATATAACTGTTTATTTTAATAAATTCAATAAAATATATACAAATAATATTTTGTATGAATCAAATTCATATATTAATTATATTCTTTCCAAAGGAATATTAATTTTTGTCTTTTATATTTTGACCGAAATTTATTAATATAATTTTTTATATTAATAAGTTTGGTAAAATATATACAATTAATATTTTGCATGAATCAAATTCATATATTAATTATATCTATGTTCTCTATTTGTATACAACAAGTTTATACATATAATGTGTTTAATGTTTATACACATAATGTGTTGAATTAATTTAATTCATGTCACAACTAAATACAATACCAAATGTATTTGGATTCTGTTTGTTTCAACTATAGAATGTGACCCTGTAGGTTCTTGTAACATTGGTAGTAATACTAGAACGTTTCTAACATTACAAACAATGAGTGACATCTAGCAATGCATCATTGCCATCCAAGTTAGAAGAAGTCATAATTCAACATAACTTTTCTGTGATAATATTTTCATGTATTATATCCTTTTATCATTAATATCTAGATTGTATACAAGTCATGGAATAGTCACACTTGTATAGTCCAATCTCATATTTCTTTATTTTTGAGAAGACTACAATAAACAAATAAGTGTGATATCTCATATCAATCACACTTATTGAAGCATGACCATGCATTTCTAGTTTCACTCCATCAAGAGGCCTAAGATATTGCTCCTATTATGTAAGAGGGATAAATCTTATCTTGATCAACCATATCCCACAACATGAATTGTGGTATATCCAACATCATTCTTTATAGTACAACCTGTTACGATAGATGTTTTGACTATATCAAAATGTGATACTCCAAACCCGACCGGGACGGACTGGCCCAAATTCGAAGCGTTACATTAGCCACCTAAGTGACTTTTTGGCTAATGACCTCACAAGACACACCTGACCTTATAACACCTCAATTGTATTCATTTATTAGTTATTTATTAACGCGGATGCAATTTGTGAACCAATTTTAAACTTTTTACAAGTAATTTAACCCAAGGGCATTTTTTTCATTTTACCACCTACAGTTAAACTAACCTGAATTTAGATCTATACATTTACCAACCCTCTTTTATTCAATTTATGTAAGCCCTAAAAATTCCAGCTTAATCTGAGTTTATTTTCTATGTCTAATTCAAGTTTTATCATTAAGGACTAAATTGTAACAATTTCAAACTATCAGTACTACACCCTAATATTAAATTGAGAGCGTTTCTAACAAATTTTATCAATTACGAGCCTAATCCTAAAATTTTATCATGTTTCCTTATCATTTAAGGCTTTAATTAGACTTATCAAGTTACAAGACTAAAATGTAATTGAAACAGACTAGAGAACCAATTTAAAAAGACCAGAATTCAAATTTGCAACAGTCCACTGCAGTTTTTTTGTGTGAAAAATTTGATTTTAAATCCAATTTTGAGTATTTTAATGGCCAATTAAACCTAATTTAGCTACAATTAAATATCATACATATTCATACACATTCAATTGAATTTATGAACACCAATTAAGCCTGAATTAAATAGAATTAAACATTCAATTTCATGTGTATCACCCACCGTTTAATTCAAACAAGTGGCGTACCTTAGTAATTAGTAAACCACTCCATGGAAGCTTCATTTAAACAATGGTTAGTGCAAACGTCATGCCTCACACACCGAGTTATCAATCACTGTGTTTTCAAGTAACAATACACCGTAAATTATTAAATAATCAAACTCAAGCATCCATATATGATATTATAAAACCATCCAAAATAAAAAATGTCCAATGCCCAAGTCCAATTACAACCAAAATTAAACTAAGTCCCGGAAGTTCCACAATGCCCAATTAACATCTCTAAAACGTGTAACTAAATCTCTACCGAGCCTTAATATCTTGGAACTCTCTTGCTCGGCTCCTCAGCTGCTCAATCCTATCGGTTAACTGCACGGATGTGAGGGTGTGAGCTTAAAAAGCTCAGTGAGTGTTAATAAAATGATGAGTAAATTAGCACCCAAATCATGCTTAAATCGAAACCATTCAAATACAAATTTTCAGTCACAATATCAATCCATAATAGTTCAATGTTATATACTCAACCATGTATCAAAAATCATTATTAATCATGGCATATAATCATCAATTTAGCATATAACATTTCACACATTTATATTGGCATATACAATCATGACTTAATCGGGTGATCATACATCAGATAAACGGATCTCTTTACTCCCAACCAAAATCAAAATCAGTCCCAGATTGAGCGGGCCGAGGCCGCATGCTCCCTTATATCGCCTCAAATTAGTCCCGTTGAATGGAGACACAAGCTCAACACTCCCTTATCTACTCCAAATCAGTCCACCTAGAGCCTCATTGCTCACAAATAACATATCAATATAGTGAGTACTCACAAATCTTATGGCATGCCAACTATATCCAATGGATCCACCATGCTATAATGCCAATATAATCAATCAATTAATCAATCATAACATAATTTCAGTCAATAATGTGCTCAATTTAAAGTGCCAAAATGCATATGTGAATCATGTAACAAGCCATTTTAACATCAAATTAAATCTAGCTTACCAATTACCTATTATCAATGTTCATTTATCAATTGAAATATGAATATACCATGAACCAAAAACTCTAGCATAGTTTCTTAGTTCACCAATATAATCAATCAAATCAAACATATAAAATCACTAGATGCTCACTTACCAACACTTAACAAGAATTTCATCACTTAAATATATATCAATAATCTTGCAAAATTAACCAACCAAAACTCAATTAAATATTTGCAATCAGTAATTAATCATCCAATTAAGCATAAAAGAGGGACAATTTACCAAATTGCCCTTTAATAACACTCACCTCACAACTAACTTAACCAAAACCAAGTGATCAACCAAGCAAATCCAAGCTTCAAATTAGATTAGCTCGATCCTCTTCAAGATTCAGAGCTTCAACAGAGATAAAATAGATATTACCACATTTCAAAAGATATAATAAACACAAATTTTCATCAATTAGGCTACACAAAATTCTCACTCAAAGTTACCTTACCGGATTTGTATCATCAAGTTGAAAACTCGATTCCTCACAAAATCGATCACTCTAGGCCTCCTAATCACTTCCAAACATCAATACTAGACCAAATAAACATATACTGAGCATCAATTTCATGTTTAAATCAATTTCACAAAAATCCAGAAAATTGGTTTATAAAGATGATGAAAATTAAATTTCTTTAAATTATCTTACAAAACATGTTTAATCTTGATAAATAAGATCAAAAATCTTCTAATAGATCTATTTTGAGTTAGAACATCCATTGATTTGTGGATTTCCTCTCAAAATTCAAGATCCATCATTAAAGCACCTTAAGCTTTTGAAAAAGATGACATTGATAAAAAAAATAATGTAATTATCACTCAAATAATGTAAATATGCTTCTAATCATGATAAAAATAAGTTTAGAAATAATAATTACCTTTGATTCATTCTAAATCCTTTGATTGAAAATCTTGATTCAAGAATCTTGAGAAATTTCAGAATATTTTTGGCTACTTTTGTGAATAATTTCGGGTGAAAAGAGAGTATTTTGAGAAAGAAATTTGTTGAATTTATTCATTGGTGATAGATCTTTAAAACCATGCAAAGAAAACGAATTTTATAGCTCTCTAATCTAATGTAAATCGTGTGAAAATTAGGCTAGATGCATTGTGTTTAAAACTAAAACAAGCCATCAGAAATTAAAAAATTGGGAAATTTGCCCAATGGCCACTCCCACATTTCCCTTTACCAATTGATCTTTTCCCTCCAAAATTATGAATTTAAAGGTTTATTTTCCAAATAAATACTCCAAAATTTCCCTTATTTTACAATTAAATCTAATTTAATTAATATTTAAATTTAACTCAAATTAACCCCCAATAAAAATTATTTTAAAATTTTTTTCGACCCAAATTAATTATTTCCACTAATAATTATTTAATTACTTTAAAATTAATTTTCAAATTTTTTTTTATTTTTTCAGATTATTGTTTAATCGATTTTAAACGAAATTGACCTCCTAAAATTAAAAATTACTATTAACCCGATAAATTCCTAAATTCATGCTCGGAACCCAAAAAAATACCTAAAACTATTAGACCATGTTTAGGGAATTACACAAAATATATGACTCATGATATTGGGGCAATAATGATCTCAAGTTTGAGGTATCACTATGAGTAATATTGTGACTATTACATAATAATCCAAGAAATATACTCATAATAGGTCAGTCCAATATGTTGTTCTCTAAACATACTAATGTATTTATTTTGACATCCCTATGTCAATGACAATTCTTTGTCATCAATCAACCACACATTAGTCTCAATGCATTATTGTTGTCTAAGCTTACAATAATACTTGACTAAGGACCTTTATAAGAATGATAATATTTTCTTAGGACTTATTACAATTTAGTTTATTTATATACACACAAAAAGAAACTGAAATAATAATGGCAATGCCTTATATTAATAAACAAGGTAAAATGAGTATGTGATTACAATCATCTCATGATTGGTCTTTGGGTATACTCTAACAATCTCCCAGTAGGACTAAGACCAATCAATCATATATCCAATACCGAGTGACTTAGTGAGACGATCATGCTTTTGCTGTGTTAAAGTCTTTGTCAGTGGATCAATTATGTTTTCATCTGTTGGTACTTTGCATATTTCCACATATCCTCGATCAATGATTTCTTGAATGAGATGAAAGAGCCTAAGTATAAGTTTGGATTGCTAGTGAGATATGAGTTCCTTTGCTTTTGCTTGTGCAATAGCTCTATTGTTGTCACAACGAAGTTCTATAGCATCTGATATGCTAGGCACAACCCCAAGTTCAGAGATGAACTTCTTGATCCAAACAACCTTTTTTGTAGCATCACTAGTTGCAATATACTTGGCCTTAGTTGTATAATCAACTACTGTATCTTGCTTTGAACTTTTCCATCTCACAGTGCCACCATTAAGGGAAAACACAAAACCCTATTGCGATCGTGAATCATCCTTGTCAATTTGGAAACTAGCATTAGTGTAACCTTTTACACTTAATTCTTCTACACCTCAATATATAAGGAATGTATCCTTAGTCCTTCTCAAGTACTTAAGGATATTTTTAACTGCAACCCAATGAATTTCACTGAGATCTACTTGGTACCGTCTCATCATGCTTAAAGCAGACTGTCACACCTCTAACCCGTATCTGTCGCCGAAATAGGGTTACGAGGCATTATCGATCAATATACATCAAACAACATACATAACTCATACATTTATGCATTTATACTCAAATACCATTCAACACAATCACATTGTCCCTTATTAGGGCCTACGAGGCCTTAAACATGCTTTAAGAGTAGTTCGGGACTAAACCGATAATATACAAGAATTTTTGGAAACTTAGAAATTTTTTAAACATACAGGGGTCACAAGTTCATGTGAACAGGCCGTGTGCCTCACACTGCTCCATACACGCCCGTGTCTCAGGCCGTTAGAAAATAGGGCATACATACTGACTTGGGTCACACGGCCAACCACATGCCTGTGTGTCTAGCCCGTGTGCCCTACGAAGTGGCCACACACGCCCGTGTGCCAGGCCATATTCTAGGCAGTGCCAAAACTGTAGGGTATACTAACTTATGCAACACGGCCAAGTCACAAGCCCGTGTGTTAGACCGTGTGGAGCATACTGACTTCATTTAATATCAACACCAGGGGACACACGCCCGTGTAACATAACCTGTGTTGCACACAGCTGAGACACACGCCCATGTCTCTACCCGTGTGGATAAAAATAGGCCATTCGCAAGGCCAATTTGCCACCCATTTTGCACATACCTATAAACACTCAAATGGTATCATTTCATCACACTAATAGGTAGCAAAATCATCCAACCAATGCACAATTATACTATATCCATTTCAATCAAATTCAATACTCAAATTAATGACAAATACTTATTCAACTCAACTTTTAAAATCATACTTCATCAAAACATTTCTCAAGCATTATATTCCATGAATCAATCCAACATTTGCAACTATAAAACCATAACCATCTTTATACCAAACATGCCAAGATAAGCCATCACTTATGGCTATATAAATACAACCAAAACATATACATTTACAAGCCATTTCTATTAGCTAAACACACATCAATATTAACAACATTTACAAGCCAACTCTCATGGATATAATCACAACCAAGATACCATATCTAGCCTATACATGCCATATACCATATTTACTCAACTCCAAATAGATGTCACATAGTGCCATGATGTTCCCGATGACTCCCGGATCCGAGCTAGCCTTGATTCACTATAAAACATAGAACTACAACACAAAGTAAGCTTCACAGCTTAGTAAGTTCGTATTAACATAATGAGCAACTTCATTATTATTTCACAAATCAAACAATATAAATGTAAAATAACACAATACATTAAATCTCAAGCCATTTGATCATTAATTCACTAGCTTACCAAGAATTCATCCATTTCATGGATTTAATGTTCATAAACTTTAAGTACATACCTGTACCAACTTGTACCAATCTCATTCTTGTCCATATCTTTCATTTTTCCTGTTGAACCATTCAGAATAGAAGTCGGAGACTCAAGAATCTCAATCTAAGTACCTATACCATGGCCCGTAGCCAAATCAAGGTAACTCCTCTCCAAAATACTTATACCATGGGCCGAAGCCAAATCAAGGTATAATTTGCACCCAAAGTGCCGCTATCATGGCCCGAAGCCAACACAATAACCTAATGACATGTCTCTAGCATCCTAGACTATTCCTAAGGTTCAACTGGGATTTTCCAATACCATATCGTAGTTGAATCATTTCGAATTTTTGTCGAATCATTTCTGAAATTACCCATAATCATATAATTACAATTCATGCTATATCAAAGCATTTAAAATATAATTATAAATAAGCTCATTGCATACAAACTTACCTTGTGTTCAGAATTGACGGATGGGATCGACTATTCGACAACCTTGCTTTTCCCCTGATCTAAATCTGAATTCTTTCTTTCTTGAGCTATATGAATTCAAAATTAACTTATATATTCATCTACTCATTCAATTTAGTCCAAAAATACTCATTTTGGCATTTTTACACATTAGCCCCTAAACTTTCACATTTGATCAATTTAGTCCCTATTTCACAAATACACAAAATTTGCATAATTCAACAAAAACCCATGCTTAGTCGAGTTACATATAGGTCCCTAACAGCCCAAAACTTTCATTTATTTCACATTTCATCCACTCAATTTGCATATTTTACAATTTAATCCCTATTATGCATTTTTATCAAAAATCACTTAATAAAGCATGTAAAACCATCATCAAGCTTTCATAATCTATCATTGTAACACCACTTACCCGTACTCGAGATCGGGACAAGGTACGGGGCATTACCGTACACAAACATGACATTTTCAAAAAATACGAGTTATAAAATTTTATTAATTTTTAAAGCCAATCAAACAAAGTCATATTGACCCTAATATGGCCCTACGAGGTCCAAAACATACATCAAAAACATCCCGAAACTAAACCGAGAACTTAAGAAAATATTAAGAAAATTTCTAGGTTTAAGCCTCGTACGCCTGTGTGGAGGCAATGCATACGCCCGTGTGCTTGGGACACGCCCATGTCCCTTACCGTGTGGAATTATTTGAATTTATTTTCCATTTCAAACCTATAGGGGTTTTCACACGGCTGAGCACACGCCCGTGTTGTCGCCCGTGTCCAAAAACTTGAGCATTCTGTTTATGATGTCATCACACATTTAGAGGCACACGGCCAAGACACACGCCCGTGTTCTAGGCCATGCTCTTCATACAGTTGAGACACAAGGTCGTGTCTCTACTCGTGTGTTTACTACCATGCATACTGACCTAAAAATTTTAGGTGCAAGGGACACACAGCCATACCACACGCCCATGGGGTTGACCGTGTGTCACACACAGTCTAGACACATGCCCGTGTGTCTATCCGTGTGGACCGTTTTAGAGACTATTATCCAAGCCTTTGATCACCTTCAACATCCACACTCATTTATAAACTTCAATGGTATTTAACATGGCCTAATATGCCCAATAACCATCCTCACATATCCTATTGCATGTTAACCTCATCTCATTGGTTTTGCACATGCTAGGCTATCCTCTTTGTGTTAAGGATTACCACCTTATCTAACACATTTAGACTTGGCTCATTTTATAACTCATTGCCAATTATAACCTAACCATCTCCAAGTGATTTGGTCATATTTCATATGTCCATTCATGATATACCACATTAACCACCACATGAACAATTAAACAAAAATATGAACAATTAGTAGGCTACAACCTACATTAAAATGACCCATGTCTTATGGCCATATACAAAATGAAAATTCAAGCCCTTACATTGGCTAACCAATGACACATATAAAAAAATAACCAAAAACCTTTACATGCCATTGTAACAAAATAAAAGTATCTATATGCCAAAGCAAGACAAGTTGATAGCACTGACAATACTCCAATCGTCTTCTAATCTTCACGAGTCCACGAGCTTTGTAAAACAGGGAAAGGAAAGGGGGTAAGCATTAACATGCTTAGTAAGTTCGGATAACAGGAAGGTAAACTTACCGGTTATTTAACATACAACCATAAAAGATATTTATGCCAAACATGCATAGTATAAATTCCCTATCACATACACTCAATCATCAAGTGAGTTTCATCTCAAGCAATATAACATTAATCTTAAATGAGCTCATCAATTCAAATATTTCCATTCTCGTTTCTCATTATAGTCCTGTTGAATTTCTCAAAAATTTCGATGGGTATCCTGTTTACCGTCAAGTCATGCTAGTGACCATTTTAAATACACACTCCCGTAAACCACACTTTTATGGCGGGATTACCAGTCCAGGCTAAATCCTTCATAACATAAATTCAAGGAGTATTGTCAGGATTACCATTCCAGGCTAAATCCCTTACAACGGTAATTACTCCAATACGCTCGAACCTAAAATGCCAGTCCAGGATAATTTCAGTCCTTAATCGTATTACCCATCCGGGCTAAATCTATAATGCACATATATTCACCAGGAGGTTCGATCACTTAAGGAACACCCGTTCGGGCTGGATCCTTACTACACTGAGATCATCGGATTACCCGTCCGAGCTAAATCCCTTTCTGCAACACATGTAGGATCTCATGTTATGTAAACAAGAATTTATCCATCGAATCTCCCTTTACATTCAACCGGGACAATTGCCATCTTTTTCGTTTTACACTACCACATTTCATGGATTGTCATGCAATCAATATCTAAATTAACATACATTTAAGAATATGCATTTTCAAGTATATTTAAAGTTTACTTTGAGTTACACGAACTTACTTGGTAATTGCTTCAGGTTCATGTTTCGATTATTCCGAAACCTTTCATTTCCACGGTCGACCTCTAAAATTGGTTCCTCGGAGTCTATATCAATAAAAATAAACTATTAATACCTCATACTATTCACTTCAGACCTAAATTTCACCCCCGAGCAAAATGACCATTTTGACCCTAACATTTCACATTTTTACAAATTAGTCCCTAGGCTCGTATAATGGAATGCATATAATTCTTTGGTTACCCAAGCCTAGCCGAATCTATTCTAAGTTCATACCAGCCCATATTTTTCCTCTATTTCACATTTCTACCTCACATTTCATACCTTTACAATTTGGTCTCTTTTATTTGTTCTAATGAAAAATCACCTAGTAAAAGATGTTTATCTATCCTCCAACTTTCATAATCCTCCATAAATCATCAAAGAACCTTCATCTCATGCATGGGTAAATTTTCTAACATGAACCCTAGCTTGAGATGTGGGTAGAAATGGATAGAGCATGTTATGAGGATCTCAAAAAATACAAAGAACATTAAAAACGGGGCTAGAGAACACTTACTAATCAGCTTGAAATGTTGAAAACCCTAGCTTATGGAACCCTAGAAATTTCAGCAGCTATGGGGAAGAAGATGAGTGAATTTTGCTTTCTTTTTCCCTTTTTATTGATTTTATTACCAAATGACCAAAATGCCCTTCCTTACTAAACTTTCAAAATTTTCCATCTATGCCCATTTTTTTCCAAAAACTTAGAAATTGGGAAAATTGCTATTTAAGACCTTCTAATTAATAATCCAAAGCAATTTCATACAAATTACTTCTAGAACCCAAGTTTTGCAATTTTTTCAATTTGGTCCCAAATTTCTAATTGGACACTTCATACTTAGAATTTCTTCATGAAAATTTAACAAATGCTTACTTTCATATTCTAGACCTCATAATAATCATGAAATAAATATTTTAACGTCGGATTGGTGGTCTCGAAACCACTATTCTAACTAGGCCCTATTTTGGGATGTTACAATCATCAAACATCAAAGAACTCATATATTCAACAATGGAAACACTCAAAATATTTAAAAAAATTGAAATTAAAGGTTCAGGCTAGCTAGATTGAGTTGCAATGATTACAAAAAATGGAAATCATCAAAAACCGATAAAAAAACAAACTTACAATTTGATCTTAAAGTGGTCGAATATTTCAAGCCCTAAAAATGGCTTTCTTCTCCTTCAAATTCAGCATTGGCCAAAAAGATGAAGCAAGTTTGACTTTGTTTTGTTTTATTAAATCATTTATTATCCATTTTACTATTTTAACCTTAAGTATAAAACACAAAAATTCATTTATACATGTCCATTATTATCCACTTACTTTTCAAATGGTTTAATTACCACTGAATGCCATCATATTTAAAAGCCAAAGCAATTTGACACCTTTAACTAATAGAATGCAACTTTTTCATTTTACGCGATTTAGTCCTTTTTCTCAAATTGAGCAATTAAACGATAAAATTAGCTCACAAAATTTTCACACATACATGCTATCATGCTGTAAACAGTGGTTCTTCACTGTATGATAAATTTGATTGAATTTCAACCTCGATCAGGGAAATGACATGTGAAGTGTAACAGCCTAATTTTAGGCCTAGTCAGAACAGTGGTTTTGAAACCACTTTTTTGGGGCTGGAGAAATAATTTTTAATTTTATTTATATGTCATAGCATGATTATATGAGTGCATGAAAATTTTGGTGAAATAATTCTAGCGATTTCATGCTTAATTGCGAAAAAGGACTAAACCGCATAAAGGGCAAAAGTTTTGTTTTGCAAGCTAAATATGTAAATAGCTAGAGAACCAAAATTTAGGGCGTTTAAAGTGCAAATAGACCCTAAAAAGGGTGCTTGGCTGGCCATAGAGAGAAATAAATTGAAAAGTCAAATTGGTGGGTATTAGGTAGCTTATTTGGTATTAAAATAAAACAAAAAGAAAAAAAGATGTCATCTTTTCATCTTTCTTCCTTCCTCCACCGAGAATACCATCAAAATAGGGGTTTTGAGAGTTAAAAATTTCAGCAACTTCCATCCCTTGAAAGTAAGTGATTTTGATGATCATTTTTGTTGATTTTTGTATTTTTGGGACCCTTGTAGCATGAGCTAACTAAAAGGGGACTATTTTGCAAAATGGTTGAAAGTCTAGGGTTTTTACATGAGAGAATTTATGTCATTTTCTGAATTTTTATGGAAGAAAATGAGTCTTGGTTGTGTAATAAACAACTTTTGTGAAAGAAGTTTGCATGAAAACACCTAAAAAGGGCTATTTTGTAAAGTTGTAAAATAAGTTGTAAATGTGTGAAATAATTGAAATTGTGAGTTGATAAAGTTATAAAACAAATTCGGCTAGGCTTGGTAAAGGAGTAAATTTGATAAAAATTGATTTACGAGCCTAAGGGTAAAATCGTATTTTTGTAAAGTCTAAGGGCAAAATGGTCATTTTGCTAAATTGTGAATTATAGAATGTTTTAATTAATGTAATGATTAAATGAGTGAATTTCATTATGTTAGATCAAGAAAATAGAGATTTGGGCTTTAATCGAAAAGTATGAGGTTATGGACTAAAATAGAGTAATTAGCCGAAATTGCATTCGAGGTAAATCTGTGTGACTAAATAAACATGTTATTATTAATATACTCAAAATCTATTTTGCTATGATTGTATTGAATTGTATGTTGATGGGGTTATGTATGAGAAAGTGATACCCAACGTTAATAACATTTTTGTAATGATTGAATACATTGGAAATTTGATGGAATATGATATTCCATTGAAACGAGTAAGTTGTTTGTAAATATTACAACTTTATCGTTATTATGCATTGAATGCTTAATTTTGCATATAATGCTTGAATGTGGTTATGAGTATGTTAAGATGAGACTTACGGTGATAAACTCCCGGTTGAACCTTAGGAATAGATTGGATATTCATGCCATGGCATTCAGGTGATAAGTATGCTAGTGTAAGACATGTCCGGGACATGCATCGGCCACATTATGAGAGCCAGTGTAAGACCATGTTTGGGACATGACATAGCATTGAGACGAGAGCTAGTGTAAGACCATGTTTGGGACATGCATCGGCCTCGAGATATACAAGCTAGTGTAAGACCTGTCTGGGACATGGCGTCAGCTTGAGGAGTGTCAGTGTAAGACCTGTCTGGGACATGGCATCGACACCGATAGATGAGAGCTAGTGTAAGACCTATCTAGGACAAGACATCGGCCTCAATATATGAAAGTCAGTGTAAGACCTGTCTGGGACATGGCATCGACTTTGATGTGCTAGCCAGTGTAAGACCATGTCTGGGACATGGCGTCGGCATTTTACCCTATGTTTGAGGCTTAATGAATATCCTATAGTGTTCCAAATGGTTCAACGGGAAATTTACTATTTAAGTCGCAATGATAGAGCTTATGGCTATGTTGTGAGTGGTACAGGCACTTACATGAAATTGATGAAATGTGAACTCAATTCATGTTGTATGATTAGTAAGGAATGAATATGAGCAGGTTGAGTAACACAGGTATGTATGCCAAGCTCATGAGAAATGATTTCGGTTTATGATGCACATTTGGTGAAGATGTAAATACGTAATTCATGCCTATGAGAATGATTTTGTGATGACCTTGTGATTATAGGTCTATTCTTATGATGTATAAATATTTATCTTTACCAATGTGGTCAAAATGAATTAATAAGGTGTGATAAACTTAGTATCATTAATTTACACTAAAACAGTTTTGGACTGTAGTGTAGTCTGACTTTGAAAATCCACCAAAAATTGTGGAAATTGAGTTAGAGACTGAATAAAATATTAAATTAAAATTAATGAGTCTAGTTTCACATAGAAGAAACGGTGTACGCAAAAGAATTCCATATTATGAAATATTTAAATTGTTGTGAGACAGAGTCAGAATGATTTTGAAATCCCCTATTCTTATTTGAGAAAAACATTGAAAATTGTAACAAAATATTTATGGATTATAATTTATATGCTTAGAATTATTAATGAGTCTATTTTCAATAGAAATAGACGGGAACATCATCCGAGTCCCGTATTATGAGATAATTAGTTTTTAGTGAAGAAGGGTTGGAACTGTCGGACAACATAAAAAGGGTAACTTTAAAGAATAAACTGTACTTATTGGCCATACAAAAAATCGTGAAAATTTTATGGTAAGAATATATGTGAGTCTAGTTTAAGGGAAAATTAGCTTATCTTAATTTGGAGTTCCGTAGCTCTAGATATAAATAATTTGATAACTATGACTCAAGAAAACAACATGACCAGAATATATGTAACAGTGTAATTATGGTTGTATTACCTTGAGAAGCATGTTGGCATATTGTTTATTATTTTCAAATGGACGTACTAATCTTTAAGCTTACTCCCTCCTCTTCATTTCTTTAGTTTTTTCAGGTCGTCTTGGGGTTGGAGATCATCAGAGGCAGCATCACACTATCAAGTCACTACCTTTGGAATAATGAAGCATATATAAGAAATTTCGAGTGGCATGTATAGGGATCTAGTTTTATGACATGTGTTATTATGCTTTGGCCAAATGTATTGGCTTATATTGAGTTATATGTATATGGCCATAAGATGTGGCTCATATTGATTATGGCTTGTAAACCTAGCTATTCATGTCATGTCTAATGTTTATGATGTGATTATGTTTGTTTGCCATGCATGGTTGCTGATATGACATGCGTGTTGGATGTATGCTCTATGACCATTTGAGGTGATCATAGCCTGTACTAATTGTATGTTATAGAAACAACATGACGATGGTTGAATATGAGTACTCAAGGCATAAGTTGGTAACTTAGCATAATGGTAAAAGTGGTCATCAAAATGACGAGCCTTATGAATGTGAATTAATGAATCTAGAATTGGTATTTTATAAGTAGGTGCATTAATTGTAAGAGGATATATCAATGTTATGAATGTGTCTTAATAAAGGGTGTTTAATCACTAAAATGATGCCATGATTTGAGATTTTGATGTGCATAAGGCTGTAAAGGATTATGGGTAACATGAAAGCTTGGAAAATAGCCTAAGTGTTGGCCACACGGGCTGAGACACGGCCGTGTGTCTCAACCATGTGAGTGACATGGCCTAGAGACACGGGCATATGGCCTGGCCAGGTGGTTCGATTTGCATGCTGACATCATAAATAGGGAGTTACATGGCCTAAGGACACGGGCACGGGCGTGTGACCCTGTTTCATGGGAAAATTTTCTAAGTTTTCCTGAAACTTTCTAAGGTTCTCGGTTTATACCCTATCTACTTTCAATGCATGTTTAGGGCTTCGTAGGCCCGTGTATGGGACATTATGCATGTGTATTAAAAGTTTTGATTTGAACAAAATTTTGTAGCCCAAAATTTGCATGTTTGTGAACGATTAAGTCCGGTAATGCGTCGTACCCTGTTCCGACGTTGGACACGGGTAAGGGGTGTTACATGAAGGGTCAGATCGATATCATCGAAGCATTGATACATGAAACACATTATGTATCTTTTCTAACTCAGATGGTAAAGATAACCGGTATGCTATTGGCCCAACTTGCTCAATAATCTCATACAGTCCGATGAATCGCGGACTCAATTTCCCTTTCCGACCAAACCACAATATCTTTTTCCACGACGACACTTTTAAAAACACTTTGACCCTGATTTGGAACTCAATATCTTTCTGTTTTAAATCTGCGTATGATTTCTATTGATCTGACATCGTTTTTAAACTATCACGAATTACTTTCACTTTCTCTTCTGTTTCTCTGATCAGATCAACCCTGTGGATCTTATTCTCACTAAGCTTAGTCCAGTACAACGGTGTTCTACATTTACGACTGTATAAAGTTTCGTACGGTGCCATCTTTATACTTGATTGGAAGCTATTATTATAAGAAAATTCAACCAACGGTAGATATTTCTCCTAGATACCTTCAAACTCAAGAATGCAACATCGCAACATATCCTCAAGTATCTGAATAACTCGTTTGGATTGACCATCCATTTGCAGGTGAAATGCAGTGCTAAAATACAGCTCTGTACCTAAAGCTTCTTGCAATTTCTTCGAAAATCGCGAAGTGAATCTCGAATCCCTATCTGAAACAATAGATAGTGGCACTCCGTGCAATTGAATAATCTCTGAGATATACAACTTTGCCAATCTATTAAGTGAATAATCCGTACGTACCGGAATGAAATGAGCTAATCTCATCAATCTGTCAACAATAACCCAGATCGCTTCTTTCTTTTTCGGAGATAAGGGCAAACTATATACGAAATCCATTGTTACTCTATCCCACTTCCACTCAAGAATCATAATAAGCTATAATAAACCTAACGACACTTGATGCTCAGCTTTGACTACTGACAAATCAAACATTTCGAAACAAATTCTGAGATATCTTGCTTCATACCGTACCACCAATAAAGTTGTTTCAAGTCGTTATACATTTTTGTGCTTCCCAGATGTACTGATAAACGACTACTGTGTGCTTCATTTAGAATCTTCTGAATGAGCTCAGAAGTTCTTGGCACACATATTCTATCACGAAACATCAAACAATCATCAGGACCTATTTGAAAATCTAAATCAAAAGTCGACTCACACTGAACTCGTTTTGCTTACAATTCATTATCAAATTTTTGAGCCTCACAAATCTGCTGTAGAAATAACGGTCTCGCTTTCAACTTGGCTACTATCAAACTGTCGTCAGATAAAGCTAACTATGTATTCAAAGCACGTAAAGCAAATAAGGACTTTAGGCTCATAGCATCAGCGACTACGCTCACTTTCCCCAAATGATAGTCAATTACTAATTCATAGTCTTTTAACAATTCTAACCATCTCCGCTGTCCCAAGTTTAAATCTTTCTGAGTCATTGGATATTTCAAGATTTTGTGATCGGTATAAATATGGCATTTCTCACCAAACAAGCAATGATGCTTCAAAGTGAACACTATTGCGGCTAACTCTAGATCGTGTGTCGGGTAATTCTTTTCGTGCGGCTTCAACTGTCTCGAGGCATAAGCTACAACTTTGCCTTCCTGCATCAAAACAGAACCCAAGGCATTTAACGATGCATCACTGAAAACTACGAATTCTTTACCCGACTTAGGATGAACTAACACTAGTGCCTCTGTTAATAATGCTTTCAACTGCTCGAAGCTCTGCTGACACTTTTCTGACCACTCAAACTTAACATCTTTTTGAAGTAATCTTGTCATCGGAGTCGCAATCATTGAGAAACCTTTCACATATCGTTCTATAATAGCTAGCTAGTCTCAGAAAACTACGGGCTTCGGATACATTTCTCAGAGGTTTCCAATCTATAATCGCAAAAATTTTGCCCAGGTCAACTCGGTTACCCTCGGCTGAAACTATATGTCCTAGGAAACCAACCTCTCGTAGCTAAAACTCACATTTGTTGAACTTTGCAAGAAACTGTTTATCTCTCAAAGTTTGTAACACGATTCTCAAATGCTCGGCATGCTCAGATTCATCACGAGAGTAAATTAAAATGTCATCAATAAACACAACTACGAATCGGTCTAAATACGACTTGAAGATCCGGGTCATCAAATCCATAAAACTAGCAAGTGCATTTGTTAGTCCGAAAGGCATAACAAGAAATTCGTAGTGTCCGTACCTTGTTCTAAATGCAGTCTTTGGCACATCTGAGTCTTTAACTCGCAACTAATAATAACCTGATCTCAAATCAATTTTCGAAAACACTGTTGCCCCTTATAACTGATCAAACAAGTCATCTATTCGTGGCAAAGGGTATTTATTCTTGATCTTCACTTTGTTGAGCTATCAATAGTCTATACACATTCTCATCGTGCCATCTTTCTTTTTCACAAATAATACCAGTGCACTCTAAGAAGAGAAACTCGGTCTAGCAAAACCTCTATCTATCAATTCTTGCAACTGAGCTTTTAATTCTTTTAACTCTGTTGGAGCCATTTTGTATGGAGTTATTGATATCGGCGTTGTACCCGGTACTAATTCAATACCAAACTCAACGTCTCTGATAGGTGGTAAACCTGATAATTCTTCGGGAAATACATCTGGATACTCGCACACAACTGGTATTGATTTAATCTTTGTTTCTGTCACTTTCGTATCAAATACATAGGCAAGATAAGCTTCACACCCTTTTCTTACAAATCTCTGAGCTAATATAGACAAGATCACAACTGGCAAACTATTCAGATCATCAGATTCAATTGTAATAGTCTCATTATTCTGACTTTTCAGTTCAATTGTCTTTCGTCTACAATCCATTATAGCATCATGCATCGTTAGCCAATCCATACCCAAAATCGCATTAGATTCATCGAATGGCAACAACATCAGATTTGTCGAAAAACAGAAATCCCGATATATTAACGGACAATTCTTGTAAAATTTTTCAACCAAAACGCATTTGCCTAAGGGGTTCGATACACTAATCACAAATTCAGTAGACTCTACAGGCAAAGTCTTACTAGATACTAAATTCATACATATATAAGAATGAGTTGATCCTGGATCTATCAATGCAATCACATTAGTATCATAGAGAGTGAAAGTACTGGTGATCACATCTGAAGATGACGCTTCTTCATGAGCGCGAATAGCGTAGGGTCTAGCAGGTGCTCTGGCCTCCGATCTCACAGCTGAATCTTTTGTCACACCTCGACTTCCGCTCACATTCCTAGCATTTCTTTGTGGTCTTCCTCTAGTCGACATCTTACTCAATCTTACATTCTGAGGTCTATCTTTCTCAACCGTCTCAAGACAATCTTTAATAAAATGACCAGGTGAACCACATTCGGAACAAGCTTTATTACTCTTGTTCCAGCATTCTCCAAAATATCGTCTCCCACAATGTTGGCACTCAAGTTTGTTATTTCTAACACTGCCTACACTTGAAATAGAAGTAGCTTGAGTTTTAGGACTCACATATTGATTTCCATGATCTCTATTTTGGTATCCCATTGATGCATTAGATTGACTGTGAGAATCTCAGAATTTCTTTGATGAAAACTGATATGGCTTACTCATTGATCTTTTTCTTGAGTCTCTAGCTTCTAAATCTGCCTTTCTCTTTTCTTTGCTAAGATATTCAGCTTTATAAGCCCTTTCAACCAGAACAACAAATTGTTTTAACTCTAGAATTCTAACTAGTAGTTTTATATCTTCATTCAACCTATCAATGAACCCCTTGCACATTATTTCTTCAGTAGACACATAGTCTCGGGCATACTTGCTTAACCGTACGAATTCTCTTTCATACTCGGTGATAGTCATACGACCCTGCTTTAACTCTAAAAATTCTTTATGCTTTTGATCAAGAAATCGCTGACTTATGTATTTTTTTTGAAGCTCCATCTAAAAGAATTCCCAGGTCACTTGTTCTCTCGGACCCACAGATATCAGAGTGTTCCACCATTGATACGTGGTGTCTCTCAGCAAGGATACAACACATTTACTACCTTAATCAAGAGTACAGGACAATTCATTGAATACTCGAATCGTATTCTCGAGCCAAGACTCAGCTCTATCAGCATCATCATCAACAGTAGCTCGAAATTATTCAACCCCATGTTTACGAATTTTATCTATTGGTTCCACTGTATCAGATTTACAACTTGAGGAACAACAGGGGTTTGTTGAGGAATAGGTGGGGGTGGGGGTTGTTAAATAGCCGGATTCGTCCGGACATACCAAGTGAAGCACTCATTTATCATTTGGAAAAAGGCTTCTTTAGCCTCACCTCCATGAGTACTTGACACAGGTCTAGAATCAACAGGTGCTGTCCCTTGAGCGGGAGGGGGTGCATTACTCTCTACTTCATCAACTACAGCTCGTTCGAGATCCATTACTATACAAAAACACATTTAGGCTGTCAGGAATAATCACACTATCGCAAAGTATATATGGCATGTATAGCTAGACTCTCACATACACTACATTAGTCCTAGAATCGACTAAACCGTAGCTCTGATACCAATAAAATGTAACATCCCTAACCCGTATCTGCCACTAAAATAGGGTTATGAGGCATTACCGATCAGTATACATCAAATGGCATACATAAATCATACATTTATACTTAAATACCATTCAACACAACCACATTGTCCCTTATTAGGGCCTACGAGGCCTTAAACATGCTTTAAGAGTGGTTCGAGACTAAACCGATAACATATAAGAATTTTTGGAAACTTAGAAAATTCTCAAACATACAAGGGTCACACGCCCGTGTGAACAGGCTGTGTGCCTTACACAGCTCCAACCACCCCGTATCTCAGGCCGTGTGAAAACAGGGCATACATACTAACTTGGTCACACGGCCAACCACACGCCCGTGTGTCTAGCTTGTGTGCCCTACGAAGTGGCCACACACACTCGTGTGCCAGGCCATATTCTAGGCTGCGCCAAAATTGTAGGGTATATTGACTTATGCAACACGACCAAGTCACATGCCCTTGTGTGAGACCGTGTGGAGCATACTGACTTCATTTAATATCAACACCAGGGGACACACGACCGTGTGACACACACGGTTGAGACACACACCCGTGTGGACAAAAATAGGTCATTCGCAAGGCTAATTTGCCACTCATTTTGTACATACCTATAAGCACTCAAATGGTATCATTTCATTACACAAATAGTCAGCCAAAATCATTCAACCAATGCACAATTATACTATATCCATTTCAACCAAATTCAACACTCAAATTATTGACAAATACTTATTCAACTCAACTTCTAAAATCATACTTCATCAAAACATTTCTCAAGCATTATATTCTATAAATCAATCCAACATTTGCAACTATAAAACCATAACCATATTCATACCAAACGTGCCAAGATAAGCCATCACTTACGACTATATAAATACAACCAAAACATATACATTTACAAGCCATTTCTATTAATTAAACACACATCAATATTAACAACATTTACAAGCCAAATCTCATGGCTATAATCACAACCAAGGTACCATATCTAGCCTATACATGCCATATACCATATTTACTCAACTCCAAATAGATGTCACATAGTGCCATGATGTTCCCGACGACTCCCAGATCCGAGCTAGCCTTGATTCACTATAAAACATAAAAATATAACACAAAGTAAGCTTCACAGCTTAGTAAGCTCGTATTAACATAATGAACAACTTTACTATTATTTCACAAATCAAACAATATTAATGTAAGATAACACAATACATTAAATCTCAAGCCATTTGATCATTAATTCACTAGCTTACCAAGAATTCATCCATTTCATGGATTCAGTAAGTACATACTTGTACCAACTCGTACCAATCTCATTCTTGTCCATATATTTTATTTTTCCCGTTGAACCATTCAGAATAGAAGTCGGATACTCAAGAATCTCAATCTAAGTACCTATACCATGGCCCATAGCCAAATCAAGGTAACTTATCCCGGAGTACTTATACCATGGCCCGTAGCCAAATCAAGGTAACTCCTCTCCAAAATACCTATACCATGTCCTGAAGCCAAATCAAGGTGTAATTCGCACCCGAAGTGCCGATACCATGGCCCGAAGCCAACACAATAACCTAATGACATGTCACTAGCATTCTAGACTATTCCTAAGGTTCAACTGGGATTTTCCACTGCCATATCGTAGTCGAATCATTTCAAATTTTTGTCGAATCATTTCTGAACTTATCCGTAATCATATAATTACAATTCATGCTATATCAAAGCGCTTAAAATATGATTATAAATAAGCTCATTGCATATGAACTTACCTCGTGTTCGGAATTGACAGATCGGATCGACTATTCGACAACCTTGCTTTTCCCCTAATCTAAATCCAAATTCTTTCTTTCTTGATCTATATGAATTCAAAATTAACTTATTTATTCATCTACTCATTGAATTTAGTCCAAAATTACTCATTTGGGCATTTTTACACATTAGCCCCTAAACTTTCACATTTAATTAATTTAGTCCCTATTTTACAAATACATAAAATTCACACAATTTTGCCAAAACCCATGCTTAGCCGAATTACATATAGGCCCCGAACAGCCCAAAACTTTTATTTATTTCATATTTTAATCACTTAATTTGCATATTTCATAATTTAATCCCTATTATGCATTTTCATAAAAAAATCACTTAATAAAGCATGTAAAACTATCATCAAGCTTTCATAATCTATCATCAAACATCAAAGAACTCACAGATTCAACCGAAGCATATGGAATCTTACTTATACGTTCTCTCTCTTGTAAATTTGAAGGACACATTTCCTTCGAGAGTGAATTATCATGTCTTGCAGCTAGAAATTCTCTATTAGATTCTTCCATACTGAACCTTTTCAGTACTTTATCTATGTATGTATTTTGCCTTAGACCTAGGAGTCGTCTTGATTTATTTCTATAGATTTTGACTCCTAATATGTATGTAGCCTCTGCCAAGTTCTTCATAGAAAAATAGCTTCCTAATCAAGTCTTAACAGATTGTAGGGTAGGTATGTCATTTCCTGTGATAAGTATGTCGTCTACATACAATGCCAAGAATACAATAGTGCTCCCACTGATTTTTTTTGTAAACAAAAGGCTCATATTCATTTTTGATAAAACCAAACTCTTTGATTGCATCATTAAAACAAAGATTCCAACTTCGAGAAGCTTGCTTTAATCATAAATGGATCTTTGTAGCTTGCATATCTTACAAGCATCTTTTGGATTGACAAAACCTTTAGGTTGTGTCATGTACACATCCTCTTCCAGTTTCCCATTAAGGGATTTTGACGTCCATATGTTAGATTTCATAATCATGAAATGCAACTATTGCAAGTAAGGTTCAGATGGATTTAAACATAGCAATAGGAGAAAAGGTTTCATAATAGTCAATAACATGAGCTTTGTAACACCTCTAACCCATACCTGTCACCAAAATAGGGTTTCGAAGCATTACCAGAACATTTAGAACATTTTCCCATTAATCTACGAAATTACTATTCATTTATTGAGATCATCCATAACATCCCTTGATTGAGCCCTTGAGGACCAATACGAGCATTAGAATCTAACCGAAACCTCTAAGAATTTTTCGCGAAATTATAAAATTTTTCCAAGGTGCAGGGCTTACACGCCCGTGTGGTCCAAGGGACACGCCCGTGTTGAAGGTCGTGTTCGACCCTGTGCAACTCTCTGACTTGTACACACGGCCATGCCACACTCCCGTGTGCTAGGCCGTGTGGTTAATTTAGTCAATTTGAAATTAGGTGCAGGTTTCACACGGCCAAGACACACGCTTGTGTTCTAGGTCGTGTGGGACACACAACTGAGACACACGCCCGTGTCTCTACTCGTGTGCCCAATTCTGAGCATTCTATTTCTCAAAATTAAGGTGCAGAGGACACACGGCCTAACCACATGCCCATGTTACTAGGCCGTGTGTCACACACGATCTAGACACACGCCCGTGTGTCTGCCCGTGTGGACAAAATGAAGCGATTTCTAGCTTCATTTCTCACCTAAACATTCACCCAAGACGTGCACTTGAAACACACAACCAATACCAATCATTCCAAGCATTTAAAATAGAAAAATTCATCATTTAACAAGGTATACCATTACATGCATAGGTGTTTATAAACTTACCTTGGATTAACTTAGGCAATAGCAACCTTTGATAACATATTCATAATATAACACATGTGTATATGTATATCATAATAATTTACTTAGTAATACCAAAATGAACCTTTACTAACCATTCCAATGGCTAGGTTACAAAATAACATTTCAAGCCACTATTGGCCAAGTTGTCCTATACATGCCATTATACCCAAAATGATTTTTACTAAGTATACCCAAATTAACTAGTTGATAGTGTGACGATGCTCTACTGATCTCTAACCCTCGTGAGCTTCCGAGCACTATAAAATAGGGGAAAATAAAACGGAGTAAGCATTACATGCTTAGTAAGTTCGTATAACAGAAACTAAACTTACCAATCTTGCTTATTAAATCTAGGCATACAATGTTATGTTTCCATCCATTTGGCTAAATTTTCCTAATCACATATATTCAACCAAACATGTTAGTCACCAAAATCTTCATATCAATTAAGTAACATAGATGAGCTCATCAAACAATATTCTTTCAAGTCATTATCATATCATCTCAAGATTTTCATGCCATATCAAGAGTTTTATGTCTGCTGAATCATTGAATTCCGATAGATGCATAAGTAGTACACTTGAGGTGTACGATTCGATAATCCGTCAATTTATTATTCAAGGGTACCCATTAGGGCACTTAACCAAGAAACATTCTCTCAAGCCACACATTGTATAACAGGATTACCAGTCTAGGCTAAATTTGTAACAGCCCAGTTTTGGGCCTTGTAGGAACAGTGGTTTTGGAACCACAAATTTGACATAGTAAAATTTGTTTTTATTATATTTTTATTGTTTACAATTTCACAAAATGATTTCATGAAAATCTCACTCGAAAATTTTGATGTTTGGGCACTCAATTTAGTCAAAAGGACTAAATTATAAAAAGTGCAAAAATTGAGTTCTATATGCTAGAAGTGTCCAATTGTTATGAAATTTTAAATTGGGAGTCCTTATGTGGTAATTAGACCATTAGTTGAGTTGTTGACAAAAATGGACATGGTTAGGTATGTTTTGAATTGTTTTTCATTAAGGGTATTTTAGTAATTTGGCTAATAAAGCCAAAATAACGTGAAAAAAAAAACGTCATCTTCTTCATTCTTCATGCCATGGCCAAATTTTGCAAGAAGAGACCATAGCTAGGGTTTTCCAAACTTTCCAATCTCCATAGTAAGTCCGTTCTAGCCCCGTTTTTAATGATTTTTACGTTTTTGAAAGTCGTTATCACTCGATTTATCTATTTCTACCAATATTTTGAGATATGGTTGAAGTCTAGGGTTTTTAACCATGATGAATATGTGTGTATTTTGATGTTTAATGGTAGATTAAGCAAGTTTATGGTTAGAGAAATGACTTTTACTAAGTGATTTTTGGTAAAAATGCATAAAAAGACTAAATTGTAAAAGTTATAAAATTTGTCATAAAGTGTGATTTAGTGGAAATTAGGGGCTGCTATAGTTATAAAAATGGTTCAGCTATGCTTAAAGAGCAAAGAAATTGAATGAAAATAATTTTACGAGCCTAGGGCCCAAAGTTCAAATATGTGAAAGTTTAGGGGTCAAAATGCAAATTTGTAAAAATATGATTTTTGGACCCATATGAATAATGTGACTAATTAGTAAACTAAATGTGATATTATAGATCAAGGAAAATGAGATTTTGGTATAGATTGGAAATGAATGAGATTATGGACTAAATCGGAATAAATAGCCGTGCTCGCATTCGAGGTAAGTTCATATGTCAATAATAATGCAATAATATCATTGTTTATGCTTGAAATTAAATTGATGTGTTAACGTTATGTAGTGAATATTTATATAGTTAATATTTGACAAATGCCTAATTGTAATTATGAGCAATGCCATGTTTGTTTCATGAATACGAAAATGGTAACCTTGTAAGTATGAATGATATTGGTCGTTATCCACAACATTCCGAGCAAGTACGATGGAGATTCTTTTTGTATATGAGAAAGAATCCCGTTTGAACCTTAGGAATAGTTTAGGATACAAGTGACATGTCACTAGGAATTAAGAAGTCCGAGCTCGTTGGGCAGTCCGAGTTCGTGATATATGTGGCATCCGAACTTGTTGAGAGGTCTGAGTTTGTTATGGATGCGACCATCCGAGCTCGTTGAATGGTCCGAGTTCATTATGGATGCATTACATGTTATGAGGTAGCTTTGGTTACATATGTATATGTGGCACTATGTGCAAGATTCCGTGTATCCAATAGTATTCCGAGTGTTCAATGGGTAGTGCAATGGATAATGTGATGAAAGACCCAAGGAGGGCATGTTAAAGAAGGTATGGTTATGTGATATACTACGAGTGAGCACAGGTATGTACGCTAAACTCATGAGCAATGCCTTGATGAAGAATGACTTATGGTGAAAAAGTTTATGTATATGTATACAAATGAACATATGATAAGTATGCAAAAAGGCTTGAATGATGAATATTCTTTATGGTTATGTTATTATGTCTTTGTGTAATTGAACATGGAATACATGAAATGGTGAGTTCATGATTAGTTGAAAATGAACTTATGGTAGTTATCATCATATTGCACAAAAACAGTTTTGGACAGCAGCAGTAGTCCAAATTTTTTTATCCACCAAAAATTTTCAAAATCAAATTAGAGACTGAATAAGATATGAAATTAAAGCTTATTGATTCTAGTTTCACATATACTAATAGGTTAAGCAAAGGAATCTCATATTATGAGATATTTGAATTTTTGTGAGACAGGGTCAGAGTGATTTCGGGCTCCCCTATCTTAAATTTGGAAAATCACTAAAACTTTTACAAGAATAATTATGGGTTAGAATTTATATGAATAAATTCTTAATGAGTATATTTTCAAGAGAAATAGATGATAACATTATCCAAATCCCGTATTGTGAGATAATTAATTTTTAGTAAAGAAAGGTCGGAGCTGTCAAACAGTAGAACCGGGGAGATTTTAAAGAATAAACTGTACTTATTGGCTAATCCAAAAATTCTGAAAATTTTATGATAAGAATATTTGTGAGTCTAGTTTCAAAGAAAATTAGCGGATCAT
Organism: Gossypium anomalum; assembly: GCA_025698475.1. Lineage (NCBI taxonomy): Eukaryota > Viridiplantae > Streptophyta > Magnoliopsida > Malvales > Malvaceae > Gossypium > Gossypium anomalum. Next base: position 46,223,358 of record CM046961.1, read on the forward strand.
GTTTTGGAGTTCTGTAGCTTAAGATATAAATAATTTAGTGACTATGACTCGAGAAAATGGTATGACCAGAATATAAGTAAAAGTATACTTATGGTTATATTACCATGGAATCATGTTGATAATTTGCTTAGTATTTTCATATGGACTTACTAAGCGTAAAGCTTACTCCCTCCTTTTCATTTATTTAATGTTGTCAGGTTAGCTCGGGGTTGGAGATCGTTGGAGGCAGCATCACACTATCAAATTATCATGTTGGGGTATTAATAAACCTTAAGTGTTTTCAAGTGAGTGGCATGTATAGAGACTTAGTACTTTATGATATGTGTTTAATGATTTGGCCAATTGAGTTGGTTTATAATGATTCATTTGTATAGAGCCATGAGATATGGCTTATATTTGATCATTGGGTTGTAAACCTAATTGATTTTGCATGACTATTTTAATGTCTTAATGATGTGCATGTTGTGATGGCTTGTTATCGATGGATGTATGATATGGTATGCATATTTGAAGGATGAACTTTGATCAATAGTTGTGGCCATATTCTTAGTATAAAATTTTAAATTTAGAGTAAGTTAATGAAGTTTATGAAGAATGAAATTGGTGTGGAATGCCTTAAAGAAACATGATAATGTAAGTGTGTGATATGTGACATTAAGGATATGAATTCGACATGACCATGAATGTTTGGTGATTAAGTTGAAATCTTTTGGTATGATGGTGACCATGATATAAAAGTATCAGTGATATCATAATAGACAAGGCCTAATGAGTGTGTTAAACACATGAATCATGACATGTAAATGCTGAAGATGTTTAATCGTTAAATGGAGGCCATGTTATATGTCCTTGATGTTGTATAAATGTGTGAGGGTCTATGGTTGACCAAGGCTTGGAAAATAGCCTAAGTGTTGGCCACACGGGTAGAGACACGGCCATGTGTCTCAGTCGTGTATGGAACACGGCCTTAGCACACGGGCGTGTGACTTGGCTGTGTGAACCTATTTCGTTGCTGACGTCATAAACAGAGAGTTACACGGGCTTAGGACATGGGCGTGTCCCAAGCTACAAGGGCGTGTGTAACCACACGGCCTAATCCGCACGGGCGTGTGACTCTCTAAACATGGAAAATTGCCTAAGTGTTGTAAAATTTTTGGAAGTTCTCGGTTTAGTCCCGAACCATCCCCGATGTATGTTTTGGGCCCCGTAGGCCCGTATAAGGGACGGTATGCATGTATTTGAATGTTTTTAATTTGGATAAAATTTTATGGCCCGGTTTTGCATGTTTGTGAATGTTTGAGTCTGGTAACGCCTCGAACCCTATCCTGGTGTCAGATATGGGTAAGGGGTGTTACAAAATCCCTTATATAACGTAAGCTCAGAGGAGCTCTATTAGGTGTAACACCCCTAACTCGTAACCGTCGCCAGAATAGGTTAAGAGGCATTATCGGACTTGTAACTTAGTTCAAAACAAACCTTTATCAAATAGTCCTCATATTTCAGTCAATATCATTCATTCACATTCCATATGTATTCAAATCAAGCATACAAAACTTTAATCATCCATTTGGGACTAAATCGATAACATAAAAACATTTCAAGGGACACACGTCCGGGTGAATAGGCTGTGTATCTCACATGGTTACCAGACACGCCCGTGTCATAGACCGTGTGAAAACAGGGCATACATACTGACTTGAACCACATAGCCGGAGACACGCCCGTGTGCCTTGGCCGTGGTCGAAATTGGCTTGGGTCACACGGCTGACCACACACCCGTGTGTCAAAACTGTGCTCGAGACTGACTTTAAATTGTAGGACTACCCCAAGGGACACACGACCGTGCAACATGACCGCGTGTCGCATACGGCTGAGACACAAGCCCGTGTCTCTGCTCGTGTGGACAAAAATAGGCCATTCACAAGACCACTTTGCCACCCTTAATGGTCATCCCTACAAGTCCAAAATCAAAGAGCAATTGTAGCATAATTTCAACCAATTTCAATCACAAAACATACATCCTTCAAGTCATATAATCACCAATCAATTTTATCCTTATCATCCAAACCAAAACATATCAAAATCATACCATTTCTAGAACTAATTCACATAACTAACTTACTAAATTGACCATTTCATTTGGCCATTCATAAACGCATTAAAACATACTATTTTTGAACACAAAGCATATACCAAAATTCATTCATAAACTTATTCATAATCAAGCCATATCACATGGCTAGATATACACATCTCAAAACATACCACATTAGTCCTAGCCTATACATGCCGTACTTTGATATATACAATTTCAAAAGGTACCAAAATAAAGTTTGATAGTGTGGTGATGATCCTCGACGATCCCCGAGCTTCCAGTAGCTTCGATATCTAAAAAAAACAATGTAAACACACACAAAGTAAGCTTTCAATAGCTTAGTATGCCATATACAATTAAACTTATCATTTTAAGCATATAAGCATCATATATTACATATACCCCATAGTCAAATACTATCACAAACCTCATAGTTCTTATATATTTCATATATTCCTAATTCATTTGCACATATGGCATATTTTCTCATATTTGTATCACATGCCATCACTTACACATATACTTACTTCACATTAACAAATGTTGAACACATTTCAATGTACCTGAATCGAATATTCATTCATTCAATACGTATTTCTCAAAATGCCCGTTGAACCATTCGAAATCAAATAGGACATGTGGATAGCTCAGAAAGCTCGTACAATGCCAATGACCTAGACGTGGTCTTACATGTAATTAATATCGATACCACTATCCCAGACAAGGTCTTACACAAAATCAAATACAATACCGATGTCCTAGACATGGTCTTACACGTAAATCTCAAATCGATGCCAACGTCCCAGATGTGGTCTTACACGATAACACATATCAAAATCCTACGTCATGACATATGTATCCTAACTATTCCTACGATTCATATGGGACTTTTCGAACGTCGTTACATTATCGGAACTTTCTCAGATTTCTCATATTCAACTCAAAATAGCCATTCATCACTATACATTACCATATAAGCAATAATAATTCAATTCAAACACAATTATTTGTATATCGACTTACCTCGTACTTATTCAAATGGATGAAATGGGCTAATCAACGACTTTTGACTTTCCCCGATCTAATTCTGTTTTTTTTGGTTCTTGATCTATATAAATTCAAATTTAACTCTTTTATTCAACAAATCATTCAATTCAATCCATATACATATATTTAGGGCATTTTACTAATTAGCCCTCACATTTTTACATTTTGACATTTAAGTCCCTATTTCAAAAAATCACAAAATACACATAATTTCATATTTCTCGTGCTTAGCCGAATTTTCATATAGTCTCTAGTAGCCCATAACTTTCACTTATTTCACATTTTAGCCCTTTAATTTCTCATTTTCACAATTTAGTCCAAAATACTCAAATTCATAATAAATTAAAATACAGAACATATTAACCCAACACATATATTTCATTTTCCATCAACTAACATCAAAAATTTTACAATTTCATCAATGGCATAAATCAAATTCATCATCAAATTCAGAAATTGAGAAATGGGCTTGATAGATTACTAAGCAACAATCTCAAAAACATAAAAATTATCAAAAATCGAACAAAAACAGACCTTTAATCAAGCTTGGAAGTACCGGAATATCAAAACATACGAGCCCTATCTTTTCTTTCTTCAATTTCGGCAATAATAGATGAACAGCCCACCAAATTCATGTTTTGTTTTATTTCATCTTTAATTTATGCATAATTTACTAGTTTACCTTTGGCTATATAACTTATAATTCATTTAGTGGTTGTCCATATTTGTCCATGCATTATTTCAATAGTCAAATATCAATATAAGGACCTCACACTAAATAAGCCATACCAATTAGACACTTTTATCAATAGAATGCCACTTTTGTATTTTCTGCGATTAGGTCCTTTTTCTAAATTAAGCACACAAACGATCAAATTTGTATATGAAACTTTCACACATATTAATTCACATATTATAAGCATAGGAAATAATATTAAAATATTTTTCTAACTCGAATTTGTGGTCCCGAAACTACTATTTTAACTAGGGTCTAAATCGGGCTGTTACAGCTCCCCCCTTAAGGATTTTCATCCCCGAAAATCTTACCGTTGAACAGATTCAGATATTGTTGTATCATAGAATCTTCAGGTTCCCATGTAGCTTCTTCAACTCCATGTCAATGCCATAACACTTTTACTAACGAAATTTTCTTATTTCTTAATTCTTTAACCTCCCGAGCCAAAATACGGATCGATTTTTCTTCATAAGTCATATTGGACTGAATCTCTATCTCAGATGGAGAAATTACATGCGAGGGATCAGATCCTTATCGTTGAAGCATCGATACGTGAAACACATTATGAATCTTTTCTAGTTCAGATGGCAATAACAATCTATATGCAACTGGCCCGATACGCTCAATAATCTCAAATGGCCCAATGAACCTTGGGCTAAATTTGACTCTTCTGCCGAATCTGAGTATTTTCTTCCATGGAGATACTTTAAAAAACACTTTATCCCCGATTTCAAATTCAATATCTTTTCGTTTCAAGTCTGCGTATGATTTCTGACGATCTGATGCTGCTTTCAAACTATTTCGAATCATTTTTACTTTTGGTTCAGTCTTTTTGATCAAATCAACCCGGTGAATCTTATTCTCACTAAGCTCAAACCAGTATAACGGTGTTCTGCATTTATGACTGTATAAAGCTTCATACGGTGCCATTTTAATGCTCGATTGAAAACTATTATTATACGCGAATTCAATCAATGGTAAATACTGTTCCCACAAACCTTCAAACTCAAGGATGCAACATCTCAACATATCTTCGAGTATCTGAATAATCCGCTCAGATTGACAATCCATTTATGGGTGAAAAGTAGTACTAAAACACAATTTTGTACCTAAAGCTTCATTCAGTTTCTTCCAAAACCTCGATGTGAATCTCGAATCTCTATCTGACACAATCGATAATGGCACCCCGTGCAATCTCACAATATCAAAAATTTATAACTCAGTAGCTTTTCAAGTGAGTAATTTGGTCGTACCGGAATAAAGTGGGTGATTTCGTCAATCTGTCAACCACAACCCAAATCGCATATTTTTTTCTCAGAGATAAGGGCAAACCCAAAACAAAATCCATCGTCACTCTATTCCATTTCCTCTTCGGAATCATAATTGGCTGTAACCAACCAGAAGGCAGATGATTTTCAGCTTTAACTTGCTGACAGATCAAACATTTTGAAACAAAATCAGAGATATCTCTTTTCATTTCAGGCTACCACTATAGTTGTTTCAAGTCATTATACATTTTCGTACTTCCCGAATGAACAGATAAAAGACTATTGTGAGCTTCATTCAAAATCATCTAAATCAACTTTGGATTTCTCGGATCACAAATCCGATCTCGGAATCTTAAACAATCATCATTATCAACTCAAAATTCTGAATCAAAATTCAAATCACACTGAGCTCATTTCGCTATTATATCATTATCAACTTTCTGTGCATCAATAATCTGTTGTAAAAACAACGGTTCGGCTAAAATCGAACCATCATCGGATAGAACTAAATGAGTATTCATCGCACGCAATGCAAACAATGATATTATATCGGGATTACCCGTCCGGGCTAAATCCTTTCTATAACAATGTCATTGGGATTTCTCGTCCGAGCTAAATCTCGTCCACAACAAATGCAGGACCTTATTTGTTCGGGAAAGCTCATACCATCATCGGAATTCAACATTCAATCGGGACTTAACCCTTTATCACCATTTCAAGCATGTATTAAGATTCTCATTATAACATTCAAGTAATGTACATCAATATAAATCACATTCCATACAACACAACATTCAATTAAACATATTTATATGCTGGATTAAGTTACACGAACTTACCTCGACACTTGTTCGCGTTAGAAATCTACTAATCTGAAACCTTTTCTTTTCCTCGATCTAACCTTGAATTAGTGTTTTTTGAATTTATATAAATGAATTTAACCATCAATTTCACACATTTCATATTTAAATGGACTCAATTTACGTCCTAGGAAAAATTACCATTTTTCCGTTAACTTTTCCATAAATTTTGATTTTGTCCCTAGGCCCAGAAAATGAAACTTGTGCAAATTACTCTTTATTCCAAGCCTAACCAAAGCCCCATTACAAATTTTCCAGCACATGTATTCATAAAATTTCAAAATTTTTCATCAAATTTTTCAACTTTTCATTTTAGTCCCTAAATCATGTTTTCATCAAAATTTGCCTTGTAAAAGTTGTTTATCTATGAACAAACTTCCATTTTCTACCATAAATTTATAATTTTTAGCATATTCATCCATGACCCAAATTTCATACCTTGATAACTTTTCAAATTAATCCCCTAAATAGAGAGATTAGGCTATCCCGGTTTCAAAAATATAAAAATCATTAAAAACGAGACTTGATTTCATGCATTTTCAAGCTTGGTAAGTCTTCTTCCTCTCTCCTAGGGTTTCCATGGAAATTTTAGGGAAGATGATATGAAATTAGATGATTATTTTTTTATTTAATTACCATATTTTAATTTTAGTGATTTCTAATTTAGTCCCTTGCCTTTTCTAATTTTTTCCATGGATGAGTCATTAAAATATCTACTAACTACTCTTCAATGGTATAATTAACATATAAGGATCTTAAAATTTGAATTCCATAGCTATTTGATACCTATAGCTACTAGAATCCAACTTTTTGTATTTTATGCGATTTAGTCCTTCTCGTAATTAAGCATTTAATCGATAAAATTTTTGTGTCAAAATTTTCACACAACATGTCTATTATAGTACGGACCATATAATGAAATAAAAATAAATCATATTTTTGGGTCGGATTTGTGGTCTTGAAACCACTGTTCCGATTTCACTGAAAATTGGTTGTTACAAACTTGGAGAAACCTTTAGTGACTAGTCGCCCTTTGTATGTTTGTATATTACCATCAATGTCAGTTTTCTTTTTGAAAACCCACTTGCACCCTATGGGTTTAACCCCTTCAAGTGGGTCAACCAAGATCCATACTTAGTTTTCTGACATGGAATCCATCTCAGACGTCAAGGCCTCAAGCCATTTCTCAGAATCTGGGCGCGTCATTGCTTCTTGATAAGTCCTAGGCTCATCTTGATCCATAAGTAGAATATCACCATGTGTTGTAATGAGAAATCCATATCTCTCAGGTACATGGTGTTCTCTTAAAGATCTTCGCAATAGTTGTGTTTCTAAAATAGTCGATGTAACACCCAATTTCAGTGCAATCGGAACAATGGTTTTGGGGCCAAAAATCTAAGCCGAAAAGAAAATTTATTTTAATTTTATTACATGGTCTGTATTATGTTAGAAATGTCATGTGAAAATTCTGATAAGAAAATTTTACTCATTATGTGTTTAATTACGGGAAGGACCAAATCGCATAAAATGTAAAAGTTAAATTCTAGTAGCTAAAATGATTAAATAGCTATGGAATTCAAAACTTGAGGTCCTTATATGGTAATTAGACCATTAAAGAAAAGTATGTAGATATTTTTTTGGTGACTCATCCATGAAAATTTAGAAAAAGGGCAAGGACTAAATTAAAAATTGAATTAATTTAATTAATTAAAAGACGATAAAAGAAATATCATCTTATTTTATGTCATCTTCATCCCCAAAATACATGAAAACCCTAGGAGAGAGAGAAGAAACTTTCTTGGCTTAATTGGGTAAGTTTTCTTGTCCCATTTTTAGTAATTTTGATATTTTTGAAACTAGGATAACTTAATCTATCTATTTGAGGGATCAATTTGAAAAGTTATCAAAGTATAGAAATTATGTCATGGATGAATATTCTGAAAATTTTAAATTTATGGTAGAAAATGAAAGGTTGTTGATAGATAAACAACTTTTACAAAGTGATTTTTGATGAAAATATGATTTAGGGACTAAAATGTAAAGTTGTGAAAATTAAAGAAAAACTCTAAATTTTATAGAATGTATGTGCTGTAAATTTTATAGTGAAATTTTTGCTAGATTTGGAATAGGGAGTAAATTGCATAAATTTCATTTTCTGAGCTTAAGGACGAAATTAGAATTTATGGAAAAGTTTGGGGTAAAATGATAATTTTGCCTAAGATGTAAATTGAGTCCACTTGAATGTGAAATGTAAACCCCACACCCGAGCCCTACTTTAGGATGGAATACGAGGTGTTTCCACACTTAAACACATGCATACAATCAATTTGGGGTTATAAGAACTTGGTCCGATTTAAAACTTTTCCGTTTTAATCTAAAAGTTCTTAATATAAGCCCACAAGGCCCAAATCACGCTTTGGAAATATCCTGGGATTAATCCCAACATTTTTAAAAACCTTTGAAAAATACTACTTGAAGCAGGGCGCACGCCTGTGTGAAAGCGCAACACGCTCATGTGACCATTATGACATAGTTATGCTAAAGGCCCATGTGGTTCACATGGCCTAAACTCGAGGGGACACTCCCGTGTCCCGAGCCCATGTGAATTAAATTCTAAATTCAAACCTACAGGGGTTTTCACACAGCCTGACACACGCCAGTGTCCATGGCCCGTGTCCCTCACACGGCCATGACACGCCCGTGTCTTAGCTCGAGTCTAAAAACCTTGACATTCTGTTTCTGATGTCAGCACCCAATTAGGGGCACACGGCCAAGGCACACACCCGTGGCCAGAGGCCGTGTCCTCCGCATGGTTGAGACACACGATCCTGTCTCTACCCGTGTGTTTACTACCATGCATACTGACTTGTAATTTTTACGTGTAGGGGACACATACGGCTGGACATCACGTCCATGGGGCTGGTTGTGTGTCACACACGGCCTAGACACATGCTCGTGTGTCTACCCGTGTGGACATTATAAGGCTATTTACCAAGCCTTTTTTCCATCCTTACCTGCACCAACCTACATAAGATCAACCACAACTAATACAAGAATGACTCATATAACTAAATTAGCCACAATAGGTAATAATTCATTCATGCTATTCACTCAACCATGGAAGTATCATCCTTTGTATATATTTGAATAATGAATATTATCCCTTATCCAAGGCCTTATACAAAATGAAGGAATCTATTCCAAGCCAACATATTTGGCCAATTTAACAATAACTCAAAACACAAAAGTCTAAGTTCCTATCAAAATAATAAATCTAACTATACTGAGTGCTTCAGTTGATAGTGTGATCGATGCCTCCGATGTCTGCTGATCCTCGAGCTAGTTAGGCGACACTATAAGAAAATGGAAAGGAAAAGGAGTAAGCATAAAGCTTAGTAAGTTGGATGCAAATAAATATAACAACAACTTTATCACTTGTCAACATGCTCATAATACAAAAGTAGGCATAAGCACAACTTACTCATCACTATCCAATACAATTCACATAGCATATATCAAGCTCACATCTCATACATTTCAAATAGGTATCTGTACCACTCACAACATGGTTATACTTTTCTCGTTTAGCTTAAACTGAAATTCTCACTGTTGAACCATTCAGAATGCTATCGGATATTTATTAAGCCTCAAACATAAGGTATGATGCCGACGCCATGTCCTTGACATGGTCTTACACTGGCTCACACATCAAGTCGATGCCATGTCCCAGACATGGTCTTACACTGACTTTCACATATTCGTGCCGATGCCATGTCCCAGACATGGTCTTACATTGACACATCTTGTAGTCGATGCATGTCCTAGACATGTCTTACACTGGCTTACATCTTGAGGCCGATGCATGTCCCAGACATGTCTTACACTAGCTCTCGTATCAATGCCGATGCCATGTCCCAGACATGGTCTGACACTGGCTCTCATAATGTGGCTGATGCATGTCCCAGACATGTCTTACACTAGCACACAAATGACCCAAATGTCATGTCAAGAATATTCTATTTATTCATAAGGTTCAATCGGGAGTTCTACTATCTCAATTATCATCATGCATTTTCATTTCCACAATCAAGCAATTTATGCTATAAAAATTCATGCACAATTGGTAACAATATAGTTGCATTATTTACACACAACTTACCTCGGATTACAAAATGTAGGCTACTAGTTCGGCGTAGTCCACTTGCTTTGCTTTTCCCCGATCTAAGCCCGAATTTTGCAGTTCTTGATCTATAATGATAAAAATTCACAAATTTAATCATTTTATGGATCTAGGTACTCAACAATTTATAATTTGGCAAAATGACCATTTTGTCCCTAGACTTTTGCAAAATGACCATTTTACCCCTAGGCTCGAAAATTAATTTTTATCGAATTTAATCATATATTAAGCCTAGAAGAACCCTTTTTACTCTTAGAGCAACCCAAAATTTCCATTATTTCTCACATTTATCACATATTTTACAACTTATGCAAAATGGTCCTTAGTTAGGGTTTCCATGAAAACTACTTCACAAAAGTTGTTTATTTCACAACCATGATTCATTTTATTCCATAAAATTTCAGAAAAAAAAAAAACACTCTCATGGTAAAACCCTATACTTTCAACTATTATGCAAAATAGTCCCCTCATTTGAAAGCTTATGCTACAAGGGTTTTAAAAGTACCAAAATCATCAAGAAAAATCATCAAAATCACTTACTTGTGAGGGTTAAAAGTTGCTGAAATTTTCAAGCTTTCAAACCCCTATTATTGCTAAAAATTTTGGTGGAAGAAGGAAGGGTAAAGAGAGATGACATCAATTTTCTTTTATTTTATTTCTAGACAACATTAAGTCATCAATTCACCTAACACTTTGACTATTTTATTTTCTTTGTCTCATGGCCGGCCAAGCCTCTCTAAAGTGTCTAATTGTCCTTTAAAGACCCCCAATTATGATACATGGCAATTTAACACCTTTAGCTATCAAATTAAGACTTTTACACTTTATGCGATTTAGTCTTTTTTCGCAATTAAGCTCACAAACGCTAAAATTACTTCACCAAATTTTTCATGCACTAATATAAACATGCTATAACTCTAAAATAATAATAAAATACTTTCTCCAACTTCAAAATGGTGGTCTCGAAACCATTATTCTGACCAAGCCCAAAATTGAGCTGTTACATGAAACGTGATAAATTGATGAATAAATTCATTTATATAACACAAATTCGAAGCTAGATCGAGGAAAAGAGAAAGTTTCAAATTAGTAGATTTATATACGCGAACAAGTGTCGACGTAAGTTCATGTAACTTAATTGAGCTTGTAAATATGATAAATTGAATGTTGTGTTGTATGGAATGTGTTTTATATTTATGCGAGTTAATTTGAATGTTATAACATAAGAAATGATTACATGCTTGAGATTGTTTGAGAAGGGTTAAATTCTGTTTGAATATTGGATTTCGATGGATAAACAAAATTTCCTTACTAAATGAGGTCTTGCATTGTTGCTGACGGGATTTAGCTTGGACTGGTAATCCTGATATAATTCCTTTCCGATTAAGTGCCCTAATGGGTACTCCTGAATATGAATTGGCAGGTTATTAAATTGTACACCTTGAGTGTGCTGTTTGAATATCCATCAGAATTTCAATGATTCAACGGATAAAATACTTGACATGATATGAGAATTATGAGACGAAATGAATGATGTCTTGAAAGAATATAGTATGATGAGCTCATATATGCTTACTTGATGCATATGTGAACATTTTTATAACTAACTTATTTGATTGAGTGTATGTGTATAGGTAAATTTTCCAAATTGATGAAAAAGCATGTTATTGAATGCTTAATATTAATAAATGTAAATTGGTAAGTTTTAATTCCTGTTATACAAACTTACTAAGCATGTAATGCTTATTTAGTTTTATTTTCCCTGTTTTATAGTGCTCGGAAGCTCGTGAAGGTTGGAGATCAGTTGCAGCATCCTCACACTATCCACAAATTTATTTTGGTATAAATAGTACACTTATTTTGGTATAATGGCATGTATAGGCTAACTTGGCCATAGATGGCTTAAGTATGTTATTTGTAATCTACCCATTGGAATGGCTAGTAATGGTATGTTTTGGTACTTATAAAGCATAATGTCATGATAAACACTTATGTGTTAAGTATAAATGACCAAATGATGTTCAATGTTTAGGTTAAATAAAGGTAAGAATTTAAACATGTATGGATGCTATGTTATATCATATTAGATGTTAAAATTTGTTTAAAATTAATGTTTGGATTTGTTGGTATTTGGATGTAAGTTTTGGTACAGGATAATGGTAAAACTTTGGGTGAGAAATGAAGCTAGAAATGACTTTAGTTTGTCCACATGGGCAGATACACAGACGTGTGTCTAGACTGTGCGTGACATATGGATTGGTACATGGGCGTGTAGTTAGGCCGTGTGTCCCCTCTATCTTAAATTCTAGAAACAGAATGTTCAAAATTGAGCACACGTGCAGAGACACGAGCGTGTGTCTCAACTATGTGTGCTACACGGTCTGGAACACGAGCCTGTGTCATGGCCGTGTGAAACCTACACCTAATTTCAAAAAATTTAATTAACCACACGGCCTAGCACACGGGCGTGTGGCTAGCCGTGTGGTACAAGTCAGAGAGCTACCTAGTTTTGAACACGGCCTGCAACATGGGCATGTTCTAGGGTTACACGGGCATGTCCCTTGGACCATACAGGTGTGTGAACCTTGTAACTTGGAAAATCTTTTGAAATTTCACGAAAAATTTTTAGAGTTCCAGATTAAGTCCCGATTCGATTCTAGAGCTCATATAAGGTCACGAGGGTCTATTTAAGGGACGTTATGAATAATCTCGAAAAATGAACAATAATTTACATGATTATTTTTAAATGTTTTGAAAACTCTAGTAACGCTCCGTAACCTTATTTCGCCAACGGATTCGGGTTTGGGGGTGTTACAATCAATTTTTCTGCAATGACTTATGGAACCTGTTGTTGTTCAATCTCTAGTTTAGTGATTTGTTGTTGTTCTCGAATTTCCCCGAGTTCTATTCTTCTACCACTTCCCTTTTTCGAGGCAAACTCTTTTTCAAGGAAGACTCCTGTCTAAGCAACAAGTACTTTGTTCTCGGTAGGATTGAAGAAATAATATCCTTTAGTTTCCTTAGGATATCCCACAAAGATGCACTTTTGAGATTTGGGTTCGAGCTTAGTAGACGTATAACATTTAACATAAGTTTTATAACACCAAATCTTCATGAAAGACATATTAGGACACTTTCCAGTCCATATCTCATATGGTATCTTTTGAATCGATTTAAATGGAACAAGATTTAGTGTGAAAGCAGTAGTTTCAAGTGCATGTCCCCAAAAGGAAGTAGGAAGATCAACATGACTTATCAAGGATTGAACCATGTCTAACAGTGCTCAACATGACTCTTCATTGATCAAACTATGTCTAACAGTGTTCAATTTCTCCTTTTAGAAACTCCATTCCATTGTAGAGTACCAGGAGGTGTAAGTTGTGAGACAATCCCACATTCCTTCAAAAACTCATCAAACTCTAAGCTTAAGTATTCTCCTCCTCTGTAACACCCCTAACCCGTGTCCGACGCCGGGATAGGGTACGAGGCATCGCCAGACTTAAACATAACCAATTATATATAATCGAGTCATAAAATTTCATCCAAATTAAAACTTTTCATGTTTTATCATAAAGTTCCTAATATGGGCTTACAAGGCCCAATACATACTTTGAAAATGGTTCAGGACCAAACCGAGAACTTTTGAAAACTTTGAAAAATTTCTTAAAAAATAGGGGCATATGCCCTAAGCACATGACCGTGTGGCCAGCCGTGTGGATGAAAGTTTGGGTATTTACCAAGCCTTTTTCTATCCAAAACATTTACACACTTATACCAAATTTATCAACACACAACATGGCATTATCATAAACATACAACTTAACCAATAATAACCAACATCAATGGCCTTATACAAAATGAACTATCAAATAACATAAGCCATCATTTTAGGCCAAATCAATTATGACACATAAAAAAATAACCAAGTCCTTTATACATGCAATAATTCAAAATATTGCTTTCAAAATACCAAAAGAGTGTTGATAGTGTGGATGGATATCCGACGATCTCCATACCCCGAGCTACCTTGGTGACACTATAAGATAAAGGAAAGAAAAGGGAGTAAGCATATAGCTTAGTAAGTTGGTATGTAAATAATAAAAAAATTGTTGACATGCTTTTACCAATCCTCATAATATGTTCTTAAGATAATACAATCATATCGCACATAGTTTTACTATTCACTCATGTTCATATCAAGCTATCTACACGAGTCATAGTCATTAACTTATTTATATCTGCAGCTATGGAACTCCAAATTAAGATCCGCTAATTTTTTCAGAAACTAGACTTGCATATATTCTTACCATAAAAATATCAGAATTTTTTTTAGCCAATAAGTACAGTTTATTCTTTAAAGTCACCCCTGTTTCACTGTCTGATAGTTTCGATCCCTCTTCACTAAAAATTAATTATCTTCTCATACGGGATTCATATGATGTTCCCATTTATTTATTTTGAAAATAGACTCATTAAGGATTTTAAGAATATAAATTATAACCCATAATTTTTTTTTACAATTTTTAATGATTTTCCCAAATCAGAACAGGGGATTCCAAAATCATTCTGACTCTGTCTCACAAAAATTCAAATATCTCATAATATGAAATTCTTTTGCTTACACCGTTTCCTTTATTAGAAATAGACTCAATAAGCTTTAATTGAATATCTTATTCAACCTCTAATTTGATTTCCACCATTTTTGGTGATTTTTCAAAGTCACACAATTGCTGCTGTCCAAAACTATTTTATTACTAAATTTCACTCTTTCATGTTTTCTTTGTAGTAACTTTCATTGTAACACTTACTCCATATCAATCTTACCAAAGTTAGATCACATATTGAGCACGTTCCTCATAAGTTTACACATACGTACCTGCACTTATTCATCATATAGTCATATTCAATTACACCTAGTCATTTCTCGTTGAACACATTGAAATAATAACGGATACTCAGGGGCCTGCACATAGTACCACCCTTGTAGTCAAAGCTACCTTCTTCACAAAGTGGCCTTCACATGGTACCACACTTGTGACCAAAGCTATCTTTCTTCACAAAGTGACCTTCACATAGTAGCCTTCACATAGTACCACACTTGAGACCAAGCTGTTTCTTCTCAAAGTGGCTTTCACATAGTACCACACTTGAGTCACTAGTGACATGTCACTTGTATCTTATTCTGTTCCTAATGTTCAACCGGGAATTTTTTTTCACTTTTTGGTACTTGTCAATTTCATTCAATATTCAGTCACATTTCATAAAACATAATAAAATGTGATAACGTAAATAAAAACGATGCATTATTTACATACAAACTTACCTCAGTGCAAAATATGACATTTGTAATTTAGTCCACAACCTTTTCTTTTCCCCGATCAAGGTTAATTCCTCGTCTTTCTTGATATATAATAACACATTTAACTCATTTAATACTCACATTATTCAATTTAGTCCAAAAATAAACTATGGCAAAATTACATTTTTGCCCCTAAAGTTTCACATATTTACAAATTTACCCCTAGGCTCGTAAGATGAAAAGCACTTATTTTTCTCAAATCCTAAGCCTAGCCAATTCATATTCCCTCTTATAGAAGCTCACATTTTTCACTAAATCACATTTTCTACACATAATTTTACAACTTTTACAAATAGGTCCTTTTATGCAATTTCATCAAAAATCACTTAGTAAAAGCTGTTTATCACACCCCAAACTTTCATATTCTTCCATAAAACATCAAAACACATGCATGTATTCCATGGGTAAATTTTTAAACACAAACCCTAGCTCAAAATAATGGTGGAAATAGCTAAATCGAGCTACAAGGATCTTAAAAATGTAAAGAACATTAAAAACGGGGCTAGGATGCACTTACAATCGAGCTTGAAAGCTTTAAAAACCCTAGCTATGTCTTCCTCATGTGAAATTTGGCCAAGGGTTGAAGATGGACAAAAATTGGCTTTTAATTTTGTTTTTAATTCATTTTAATTACCAAATGACCAAATTACCTTTAATGAAAAACTTTAGAAATATACCAAACCATGTCCATTTTTGTCCACCAACTTAACCAATGGTCTAAATACCATTTTAAGACCTCAAATTTAAAATTTCATAACAATTGGACACCTCTAACATGTAGAACTCAACTTTTACACTTTTTTACAATTTAGTCCTTTTGACTAAATTGAGTGCCCAAACATCGAAATTTTTGAACGAAATTTTCACAAAATTGTTTCGTGAAATTGTATACTATAAAAATATAATAAAAGTGAACTTTACTATGGCGAATTTGTGGTCTCAAAACCACTGTTCCGACTAGACCCAAAATCTGGTTATTACATCCTCGATCTGATCGAAGTGTCTTAATACTTTTACCTAGTTGGTTTTGTACTTTATTTTTAAATTCCATAAACTTTTCAAGGGCTTCAGATTTATGATGCATAAGATAAATATACCCATATCTATTGAAGTCATTAGTGAAAGTAATGAAGTACTAAAAACCTCATTTGGCTTGTGTGTCCATTGGTCCATATACATCACTATGTATTAAGCCCAATAAATCAGTTCCTTGCTCACTTTTACTATTAAAAGAAGTTTTATTCATTTTACCCAAGAAGCAAGACTCATATATACCCAATTGTTCGAAAACAAAAGAATCTAAAATCCCATCTTTATGGAGCTTTGATATGCGCTTCTCACTTATATGGCCCAAACAACAATGCCAAAGATAAGTTTTATTAGAGTCATTTATTTTTGATATTTTAGTATTTATGTTATAAATGAGTCTATCTTGATCTAAAATGTAGAGGCCATTTATTAATTGTGCCAAACCATAGAAAACATTATTGAGATAAAAAGAACAACAATTATTCTTAATAATTATCTCAAAACCAATTTTGTCTAAACAAGAAATTGAATAATGTTTCTAGTCAAATTAGGCACAAAATAATAATCCTTCAAAATTAAATCAAGTACATTAGGCAATGATAAAATATGTGTTCCTACAGTTAAAGCAACAACTATTGCTCCATTCCCAACTCGCAGGTCCACATCTCATTTGGCTAGATTCCTACTCCTTTGTAGTCCCTTTACAGAGGTACGAATATGAAAACCACATTCGGTATCTAATACCCAAGAAGTAGATGTTGATAAATTAATATCAATAAAATAAATACCTAAAGCGGATGCTCCATTTTCCTTTGCCTTCTTGACCTTTTCAAGATAGGTAGGGTAGTTCCTCTTCCAGTGTCCGGTCTTACCACAATGGAAACATTTTTATTCCTTAGTAATTCCTCCTTTAGATTCAATGCAAATTTTCCTTTGTTGGGTTTGGCCTTGCCATTGTCCTTAGGCTTTGCCTTAGCTTTACCCTTTCCTTTGCCCTTATTCTTACAGACTATCAGAATAGGCTTAGGCCCAGCCTTTTTCATGTTACTTTCAGTAGTTCGGAACATGCTGAGCAATTGTGGCAAAGTCTTATTAATCTTATTCATGTTGACATTAAGGACAAATTGGCTAAAACTATCCAGCAAAGATTGTAGGATGAAATTGGTGGGCAAATCCACACCTAGAGGGAATCCTAGTTTTTTAAGGCTTTCAATATAGCTTATCATCTTGAGAATGTGAGTTCCCACAAGAGTTCCCTCCACCATTTTACATCGAAATAGAGCTTTAGAGGTCTCGTACCTCCCTTGACACGCTTGCCCCTTATATAATTCCTTGAGGTGCTAGATCATATCATAGGCAACCATTTCCTCATGTTGCTTCAAGAGTCATAGTGGAAAGCATTAGACATCCTATGCCTAACATTTCATCAAGATGCTTCTTATAAGTATCCTTGGTAGCTTTAGAGGCATTAACTGCTAGTTCATAAGGAATGAGTTCTTCAATGACATATAATTTTCGTTCTTGTTTAAGGACAATCCTCAAGTTACAAAACCAATCAAGGAAGTTCAAGCCATTCAACTTGTCTTTCTCAAGGAGCGATCGGAATGATAAAGAACTTGTGTTGTTTTTCGTAATTATTCTACAATAATAAAACATGCTCGTGAATACATTTACCAAGTTTATTATAATCATTACAATGACTTTATTAAATTATGCTCCCACTATTTTATTCAAACTTAATAACCCTCATATTTTAATTTTGGAAAGAATTTCTCTAAAGTTTTCTAGTAGGTAAGGATCCATATTTCACATCTTCATAAGTCAACTTTGCCTTTACTCTCAAGATTATGGTTATTTAGGTAAGTAACACTTGCTAATTACATCATATGTAACTCCTCTATTTTGTTCCAATCATCTTATGATTTATCCAAATCTCTTACCTCTAAGCCTTCAATCCTATTAAAGTAACCTAGTTAAGTTATTAACCAATATCATAACCAGTGAATATCACTTGCTTATTCTTCGCGTTTGACCAAGATAGATACATGTACTTTGCTTTATTAGAACTCACATTGTATTGATCGAGGCTTTAATAAGGGTAAATATTGGAAGGCAATCTTAACTTAATATTTTATTGATGGGTTTTTAAATTAAATTAATCTCACCGTTAATGGTCAACATTTGTCTATTTAATCATTTAATTGATCTTATCAATATCCTATAACATGCATGCTAACATATCATCAATTACATCATATACAATAAAAATATAAAGCAGTAAATAAATGCAATGTTTATAGCCCATAAAACTAAGTTGGTTCCTTCTAAGCCAATGGGAAAACTGTAGGGAATCCTAAGGGTTTATGCTGCTTCTCAAGCTTCTTTTCCGCTTTAGGTAGCCCAACCTTTTTTTCCTCAAGTTCATATAAACTCATACAATTTACAATTACAGAAACTCGTTATACATACAAGGGAGTACGATGAGAAGAGAAGTACAAGAGAAATATAGAAAGGCATGACATGCAGACCGTATTTATAAAATTACAACCTTTGCAAATAATAAATTAAATGGGTATCAGGCTATAACCATGCATTTCCAAACACTGTGTATATCAAACATACTGTACAACTTGTATCTTATACAATCGCATCAACTGAAAAATTTAATCCCGAATTTGTATCGTACAAGTAGCTTTGATACCACTTTTGGGACCGCCGGTACATTCCGTGGCGCAGTAGAAAAATTACTCCGGTGATCCACAACTAAGGATTCATGTACGAGGAACGAATCATGTTGAAATAGGGTTGAAAATATACCTTATTTACTGAAAACATTAAAAAGATGCTGTTGATTCGATGTCAATTCTAAGCCACAACGAAAATGTCCTGACCTCTACGTAGTCCACCCCGTCAAAAGCGAACAACCACTTTCTGTTAAACTTTTCAGAAAGAATTAAAAACGGTTGCTAGACCTTTTAAATTATTAAGCTGGTAACATTAACACATTAAGGGATTATCATCCATTTATCCTATTTTATATCACATATTAAAAAGGAAAAACAAGATTATTCCCTTATTAATAGAGAAGGCAAATGGAAAGTTAGAAAAAGGAATTATATTCTTTCCAAAAGAATATAGGATTATTCCCTTATTAATAGAGAAGAGAAATGAAAAGTTAGAAAAAGGAATTATATTCTTTCCAAAAGAATATAAAATTCCATGTCTTTTATATTTTGTCCGAAATTAATGAATATAACTATTTATATTAATAAATTCGGTAAAATATATACAAATAATATTTTATATGAATCAAATTCATATATCAATTATATCTATGTTCTCTATTTGTGTACAATAATTTTATACATATAATTGTTTAATGTTTAACTATCAAATTAAATTAATTCAACAATTAATTTAATTCATGTGATAACTAAATACAATATCAAATGTATTTGGATTTTGTTCGTTTCAACTATAGGGTGTGACCTTGTAGACTATTGTAACGTTGGTAGTAATACTAGAACGTTTCTAACATTACAAGCAATGAGTGGCATGTAGCAATGTATCATTGCCACCCAAGTTAGAAGAAGTCATGATTCAACATAACATTTCTGTGATAATATTTTAATGTATTATATCCTTTTATCCTTAATATCTAGATTGAACACAAGTCATGGAATAGTCACAGTTGTATAGTTCAATATCATATTTCTTGATCAACCATATCCCACAACATGAATTGTGGTAAATCCAACATCAGTCTTTATAGTAAAACCTGTTACGGTAGACGTTTTAACTGTATCAAAATGTACGACTCACAATGTTGGGACAATGATGGTCTCAAGTTTGAGGATCATATACATAGTTATTACTATAAGTAATATTGAGAGTATTACATAATAATCCAAGAAACATACTCATAGCGTGTCAGTTCAATATGTTGTTCTCCAATAAATACTCATGTATTGATTTTGACATCCCTATGTCAATGGCAATTCTTTGTCATCAATCAACCACACATTAGTCTCAATGGATTATTGTTGTCCAAGCCCACAATAATACTTGACTAAGGACCTTTTTAAGAATAATAATATTTTCTTAGGGCTTTATTACAATTTAGTTTATTTATATACATAGAAAAAGAAAATGAAATAATAATGGCAATGCCTTATATTAATAAACAAGGTAAAACGAGTATGTGATTACAATCATCTAATGATTGGTCTTTGGGCATACTCTAACACCATATATCTGGTCCGGTCGCCCAACCCGAACTAGAAGGCATTACAACATTAAACCATGAACATTTATCATAAAATCAACAAAAACAAACAAACAAATCATAATAATTCATTTCCATGGTATTTAATCATCTCGGGACCTAAATCGAGCTTACGAAACATTTAAAATCAATTTAGAAACAAGTATGGAGTAATTTGGAACAAAAATAAAAAATATGGTAAAACAGAAAACAAGGGTATCACAGTCGTGTGATAGGGCTCAACTTTTATGGCTCAAGAACATGGTCTGTGGCCGAACTGTGTAACAACTTGAGCTTATGTAACTTAGGGGCACATGGCCGTGTCACCATGTGGTCAATTCTGCAGCAAAATTCAAAGAGGCCACATGGGCATGTCAGACAATTGTGTAGGTTACACGACTGTGTGATAGACCGTGTGTGCCCCAAAACACCTTCTAACACATGCCATTTTACATAACAAAACTTAGGCACCAAGCTATGCAATAACAAACTTTCAAACCTAATCAAGATGCCCTCATTGGCACCACAACTCAAACATATATACAACACTATTCAATCAAAGCATGTACCACAAGTTAGCTTCTTTCAAACATCCTTCAAACTTTAGATAGAAATTACCAAAGTTCATCCATAAACTAAACCATTAAATGCTCATATATCTTATTCTAAATGTATAACCTAACATAACCAATTTGACCATTCATCAAGCTTAAAGCATTCCAGGTTGCCTATTAACCTAAACATACCAAAACAACCATTTAAATGCATCTAGATATCAGTTCATGCATTCACCATCACAAACCACAACCAACCAATTTACCAAATGAGATTTACATCAACATATACACCATAATCTTCACTGTACACAACATTTGACCATAATGCTTATAATTTACATATCCAAAACCCTATTTACATGCCACTTATAACCGGGCCAAAATAAACAAATAGCTATTGAATAAGTTGTTGGATAGTGTGATCTCCAGCGGCACTCCAATCGATGGTGAAAGTCTGATGATTTACAAAGAAAATACCCAAATAAAGTAAGCTTAAGTAAAGCTAAGTAAGTTTGTCAAACCAAATATATCATACCTTACAATTTAAATATAAATCATGCATAACAGATGAAACTAACAAATCCTTTATCAAATTCCACCATTTCAACTACCCAAAGTAATTAAACTTAGACGATTTATATCATCAAAACACCACATGTCAAATAATCGTGTACCAATATATAATTCATCGCATCATCTTATTCCATTTCCATCATAATAGTTAATTGATTTGCCAGGAGAACAATAGTAAATCAACTTTGGATTCACGAAAGGGTAATTCCCATATGAGCTAACATAAGGACATTAATCGATACGCGATGCTACTCTCACAAGCTTCAGAGAATCTGCAACACATGCATGACCTTAAGCCATCGGTACGATATCCATCACCAGTACATAATACTTGTTAAATAAAACACTGACACACAGTGCCTACTACTGGAAACACCGACACGAAGCCTACTAAATATACACCGACTCAAAGCTTGCTACGTGCTAATGACATTTCATTTGTATCCTAGCTATTCCCTAAGTTCTCACGGGCTTATCCTGCTTTCCGGTACATTTCATACTCAAATTTATTCTTCCATTTCATTAATCATATAATAGATCATAACAACATTCAATTCCATTTTATTAAAACGTAATAAGAAAAAATAGTATAAACATAATAAACGCAATACGAACATACCAAAATACGATAGTTAACGACGTGCGACGACAATTACTCGTCGACTTTTCCTTTCCCTCGTTTATCAACAGTCTAGTCTGTTTCTTGATCTAAATATAATAATATATTTCAATTAACCAAGTTAAACATCTTAATAATTTATCATCAAAATTTAAAAATACCACAAATCCATCAATGGAATAATTTAAAACATTTAAATTTTTTATGAATTAGTCCTCAGGTTAGCTAGATTAAGCTATAACGATCTCAAAAATATAAAATTACTAAAAATTAGTGACAAATACATACCATGCAAGTGAAATAAGCCTTGGCTGAAGCTTAGAAAGCTCAAATATGACATTTTTCAACTAACATTTAGTAGGGGTGATGAAATGAAGATGATAACTTATTTTTTCATCTTTTGTTTATTTTAATTTATTTATTAATTACCATTGTAACCTTTATAATTAACTAATATTACATAAATAAATCATCTTAATTGTCCACTAAGTTTCAAATGCGTACATTCACCATATAAAACCCTTAATTCTTAATTTTATAACTATTTAACACAAATAGACTTATATAAAGTGACTTTTGCAACTTTTACAATTTAATCCTTTTTGTTTAATTAACTATCTAAACGTTAAAATTTTCTAACCAAATTTTAATATGACAATAAAATAACCTTTTCAATATTAAATAAATAATAAAATACTAACTCACTAGTTGGAATCGTGGTCTTGAAACCACTATTTCAAACACCACTAAAAAATGGGCAGTTATAACTCTCCTCCCTAAAGGAATTTTCATCCTCGAAAATCTTACGAGAAAAGAGGTTCGGGTATTGCATTTTCATAATCTCCTCAGGTTTCTAGGTGGCTTCCTCAACACTATGATGCTGCAAAATAACTTTCACTAACAATATCTTTTCGTTTCGAAGTTCTTTAACTTCCCAAGCTAATCTTAATCGGTTCTTCACTCCAAGTCATATTAGGCTACAACTCCATGTCAACCGAAGAAATCACATTATCCATCTTGGATCTGAGCTAAACCTTGGATGTGATTTTAGCTAAAATTTTAGGGTAAGTTACACTATCTCAACACCAATACGTGAAAAACATTATGAATCTTTTAAAGGTCTGCTGGTAATACCAAATGGTAAGCTACTAGACCTATTCTTTTGATAACTTTGTACGAACCAATAAACCTCGGGCTGAGTTTTCCTCTTCTGCCAAAACGAAAAACCTTCTTCTAAGATCAAACTTTTAGAAATACTTTCTTGTCAACTTGAAACTCGATATCTTTTCTTTTTAAATCAGCATACAATTTCTAATGATCCGAAGTA
The DNA here is from genome assembly GCA_025698475.1 of Gossypium anomalum. NCBI lineage: Eukaryota > Viridiplantae > Streptophyta > Magnoliopsida > Malvales > Malvaceae > Gossypium > Gossypium anomalum. Next base: position 46,247,272 of record CM046961.1, read on the forward strand.
TCTTGCAAACAATCCCGAATAATCTTGACTTTATCTTCAATCTCGTGAATCAAATTTGTACCAAATATATTTCCATCACTTAACTCAATCCAATACAATGAAGTTTTGCATTTTCGTCCATAGAAAGCCTCGTATGGTGCCATTTGAATGTTTGACTGATAACTGTTGTTATAAGAAAATTAAACTAATGGAATGAGCTTTTCCTAGCTACCTTCAAACTCAAGTATACAACATTGGAGCATATCTTCAAGTACCTGAATTACCTATTCTGATTGACCATCTATTTGTGGATAAAAAGCTATATTGAATTTCAATTTGGTAACCAGAGCCTCATGTAACTTAACGCAAAACTTGGAAGTAAACCTCGGATCATGATAAAAAATAATGGATAGCGAAACAACATGTAATCTGGCTATTTTTGAAACATACAACTCTGCCAATTTATCAAGTGAGTAACCCATACGTACGGGCTTAAAATGTGTATACTTCATTAACCGATCAACTATAACCTATATTGCGTCTTTCTTTCTTGATGTTAACGGTAACCCTAATACAAAATCCATAGTAATAAATTCCCATTTCCACTTAGGAATCAAAATAGGCTACAACAAACCAAATGGAACTTGATGTTCAACTTTTACCTATTGACACACAAGGCAGTTAGATACAAATTAAAAAAAATCACGTTTCATTCCTGACCACCAATAGATTTTTTTGAAATCACAAAATATTTTTGTGCTTCTCGAGTGTAACGGATAAACACTGTTGTGAAATGTTCTGTTTCAACTGTGAATCATCAGATACACATAATCCATTACGAAAATATAAATTGCTATTTGTGCCAATACTAAAATTGGCTATCTAACCATTTCAACCATTTTCCATTTAGTTAACAAATTTGGATCATCAAATTGCAACTCCTGAATGTTTCATAAAAATAAAGGTTTAGCTCTCAACTCGGCTAAAATAGAACCATCACACTCCAACTGAAGTTGAGCATTCATTGATCTAAGAGCAAAAAGAGATTTACGACTTAAAACATCAACAACAACATTTTCTTTCCCGAATGATAGTTTATTATCAAATCGTAATCTTTTAGCAATTCTAGCCATCTCTGTTAAGGTAGATTGTAACAACCTGGTTTCAGTGAAATCAGAACAGTGGTTTTGGGACCACAAATTTGATGAGGAAATTACTATTTTATTATTATTTTAATGTCTATGGAATGTTAATAGGATCGTAGAAAAATTTCATTAAGAAATTTTGATGTTTGCATGCTTAATTAGTGAAAAGGACTAAATCATAAAAGGTGTAAAAGTATAGCTCTATTAGTTAAAAGTGTCAAATAGCTGTTGAATTTTAAGCAAAGGGACTTGAGTGGTAATTAAACCAATTTAAGTTGTAGTGGATATTTATGGGTTTGGTTTTGTGGAAATTATGAAAAATTTTATAGGATAAAATGGTATAAGAGTAAATAAGGTTAAATTAATTAAAACCAAATTTAATTCATCTCATCCAAATTTTGTTCCACCAAAATTTAAAGGACAGAAAGAATTCATAGCTAGGGTTGGAATTTCAACAACTTCTGTAGCTAGCATGTAAGTGTTATTTTGTCCCATTTTTAATGATTTTTATGTCTTTGGGATCGTTGAAGCTTAATCTAGCTAGCTCGGGAATTAATTTGCAAAAATGTTAAAGAATTAGGATTTTTCCATGGATGTTCTTGCATGATTTTTGATGTACTATGAAATATTATGAGTCTTTGTTGATAAATAAAGAAGTTTCGTAAAGTGATTTTGATGAAATTGTCATTTAAGGACTTAATTGTAAAAATGATAAAAGTACACGGTGAACTTGTGAAATGATGTTTTGCATGAGTTGGTAGATGTCCATAGTGAGTTCGGCTAGCAAGAATTGAGGATGAAAATGCTTAGATTTCAATTTACGAGCTTAATGAATAAATTGTGAAAAAGTTAAAATGTGAGGGGAAAAATTGTATTTTTGCAAAAAAATATGAAATATGGACTGAATTGAATAGTATAAATATTAAATGGATTGAATTTTCCAATTTAGATCAAGATAGTCCTCGTACGGATCAAGATCGAGGAAAAGCTAAAGCCTCTAATTAGTTGATATCGTTTCTACATCTTTGTCATCTAAGTAAGTTCGTATGATTAAATAACATTTTAATGTTATATTGATTTATATGTTCATGTATTATTTGTCTTGTAATTAAATGATGGAATCCAATGATGTCACGATGATTATCGAGCATTGTTTGATCCTTAGGAATATGTAGGATACAAATAACATGTCACTAGCGTTTCCAAGTTTCGGGTGCTGATTTTGAATGTCTTACCAATGACTGAGATCTTGCATTTGTTACAGATACTCTATAGCTTGTGTGAGCAACATCGTGTAGCTTACATTCTGACCCACAACTTTTATGAGTAGGCTCATTTCACAGCTCGTATGAGTAACGATGTAAATGAAAAGGAAAGGTTACGATTATATGTTTAGCACACTTCGTGTGAGCTTTCCTGCGTATTCAATGTTATTCTAAAGGATTCAATGGACATGAAAAGGAAAGAAATGGTAAGTGTTCAAATGAACTATTTCATGAATCTATGAAAAGGTTTGGAATGAAAATGATCAATGAAAGTATATCTATATTCATGGAAAGGATGAGTTTAAAATTATTATGTTCATGTATACCTAGCTTTCCATATGATATTTCAAGTGAATTATGTGTTAATGCACTAACATGTGTTGTTGATGGTGCTTAGGCTTGTGCTAAGCTTATGGTTGGATTATATCATGTTTAATCTTAATGTTATGCATTGAAATGGTAAGTTATGTTCATGTTTTACGAACTTACTATGCATTATATGCCTACGTAGTTTTCTTTCTTATGTTTTATAGTTAATCTGAAGCTTAATAGGTTTGGAAGCTCGTCGAAGATTTATCACACTATCCAACGGTTATATCGGTAGTTTTACGATGTTTTGGCCAAGGTTATAATGGCATTGTGTTTGAATGTTAGTTGAGAAGTTTGGCATGTATATGTTATTTTGGTTGAGGTACTTTTGGTATTTATGGTGCCTTGTTGATATGTGTTAATATGGCTAAGTTATGATGCATAAAAGATATGGCTCAAATTGTAAGTTATATGAAGTGCTAATGGTTATGTTTGAGGTATGATTTGGTAAACGTTGAGTGATGTTTGATGGTAGAAATGTGTTAAAGTATATAGATGTTTGGTATGTTAGCTTTTGAGGTGCCTTGTTTGACACATTGGTTGAATGATAATTTCTATTGAATTGGTCATTTTATTAATGTTTTGGTAAGGTTTTGGTGCTTTGAAGTTGTACACAAAATGTTTTTAGGTATATGTTTGTGTTGGTGATGGAAATGGCTCGAATTTGGCTAATTTTATGTCCACATGGCCTGAGAAACAGGCATGTGACTCAGCCGTCAGCTATGCGAATAGCCGTGTATCCCCTGTAGGCTTTAAGGTTTGCAAGTCGGGCAGTCACACGACCTAGCACACTGGTGTGTGTGGCCATTTCTAGAGTTACACGGCCTGGCACACGAGCGTGTGGCTTGGCTGTGTGACCCAAATTCGTAAGTTACATGGGTATGGACACGGGCTGGGACACGATCGTGTGTCCCTATTTCGATTATCTGAGACACGGGCGTGTGTCTCAATCGTGTGAGTCAAACAGCCTTGCCACATGACCGTGTGACCCCTGTAGTTAAATTTTTCCAAATGTTTGCAATTTAGTCCCAAATTGTTTCTAAAGTGTTTTTAGGGCCTCAAAAGCTTAGTTAGGGGACTATATGCGAGTAAACGATCGGACTATGATATGTTTATATTAATGTTTGGAAATGTAAGTTTTTTGGTACATTTTTACGGTAATGCTTTGTAACCCTATTCTGGCAATGGATAAGGGTTAGGGGTGTTACACTTAGTGGTATCAGAGCTACGGTTTAGTCAGTTCTTGGACTGAACGTAGCATGTACGAGTGTAGATATACATGCCATTATTTAACTTGTGATTGTGTGATAACTCCTGACTCGATTTGGACTATATTTTAATATAGATAAAATGTCATCCAACCGAGCTGATTCTGACAAAGTTGAAAGCAACGTGCAAGCTTCTATTCACTGAGCAGCGTCTAGTGGTAATAGGGGAGGAGAGGCTAAGGAAGCCTTTTTCCAGATGATGATTGAATGGTTTACCGAGTTCGTACGAATGAGCCCTATGGCTCAACGACCTCCACCCCCACCTATTTCCCAACCGATTTCCGTAGTTCCTGAGGGTTTAGAACTAGTATGAGTGAGTAAGCATCTAGTTGATAAAATCCGTAAGTATGGGGCTGAAGAGTTTGGAAGTGCATTTGAAGATGATCCTAAAAGAGCTGAATTCTGGTTGAAAAATACGATTAGAGTTTTCGATAAATTATCATGTACACCGATAGAATGTGTGCACCGATAGAATGTGTGAAATGTGATGTATCATTATTGAAAGATTTGACTTATCAGTGGTGGAATACCTTAGTTTCGGTTGTAACGGGAGAACGGTTAGACTGGGAATTCTTTCAGACTGAGTTTTGAAAGAAATACGTTACCCAGAGATTTCTTGATAAGAAACGTAAAGATTTTCTTTAGCTGAAACAGGGTCGAATGTCTGTGTCTGAATATGAAAGAGAGTTTGTTCGACTGAGTAAATATGCCCGAGAATGTATATCGACAGAGTTTCTATATGCACATGATTTGAAGACGGGTTAAATGAAGACATCAAATTGTTAGTCGAGATCCTTGAATTAAAAGAATTTATAGTGCTGGTTGACAGAGCGCACAAAGTTGAGGAGTTGAGTAAAGCTAAGAGAAAAATTGATTATGAGGCTCGTGATTCAGGAAAGAGATTAGTGGGAAATTAATACCAACCACCATCGAAGAGGTCTAAAGAATATCACAATCATTCATCAGCATTAATGGGTTATTCGGGTAAAGGTAAAGGAAAATAACATGCAAGCTCGAAATGTCAAGAACAAGCTAGAAATGGGCAGTGTTAGAAGCAACAAGCTTGAATGTTAGTAATGTGGACGATGACACTTCGGTGAATGCAGAATGAAAGATGAGACATGTTTTAAATATGGTTCGTATGAAAATTATATCTGAGCTTTCTCGAAAAGGTCTGACAAAGAAAAGGCTCAGAGTACTCGATCGAGTAACATTGCTGTGAGAGGTAGATCGCTTGGAAACATTGGAAATGCGGGCAATAGTCATAGTGGTACAAAGGACTCTACTATAAGATCTGAACCACAAGCTTTGGATAAAGCTTTTGCGATTCGTCCTCAAGAGGAAGCTTCAGCACTAGATGTTATCATTGGTACATTTTCTATCTTTGATACTGATGTTACTGCTTTAATTGACCCGGGGTCAACACATTGATATGCATGCATGACTCTAGTGTTAGATAATAAATTTCCTTTTGAGTCTACTGAGTTTGTGGTTAAAGTAATAAACCCCCTAAGTTAGTATGTGTTAGTAGATAAAGTTTGTTAAAAAATGTCTTTTGATGATTTAGGGTTGCAACTTTTCGACAGATTCGATGTTACTACCCTTTGATGAGTTTTATGTGATTCTGGGTATGGACTGGTTAACTCTGCATGATGCTGTTGTGAATTGTAGATGAAAGCATATTGTGTTGAAATGCCAGAACAGTGAAAAGCTTCGAATTGAATCAGATAGACTGGATTCGACTATGTCGGCACAAAAATATGTTAGAAAGGCTGTGAAGTGTATCTAACTTATATATTTGATTCTAGAGTTTTTGAGTTGAAGCTAGATTGGTTCTAGTCGTATGTAAGTATATAGATGTGTTTCCAATGGAGTTACCAGGGTTACCGCCGATCAGAGAGGTTAAGTTTGCTATTGAGCTAGTATCGGGAACATCTTCGATATCGCACCTTATAGAATGACACCTACAGAGTTGAAAGAGTTGAAAGCACATTTGCAAGAGTTGATAGATAGGGGTTCTACTCGACCCAACTTTTCTCCTTGGGGTGCTCTTGTGTTATTTGTAAGAAAAAAGACGGATCCATGCAACTATGTATAGACTATCGACAACTCAACAAGGTCACAATAAAAATAAGTATCCATTGCCACGTATTGATGATTTGTTTGATCAGTTGAAAGACGCGACGGTGTTTTCAAAGATTGATATTCATTTTGGTTACTATCAGTTATGGGTTAAGGACTCAGATGTGCTGAAAACTGCGTTCAGGACTAGGTATGGACATTATGAGTTTCTTGTGATGCCATTTGGTTTGACTAATGCACCTGTAGTGTTTATGGATTTGATGAACAAAATATTTAGACCGTACTTAGACAGATTCGTTGTTGTATTCATTGATGATAATCTTATCTATTCACGAGATGAGATAAAGCAAGCCCAACATTTGAGAATTGTTTTGCAAACTTTACGCGAAAAACAACTGTACGCCAAGTTTAGCAAATGTGAGTTATGGCTTTGAGAAGTCAGATTTTTGGGACATTTTGTATCGGCCGATGACATTAGAGTTGATCCGAGCAAAGTTTCAGCTGTGGTAGATTGGAAACCTCCAAGAAATGTGTCTGGGTCAGAAGTTTTCTAGGTTTAGCCAGTTTTTACAGAATATTTGTCAAGGGATTCTCGATGATTGCTACGCCGTTGACGAGATTGTTGCAAAAAGATGTTAAGTTCGAATGGTCTGAGAAATGTTAAGAAAGCTTTAATCAATTGAAAGCATTGTTAACCGAGGCACTTGTGTTAGTTCAGCCAGAGTTTGGTGAAGAATTTATGGATTATAGTGATGCTTCATTGAATGGTTTGGGCTGTGTTTTGATGTAAAAGGGAAAAGTGATAGTGTATGCTTCTAGACAGATGAAATTGCACGAAAAGAATTATCTGACGCATGACTTAAAACTTGAAACAATTGTTTTTGCCTTGAAGATTTAGTGACACCATTTGTTCGGGGAAAAATGTCATATTTTCATGGATCACAAAAGTTTGAAGTATTTGATGTCATGAGAGATTTGAATTTGAGATAGCGCAAATGCTAATGTTGTTGCTGATGCTTTGAGTAGAAAGTCTCTATTTGCTTTACGAGCATTGAATATCCGATTGATGTTGATTGGTGATGGGTTAATTTTAGCTGAATTAAAAGCTAGATCGACGCTTTTGCAATAGATCTTATTATAGTTTGTATTTCAAAGGTAGAATCTGTGTGTCGAGAAATTTTGATCTTGTTCACAAGATTTTACAGGAAGCTCACAGTAGTTACTTGTCTATTCATCCGGGTAGCAATAAAATATACGGTGATTTGAAGTAATTGTATTGGTGGCTATGTATGAAACGAGATATTTCTGAGTTCGTATCAAGATGTGTAGTTTGTCAGCATGTTAAAGCTGAGCATTAGGTACCTTCTGGTTTATTACAGCCGATGATGATTCAATAGTGAAAATAGGAACGAGTCAAGATGGATTTTGTATCAAGATTGCCTCTATCACCGAGAAAGAAAGATGCTACATGGGTCATTGTTGTTCGTTTGATAAAGTCTGCTCATTTAATTCCAGTGCATATGGATTTTTCACTCGAGAGATTGACAGAGTTGTATACTGCTGAGATCGTTAGATTGTATGGTGTGCCAGTTTCTATTATTTCCAATAGAGATCCATGGTTTACATCTCGATTCTAGAGCAAGTTACATAAGGCTCTAGGTACTCAACTGCATATTAGTACCGCATTTCATCCTCAAACTGATGGTCAATCTGAGCAAGTGATTCAAATACTCGAGGATATGCTTCGATGTTGTGTTTTAGAGTTCGAAGGTAACTGGGAGAGATTTCTACCGTTAGTTGAATTTGTATATAAAAATAGTTATCAATCAAACATTAAAGTGGCACCGAAGCTTTGTGTGGTGGAAGTGTCGGACTTTGTTATACTGGACTGAGCTTAGTGAGAAAAGGCTTTTTGGTATTGTTTTAATTTGAGAAATTGATGAAAAGATTAAAATGATACGTGACAGTTTGAAAGCAACTTTGGATCAACAAAAATCCTATGCATATTTGAAAACAAAAGACATAGAATTCCATATCAACGACAATGTGTTTATGAAAGTATTGCCCTGGAAGAAAGTTCTTCGATTTGGCCATAAAAGAAAGCTTAGTCTACGGTTCATCAGGCCATAGTAGATCATTGAGAGAATTGGGCCAGTAGCTTATAGATTAGCTTTGCTGTCAGAATTATAAAAGATTCACAATGTATTCCATGTATCTATGTTACGACGGTACCGATTAGACCCTTCACATGTGATTTTACCTGTTGATGTTGAAATTCAACTAGATATGACGTACGGTGAAGAACCGATCAGAATTCTAGCTCGAGAGGTTAAAGAACTGAGAAATAAAAGCATAGTTTTAGTGAAAGTTCTCTGGCAATGTCACGGAATAGAAGAGGCTAACTGGGAACCGGAAGTAGCTATGAAATTACAATAGCTGAACCTCTTTTTTGGTAAGATTTTCGGGGACGAAAATTCTTTTAAGGGGGAGAGTTGTAACAACCCATTTTTAGTGAAATTAGAACAGTGGTTTCGGGACCACAAATTTGATGGGTAAATTATTATTTTATTATTATTTTAATATCTTTGGAATGTTAGTAGGGTTGTATAAAAATTTCGTTAAGAAATTTTGACGTTTCCATGCTTAATCATAAAAGGTGCAAAAGTATAGCTCCATTAGTTAAAGGTGTCAAATAGCTATAGAATTTTAAACTAAGGGACTTGAGTTGTAATTAAACAAATTGAAGTGGTAGTGGATATTTATGGGTTTGGTTTTGTTAAAATTCTGAATAATTTTAAAGGATAAAATGGTAAAAGTGTAAATAAGGAGGTTAAATTAATAAAAACCAAATTCAATTCATTTTCTCCAAATTTGCTTCCACCGAAATTTTAAGGATAAAAAAAAGCCATTGCTAGGGTTGGAGTTTCGGCAACTTCTATAGCTAGCATTTAAGTGTTATTTTGTCTCGTTTTTAATGATTTTTATATTTTTGGGATCGTTTTAGCTTAATCTAGCTATCTCAGGGATTAATTTGCAAAATTGTTAAAGAATTAGGGTTTTGCCATGTATATTCTTGCATGTTTCTTGATGTTTTATGAAATATTATGAGTGCTTGTTGATAAGTAAACAAGTTTTGTAAAGTGATTTTGATGAAATTTTCATTTAAGGACTTATTTGTAAAAATGATAAAAGTACATGGTGAAATTGTGAAATGATGGTTTGTATGAGTTGGTAGATGTCCCTAGTGAGTTCAGCTAGCATGAATTGTGGATGAAAATGCTTGGATTTCAGTTTATGAGCTTAATGACTAAATTGTGAAAAAGTTAAAATGTTAAGGGTAAAATTATAAATTTCCAAAAAATGAAATATGGACTGAATTGAATAGTATAATTATTAAATGGATTAGATTTTCCTATTTAGATCAAGTTAGACCTCGAACGGATCAAGATTGAGGAAAACCTAAAGCCTCGAATTAGTTGATCTCGTTTCTACATCTTTGTCATCGAGGTAAGTTCAAATGATTAAATAATGTTTTAATGTTATATTGATTTATATATTCATGTATTATTTGTCATGTAATTAAATGATGGAATCCAACGATGTCACGGTGATTATCGAGTCCCAATTGAACCTTAGGAATACGTAGGATACAAATGACATGTCATTAGGGTTTCCAAGTTTTGGGCGCAAGTCTTGAATGTCTTACCAATAGCTGAGATCATGCATTTGTTGAGAATACTCTACAACTTGTGTGAGCAGCATCTTGTAGCTTACATTCCAACCAAAAACTTGTGTGAGCAGGCTTATTTCACAGCTCATATGAGCAACGATGTAAATGAAAAGGAAATGTTACGATTATATGTTTAGCACACTTCATGTGAGCTTTCCCGCATATTCGATGTTATTCTAAATAGTTCAACGGGCATGAAGAGGAAAGGAACGATAAGTGTTCAAATGAAATATGTAATGAATCTATGAAAAGGTTTGAAATGGAAATGATCAATGAAAATATATCTATGTTCTTGGAAAGAATGAATCCAAAAGCAATATGTTCATGTATACCTAGCTTACTGTAACACTCCTAACCCGTATCCGCTACTGAAATAGGGTCACAGAGCATTACTAGACGTTTACAACTCAAAACAATCAAATATTAAAAATATTTAAATCATAACATCATTCATAGAAAAATAAATCAACCTTATACATATAATCCCTTATACAAGCCCTCGAGGCCCTAAAAACACATTAGAAACGAATCGGGACTAAATAAAAAAGATATAGAATTTTTAGGGAAAAGTTAAAAATTTACATACTGTAGGGGTTGGACGGTCGTGTGACTCATATATCTGAGACACACGTACATGTCTCAGTCCATGTGGGTATTCGAAGTAGGGACACACGGCTGTGTCCCAGCCTGTGTAACTCTCTGACTTTGGTCACACGGCCAAGCCACATGCTCGTGTGCCAAGCCGTATAATTCTTGAAGTACAACCTTTAAAAATTTACAGAGGACACATGACTGTGTCGCATGGTCGTGTGTAATCCATGACTGAGACACACGCCCGTGTCTAAGGTTGCGTGGACAAAAAATAGGCCAGTTTCAAGCCATTTTCCTCACCCAAAACTTAGCCACTTACACACGCCAAATTGTAACGCCCCCACGCCCGAGACCGACGCTGGAATCGAGCTTGAGGTGTTACCGAACATAATTGATCAATTTAAGTACTTTGAATCATTTGTTTCTATATTCACAGCTTTCTAGCTATCTGCGTCACAGTTACAAGAAAAATCATATCTTGAGTTACGAAACTCGAAATCAAGATCCGTAAATTTTCCCTAAATCTAGACTCATATATCTATGTACTAAATTTTTTCTAGAATTTTTGGTGGGCCAATTAGTACAGTTTATTAGTTAAAGTCTCCCTATTTGAGGTTCGATTGCTCGACCTCTGTGTATTACGAATCAGATATCTCTCTATACAAAATTTGAATGACTATAAGGTTTGTTTCTCTTAAAACTAGACTCAATAAGGAATCTGTACATGTAAAGAAAAATCAGAACAGGGGATCCAGAAATCATTCTGGCCCTGTTTCACAAAAGTTTAAATATCTCATAAAATATAATTTATATGCCTAAGCTTCAATTTCATAACTTACTCATCATTTAGTTCCACTTATACTATTTTTAGTGATTTTTCAAATTCATGTCATTCTTTGCAGCAATATTACATTTTAAGGCAAGTTTCATCTTTCCATGAAATTTTTATGAACTAGATAACCTATTAAACTTCCATGATATCAAACATGATCTAATTAGCCATCACCATGACTTATCAATATCAAACATTTTCTCAACCAAACATGGCCATATCATAAAATTATTTACACAAAATAGGTACATTGCTATACATGCCATACTTAAGTTTTACAAGCCATTTATCAATAGAAATCCTTGGATAGTGTGATCGAAACTTCAACTTTGTCCGATTCAGAGTGACTTGTTCAAAACTACAATGAATGAAAAGGAAGGAGTAAGCATAAATGCTTAGTAAGTTCATATGCAAATAACAAGTAACATAACAATACAATTATACCAAACAACCTTAGCATGGCATCACCAAAACATATATCACATTTCTAAACATCATTCATCATCTTACCACTTTATCGTTGTTGTATCTATTTTCAACCCGAGGTTTAAGTACATACCTGTCCAAAGTGCCCATTTCCCAACACTTACCAAAACGTCACTTGCATCTTAAGTGTTCTTCCATTTCATAGAAATTTTCACCCGTTGAACACATCGGAATATAACTCGGATACACGGATAATTTGCACATAAGTGCCACATATGTAATCAAGCAATCATGTAACCCGCCCATAAGTGAACTCGGACTCAGCTCAACGAGTTCGGATGCCTAGTTACATCTCACGAACTCGGACTCAACTCAACGAGTTCGAACATTCGCATCCATAAGTGAACTCGGACTCAACTCAACGAGTTCGGATGCTCAACCATCCTAGTGACATGTCACTTGTATCCTAATCTATTCTTAAGGTTCAAACGGGATTTTCCTCGAACACATATCCTTGCCATCTTCCGTAAAATACCGAAACCAATACTCGGTAGCACTTTATATTTAACAAATAATACAAATAATTTACATTTTATTCGAAAATAACCACAAAGCATATATTTCATGATAAAAATCAGCATATCATATAATTAACATCAATAATTTAAAAATAACAATTATGCTACATTATTTACACATGAACTTACCTTGGTACCAAAATATAAAGATTTTGCAATTTAGTCCACAATCTTTTCTTTTCCTCGATCGCGACTTGATTCCCGTTTCTCTTGATCTATAATACCAAATTAATCTTATTTAATGCATTCATTCATCAAAACAGCATTTAATACGAACTTTGGAAAATTACACTTTTGCCCCTAAACCTTTGCATAATTACACTTTTGCCCCTAGGCTCGGGAATTAAACTTTATCCCTTATTCTTATGTTTTATGACATGATGATCATTTTTTCCCTTTTATTACAATATCAAATTCTCACTCTAACATGTACTTATGACTATTAGGTATTTTTACCGATTAAGCCCTTTTACTCATTTTCACTCAAAACCGAGTAGCACAAGTTGTCTAACATAATTTAAAATCTCATATTCTATCATAAAACATCAAAATACACAAATTTCACCTATGGGTATTTTTGCAAATATAAACCCTAGGTTGAATTATTGCTAGCATAAGCTTAATCGAGCTTAGGGATTCCAAAACGTAAAGAACATTAAAAGCAGGGCTTAGAATCACTTACTATGGAGCTTGAAAGTTGAAGAAACCCTAGCTATGGAGAGAGCAAAATTTAAGCAGCAACCATATGAAGAAGATGACTATTTTGTGTTATTTTTCCCTTTTTATTTCATTTAATATCCAAATGACCAAAATGCCCCTTCTTACTAAACTTTCAAAAATTCCTTCCATGTCCTAAATTTGTCCATGAACTTAAAATTGGTCAAATTGCTATTTAAGACCTCCTAATTAATATTTCAATGCAATTTCATACTAAAAACTTCTACAATGCAAATTTTGCAACTTATTCGATTTAGTCCCTACTTTCAATTTAAACACTTTAGGCATAGAATTTCATCACGAAATTTTCACACAATCATGCAATCATATCATAATCATCAAAATAATTATAAAATAATTATTTCTATCTCAGATTTGTGGTCACGAAGCCACTATTTCGATTAAGGCCTAATTCAGGATATTACAACTCTCCCTCCTTTTAAGGATTTTCGTCCTCGAAAATCTTACTGGTAAACAGGTGTGGGTATTGGTTTCTCATAGTTTCTTCAGGTTCCCATGTAGTCTCTTCTACCTCATGCTTTTGCCACAATACTTTCACGAGAGCGACAGTTTTATTTCTTAGTTTCTTGACCTCTCGAGCTAAGATCTTAATCGGTTCTTCTTCGTAAGTCATATCCGGTCGTAGTTTAATTTCTGTTGGTGAAATTATATGTGAAGGATCTGAACGATACCGACGTAGCATAGATACGTGGAACACATCATGAATCCTCTCTAATTTAGGTGGTAATGCTAGCCGATATGCTACCGGTCCAACTTTTTCAATTATTTCATACGGCCCAATAAAACGCGGACTTAACTTGCCCTTCTGTTCAAATCTAAGGACTTTCTTCCATGGAGACACTTTCAAAAATAGCGTATCACTAACTTGAAACTCGATTTCTTTTCGTTTCAAATCCGCATAAGATTTCTGTCTATCTGAAGCAGCTTTCAAACAATCTTGAATCACTTTCACCTTTTCTTCGGTTTCTTTTATTAGATCAACTCCATAAATCGATTTTCCTTGAGTTGATCCAATACAAAGCGTTCGACACTTACGACCATATAATGCTTCATAAGGTGCCATTTTCAAACTCGTCTGATAACTATTATTATAAGCAAATTCTACCAACGGTAAATACCTTTCCCAACTACCTTGAAATTCCAATACGCAACATCTGAGCATGTCTTCAAGAATTTGAATTACTCTCTCTAATTACCCATCAGTTTGTGGATGAGAGGCAGTGCTGAAATTTAACTTTGTACCTAATGCCTCTTGCAACTTTTGCCAAAACCGTGAAGTAAATCTCGGATCTCTATCCAAAATGATTGACAAAGGTATTCCATGAAGTCTAACAATCTCTCGGATATACAATTCAGCCAACTTATTAAGAGAATAATCCGTACGTACCAGAATAAAATAAGCCGATTTAGTCAGTCTGTCAACTATTACCCAGATGGCATCTTTCTTTCCTGGAGTCAATGGCAACCCTAAAACAAAATCCATAGTAATCCGATCCCATTTCCATTCAGGAACCATAATAGGCTGAAGTAATCCTGAAGGCACTTGGTGTTCAGCTTTCACCTGTTGACAAATTAAACACCTTGATACAAACTCGAAAATATCTCTTTTCATTCCACTCCACCAATACATTTTCTTCAAGTCATTATACATTTTTGTACTGCCCGGATGAACTGCCAAACAACCATTATATGCTTCATGCAAAATCTTTTGAATCAACTCATCATTTTCGGTACACAAATCTAATTTTTAAACATCAAGCTACCATAAGAACCGATTCTGAAATCTGATCCCTTATCAGCTTCACACTGTCTTCTCTTGGCTAGCAAATCTTGATCATTTTTCGAGCTTCTTGAAATCTCTTGTAAAAACATCGGTCTAGCTCTTATCTCTGCTAGAATTGAACTATCATCGACATTTTCAAGCGAGTGTTCATAACTCTCAAAGCAAACAACAACTTTACGCTTAAAGCATCGGCAACCAAATTCGCTTTTCCGGATGATAATCAATAACAAGCTCATAATCTTTCAATAACTCCAACCATCTACGCTGTCTCAAATTTAAGTCTTTTTGTGACATCAAGTATTTAAGACTTTTGTGATCAGTATATACTCAGCACTTTTCACCATACAAATAATATCGCCAAATCTTCAAAGCAAATACCACCGCAGCCAATTCCAAATCGTGAGTAGGATAATTCCTCTCATGAGGTTTTAACTGCCTCGAAGCATATGCCACCACTTTTCCTTCTTGCATGAGTACACACCCCAAGCCATTTAGAGAAGCATCACTATACACCACAAATTCTTGACCGGATTCAGGTTGTACTAACACTGGTGCTTCAGTTAATAACTTTTTCAATTCTTCGAAACTTTGTTGACATTCTTCCGTCCATTCAAATTTAACATCCTTTCGGAATAGTTTAGTCATAGGTGCAGCAATTATAGAAAATCCGTTTACAAACCGCCGAATATACCTAGCTAGCCCTAAGAAACTTCTAACTTCAGTTACGTTTTTCGGTGGTTTCCAATCAATAATGGCTGAAATTTTACTAGGATCTTTGTATACCATCACTGAAACAATATGACCCAAAAATCCAACTTCCGGAGCCAAAATTCACTTTTACTAAACTTAGCATACAAACTGCTTATTTCTCAAAGTTTGCAAAACTATCCTCAAATGCTCAGCATGCTCTGTCTCATCTTTTGAATA
Source organism: Gossypium anomalum (assembly GCA_025698475.1). Classification (NCBI taxonomy): domain Eukaryota; kingdom Viridiplantae; phylum Streptophyta; class Magnoliopsida; order Malvales; family Malvaceae; genus Gossypium; species Gossypium anomalum. Next base: position 46,262,985 of record CM046961.1, read on the forward strand.
AATTAAAATATCATCTATAAACACCACAACAAATTTGTCCAAGTATATTTTGAAATATGCGATTCATTAAATCCATAAACACAAATAGGAGCATTTGTCAACCCGAATGGCATAACTAAAAATTCATAATGACCGCACCTTGTTCTAAAAGCGATTTTAGGCACATCGACTCTTTTACTCGCGGTGATAATACCCGGATCTCAAGTCAATCTTTGAAAACCATGTCGCTCCTTTTAGGTGATCAAACAAATCATCAATTCTCGGCAATGGATACTTGTTTTTGATTGTCACCTTGTTTAGCTGCCGATAATCAACACATAATCTCATAGAACCATCATTCTTTTTCACAAATAACACAGAGCACCCTAATTTGAAAAACTCGGTCTTACAAAGCCTTTATCAGTCAACTCTTGCAAATTGTGACTTTAATTATTTCAAATCTGTTGGTGCCATTCTATATGGAGCAATCGAGATCGGAGTTGTTCCCGGTATCAAATCAATACCAAATTCTACTTCGATTTGAGGCAAACCCGACAATTCTTTACGGAAATACATCCGCAAATTCACACACAGCGGTGCATCGATTCAACTTTCTTTTCAACTTCTTTTGTATTAATTACATACGTCAAATAAGCTTCATAACCCTTTCTCAAATATCTCTGAGCCGACATCGAAGAAATCACACTAGACAATGCCTCTGATTTATCTGATTCAACCCGTAGAGTTTCACCGTTTTCACACTTTAATTCTATAACCTTTTCTTTGCAATTTACTATAGCATCATGCAATGTCAACCAATCCATACCTAAAATAACATCAAATTCATCAAACGGCAACAACATCAAGTCGGCAGGAAAGTAATGACCCCGAATCATTAAAGGACATTTCTTGCATACTTTATCAACTGTCACACATGCCTAACGGATTCGACACTCTAACCATAAATTCTGTGTTCTCAACAGGTATATTCATACTAGACACCAGCTTCATGCATACATATGAATGAGTAGAATCGGGATCAATTAAAGCAATAACATTAATATCATAAAGAGAAAATGTACCGGTAATCACATCGAGTGAGGAAGCATCTTCACGCGTTTTAATAGCATAAGTTCTAGCCGGAGCTCTTCCTTCAGATCTAAGCTGCTGCATCTCGGCTACATTCTTCATCGCTTGTTTCACTTCCGACTTTTCTCGGATACCTTCCCCTCAAGTCTGCACCACTAGCTTTTACATTCTGAAATTTTTCTTTCTCGGCTCTCTGCAGGCGGTCTCTAATAAAATGATCAGGAGAACCACATCGAAAACATTCATTTGCTGCACGGACCAAAATGATTTCTACCACATTTCGGCACTCGGGTTTAACAAATCTCGAGTTCCTGCCTTGTTGTAGAAGTATTACGAGATTTAGGACCCACATTCTCGCTTCTTAAAATTTCCATATGATTGCGTGGATTGAAACTTGGGAACGAGATTCATATTTCTTGACTTTCCGGGTTCTTTGTGAAGGTGCCTTATTCATTGGCCTTTTCTTCCAATTTCGTGTCTCGGCCTCTACCTTTCTCTTCTCTTTAAGTAGTTCTTGACCTTGAAAGCTCGATCAACCAAGATACTACCATTTCTTTCAGTTCAAGGATTAGAAAAATACCTTAATGTCTTCGTTGAGCCCGTCTTCAAATCGTCGGCACATCTTGGCTTGTAGAAACATATTCCACTGGCATACTTACTCAATCGAACAAACTCTCTTTCATATTACGAGATTTGTCATATTACCTTGCTTGACTCAAGAAAATCTTTACATTTCGATCAATAAATCTTTCACTAATATATTTCTTAGAAACTCTTCTTGAAAAAATTCCCAGGTTACCCTCTCTTTCGGTACCATCGAAATTAAAGTCTTCCACCAATTATAGGCTGAATCTCTCAACAAAGATGTAGCACATTTCAGACATTCTTCAGGTGTACAAGATAATTCATCAAATACCCGGATAGAATTTTCAAGCCAGAACTCTGCTTTCTCTGCATCATCATCAATATTTGCTCTAAATTCTTCAGCCCATTGTTTACGAATTCTATCAACAAGGTTTCTGTGAAATTTTATCATATCCACTCCTTAAGGCATCGGAGGCATAGGTTGAGGAATTGGAGGTGGGGGAGGTCGTACATTTGGGTTCGTACGAACGAACTCAGTGTACCATGCACTCATCATTTGGAGAAAGGCTTCCCGATCCCTTTCTCCTCCTCCACGACCAACAGAAGAGGTGGGTTTTCGATCAGTGTTGCCCCTTCAGCGGGAGTGGTGCATTACTCTCTACTTAAATGCGCCACAATTTGGATCGGGATCCATTTACTATATAAAAATCATTTAAAAAAAAGGTCAGAAGTCGTCACACTATCACAATTTATACATATGGCATGTATAGCAAAAGTCCGTACATACAACACGTAGTCCGAGAACTGACTAAACCTGACTCTGATACCACCAAATGTAACACCCCCACGCCCGAGACCTACGCCAAAATCGAGCTTGAGGTGTTACCGAACATAATTTATCAATTTAAGTACTTCGAATCATTTGTTTCTACATTCACAGCTTTCTAGCTATCTGCGTCACAGTTACAAGAAAAATCATATCTTGAGTTACGAAACTTGAAATCAAGATCGGTAAATTTTTCCTAAATCTAGACTCATATATCTATTTACTAATTTTTTTATAGAATTTTTGGTTGGGCCAATTAGTACAGTTTATTAGTTAAAGTCTTCCCTATTTCAGGGTTCAACTGCTCTGCCCTCTGTGTATTACGAATCAGATATCTCTCTATACAAAATTTGAATGACTATGAGATTTGTTTCTCTTAAAACTATACTCAATAAGAAATATGTACATATAAAGAAAAACTTATAATTCTTTTTGTAAAATTTATTATAAAATTTTAAAGTCAGAACAGGGGATCTAGAAATCATTCTGGCCATGTTTCACAAAAGTTTAAATATCTCATAAAATATAATTTATATGCCTATTTTATTCAATCCACACGAAAATAGACTCATTAAGCTTCAATTTCATAACTTACTCATCATTTAGTTCCACTTATACTATTTTTAATGATTTTTCAAATTCATGTCATTGCTGTAGCAATATTTTGTTTTAAGGCAAGTTTCATCTTTCCATGAAATTTTTTATGAACTAGATAACCTATTAAACTTCCATGATATCAAACATGATCTAATTAGCCATCACCATGACTTATCAATATCAAACATTTTCTCAACCAAACATGGCCATATCATAAAATTATTTACACAAAATAGGTACATTGCTATACATGCCATACTTAAGTTTTACAAGCCATTTATCAATAGAAATCCTTCGGATAGTGTGATCGAAACTTCGACTGTCCCGATTTCGAGCTGACTTGTTCAAAACTACAATGAATGAAAAGGAAGGAGTAAGCATAAATGCTTAGTAAGTTCATATGCAAATAACAAGTAACATAACAATACAATTATACCAAACAACCTTAGCATGGCATCACCAAAACATATATCACATTTCTAAACATTATTCATCATCTTACCACTTTATCGTTGTTGTATCTATTTTCAACCCGAGGGTTAAGTATATACCTGTCCAAAGTGCCCATTTCACAACACTTACCAAAACGTCACTTGCATCTTAAGTGTTCTTCCATTTCATAGAAATTTTCACCCGTTGAACACATCGGAATATAACTCGGATACACGGATAATTTGCACATAAGTGCCACATATGTAATCAAGCAATCATGTAACCCGCCCATAAGTGAACTCGGACTCAACTCAACGAGCTCGGGCGTTCACATCCATAAGTGAACTCGGACTCAACTCAACGAGTTCGAATGCCTAGTTACATCTCACGAACTCGGACTCAACTCAACGAGTTCGAACATTCGCATCCATAAGTGAACTCGGACTCAACTCAACGAGTTTGGATGCTCAACCATCCTAGTGACATGTCACTTGTATCCTAATCTATTCCTAAGGTTCAAAGCGGGATTTTCTCGAACACATATCCTTGCCATCTTAGTAAAATACCAGAAACCAATACTCGGTAGCACTTTATATTTAACAAATAATACAAATAATTTGCATTTTATTCGAAAATAACCACAAAGAATATATTTCACGATAAAAATCAGCATATCATATAATTAACATCAATAATTTAAAAATAACAATTATGCTACATTATTTACACATGAACTTACCTTGGTACCAAAATATAAAGATTTTGCAATTTAGTCCACAATCTTTTCTTTTCCTCGATCGCGACTTGATTCCCGTTTCTCTTGATCTATAATACCAAATTAATTTTATTTAATACATACATTCATCAAAATAGCATTTAATACGAACTTTGGAAAATTACACTTTTGCCCCTAAACCTTTGCATAATTACACTTTTGCCCCTAGGCTCGGGGAATTAAACTTTATCCCTTATTCTTATGTTTTATGACATGCTGATCATTTTCCCTTCTATGACAATATCAAATTCACACTCTAACATGTACTTATGACTATTAGGTATTTTTACCGATTAAGCCCTTTACTCGTTTTCACTCAAAACCGAAAGTAGCACAAGTTGTCTAACATAATTTAAAACCTCATATTCTATCATAAAACATAAAAATACACAAATTTCACCTATGGGTATTTTTCCAAATATAAACCCTAGGTTGAATTATTGCTAGCATAAGCTTAATCGAGCTTAGGGATTCTAAAAGCGTAAAGAACATTAAAAACGGGGCTTAGAATCACTTACTATGGAGCTTGAAAGTTGAAGAAACCCTAGCTATGGAGAGAGCAAAATTCGGCAGCAACCATATGAAGAAGATGACTATTTTGTGTTATTTTTCCCTTTTTATTTCATTTAATATCCAAATGACCAAAATGCCCTCCTTACTAAACTTTCAAAAATTCCTTCCATGTCCTAATTTTGTCCATGAACTTAAAATTGGTCAAATTGCTATTTAAGACCTCCTAATTAATATTTCAATGCAATTTCATACTAAAAACTTCTACAATGCAAATTTTGCAACTTATTCGATTTAGTCCCTACTTTCAATTTAAACACTTTAGGCATAGAATTTCATCACGAAATTTTCACACAATCATGCAATCATATCATAATCATCAAAATAATTATAAAATAATTATTTCTATCTCAGATTTGTGGTCACGAAACCACTATTTCGATTAAGCCCTAATTCAGGATATTACACAAATGCACCTATATTCATGCATCCAATGTAATAGCCCGTTTTTAGTCAAATCAAAACAATGGTTCTGAGACCACAAGTTTGAGGTCAAAATAATTATTTTATTTTTATTTTAAAGTCTACAGCTTGATAATATGATTGTGTGAAAATTTTGTTAAGAAATTTCATCGTCGTTTGAGTGCTCAATTTGATAAAAAGGACTAAATAGCGTAAAGTGTAAAACTTGAGTTCTATAAGTTAAAGGTATCAATTAGCTATGAAAAATTAAATGTGAGTGAATTTAAATGGTAACTAGACCATTTATATTTTTAGTAGACAAAGATGGATACAAATTAAGTGATTTTTAAGGTTAATTGAAAAGGTTATTAAAGTAATTTGATAAATAATTGAAAGGTAAAAGAATTAAAAGATGAAAAGGTTGGCATCTTTCTTGTTTCCTTCAACCATGGCTGAAATACACCATTAAAGGGGAAGATAAGTTTGGTCAAGCTACTTCTTTGCATGTAAGTGTTATTTTGTCGTTTTTAATGATTTTCATGTTTTTGAGATTCTTGCAGCTTAATCTAGCTAGCCCAGGGACTATTTTGCAAAATTGTTAAAGGTTTAGGGTTTTTCCATTGATGAATCTATGTGTATTTTGATGTTTGATGATAGAAAATGTATGCTTGTTGTTAGATAAACAACATTTGTAAAGTGATTTTTGACAAAATTGTCATTTAGGGATTAAATTGAGAAATGCTAAAATTCTGTGGTTAAATTGTGAAATAAATGAAAATTATGGGATGCTATCGTAATGAGAGAAATTTGGCTAGCATGGGTAGGGACTTAGTTGCACGAATTAGTATTTTAATAAGATAAGGACTAAATTGTAAAAAAATTGAAATATCAAGGGCAAAAGTGTAAAGTTGCTATTATGTGCATTTTTGGGCTAAATTGAATAGATTGAATAGAAGCACATGGCCGAAATATTTACAAATACAAAACATAACTATCACCGGTCTAATCCATACATGCCATATCAAGTCCGAAATACAACTATACCAAAAAGGGTCAATAGTATGATGAACTGCTGATGATCCCCGAGTCGGTGGCCACTCTCTACAATCTATAAAACAAAGAAATAAAGAACAGAGTAAGCTTTCAAGGCTTACTAAGTTTTTTAGCATTTCAATAATTAAGGCATGCCATTTTAAAACGAAAAACAATAAAACGAATATGCACAGGTTTATTACATATAACGACTATTGGCCGAATACATAAAAACACACAAATAAATTTTCAGTACATACTTCACTTCACTTTATGGCTCAAACAACCGATCTAATTCACATATAAGTACTTAATACGTGCCTGGACATTATTTTTTATCATCATAATCAATAATAGTTACTTTGAAGATTCGAATTTGTAATCTCCCTCAAATCACCGGCATTTAGCCTATTAGGTCTTAGGATTTGAATTCAATACCAATACAAGCTTGCGGAAATTTTAAACTCGGTATAGCACCAGCTTGAAGCCTACGGAATTTTAACCCGGATATATTCCAGCATGTAGCCTGCAGACTTTAAGTCCGGATATATTCTAGCATACAGCCTGCGGACTTTAAGTCCGGATATATTCCAGCATATAGCCTGCGGACTTTAAGTCCGGATATATTCCAGCATATAGCCTGCGGACTTTAAGTCCGGATATATTCCTTCACTGAGCACCGTACATATTTATTTACAAAGAATTCAATTCACATAACATCTCAAAATCTTAGTTCATTTACTCATTCGAATAGTGATATCCCATGCACCAACTATATAACTTTTTGCTATAAGCTTTAAGCATAATTTATTCGTCATACAACTATATTCAAAAGAATCAATTAAGTATAGTACAGTTATTATTCACTTATCAAGACATTATCAAGATGTACTAAATCTGACTATCCGAACTTACCTCGGTATATTGGAACGGTTGTGGATTGACTACTCTATTGCTTTCTCTTTTCCTTTATCCAACTTTGATCCCCCTTGCTCTTGAGCTTAATAAATACAAATAGAGGTGTTTAATATTTTGACCAATTCTGTTTACTTATTATTCACATTCGGCAATCACATATCAAACTCATTATGTATTATATTTTGTAAATATTCCATAGTTCAATTTCATATATATTCATGACCGAAAATGGCAAGAATTTATCAAGCCATGAAAGTCACTTATAACTCAAACTCAAAATTACCATATGACCTTAATAAACGATTATTCAACTTATACCAATTTCACATACACAAACCAAACTCACATAGCCTATCTTTTTTTTTTTATACACTAGTTTAACTACTACAAATATTACCAAATAAATCACATATATGCAGCACTATACAATTCACATATACATCGACTATCAAAATTTTCACTCATTAGCTAATGCCAAAACATTTGTTTAAAGAGGACCTAGCCGAACACCCTACTTAGTAAAAATAATCATACAAAACACTAATAGCCAACTCAATTTCATCTTTAATAACTCTTATAACAAAATTTATCAAGATTCAATAAGGAATACATTAAATTCCATGACCGAATTTTGCCTTTCACCAAGATAGCCACTTGCCATTAAAACCATTAAACCACACTTATACAATTTTTACCAAGCTCGACGTTATCTAAATTATTTAAACATTCAACAACAAACTCTTCTTTAATCAAGCACATATTCGGCAAGAACATTGGTAATTTAGCAAATTTTAATTTAACACCTAATTGTTTATAACACATTTTAAGCACCCCTTTTCACTCCATCAATTTTAAGCATGTACATTACACAAACATAACCAAATTCACATTCGGTCATAGCACATAACAAGATAGCCGATTCTTTTCCCTTAGCATCTAATGCTCTCATATGATCATTTGTATAGCTCAAACACTCATCTACCATTATTCATCTAAATTAACATGAAACAACAACCATAACCTTTATTAACTACTATGGCCGAAAGCTCTAATCATTCCCAAAATAAAAAATTTAACATGGGTTACAAAAAGAACTTGGTATCTAACTCAAGATTAACCAAAATTTCAAGAATAAACATAAACTTCTTACCTTAATGTAGACCTAAGATGATCGAATGGCTTTTCTCCCTTCTTCCTCTTTACATTCGGCCAAGAAGAACAAAGATGAAGCTTTGTTTTCATCACCCATTTTCCTTATTTTTTTTATTCCTTTATTTCATATAAAGTATAAAACCATTTAACTAAAAACTAATACATATTTTAATATAAAGTCATCATAATGGCCGGTCACTATTAACAAAAAAGGGTATTTGACATGCAAGTCCAAGTTTTTTTTTTTTATAACATGCATTAATGGACCACTTTTAAAATTACCTATCACATTTCACAATTGTCTCACATAAGTCCTATTAAATAAATTCACATTCATATGAATAAATTAAAGATTGGAACTTTCATACATACATGGTCACGCACAATAAGCATAGAAAATAACGGTTAATTATTTTTATGACTCGATTTTGTGGTCCCAAAACCACTTTTCGACTAGGGTCAATTTAGGGCTGTCACAACTCTCCCCCACATAAGAAATTTTCGTCCCTGAAAATCTTACCAGTGAATAAGTTAGGATATCGTTCTTTCATAGATTTTTTGGGTTCCCAAGTAGCTTCTTCGATCCCGTGCTTGAGCCATAATACCTTTACTAACGAAATCTTTTTGTTTAGCAACTCTTTTACCTCGCGAGCTAGGATACGAATCGGTTCTTCTTCATAACTCAAATCAGATTTAATTTCAACCTCTGTTGCATTAATTATGTGCGATGGATCGGATCTATAACGTCGAAGCATCGAGACATGAAAAACGTTGTGAATCTTTTCAAGTTCAGGGGGCAAAATCAATCAGTGTAATGATCGCCCGATTCGTTCGGATATTTCATACGGCCCGATGAACCTCGGACTTAATTTGCCTTTATGACCAAATCTGAGCACCTTTTTCCAAGGTGAAACTTTAAGAAACACTTTGTCTCCGACCTGATATTCAATATCTTTTCGTTTTAAATCCGCATACAACTTCTGACGATCTAAAGTTGCTTTCAGACTTTCACGAATTACTTTTACTTTCTGCTCAGCATCTATAATCAAATCAACCCCGAAAATTTTACTTTCACTAAGCTCGATCCAAAACAATGGTGTACGACATCTACGACCGTACAAAGCCTCGTAAGGTGCCATCTTAATGCTTGATTGAAAACTATTGTTTTAAAAGAATTAAATCAAAGGCAAATACCGTTCTCATGAACCACAAAACTCAAGGATGCAACATCTCAACATATCCTCGAGTATCTGAATTATTCGCTCGGATTGACCATCAGTCTGGGGATGAAAAGCAGTGCTAAAATGCAACTTGGTACCCAAAGCTTCTTGCAATTTCTTCGAAAATTGCGATGTGAATATTGGATCTCTATCCGACACAATAGAAATAGGTACCCCATGTAATCTTACGATCTGAGAAACGTACAATTCAAATGCTAGTTTGTCTAGTGAATAATCCAGACGTCACGGAATAAAATGAGCTGACTTTGTCAGTCTATCAACAACAACCCAAATTGCATCCTTCTTACCTGACGATAATGGCAACCCAGATACAAAATCCATCGTAATTTGATCCCATTTCCATTAAGGTATCATGATCGGCTAAAGTAATCCCGAAGGCACTTGGTGTTCCGCTTTCACTTGTTGACATATCAAACACTTCGAAACAAAATCAGAAATGTCTCGTTTCATACCAGGCCACCAAAACTGACGTTTCAGATCGTTGTACATTTTCGTACTTTCCGGGTGAACTGACATTCAGCTACTATGAGCCTTGCTCAAAATCACCAACATAAGTTTTGAATTTCTTGGAATACACAATCGACTTCTGAACTTCAAACAATCATTGTCGTCGATTTGAAACTCTGATTCTACATTTGAGACACATTTGGTTCGTTTAGCAACCAATTCATCATCGACTTTCTGAGCTTCACGAATTTGATGAATCAATAATGGTTTGGCCTTTAATTCTGCTACTAACACATTATTGGATGAAACGGACAGGTGTACATTCATCGCTCGTAAAGCAAACAGTGATTTACGACTTAAGGCATCAGCAACCACATTAGCCTTTCCCGGGTGATAGTCAATAACAAGTTCATAATTTTTCAATAACTCAAGCCAACGTCTTTGTCGAAGATTCAAATCCCTTTGAGTCATTAAATATTTGAGGCTTTTGTGATCCGAATATACATGGCACTTCTCTCCAAACAAGAAATGTTGCCATATTTTCAAAGTGAAAACAATTGTAGCTAATTCGAGGTCATGGGTCGGATAGTTTTTCTCATGCAGCTTCAACTGCCTTGATGCGTAAGCTACCACTCAACCTTCTTGCATCAACCCAGCCCAAGTAAGGATGCATCACTGTAAATGACAAACTTTTTACCGGATTCGGGCTGCACTAGTACTGGAGCTTCAGTCAAATAAGTTTTCAATTGATCGAAACTTTTTTGACATTTTTCTGACCATTCAAACTTAACATCTTTCTGAAGTAGTTTCATCATTGGAGTGGCTATCATCGAGAAACCCTTTACAAATTATTCAGTAGTAACTCAAGCAAGCCCAAAAAGCTCTGAACCTCAGTAACATTTCTCGGAGGCTTCCAGTTAAGCACGGCTAAAATTTTGCTCAGATCAACTCGAATACCCGATGCGGATACTACATGACCCAAAAAGCTAACTTCTCTCAACCAGAACTCACATTTACTGGAATTAGCATATAACTGCTTATCCCGTAAAATCTGCAACACTAATCTCAGGTGTTCAGCATGATCGGTTTCATCTTGCGAATAGACCAAAATGTCATCGATAAACACAACTACAAACCAATCCAAATACGGTCTGAAGATCCGATTCATCAAGTCCATAGATACTGCAGGGGCATTAGTGAGCCCAAACGACATCACTAAGAACTCGTAGTGACCGTATCTCGTTCTAAAAGTAGTTTTAGGTATATCTGAGTCTCGAACTCGCAACTTATAATAACCCGATCTCAAATCTATCTTTGAAAACACTGAGGCTCCCTTCAGTTGATCAAACAAATCATCAATACGCGGTAATGGATATTTATTCTTTATTGTCACTTTATTCAACTGACAATAGTCGATGCATAATCTCATAGTTCCGTGCACCCCAAGTTTAGAAACTCGATCGAGCGAAACCTCTATCCGTCAAGTCCTGCAATTGAGCTTTCAATTCCTTTAATTCGGTTGGTGCCATACGATACGGAGCTATCGAAAACAGTGTAGTCCCAGGTACAAGTTCAATGCCAAACTCTACCTCTCGAATAGGTGGTAACCCTGGTAATTCCTCGGGAAAAACATCTGAATATTCACAAACCACTGGCACTGATTCAAGCTTCTTTTCTGATTCTTTACTATCAAGTACGTATGCAAGATACGCTTCACACCCCTTTCTCACATATTTTTGAGCCAACATCGAGGATATTATTATTGCTGGAAATCCGTTGAAATCAGAAGACTCAACTCGGATTATCTCATTATTTGCACATCTCAAATCAATGGTCTTACTTTTGCAATTCACAACTGCATCATGTACGGTCAACCAATCCATACCGAGAATAACATCAAATTCATTAAACGGTAAAAGCATCAAGTCAGCCAGAAAATAGGAACCTCGGATTAATAAGGGGCATTTCTTACACACCTTGTCGACAAGCACATATCGACCCAAGGGATTCGACACTCTAATAACGAACTCAGTAGACTCAACAGGTAAAGTCTTACTGGATGCTAAAGTCTCACATACATAAGAATGAGTAGAACTAGGGTCAATCAAAGCAATTACATCAGTATCAAAGAGAGTGAAAATACCGATAATAATGTCAGGCGAAGAAGCATCATCGCGTGCACGTATAGCATAAGCTCTAGCAGGAGCACGAGCCTCGGATCTGGTTGTAGCATCTTTAGACCCTCTCTGACCGCCACTAGCATTCCCCGTATTCCTAGGTGGCCTACCTCGTGCTGTAGTATTACTCGGTTTCCCATTCTGATTCACATTTTGTTCAGATAATCTCGGGCAATCTTTGATAAAGTGGTCGGTGACCGCATTTATAACAGGAGCGGTCATGAAATCTACAACTCCCCGAATGCCATTTACCATAATACTTGCACTTTGTTCTGTCCCGACGATCGTTTCCAACACTGGCAACCGAAGTGGCTCGCGTACTCACTGGGGGTCGATTATGGTCTTGTCTTGAAAAGCCCGAAGTGTCTTTAGATCGACTTGAATCCTCTCTAAATTTCTTCGGTGATTGCTAAAAGGGCTTTCCCGAAGATCTCTTACAGAACTCTCTTGCTCCCACCTCAGCTTTTCTCTTCTCTTTGCTAAGCTCTTCGGCCTTGTAAGCTCGCTCGACAAGTATTACAAATTCTTTGATTTCGAGAATGCCAATATACAATTTTATATCTTCGTTCAATCCATCTTCGAAACGTTTACACATGATAGCTTCTGAAGAAACACATTCTCGGGCATACCGACTAAGAGTCACAAATTTTCGTTCATAATCAGTAACCGACATGGAACCTTGTTTAAGTTCAAGAAATTCTTTTCGCTTCTGATCAATGAATCTCTGGCTGATATACTTTTTCCGAAACTCAGTTTGAAAGAACTCCCAAGTCACTCGCTCTCTGGGTACAACAGAAATCAACGTATTCCACCAACAATAGGCAGAATCACGTAGCAAAGATATAGCACATTTTAAGCATTCATCGGGTGTGCAGGACAGTTCATCAAACACTCGGATAGTGTTGTCCAACCAAAATTCAGCTTGCTCAGCATCATTGCTATCTGTAGCCTTAAATTCAGTAGCCTCGTGCTTTTGGATTCTGTCAACTGGGGCTTATTTAACCTCGTCTGATCAGTTACCAGAGGTATCGTAGGTGCAAGGGGTGTATTATTCAGGAGTGGGGGTTGTGGAATAGTCGTATTGGTTCGAATGTATTGGTTGAACCAATCATTCATTACACTATAGAAAGCCTGTCTAGCCTCATCATTCTGATTACTTGCAATAGGTTGAGAGTCCACCGGCGCTGTCCCATGCGCGGGAGCAGGTACACTTTCAACATCATCAACTACCGCTCGATTGGGATCGGGATCCATTACTATACGAAAACTCATTTTTAACTGTCAGAATTCATCATACTATCGTATTAATACTATATGGCATGAATAGATAGACTCAAACACTCTACGTTAGTCCTAGAATCGACTAAACTGTAGCTCTGATACCAATAAAATCTAACACCCCAAGCCCAAGTCCGATCACCGGTTAAGGCTAAGAGGGATTACAGAGCTAAACATTTAATATCATTCACATAATCTATTAACTAAAACCGAAATTGAGTTGAAACATACTGAACTTAGAGTTATATTTATATATATACCATTTTCACATGGCCGAAATATTTACAAATACAAAACATAACTATCACCGGTCTAATCCATACATGCCATATCAAGTCTAAAATACAACTATACCAAAAAGGGTCGACAGTATGATGAACTGCTGATGATCACCGAGTCGGTGGCCAGTCTCTACAATCTATAAAACAAAGAAATAAAGAACAGAGTAAGCTTTCAAGGCTTACTAAGTTTTTTAGCATTTCAATAATTAAGGCATGCCATTTTAAAACGAAAAACAATAAAACGAATATGCACAAGTTTACTACATATAACGACTATTGGCCGAATACATAAAAACACACAAATAAATTTTCAGTACATACTTCACTTCACTTTATGGCTCAAACAACCGATCTAATTCACAAATAAGTACTTAATACGTACCTGGACATTATCATTTATCATCATAATCAATAATAGTTACTTTGAAAATTCGAATTTGTAATCTCCCTCAAATCACCGGCATTTAGCCTATTAGGTCTTAGGATTTGAATTCAATACCAATACAAGCTTGCAGAAATTTTAAACTCGGTATAGCACCAGCTCGAAGCCTGCGAAATTTTAACCCGGATATATTCCAGCATGTAGCCTGCGGACTTTAAGTCCGGATATATTCCAGCATATAGCCTGCGGACTTTAAATCCGGATATATTCCAGCTTATAGCCTGTGGACTTTAAGTTCGGATATATTCCTTCACTGAGTACCGTACATATTTATTTACAAAGAATTCAATTCACATAACATCTCAAAATCTTGGTTCATTTACTCATTCGAATAGTGATATGCCATGCACCAACTATATAACTTTTTGCTATAAGCTTTAAGCATAATTTATTCGTCATACAACTATATTCAAAAGAATCAATAAAGCATAGAACAGTTATTATTCACATATCAATACATTCTCAAAATGTACTAAATGTGACTATCTGAACTTACCTCGGTATATTGGAACGGTTGTGGATTGACTACTCTATTGCTTTCTCTTTTCCCTTATCCAACTTTGATCCCCCCTGCTCCTGAGCTTAATAAATACAAATAGAGGTGTTTAATATTTTGACCAATTCTGTTTACTTATTATTCACATTCGACAATCACATATCAAACTCATTATGTATTATATTTTGTAAATATGCCATAGTTCAATTTCATATATATTCATGACCGAAAATGGCAAGAATTTATCAAGCCATGAAAGTCACTTATAACTCAAACTCAAAATTACCATATGACCTTAATAAACTATTATTCAACTTATACCAATTTCACATACACAAACTAAACTCACATAGCCTATATTTTTTTTTATACACTAGTTTAACTACTACAAATATTACCAAATAAATCACATATATGTAGCACTATACAATTCACATATACATCGACTATCAAAATTTTCACTCCTTAGCTAATGCCGAAACATTTGTTTAAAGAGGACCTAGCCGAACACCCTACTTAGTAAAAATAATCATACAAAACACTAATAGCCAACTTAATTTCATCTTTAATAACTCTTATAACAAAATTTATCAAGATTCAATAAGGAATACATTAAATTCCATGACCGAATTTTGCCTTTCACCAAGATAGCCACTTGCCATTAAAACCATTAAACCACACTAATACAATTTTTACCAAGCTCAACTTAACTTATAATTATCTAAATTATTAAAATATTCAACAACAAACTCTTATTTAATCAAGAACATATTCGACAAGAACATTGGTGATTTAGCAAATTTTAATTTAACAGCTAATTGTTTATAACACATTTTAAGCACCCCTTTTCACTCCATCAATTTTAAGCATATATATTACTCAAACATAACAAAATTCACATTCAGTCGTAGTACATAATAAGATAGCCGATTCTTTTCCCTTAGCATCTAATGCTCTCATATGATCATTTGTATAGCTCAAACACTCATCTGCCATTATTCATCTAAATTAACATGAAACAACAACCAGAACCTTTATTAACTACTATGGCCGAAAGCTCTAATCATTCCCAAAATCAAAAATTCAACATGGGTTACAAAAAGAACTTGGTATCTAACTCAAGATTAACCAAAATTTCAAGAATTAACATAAACTTCTTACCTTAGTGTAGACCTAAGATGACCGAATGACTTTTCTCCCTTCTTCCTCTTTACATTCGGCCAAGATGAACAAAGATGAAGCTTTGTTTTCATCACCCATTTTCTTTTTTTTTTATTCCTTTATTTTATATAAAGTATAAAACCATTTAACTAAAAATTAATACATATTTTAATATAAAGTCATCATCATGGTCGGCCACTATTAACAAAAAGGGGTATTTGACATGTAAGTACAAGTTTTTTTTATAACATGCATTAATGGACCACTTTTAAAATTACCTATCACATTTCACAATTGTCTCACATAAGTCCTATTAAATAAATTCACATTCAAATGAATAAATTAAAGATTGGAACTTTCACACACGCATGTTCACGCATAATAAGCATAGAAAATAACGGTTAATTATTTGTATGACTCGATTTTGTGGTCCCGAAATCACTTTCCGACTAGGGTCAATTTAGGGCCATCACAACTCTCCCCCACATAAGAAATTTTCATCCCCGAAAATCTTACGAGTGAATATGTTAGGATATCGTTCTTTCATAGAGTTCTCGGGTTCCCAAGTAGCTTCTTCGATCCCGTGCTTGAGCCATAATACCTTTACTAAAGGAACTTTTTTGTTTCGCAACTCTTTTACCTCGCGAGCTAGGATACGAATCGGTTCTTCTTCATAACTCAAATTAGATTAAATTTCAACCTCTGTTGGATTAATTACGTATGATGGATCGGATCTATAATGTAGAAGCATCGAGACATGAAAAACGTTGTGAATCTTTTCAAGTTTAGGGGGCAAAATCAATCTATAAGCGACTGGCCCAATTCGTTTGGATATTTCATACGGCCCGATGAACCTCGAACTCAATTTGCCTTTACGACCAAATCTGAGCACCTTTTTCCAAGGTGAAACTTTAAGAAACACTTTGTCTCCGGCCTGATATTCAATATCTTTTCGTTTTGAATCCGCATACGACTTCTGACGATCTGAAGCTGCTTTCAGACTTTCACGAATTACTTTTACTTTCTGCTCAGCATCTATAATCAAATCAAACCTGAAAATTTTACTTTCACTAAGCTCGGTCCAAAACAATGGTGTACGACATCTACGACCGTACAAAGCCTCGTAAGGTGCCATCTTAATGCTTGATTGAAAACTATTGTTGTAAGAGAATTCAATCAAAGGCAAATACCGTTCCCATGATCCACAAAACTCAAGGATGCAACATCTCAACATATCCTCGAGTATCTGAATTATTCGCTCGGATTGACCATCGATGCCGGGGATGAAAAGATGCTAAAATGCAACTTGGTACCCAAAGCTTCTTGCAATTTCTTCCAAAATCGCGATGTGAATCTCAGATCTCTATCCGACACAATAGAAATAGGTACCCCATGTAATCTTACGATCTGAGAAATGTACAATTCAGCTAGTTTGTCTAGTGAATAATCCGTATGTACGGGAATAAAATGAGCTGACTTTGTCTGTCTATCAACAACAACCCAAATCGCATCCTTCTTACCTGACGATAATGGCAACCCAGATACAAAATCCATCGTAATTCGATCCCATTTCCATTCAGGTATCATGATTGGCTGAAGTAATCCCGAAGGCACTTGGTGTTCCGCTTTCACTTGTTGACATATCAAACACTTCGAAACAAAATCAGAAATGTCTCGTTTCATACCAGGCCACCAAAACTGACGTTTCAGATCGTTGTACATTTTCGTACTTCCCGGGTGAACTGACATTCGGCTACTATGAGCCTCGCCCAAAATCACCGAAATAAGTTTCGAATTTCTTGGAATAAACAATCGACTTCTGAACTTCAAACAATCATTGTCGTCGATTTGAAACTCTAATTCTACGTTTGAGATACATTCGGTTCGTTTAGCAACCAATTCATCATCGACTTTCTGAGCTTCATGAATTTGATGAATCAATAATGGTTTAGCCTTTAATTCTGCTACTAACACATTATCGGATGAAACGGACAGGTGTACATTCATCGCTCGTAAAGCAAACAGTGATTTACGACTTAAGGCATCAGCAACCACATCAGCCTTTCCCGGGTGATAGTCAATAACAAGTTCATAATCTTTCAATAACTCAAGCCAATGCCTTTATCGAAGATTCAAATCCCTTTGAGTCATTAAATATTTGAGGCTTTTGTGATCCGAATATACATGGCACTTCTCTCCAAACAAGTAATGTCGCCATATTTTCAAAGCGAAAACAATTGCAGCTAATTCGAGATCATGGGTCAGATAGTTTTTCTCATGCGGCTTCAACTGCCTCGATGTGTAAGCTACCACTCGACCTTCTTGCATCAACCCAGCCCAAGTAAGGATGCATCACTGTAAATGACAAACTTTTTACCAGATTCGGGCTGCACTAGTATTGGAGCTTCAGTCAAAAAATTTTTCAATTGATCGAAACTTTTCTGAGATTTTTCTGACCATTCAAACTTAACATCTTTCTGAAGTAGTTTCATCATTGGAGTGGCTATCATCGAGAAACCCTTTACAAATCGTCTGTAGTAACCGGTAAGCCCCAAAAACCTCCGAACCTCAGTAACATTTCTCGAAGGCTTCTAATTAAGCAGGGCTGAAATTTTGCTCGAATCAACTTGAATACCCGATGCAGATACCACATAACCCAAAAAGCTAACTTCTCTCAACCAGAACTCACATTTACTGAACTTAGCATATAACTGCTTATCCCGTAAAATCTACAACACTAATCTCAGGTGTTCAGCATGATCGGTTTCATCTCGCGAATAGACCAAAATGTCATCGATAAACACAACTACAAACCAATCCAAATACGGTCTGAAGATCCGATTCATCAAGTCCATAAATACTGCAGGGGCATTAGTGAGCCCAAACGGCATCACTAAGAACTCCTAGTGACCGTATCTCGTTCTAAAAGCAGTTTTAAGTATATCTGAGTCTCGAACTCGCAACTGATAATAACCCGATCTCAAATCTATCTTTGAAAACACTGAGGCTCCCTTCAGTTGATCAAACAAATCATCAATACGCGATAATGGATATTTATTCTTTATTGTCGCTTTATTCAACTGACGATAGTCGATGCATAATCTCATGGTTCCGTCCTTCTTTTTCACAAACAATACTAGTGCACCCCAAGGTGAGAAACCCGATCGAGCGAAACCTCTATAGCTTTCAATTCCTTTAATTCGGTTGGTGCCATACGATACGGAGCTATCGAGATCGGTGTAGTCCCAGGTACAAGTTCAATGCTAAGCTCTACCTCTCGAACAGGTGGTAACCCCGGTAATTCCTTGGGAAAAACATCCAGATATTCACAAACCATTGGCACTGATTCAAGCTTCTTTTCTGATTTTTTACTATCAAGTACGTATGCAAGATACGCTTCACACCACTTTCTCACATATTTTTGAGCCAACATTGAGGATATTATTATTGCTGGCAATCCGTTCAAATCAGAAGACTCAACTCGGATTATCTCATTATTTGCACATCTCAAATCAAAGGTCTTACTTTTGCAATTCACAACTGCATCATGTACGATCAACCAATCCGTACTGAGAATAACATCAAATTCATCAAACGGTAGAAGCATCAAGTCGTCCGGAAAACAGGAACCTTGGATTAATAAGGGGCATTTCTTACACACCTTATCGACAAGCACATATCGACCCAAGCGATTCGACACTCTAATAACGAACTTAGTAGACTCAACAGGTAAAGTCTTACTAGATGCTAAAGTCTCACATACATAAGAATGAGTAGAACCAGGGTCAATCAAAGCAATTACATCAGTATCAAAGAGAGTGAAAGTATCGGTAATAACGTCAAGCGAAGAAGCATCCTCGCGTGCACGTATAGCATAAGCTCTAACAGGAGCACGAGCCTTGGATCTAGTTGTAGCATCTTTAGACCCTCTCTGACCGCCACTAGCATTCCCCGTATTCTTAGGTGGTCTACCTCGTGCTGTAGTATTACTCGGTTTCCCACTCTGATTCACATTTTGTTCGGATAATCTCGGGTAATCTTTGATAAAGTGGTCGGCTGACCCGCATTTATAACAGGAGCGGTCATGAAATCTACAACTCCCCGAATGCCATTTACCATAATACTTGCACTCTATTCTGTCCCGACGATCATTTCCAACACTAGCAACCGAAGTGGCTCGCGTACTCACTAGGGGTCGATTATGGTCTTGTTTGGAAAAGCCTGAAGTGTCTTTAGATCGACCTAAATCCTCTCTAAATTTCTTCGGTGACTGCTGAAAGGGCTTTCCCAAAGATCTCTTACGAAACTCTCTTGTTCCCACCTTAGCTTTTCTTTTCTCTTTGCTAAGCTCTTCGGCCTTGCAAGCTCGCTCGACAAGTATTACAAATTCTTTGATTTCGAGAGTGCCAACATACAATTTTATATCTTCGTTAAATCCATCTTCGAAACGTTTACACATTATAGCTTCTGAAGAAACACATTATCAGGCATACTGGCTAAGCCTCACAAATTTTCGTTCATAATCAGTAACCGACATGGAACCTTGTTTAAATTCAAAAAATTCTTTCTGTTTCTGATCAATGAATCTCTGGCTGATATACTTTTTCGAAACTCAGTTTGAAAGAACTCCCAAGTCACTCGCTCTCTGGGTACAACAGAAATCAACGTATTCCACCAATAATAGGCAGAATCACGTTGCAAAGATATAGCACATTTTAAGCATTCATCGGGTGTGCAGGACAGTTCATCAAACCCTTGGATAGTGTTGTCCAACCAAAATTCAGCTTGCTCAGCATCATCGCTATCTATAGCCTTAAATTTAGTAGCCCCGTGCTTTCAGATTCTATCAACCGGGGGCTTATTTAACCTCGTCTGATCAGTTACCGGAGGTATCGTAGGTGCAGGGGGTGTATTATTCGGGAGTGGGGGTTGTGGAATAGTCGTATTGGTTCGAATGTATTGGTTGAACCAATCATTCATTACATTATAGAAAGTCTGTCTAGCCTCATCATTCTGATTACTTACAATAGGTTGAGAGTCCACCGACGCTGTCCCATGCGCGGGAGCACGTGCTACACTTTCAACATCATCAGCTACCGCTCGATTGGGATCGGGATCTATTACTATACGAAAACTCATTTTTAACTGTCAGAATTCATCATACTATCATATTAATACTATATGGCATGTATAGGTAGACTCAAACACTCTACATTAGTCCCAGAATCGACTAAACTATAGCTCTGATACCAATAAAATGTAACACTCCAGGCCCAAGTCCGATCATCGGTTGAGGCTAAGAGGGATTACAGAGCTAAACATTTAACATCATTCACATAATCTATTAACTAAAACCGAAATCGAGTTGAAACATACTGAACTTAGAGTTATATTTATATATATACCATTTTCACATGGATGAAATATTTACAAATACAAAACATAACTATCACCGGTCTAATCTATACATGCCATATCAAGTCCGAAATACAACTATACCAAAAAGGGTCGATAGTATCATGAACTGCTGATGATCCCCGAGTCGGTGGCCAGTCTCTACAGTCTATAAAACAAAGAAATAAAGAACAGAGTAAGCTTTCAAGGCTTACTAAGTTTTTTAGCATTTCAATAACTAAGGCATGCCATTTTAAAACGAAAAACAATAAAACAAATATGCACAAGTTTACTACCTATAACGACTATTGGCCAAATATAAAAAAACACACAAATAAATTTTCAGTACATACTTCACTTCACTTTATGGCTCAAACAACCGATCTAATTCACATATAAGTACTTAATACGTATCTGGACATTATCGTTTATCATCATAATCAATAATAGTTACTTTGAAGATTCGAATTTTTAATCACCCTCAAACCATCGGCATTTAGCCTATTAGGTCTTAGGATTTGAATTCAATACCAATACAAGCTTACGGAAATTTTAAACTCGGTATAGCACCAGCTCGAAGCCTGCGAAATTTTAACCCGGATATATTCCAGCATGTAGCCTGCAGACTTTAAGTCCGGATATATTCCAGCATATAGCCTGCAGACTTTAAGTCCAGATATATTCCAGCATATAGCCTGCAAACTTTAAGTCCGGATATATTCCTTCACTGAGCACCGTACATATTTATTTACAAAGAATTCAATTCACATAACATCTCAAAATCTTGGTTCATTTACTCATTTGAATAGTGATATGCCATGCACCAACTATATAACTTTTTGCTATAAGCTTTAAGCATAATTTATTCGTCATACAACTATATTCAAAAGAATCAATTAAGCATAGTACAGTTATTATTCATATATCAAGACATTATCAAGATGTACTGAATGTGACTATTCGAACTTACCTCGGTATATTGGAACGATTGTGGATTGACTACTCTATTGCTTTCTCTTTTCCCTTATCCAACTTTCATCCCCCTTGCTCTTGAGCTTAATAAATACAAATAGAGGTGTTTAATATTTTGACCAATTCTGTTTACTTATTATTCACATTCGGCAATCACATATCAAACTCATTATGTATTATATTTTGTAAATATGCCATAGTTCAATTTCATATATATTCATGACCGAAAATGGCAAGAATTTATCAAGCCATGAAAGTCACTTATAACTCAAACTCAAAATTACCATATGACCTTAATAAACGATTATTCAACTTATACCAATTTCACATACACAAACCAAACTCACATAGCCTATCTTTTTTTTTATACACTAGTTTAACTACTACAAATATTACCAAATAAATCATATATATGTAGCACTATACAATTCACATATACATCGACTATCAAAATTTTCACTCCTTAGCTAATGCCGAAACATTTGTTTAAAGAGGACCTAGCCGAACACCCTACTTAGTAAAAATAATCATACAAAACACTAATAGCCAACTCAATTTCATCTTTAATAACTCTTATAACAAAATTTATCAAGATTCAATAAGGAATACATTAAATTCCATGACCGAATTTTGCCTTTCACCAAGATAGCCACTTGCCATTAAAACCATTAAACCACACTTATACAATTTTTACCAAGCTCGACTTAACTTATAATTATCTAAATTATTTAAACATTCGACAATAAACTCTTCTTTAATGAAGCACATATTCGGCAAGAACATTGGTAATTTAGCAAATTTTAATTTAACACCTAATTGTTTATAACACATTTTAAACACCCCTTTTCACTCCATGAATTTTAGGCATATACATTACTCAAACATAACCAAATTCACATTCGGTCATAGCACATAACAAGATAGCTGATTCTTTTCCCTTAGCATCTAATGCTCTCATATGATCATTTGTATAGCTCAAACACTCATCTACCATTATTCATCAAAATTAACATGAAACAACAACCATAACCTTTATTAACTACTATGGCCGAAAGCTCTAATCATTCCCAAAATAAAAAATTCAACACGGGTTACAAAAAGAACTTGGTATCTAACTCAAGATTAACCAAAATTTCAAGAATTGACATAAACTTCTTACCTTAATGTAGACCTAAGATGACCGAATGGCTTTTCTCCCTTCTTCCTCTTTACATTCGGCGAAGAAGAACAAAGATGAAGCTTTGTTTTCATCACCCATTTTCTTTATTTTTTTATTCCTTTATTTTATATAAAGTATAAAACCATTTAATTAAAAATTAATACATATTTTAATATAAAGTCATCATCATGGCCGGCGACTATTAACAAAAAGGGGTATTTGACATGCAAGTCCAAGTTTGTTTTTTATAACATGCATTAATGGACCACTTTTAAAATTATCTATCACATTTCATAATTGTCTCACATAAGTCCTATTAAATAAATTCACATTCAAATGAATAAATTAAAGATTGGAACTTTCACACATGCATGTTCACGCACAATAAGCATAGAAAATAACGATTAATTATTTTTATGACTCGATTTTGTGGTCCCGAAACCACTTTCCGACTAGGGTCAATTTAGGGCTGTCACATGAATTCCCAATTGAACCGTAGGAATAGATTAGGATACGAATGATATGTCATTAGGGGTTATGTGATTTGGGTGCTAGTCCGTACATCCTATCGGTGGCTGAGTTATCTAGCATGTGTTCCGAATTCTCGTCAGCTTGTGTGAGCAGCACTGTGTAGCTTTGTCATGACCATCAGCTTGTGTGAGCAGACCTGTTGATAGCTCTAGAGTGGGCATTATATGTGATATGAGATTGAGATAGCTTCAGTTATGTATTTGGCACTTAGGGTGTGAGATTCCTGAGTATTCGATTGTATTCCAAATGGTTCAATGGGTATATTAGAGATATGGATGAGTATGAGATTGATACGAGATGGTACAGGTATGTACTTGAAAAGTACTAGCATTGAATCGAAGAAATTGTGAAATTCATATCTAACCTTGTGAGTGAATTTGTGATAGGTTTGTGTATCAATATGAATTATATCATGATATGATAAATTGCTTAATTTGTGTGTGTATGGTAAGATGAGTTTATTATTATACGAGCTTACTAAGCTTTATTGCTTACTTTGTTTACTTTTCCATGTTTTATAGTGAATTTCAAAGTTAGCTCGGATTTGGGAATCGTTGGAGACCTCATCACACTATCAAGCTATCACTTTGGTACTTTTGAATCTATGTATTGTGGATATATGGCATGTATAGGAGTTTGGTCATTTTGGTATATGTTAGTAATGAATTTAGCCATTTGAGTTGGCTTATAAATGTTAAGTGTTTGGTTTTGTATATAGCCATGAGAGTTGGTTTATTTTGGCATATTTGGTGATGTATATATATGTGCATATGGCTTTTGTTATGTGTTTGATGATGGACATGTGATGCTTATTGATAATTGGCAATTAGGGATACTAAATGGTTGAGATTTGAATTTAGTATGTTTATGAATTTTAGGTAAAATAATGCATATTTGAAAGAGACCATATTGATGATGTAAGAATGTGAATTTTTGGTATGTGATTGAATGGTATATTGTGGTATTTGTGTGCCTTGCAATTGTTGTTATTGAAATGGTATGAATTATGCTTGGTTGAGGTTGGTTGAATGCCTATTTATGCCATATTATGTGCCAATTGTTTTGGTGTAGGTGTGTGCTTTTTGGGTGAGCAAAATGGCTTGGTAAATAGCCTATTTTTGTCCACACGAGTAGAGTCACGGGCGTGTCTCTCAGAAGTGTGTGACACACAGTCAGGTGAAACGGCCGTGTGTCCCCTGGTGTTTAATTACAATACAAGTCAGTATGCTCCACACGGCCCAACACACGAGTATGTGTCTTGGCCATGTGGCATAAGTCAGTATACCCTACAGGTTTGGCACGGCCTAACATACGGCCTGGCACACGGGCATGTGAGATCGTTTTGTAGAGTACACGGGTTGGTCACACAGGCTTGTGGTTGCCCGTGTGACCCAAGTCTGAGAGTTACACGGGGTTGGACACAGGCTGGGACACGGCCATGTGATCCAATTTCAAATATCCACATGGCCTGTGACACGGGCTTGTCTTTGGCCATGTGAGACACATGGTCGGGCCACACGGGTGTGTGTCCCCTGTATTTTGTAAAATTTTCTAAGTTTTCCAGAAATTTCATAAGTTATCAGTTTAGTCTCGAACCACCCCGAATACATGTTTTGGGCCTCGTAGGCTCACATTAGGAGCAATGTGAATGATTTTGAATTATGTTTATTTGAAATTTGGAAATGTATGTGAAATGTATGGTTATTTGCAAAATAAGTTCAGTAATGTTTGGTAACCCTATTCCGGCATTGAATACGGTTGAGGGGTGTTACATCCAAATTGCACCTAACACATGCATATTCAAGCTAGATCATTATAGTATTTAACCATACAACCAATATGCCAAAAAGGTACCTCAATCACAACAATCAAACTTGATTATACATTTGCTAAGTTTAGCCATAAATCAACTAACCATTTGAACTAATTCTATACCAACATTTACCACAATATTTACATACCAATCTTACTCAAATATACCAATTTGACCATTCAACAACTATCATCACTAAACCTTAGTAAACTTGGCCATATGCCAACCACATCCAATTATACCAAATTAGTCATTTATCTACTCAATACTCACTATCTATTTCCATATCAAACCATACCTTATTGACAACATCCCAACATATCAAAACATCATTTCATAGCATGCATATTTATTCATCTTTCCAACTACCATCATTTAAGCACCAAAATACCAAAATAGCAACCATTAAAAGACCATACATACATGTTAACATAACCACCTAAATGAAATAAAACAACCATTTCCAAATAGTACCAATCAACCGACATTTATATACCATATTTACATCATGCACATCTAGTTAAAAACCTTTCCAAAATAAATTATATTTTGACCATGCTGATATCAATTTATCATATACTATTTTGGCCATTTAAAGATGCATTAACATATACCAATTTTGGTCATTTCAAAACATGCATCAATTTGACCATATTAACAACCACCAACAAGACATCAATAGTACTTTAAGTACCTCAAATCCAAGGCAACTTTTCATGCTATAATCATCAACCAAAATGACATCTACATGCCAAACTCATCAATTAAACATTAAACATTAAACATAGTCCACCTATACATGCCATTATAACCATTACCAAAGCATCAAAATCTACTGATATAATCGTTGGATAGTGTAATAGATCTCCGACGAGCTTCCAACACAATTGAGCTTCCGATAATTTGAAAAGTAAAGGAAAAAAAAAACTACGTAAGAAATGAATGCTTAGTAAGCTCGTATAAACCTTAAGCATAATATTACATTTCAATAATGAAATTTTATAGCTTAAATACAAGCCTATACCAATGCCTCAATATTTATCCAACCATAATTATCAACTCACAATTGAATAAGTTCATTAATGTCACATAATTATTAACCATTCATAACATGATAGGATTTCATGAGACATAATATATAATCACCAACCTTTCTATAAGATTATATATCTTTCTATTTACTTTGATTTCATTCCATTCCTAATTCTTATCATTAGCCTAAACAACATTATCGATTCCCGACTTAGTGTATTTATCCATGATATAGGTATATTCATCCATAGCATAAGCAATTTTCTCACATATAAATACATCATTTATCACATTAAACCTTTTATAACATCATGATACATCCCAATTATGTACTTACTATTTCATTTCCTTTTCTTACCTATTTCATATGCATAGTATGAGTGTAATTATAAACATCAATAATATCCGCAAGCTTGGCATAAGCCTAAGCACATCAACAACACATATTAGTTCATTTAAACATGATTCATATGAAGTTGACATGGATAACAATTATAATTGAGCATGATTTAATTGGATTTATCATCCATCTCATAACATACCATGTTTTCCATGTATCACCATTTCAGTGAGTTTCAGACATACATATCTTAATTCATATTGAACACTTACCATTTAATTTGCATAACACATAAGACATAAACATAGCATTAATCATAGGCACAAGTTAGTGATTAAACAGATAATAGCTATATCATCACTTGGTAAGATATGGTACATAAACATAGCATCACTTAAATCATACTTTTCATAATCATGAATGCTCTTACTTTGATCATCGATACATCATACCTTTCTATAATTTTCGTAGTGAAATAAATTAGAACCCTTACCCGTTCATCCCTTTTCATGCCCATTGAACCACTTAGAATAGTATCGGATACGCGGGAAAGCTCACACAAAGTATGCTAAACATATAGTCATAGCTCATACAAGCTGTAAAATAAGTCTACTCACACAAGTTGTCGGTTAGAATGTAAGCTACACGATGCTGCTCACACAAGTTTTTGAGTATCCACAACTAATGTCGGACCTCAGCTGTCTATAGGACATTCAAGATCAGCACCCAAAACATGGTAACCTTGGTCTGCTCACACAAGCTGTCAAGTATCCGCAACACATGCCGAAACTTAGCCATCGGTACAACATTCAAGACTAGCACCCAAAACATCGTAACCCTAATGGCATGTCATTTGTATCCTATATATTCCTAAGATTCAAATGGGTCTCGAAAATCGTCGTACGTCATTGAATTTTCATCGTTTCTTGACAAGATAAATTGCATAATAACATGTATATAATGATTCAATCACAATAGAATCACATACTAACATTCAATTTAATCAACATTATACAGAATTCAGTTCATACGAACTTACCTGGTTAAATTACAGAAATGATAAAGAATAGGGCCATTTTGGTAATTTTTCATTCTATTCGATTTTCCACTCGATCTTGATCTAGATTAATAATGTCATTCAGACTATTAATTTAGATAGTAAAAAAATGTATTTTATGCAATTCAGTAATTTTTTTTTTTACAAAATTACCCTTAAAGTTTTACTTTTATTCAATTTAGTCCCTCAGCCCAAAACATGCAAATTAACCATTTTTAATGCCAATTTATAATAGTAGAATATTCATGGCACCCATATCAACCCATTTTTGCAACAATTTCACATCAAATCCTTGACATTTTACTATTTTAACAATTTAGTACCTAATCAGAAAATTCATCAAAAATTACTTAATAAAATACTTTTAGATAATAAATAGCATCTCAAATTCATCATGTAACATAAAAAACCATAAGGTTCATCAATGGAAACATTCAAAATATTTTACAGTTTCAAATTGAAGGTACGAGCTAGCTGGATCTAGTTGCAACGATCTCAAAAACATAAAAATTAAAAGAAATAGATGAAAAATGGCTTACCATGCAAAGATATAGCCATAGCCTGTAATTCGGTGGTGGACAAGCCAAATGAAGAAGAAAACTTTATGTTTTCTTATTATTATTATATTTTTAACCTTTATTCTTTATTTTAATAATACAATTACTTATAAAACTTATAAAATTAAAAGAAATTAAAAATTAAACCGTCCACCTTCTTAAGAATGGGTAATTTACCCATTAAGGCCATCTGATTATGATTCATTAATCAATTAACACCTTTAAAATAATAGGATTGACTTTTTCAACTTTTACGATTTACTCCTTTTTGCTTAATTAACTATTAAAACATTAAAATTTTTCAACGAAACTTTAATACCACCTTAATTAAACTCCATAAATATTTATAAAAATATTTATGGCTTGGTTTATAGAAATCAGTGGAACGATGAAAATGTGCAAGTGTACACAATCGCAACAAGAAATAAAGTGACAAGTAAATGTTGAGTTATCGTACCCACAGGGACTGTGAAAAGAATTATTTACGAATGCAATTAAAAACACTTTGGTGAAGAAAAATATTTTGATTTGAGGAGGTGATTAAAAACTAAGATTTTTAACTAAGTAAAATAAATAAAAAGAAAATAAAAGTTCCAATGCACGATTTCAAAATATTATTTTAATCAAGATGACATAATTGTGCTAGATTAATTACATTTCTTAACTTAGAATTATTAAACTCATGTTTATGTTGTTAGGAATAAAGACACGGCAACTCGGTAATTTGCTAACTTATGAACATACTTACCTACCAAAATCCATTTATCTCTTAACTATATATCTATGTCAATTCAACCGATTAAACAAATTTTAATAAGCAAATGTGTTAATGCACATACATACTTGTGAAATTAAAATAATCTCTTTTACATATCTCTATGCCAATTCAAACAACTAATTCAATCTCATAAGCACATAAAAGATTATGTGAGGTAACAATGTATTTCTACCTTGAAACTGTTTAATCACAATAATCTTGCAAGTTATGCAAGGCTAATGTATCGTTAGATACCGTTGCTAATTTAACCCTCGGCTACCTTAGATGATTAAACATGCACTGTTAAGTATCATGTCAATTAATTACAATTTCAATCCGGTTAAATAATTAATTCATTAGTCACCTTACAATTGTAATGCAAGAATAACTAGTCATGGTTTTACTTAATCAAACGTCTTACCAAGGCCTATAACAACACAAACACAATTTTAATAAATTAAGTAGACAAAATGCAATCAACCTAACACAAATTAAATTTAAGCCATATTAATTAAATTAAACATATCAACATCAAAAATATTCATAGACATGTTCATCATAACAACAACAAAATTAAAAGGATAGGGAAAAAGAATCAAATCCGGTGTTTTCTCTATGGCTTGACTAGTTTGCTCCACTCTTCCTTCTCTGCTTATTCTTGTCGAACAGAGGCTTCTACGAACACTAGAATGCTGCTCCAAATGGTGGTTGATTGAATCTTTTTCAAGAGGTGAAATCGACAAGGGAATAGGGGAAGAAAGTGAAGAACAATGGAAGGGAATAAAGAGAGAAAAATGAGAGAGAAGTGAAGAGATGAGAAGAGTTGAGATGTGTTTGAAGTGAGCAGCCAAGGGGTTATTTATAGGTTGATAAGGCAGCTAAAAATAGCCAAAATCAGTAGCCAAAGAGTCCCCCCAAGGCCAGCCACGCATGTGGCATGTTTGAAGATTTCAAACATGCTATTTTTAGGTAGGGGCAAATCATGAGCACATAAATAGTAGAGGGGTTTGAATGCAAATTGAAGGAGCCTTCAATTGTCATTTTGCAAGCCAAATAATCAGCCAAACAAGCTGATTGGGTCAGCATGTGGGACGGTTTTGGCTGCCCAGTGCTCGGTTGGATCGATTTTCTCGGTTCAACTCAACTGGGCCCCTTTTCATAATTAATTAACACTAATTTATTTAAGCCAAATTAAATTGGAATAAAATTAAAATTAATTATATTATGAATTGATACACATGATTTGGACCATCTTAGGCTGAAAAATTAATTCGCCTTGACGCTTCAAAATTGCTTCTCAGTTTTGCGCTTCTAGCAGTGTCTACCAAGTCGTTTTTTGCCATTTGTACGAATCTGTCAAAAATGATCAAAATTAATAGAAATTTATTATAAAGTTAATTAAAATTAAAAATGTTAATAATTTAAGTACAATTTAATTATTTTTTAATAATTATATATTTTTCGACAAGAATTTTACCAAAACTGCATGAATTTGAGTTAAAAGGGGCATAAAAAAGTGTGTATATTTTCGTGTGTCCACATCCCAAAACTTAATTCATTGCCCGTCCCGAGTAATGCACAAATTGAAGATTTCCTTCAAAGCGACGTTCTTCCCAGAATTATGAATTTGATGTATCGATGCTCAAGAGCAAGAATTTTGAGATTTACGCTACTTAAGTATACATATCATTCAAATTAATATCGATCATTCTTATGATAGAAAAAAATATACTAAATGCTTCCTGATAAAGACATGTAAAATCCCTACCAATTTGATTTTATTCCCTTATTCAAGATTAAGCTGCAATTATTAAGTTTACCTTATGCCTTCTTATGTTGAACATAGCAATTTCTCTCCACTAATGTAGGAAGTATAGAAACTTGAATCAATAGGTCTTCAAAAAGGTTGTAACGTGGCTAGGCTAAGGGTAGGTAAAAGATAGATAAATTTAGGCTAAATGTAACGCCCCAAAATTTATATATTTTTTTCTGTGTATTTATGACACACAATTGTGTATCGGCTTCAGTGGTTAAATGTTCTGGGAAGTGTCTGAGAGGTCCCAAGTTCAAGCCTTAGTTTGGGAAAATTTTTTATTTTAAAAAAAATAAATAAATAAACCCCTATCTCAAATCAATAGGCTTATAAATAAATGTTGGAAAAATATGTCAGACTGGGCCTGCTGGTCCGGTGGTTAAATGGGGAGCAAAGGAGCAAGAGGTCTGGAGTTCAAACCCCTACTTGTGTAAATGGGATTTATTTTTACTGCTTGTGCCTATGAGTGTTGTAGTTTGACCAAAGTTCTGAGTGTTTAAGGAGTGTGGGGATGTTGTGGCCGATTTTTAAGAGGATAATGAGGGGAATTTTGATAGCTGTGGGATTGGTGGAGGAAAATAAGGAATTTGAGTGTAGTGGAAAAGTGGACGGTTTATGGAGGGATAGTAGGAGAGTTTTGAGGAGTGGATCAAGGGAAGTGATCAGTAGTTGTGCCAAAACTGGTTCCTTTCCCAAAATTCAGCTTTAGCTTTTGTTTCCTCTCAATTTTCTGTCAACTGTTCTTCTTCCTCTGTTGAATATTGCTTGTGAACTTCTGATACTTCTTTTTGTTCTTTTTCGGCTTTGCACACTTCCCTACCCATCTTTTCTCTTCTTCTTCTTCTTGATGTCACCTAGTTTCTGTTCCTATTGGTTGCTACTGAATTTTTGATTCTTAGGCTGATTCTTTCTCTTTTCATCCCTCCCCCTTCATATTGCCGATTCTTATCTCCTTCACTCTGTCATTCTGTTTTTCTATCGTTGATTGTTCTCGTGGTTCGGTCCTCGTCACTATTCTGGTAAGTGAAAATTTGAGACTTTGATTTGTGCCTAATTAAAATACTGATCGGATGTTACTGTTGTCTTGACAGCAATGAATCATTTTGATTGAGGTCCTTCTTCTATGGAGATTTAGCATATTCGTTCGAAGTTTCAAGGTAGGTATTGTGTGTTTGAGATGGAAGTATATTCGGTTTTGTGATGTTGTGCTTTAATGAGTTAAGACCAACGATTAAAGTGAATGATCAATTTTAGGAACTACTGAGCTCGGAAGTGTTTGTTGCAAAACCATAACAGGTGTGTAAACACAACTCTGAAATAAAAAATCGGCAAAAAGTAGAAAAATATGATTGTCAACGCCACACGAGCGTACAACCGCCCGTGTGGTAGGCCATGTGACCGAACATGGGCGTGTGATCGATGAGATTGGCCGTGTGCGATACACGAGCCAGACCAAATTGGGCATGTAGGCCATACGAGCGTTTGGGCCCACACAGGTGAACCACACAAGTGTGTGGGATTATTGGGCCAGGCTGTGTGATCAACATGACCAAGGCCATTTTAGGCCGTGTGGGCCACACGGGTGTGTGGGCCCATACGGGTAAACATTATGGGCTTGTAGGTCTATTTTCACTATTTGATTGCTAAGGTTGCACATGTTGCCCGAGTCGACTGTAGACCTACTGTAGGATCAGTAAGCTTACTTAGACCCCTAATTGACTGAAAGGACTGTGTGACTGATACGATTATGCATGTTATTAAGCATGATGATGTTCCACTGATTTGATGCTACATGCGCTGATTTTATGTGTGATATTATGTTTTAGCATGCCATATATGTATATTGCATTGGGGTGGGGTTACATTGTTTGGAGGAAGTGTACTGAAAGGCCTCGAGCCTAAATTACTGGCAGCTCAGCTGCAAACTACTATCTAGTGCCGCATTTGGTACTTTTTGGAGTGTAAGGATGGGTGGGTTGATTATATACCCACATGGAGTGTAGGGTTGGATGAAGTTGGAGTGTAGAGGCTGGTTGGGTAGGATTTGATACTGTATATCTATTACTGTACAGAATATTGATACTGTGATGGGCCAAGGCCCAAATGCATGACTGCTTATGTATTGTAAAGGGCTAAGGCCTTAGCTGAAACTGAAACTGTTACTGAAATGGGCTTAGGCCCAGACTACGATTGCATTCTGACTACTTGTTTATATAAGGATTCAACACTGAGTTTTCGTAAACTCACCCCTTTTGTTTAATCTGTACAGGTAATCCCCAAGCATAGGTGGGTCGGTGCAACAGAGGACTCAATGGTGGCTACATGTCTTCTATTACTCTGTTTTGTTACTTATTTATGATTTTACTATTAATTGGGGTTATTTTGTTCCAATTTAATTTGGGTTAAGTAAATTATTGTTAATTAATTATGAAAAGGGGCCCAGTTGAGCTGAACTGAGAAAACCAATCAAATCGGGCACTGGGCAGCCCAAAACTGTCCCACATGCTAACCCAATTAGCTTGTTTGGCTGATTATTTGGCTTTCAAAATGGCCTTTGAAGACTCCATCAATTTTCATTCAAACCTTTCCACTATTCATGTGTTCAAGATTTGCCCCTACCTAAAAATAACATGTTGGAAATCTTGAAACAATCCACATGTGTGGCCGGCCATGGGGGAGTCTTTGGCTACTGATTTTGGCTATTTTTAGTAGCCTTATCAACCTATAAATCCCCCCTTTGGCTGCTCACTATAAACACATCTCAACTCTTCTCATCTTTTCTCTTCTCTCTCATTTTTCTCTCTTCATTCCCTTCCATTGTTCTTCACTTTCTTCCCCTATTCCCTTGTTGATTTCACCTCTTGAAAAAGAGTAATCAACCACCATTTGGAGCAAAATTCAAGTGTTCATAAAAGCCTCGGTTCGACAAGAACAAGTGTAGAAGGAGGAATGGAGCAAACTAGTCAAGCCATGGTGAAAACACCAAATTTGATTCTTATTCCCTATCTTTTTAATTTTGTTGTTGTTATGATGAACATGTCTATGAATATTTGTGATGTTGATATGTTTAATTTGATTAATATGGCTTAAATTTAATTTGTGTTATGTTGATTGCATTTCATCTACTTAATTTATTAAAATTGTGTTTGTGTTGTTATAGGCCTTGGTAAGATGTTTGATTAAGTAAAACCATGACTAAGTTATTCTTGCATTACAATTGTAAGGTGACTAATGAATTAATTATTTAAACAGATTGAAATTGTAATTAATTGACACGATACTTAACTAGTGCATGTTTAATCATCTAAGGTAGCCAAGGGTTAAATTAGCAACGGTATCTAACGATACATTAGCCTTGGATAACTTACAAGATTATTGTGATTAAATTGTTTCAAGGTAGAAATACATTGTTACCTCACGTAATCTTTTATGTGCTTATGAGATTGAATTAATTGTTTGAATTGGCATAGAGATATGTACAAGAGATTATTTTAATTTCATAAGTATGTATATGCATTAACACATTTGCTTATTAAAATTTGTTTAATCGGTTGAATTGATGTAGAGATATAGTCAAAAGATAAATGGATTTTGGTAGGTAAGTATGTTCATAAGTTAGCAAATTATCGAGTTGCAGTGAATTTATTCGTCACAACATTAACATGAGTTTAATAATTCTAAGTTAAAAAATGTAATTAATCTATCAGAATTATGTCATCTTGGTAAAATCATCTTTTGAAATCGTGCATTGGAACTTTTATTTTCTTTTTATTTATTTTACTTAGTTAAAAATATTAGTTTTTAATCACCTCCTCAAATCAAAATATTTTTCTTCACGAAAGTGTTTTTAATTGGATTCATAAATAATTCTTTTCATAGTCTCTGTGGTATGATAACTCGACATTTACTTTTCACTTTATTACTTGTTGCGATTGTGTACACTTGCACATTTTTGTTGTTCCAAGTTTTTGGTATCGTTGCCGGGGACTATTTTAAAAGACATTATTTGTTAAATTGTTAATTTTGTATTTTGGTCTATTTTTTTCTGTTAAATTTTAATTCTATTTTTTTGTGTTTGTTTCAGGTGTTTATGAGTATTGATCAAATTATTGACTTACTCTCCATAAACCCTGAAATTGAAAGGACTTTTTGAAAAAGGAGAAAATAAGCAAACCAAAGAAGGACCAAATATATGAATTTTGAAAATCCAAACTAAAATCTAGGAGGAACATTCGCTTATAATACTCACAATCCGATCATTGTTGCCGATGATAGAAATTGTGCCATTCAAAAATATGCCAATCCTCTATTCAACGAGTTCAATTCGAGTATTAGGAGACTCAAAATCGAGGTACAACAATTCGAGCTGAAGAGGTCATGTTCCAAATGTTGCAAAATATAGGCAATTTTGTAGGATTCCTACTGAAGATCCACATCTTCATCTTCGGCTATTCCTGGAAGTGAGTGACTCATTTAAACTAGCCGGGGTGACTGAGGACACCTTGAGACTAAGATTATTTCCATTCTTCTTAAGAGATAGAGCACGAGCGTGGTTGAACTCTCGATCGTCTGGTTCCATAACTACATGGCAAGAGTTAGTTGAACATTTCTTAATGAAATATTTCCCTACATCTTTAACCGCCAAGGTCCAAAATGAAATCACTTCATTTTAGCAACTTGATGAAGAATCTGTATACAAGGCATGAGAGCTGTTGAAGGAGTTATTATGAAAGTGCCTTTATCTCGGCATTCCTTGTTGCGTTTAAATAGAGACTTTCTATATTGGTCTTAATATTCATACTAGAATGATGGTGGATGTTTTGGCAAATGTAGCCCTTCTTTATAAGTCTTAAAACGATGCTTAAGAGATTATTGAAAGAATTGCCAGCAATAAGTATTAGTGGCCAACCAACCGAGCAGCCTCAGAAAGACGAGCAGCAGGAGTACATGAAACGGACACACTTGCTTATTTGGCAGCCCATCTATCCTCTATGTCTTCTATGCTTAAGAACATAATTGTTAATGATTTCAATGGTAATCTGTCAGGTTAGCAGCCAAACCAGTTCAAGAATATTTCTTGTTGTAACACCCCTATCCCGTAACTGTCACCGAAATAGGTAAGGGCCATTACCAGAAAGACAGAACATTACAGACCAATACAGAATCATAGATATCACATAATATTAATTAATAAGCAAATCAACAATTCATCTCTTACGGAGGTCTCCAAGACCTAAGACATACTTTTAGAAAAGGTCGGGACTAAATCGAACACATTTAAAATTTTTAGAACTTAGAAAATTTTTTCAATTCTGTTGAGGTCACACGCCCGTGTGACCAGGCCGTGCCAAAACAGAGTATATATACTAAATTTTACACACGGCCAACAGACACGCCCGTGTGGATGGCCATGTGAAACTTAGCTAGCTACTGACTTAAGCCCACGACTATATGACACGCCCATGTGTCTTAACCGTGTGACTTTAAGAGGTTACTACTTTGCATACACGGCCATAAGGCACACCCGTGTTCCCTGACCGTGTGGCACAATGCAGGCTTGGTTTAAGCCAACTTGCCACCCCTTTTTGGGTCATTTCTACAAGCAATATTAAACAACATTTATACTAAAAATTTTAGCCAATACAATGCTCAAAACATGCTTCATTATAACTAAATCATCATCATTCAATAACCTATTCAAATCCATATCAAAACACATTAAAAATCCTATTACAACAACATGCCAAAATGCTCATTTCATAGCTCACTTGTGGTACCTTCTAACTCATGCTTAAACTTACCATTTATTTTCAACTTGGCATATTTCAAAATGACCACCACATACAAGGCCATATAACCATTACAAGTATACACAATTTGGCATCACAAACCATTTACCAAAACTAAGCACAAATATACTATTTGCTAGCCAACTCTCATGGCATAACATATGTAACATCCCGAAATAGGGCCTAAACGGAACAGTGGTTGTGAAACCATAAATCTGAGGTAGAAAATTTTATTTTATTATTATTTTGAGGTTCATGATATGATTTCATGATTGTGTGAAAATTTCGTGATGAAATTCTATGCATAAAGTGCTTAAGTTGAGATTAGGGACTAAATCGAATAATTTGCAAAACTTGCATTCTAGAAGTTTTTAGTATGAAATTGCTTTGGAATATTAATTAGGAGGGTTTAAATAACAATTTGACCAATTTCTAAGTTCATGGACAAAATAGGACATGGATGGAATTTTTGAAAGTTTAATAAGGAAGGGCATTTTGGTCATTTGGATATTAAATGAAATAAAAAGGGAAAAATAACACAAAATTCATCATCTTCTTCCTTACACGAAATTTCAATGGTTCTCCATATCTAGGGTTTCCAAGCTCCATAGTAAGTGATTCCAAGCCCCGTTTTTAATGTTCTTTACGTTTTTGGAGTCCCGGTAGCTCGATAAAGCTTATGCTAGCAATAATTTAAGTTAGGGTTCATATTTGGAAAAATACCCATAAGTGAAAAGTGTTTATTTTGATGTTTTATGATATAATATCAGGTCTTAGATTATGTTAGACAACTTGTGCTACTCGGTTTTAGGTAAAAACGAGTAAAATGGCTTAATCGGTAAAAATACCTAATAGTCATAAGTATATGTTAGAGTGAGAATTTGATTTTGCTATAAAAGGGAAAAACGATCAGCATGCCATAAAACATAAGAAAATAGGATGAAGTTTAATTTACGAGATTTGGGGAAAAAGTGTAAATATGCAAAAGTTTAGGGGCAAAAATATAATTTTTCCAAAATTCGAGTAAAGGAATGTTTTGATAAATGCGAATATTAAATAAGTTAAATTTGCTATTATAGATCAAGAAGAGCTAAATTCGGGAGTAGATCGGGGAAAAGAAAAAGTAAAGGACTAAATTGTAAAGTTTAGTCACATTTTGTATCGAGGTAAGTTTCTGATGAAATAAATGCAATATTCTTTTATTTTACATTATTATTGTCAATTTCCAGCATTTATATACTTATTTTATGAGAATATTTAAAGTCGAATTAAAGGCGAAGTGATAGAGAAAAAGTATTAGGAAGCCCCGTTTGAACCTTAAGAATGTTAGGATATTAGGGTTGACAGGACAGGACAGGACAGAAATGAGCCATGTAAGTCCATATCAGATATATGGCTTTGGAGACAGGAATGAGCTATGTAAGCCCATATTAGATATATATATGGCATTGGAGACAGGAATAATTCATGTAAGTCCATGTCGAAGACTTGGCATTGGCAGGATATTGATAGATAGGAACGACCCTAGTATCGTTAGTATTCCGAGTGGTTCAAAGGGTCATTGTACATGTTAAATTACAGTGAATTATCAGAAAAAGGGAAGGTAGATTATATTTATGAATAGTGAAAGGTCAGATAAGAAAGAAGGTAAGTGAGTGAAGAAGAAGGTAGAAAATGAGAAGTAAAGAAAGTTTATGAGGCTAGGTGACATTATGTATAATTATTCATTATGTTGAATGTTGTAATTTATTTGCTTGTAAGCTTACTAAGCCTAGTAATTTCTCTCTTTATTTTCTTTTTCTTATAGTTTTTATCAAGCCACTCGGGGATCGAAGGAAACGTCGGAGACCCGATCACACTATCGAAGGAATCACATTGGTATAGTTAGACATTTCATTTTGTGTATGGCATGTATAGGAACTTGGTTTCTTTTGATATGATATGATCAATGAATGATGTGTAAATACTTGCTAATGATTAGCTAATAGAATGGCTGATGATATACATGTTTAATAGTATGTATGATTAAGTAGTAACTATCACATGAAAACTATGAAAAATGTGAAAGTAACTTAAAAAAGGATTCAAGTATCAGAAATAACGTGACTTTGAAAAATCACTAAAAATCGTATAGTTATGGTTTGATGGTGAATAATATATGAAATTAAATATCATTGTTTCTATTTTCATATGGAATAAGAAAAACAGGTAAAGTTTTTGTATTTTATAAGATATCTAAGTTTTAGTGAAATAGGGCCAGAGCAATTTCTGGATCCCCTGTTCCAACTTTGGAAATTCACCATAAATTTTACAAAAATAATTAGGTGGTGTACTTTATATTTTTAGAATCCTTATTGAATCTAGTTTTAATAAAAACAAACATTATAGTCATATGAATTGTTCACAGGGAGAAAACTGGTTCGGAGTAAGTAGAGGTCAGTGCAGTCAAATTCTGAAATAGGGGTACCTTTAACTAATAAACTGTACTAATTGGCTAAGTCAAAAATTCTATAAAAAAATTAGTAGATAGATATATGAGTATAGTTTTAGGAAAAATTTACAGATCTTAATTTTGAGTTTTGAAACTCGATAAATGAATTTTTAACCAACCATGATGCAGAAAAATAGTTTATTTCGAAAATTAAAATAAGTGGTTTAGAGTTGTTTAAAAGGTAAGATAAGTTTAGTAGCACCTCAAGCTTGACTCCGGTGACGGTTTCGGGCCTGGGGGCGTTACAACATTTATACATATCAAAGCTTAAATACATATACATTCTAGCCTATACAAGCCAAACCTAAAAATATTTACACTTTCAAAAGTACCAAAATGAGTTCGATAACTGTAAAACAGACATAAATTACACAGAGTAAGCTACAAAGAGCTTAGTAAGCCAAATACAACTAGTCTAGCTTTTAAAGCATATAAAGTAAAAGTCAATAGCAAGAATTCACAACCATTTCACAGAGTAATTCATGAGCCTAACCATGCTCATTTGCTTGTATACATGTCATGTTTCATTTCCATGATTTCGTACATACTTCGCATTCATTATTTCATAGAAACAGAGTCTTTCATATATAGAAATTTAGTACGATACAAACGTACCTGTATAGATTATACATTTCATATATTCATTCCCATATCTCATACTCTATCATCAGATGGATCAGAAAAGAGACAGATACTCAATAACAGGTACAATGCCGACGTCCCAGACGTGGTCTTACATGTAATTCAGTATCAATGCCTCTGTCCCAGATAGGGTCTTACACGAAATCAGATATGATGTTGATGTCCCAGACATGGTCTTACACGTAAATCTCAAATCGAGGCCTGTGTTCCAGACACGGTCTTACATGATATCTTAGATCGATGTCAACGTTCCTTTAGAAACATACAGAGCTTTTCAGATACTAGCATATTATCGGAATTTACCCGGAATTCATTCATCAGGCTCTCACAGTCGTCCAATACAGATTATAAAACTAGTATATACAACATTCAATCAATTTAACACGTAATCATATTTTGACTTACCTCGTACGGATTTCGGACGGAAACGAGTCGACTATTCAACTATTTTGGACTTCCCTTGATTTAAGTCCGATTTTCTTTGTTCTTGATCTAATATAATTCAAATTCAACCATTGAATCATTCATTTCATTCCAAATAATCCATGAACACATATTTGGGGCATTTTTCATTTTAGCCCTTACATTTTCACACTCTGACAATTTAGTCCATTTTTCACAAAATTACAAATACGCAAAATTCACCAAGACTATAGCTTGTTTGAATAAACATAGCTTCCATACAAGCCCAAATAACATATTTAATTTACAATTTAGTCCTTCAAAACCTCATTTTCACAAATTAGCCAAAACAACTCTATTCCATCAAAAATTCAAAAACAAAGCATGATAATCTCACATATATCTTTCATAATCCATATAAAAACATTACAAAGCTCATATAATCATTAATGGCACATTTCATAATCTTCAACAGAAATAGAAATTCAGACATGGGTTTTGAAGAACACGAAGGAACGATCATAGAAACATAGAAATTATCAAAAACAGACGAAAATTCATACCTTAATCAAGGATTAAGCTAGCCGAAACCTAAAATGGCTTTCTTCTTTTTATTTTCTTGATATAATTGGCTATGTGAATGATAATAATGGCCAATTTCATGTTTTTATTTTATTAAACAATGTTTATTAAACCTTTTACTAAAATACCCTTGCATTAAACATTAATAAACCATTTACTAATGTCCAACAAAGTCATTTAATACATTACATGGTCAAATAACCACATAAGGACCTATTAGTCCAAAGCCATTTCAAATACATACATTAAACATGTAACATGCTAATTTCACGTTTTATGCAATTAAATCCTTTTTCAATATTCAGTACAGAAACAGACAAATTAAATCACAGAAATTTCACAGATGCAAATCCACATATCACAGACACAGAAAATAATATTAAAATATTTTTTGGGCTCAGATTTATGGTCCCGAAACCACTATTTTGACTAGGTTCTAAATCGGGCTATTACACTTTTGAATACAATGAAGATGGCTATTTCTTTGAAAATTGCCCATCGAATCAATGGTCAAATTATTACATGGAAAATCAGAATTAGAATGGTCCGCAATCAATTTTTTACAACTCTTCATGGTAGAATCATCCAATTTCTCCATGGAGTGATCAATGGGTGAACCATAGCGACTCTGTCATGCCATTTCAACCAAATTATCCGTCAAAATATTCTCAACAAGTTCAAAAATCCCCACCAACTAAATCTTCAAGTGATCTTGAGAATCTGCTGAAGGCATACACAGTGAAGAATGATACTACTTTAAGAAATTTGGAGAATCAAATGGGTCAACTAACCAATGAACTTCAAAATAAACCACAAGGTATTTGGCCAAGTGACATAGAAAATCCAAAAATTTTGGGCAAAGAACATTGCAAAGTAGTCTCTTTGTCAAGTGGAAAGACATTGGAGTCCAAGGTGGTTGAGGTTCAAGATGAACTGTTGTAGCTAAAGACAAAGAGGAAGTTCAACCAATTGTTGAAACTCTTGTATCACAGAAGTCAGATTCAGTGATCCTTGATGAGGTAAAGTCTAAACCAGTTAGTTCTAATTATCTAACACCCTTGTCAGATGCAAAAAATTTCCACAGA
Source organism: Gossypium anomalum (assembly GCA_025698475.1). Lineage (NCBI taxonomy): Eukaryota > Viridiplantae > Streptophyta > Magnoliopsida > Malvales > Malvaceae > Gossypium > Gossypium anomalum. The sequence goes on from CM046961.1 coordinate 46,305,281, forward strand.
AGAGTTGTCCGGTTAAAGCTAACATTCCACCATTGCCATATCCTCAACGATTCCAGAAGTAGTGACGAGATACTCAGTTGAAAGAAAATTTTGATGACAAAGTGACTTTTAATGACTTTGATGCTGCTAAATCCCCAGATGTAGTTGAAGACTGCTCTGCTATTTCCAAGATGGAATTGCTGGCTTCTACAAAGATAGAGCTCAATTCTGTAGATGATCCGTTAGAATGTATTCTGCTAGCGGATTTACCAAGTGATGATGAAGATGAGGTATGTTTGGCTTTGTTAGAAGCTAAAACGAAGGGATTCACTCAGGAAGTTCCACTAAAATCATTAGAGTTATTATCTCGGAAGTACACACAACCAAAAGTGTCGATTGAAGAGCTAGTCAAATTGGAACTGAAGACTTTGCCTTTTCATTTGAAATATGATTATTTGGGTTTATCTCCATTTTTACCTATCATGATTTCAGTTGAGTCCACCAAGAATGAAAAAGAAGAGTCATTTATTGTTTTGGAAAAGTACAAGAAGGGTTTTGGATGGATTATTGCATATATTCGAGTCACGGGTTGGATGATTTGTAGGAATTACAGGAAGTTAAAAAGGCCACTAGGAAAGATCATTCTAGGTTTTCTTTCCCTAAAAAGATGTTGGACAGATTTGATGGGAAAAAATATGATTTCTTCCTAGATGGTTCTAGTTAGTATGACAAATGGCCATTTGACACCACCATGGTCAATGACGATCTTGAATAAACTGGAGAGAGTTCTCTTCACTTTCTCTATCGTTATTTTATATTTTTACTTTTTTTTCTCATTTGAATAAAATGATAGACTTAGATAAAATTTTCTTTGGTTTATTGCATTAATTAAAACTCTGTCTAGGAGATTGGGACTTAAGCGGGACCATCCGTGTCCCCTCCAATTTTTCCTAGGAGTTTAATTTAATATAATTTTTCAAAAAAAAATATTTTTCTAAGTAAGCCAAAGAATTTAAGTATTTGTTTTGTTAAATAAAGGGTCAACTTTTAACCCAAGCACTAATTTCTTTGAGTTTTTTTTTTACTTTATTTTCAGTACAGGAGCTTAGGATCCAAAAAGGTGCTGCCATTGGGCTTAAGATACTACTAAGAAGGGAAATTTTCAACCTTTTCTGCACAAACCTATAGCCTTTACCTTGCTCTACCACCACTCCCAAGTAGCCCAAAAGTGCATCTCACTTAACCCTTTAATGTTGCAGCCTTAAACTCCCTAAATGTAACAACCCGTTTTAATCAAATCAGAACAGTGGTTTTGGGACCACAAATCCCAAGTTGAAATATTTATTTTATTATTATTTTATTTTTTATAGCATGATTTAATGATTGTGTGAAAGTTTCGTTTAGAAATTTTATTGTTTGATTAGTTAATTTGATGAAAAGGACTAAATCGCGTGAAGAATAAAACTTGTGTTCTATTAGCTAAAGGTGTTTAATAGCTATAGAACCTTAAATTTAAGGTCTTTAAGTGGTAATTAGACCATTATTATGATAGTGGATGATAATGGCATGGCGTAATTGAAATTTTGAGTTACTAATAAGGTTAAATATGTAATTAAGTAAGTAATGTTAATTAATTAAATAAAACACAATTTTCTTTCATTATCATATTCTTCCTAGCCGAATTTAACAAAAAAGAAAGCCATTTTAGGGCTTGAAGCATTCGGTCATCTCCTAGCTCAATTATCAAGAAAAGCATAATTCATATTTAGAACGGGGGGAAACTAAAGTTATCGATTAATCGACTTATTCGGTCATTTTCACATTCGAGGTAAGTTCACATGTGATAAATTTCATTATAAGTGTATTCTAAATGCTTTGATATTGTATAAATTATGAACATGAGATTTCGGATAAGTTCGACAAGGACTCGATGGTAATTCGATATTCGAAATCCTAGTTGAACCTTAGGAATAGTTTAGGATACTAGTGACATGTCATTAGGGGATAAATTGATTTGGCTTCGGGCCATGAATATCAACTGATTTGGCTTCGGGCCATGATATCGGTATTTTGAATATAAGTTACCTTGATTTGGCTTCGGGCCATGGTATAGGTACTTAGTGTACGAGACTCCTGAGTATTCGACTTCTGTTCCAAATGGTTCAACGGGTAAATGAATGATGAGTTTGGGAATGAAATTGGTACGAGATGGTACAGGTATGTATATAAATCATATTAGCTTTGAATCGAGAAAATGATGAAGAAAATATATTGTTTTGTAAATGAGTAATTGAAAGGTTTGGAAATTGATATGAATACATGTATTTATAATCAATTGTTGAATTATGTGTTTATAGTTATGATGAGTTTATTTAATACGAGCTTACTAAGCTATAAACTTACTTTGTTTATTTTTCTATGTTTTTATAGTGATTACAAAACTAGCTCAAATTCGGGGATCGTCGGAGTTCGCTTCACAATATCCACCTAACTCTTGGTATTTAAGAAATTTGGTATTTTAAGTATATGGCATGTATAAGGACTTTGGTCATTTTGGTTATGACTTGATAATGATTTTGGCCATATGAATTGGCATTGTAAATGTTCATGTTTTGGTATGTATATATAGCCATGAGTGATGGCTTATTTTGGTCTATTTTGATATTTTTAAATCAATTTTATGAATATATATGTTTATGTCTTGTTCAATGAGTTGGTTGATGGTTGTGGATGAATTTTGGATATTGGTTTGTTTGTGAAACTATGCTAAAAGATGCATATTTGTGAGAGTATAGTCAATTGAATGGTATATGTGAATTAGGTATGAAATTAGATGGCATATTGTGGTAGTTTATGATTTGCATTGATGGGTAGTGAAATGGTATGGGATATGCTTGATATGAGGTTGATTTAATGACTATTATGCCTTGTGCTGGTGCTTTTGAATGGTGGTGTAGATACATGTTTTTTGGGTGGCAAAATGGCTTGGTAATAGCCTATTTTTGTCCACACGGGTAGAGACATGTGCGTGTGTCTTAGCCGTGTGTGACACACGGTCATGTTACACGGCCGTTTGTCCCCTGGTGTTGAATTTGAAACCAAGTCAGTATGCGCCACACAGGCTCACACACGGGCGTGTGATTTGGCCGTGTGGCATAAGTCAGTATACCCTACAGGTTTGGCACAACCTAGCACACGGCCTGGTATTCTGGTGTGTATGGCAATTTTTAGGGCACACGGGCTAGCCACATGAGCGTATGTATTGGCCATATGACCCAAGTTAGAGAGTTACACGGGGTTAGACATGGGCTAGGACATGGCAATGTGCTCCCATTTCGAATGTCCACACGGGCTGTGACACGGACGTGTCTGTTGGCCATGTGAGACACACGACCTGGCCACACGGGTGTGTGTCCCCTATTTTTGAGAAAATTTCTTAAGTGTTCAAAAGTTTCAAAGTTATCGGTTTAGTCCCGAACCACTCCCAATGTATTTTTAGGGCTTCGTCAGCTCATATTAGGGACAAAATGTTTGAGATTGACGATGAATGCTGGAATTGTGAAAATGTATGCTAAGTGGATGTTTAATTATTTTATAAGTTCGTTAATGCTCTATAACCCTATTCTAACATTGAATACGGGTAAGGGGTGTTACACTGAATCATCACCCCAAACACCTTTATTCGAAGTCACCAACTATCGCACCTAAACTGTCCTTAAAACTACCACCCTCTTCAACTCTAAACCTTACCCTTAGCTACTCATCCACCTGCCCAAAACTGAAACCACCCTTAATAGATTTCCTAAGTTCGACGCTGAGAGTCCCTTTATCTAGCACCATTCCACAAAGTGAACAGTTTGGTATAATGGCTATGTTGCAACACATGTAGTTGAAACAACAAGATTACTGCAGATACTCAAAAATACGAGATGACTCAATCAGATATGCATTTAAAATATATATTTCATAACTCGTTTATTTTTGTGCCTGAATTTCCAGACTTTATACTCGAACCATGTACTCCAATGTCGAGGAAGGAAAAAGATGAGTCAGTTTCTGAGAGATCTACAAATAAATAAAAAGGGGAGATCTTTACTTTATTTTATTTTTTTCCTAGGTTATTTAATGTTTTAGGATTAGGTTCTATTAGGATTTTTATTTTTGGCATAATAAAACAAGAGGTGGAAATCATAGATAAAAATGAACAAGTTGCAAAGTACAAAGTGTGGTAATAGATATATACATGTCTAGGATTGGATCTAGAGAGAGCTTGGTACTTAAGCAGTCAAATTGACTCACCTCCTCTTTTCTAGAATCCTACCTGGTGTATAGTATCTATTCACTTCTAACAATAAGGACATTGCTCATCTTAAGTAGGGGGACTGAAAAATTGAAATGATTTCCTCTCAGAATAAAATTTTCTTTTAATTATAATTAGGGTATATTTTGTTCAAAAATTTGAAATTTTGTTAAGTATGCTAAACTTCAGTGTGAATAAAACTCTATTATTTCAATAATGGATATGTTAGCTGAATTATGACATCAATGTACTCTTAATAAAGCATGCAAATCATACTATAAAATTTTTGGTTCCTTAAGCAAGTTAGGCATGCATGAAAGTTTAAGTCTCTAGAATTGACTTAGTAGTTTCTTGAGGTGAAATCCTAGGAAGCATGGAATGTTGAAAATGATTTAGGCAACTTTTATTTGGACCGTTTGAGCCTTTCAAGCCACCTTGATGAAATTTTATATCTTGAAACCCAACTTTGAGACTATATGGCCTAATTTTATTTGAACCCTTGCAATATTTAGCCATCACTTTTCTCTTAATTATCTTGAAATTGTCCCAAACACTACACTCAGTACTATTTAGAACATTCTTTGAAAATAAGTTTGGGGGAGTTGAAAAGAAGAATCAAATACTCAAAAAAATTGTAGTACATACATGAAAATGCTCATGAAAAGAAAAGAAAAGAAAAGAAAAAGAACAAAAAAGAGCATATGTACTTTAAAAAACATAGATGTACAAAAAGGCATGTGAAAACAAATTAGGTTGGTGTATTGAAGGTAATTATTTCGAAGGTTCGATTAAAGCTGAGTCTAGGGTTTTTAGTGTAACACCTCAAACCCGGCCTAGACGTTATAGCTGGATTAGGCAATGTCACATGGTAGTGTGTTTGAAAAATCATAACTTTGCTTAAAGATAATTTTCGTTTAGAACCTTTGTACTATTATCTATTACTTCTAATATCATGTTATTTAATCAGTTATTTTTAAAAACATTTATTCAATGTGGAAGCTTTTAAAACAGATTTCATATTCGTGGTATTTTTGATAAAACATCTATCTTTTTGAAAACCCATTTCCTTTCCTAATACTAGCAGTGATGAACCAAAAATGCAAATCCTAAATTTTGTAAAAATCCATAGAGGCCATATTACAGCAAAATAACCCTAATTAATAGTAAAATCATAAATAGGTAACAAAACATTGTAATAGAAGACGTGTGGCCACCATTGAGTCCTCCGTCGCATCGACCTACCTATGCCTGGGGATTACCTGTACAGATTAAACAGAAAGGGTGAGTTTACAAAAACTCAGTGTGAAATCCCCATATAAACAAGTAGTCAAAATGCAATTGTAGAATGGGCCTAAGCCCATTTCAGTAATAGTTTCAGTTTCAGTTAGGGCCTTAGCCTTTTACAATACAGAAGCAGTTATGCATTTGGGCTTTGGCCCATCACAGTGTCAATGTTCAGTATAGTAATAGATATACAGTATCAAATCCTATCCAACCAGCCTCCACACTCCAACTCTGTCCAGCCCTACACTTTATGTGGGGATATAATCAACTCACCCATCCCTACACTCCAAAAAGTATCGAATGCGGCACTAGACATTAGTTTGCAGCTGAGCTGCCAGTAATTTAGATTCGAGGCCTTTCAGTACACTTCCTCCGAACAATGTAACCCCACCACAATGCAATGCAATATACATATATGGCATGCTAAAACATAATATCATGCATAAAATCAGGGCATGCAGTATCAAATCAGTGGAACATCATCATGTTTAATAACATGCATAATCGTATCAGTTACACAGTCATTTCAGTCAATTAAGGGTCTAAGTAAGCTTACCGATGCTACAGTAAGTCCACAGTCGACTCGGACGACCCGTGCAACCTTAGCAATCAAACAGTGAAAATGGACCCATAAGCCCATAATGTTTGCCCGTGTAGGCCCACACACTCGTATGGCCCACACGGCCCAAAATGGCTTTGGCCATGTGGATCACACGGCCTGGCCCAATAATCCCACATGCCCATGTGGTTCACCCGTATAGGCCCACACGCTCGTGTGGCCCAAATGGCCCAATTCGATCTGGCTCGTGTATCGTACATGGCCAGCCTCATCAATCACACGACTATGTTCGGTTACACGGCCTACCATACGGGTGGCCGCACGCCTATGTGGCATCGACAATCACATTTTCAACTTTTCACTGATTTCTAATTTCAGAGTTGTGTTTACACACCTGTTATGGTTTCGCAGCAAACACTTTCGAGCTCAGTAGTTCCTAAAATTGATCATTCACTTTAATTGTTAATCTTAACTCATGAAAGCACAACATCACAAAACCAAATACACATCCATCTCAAACGCACGATACCTACCTTGAAACTCCGAATCAATATGCTAAATCTCCACAGAAGAAGGACCCCAATCAAAATGATTCCTTGTTGTCAAGATGATAGTAACATCCAATCAGCATTTTAATTAGGCATAAATCAAAGTGTTAAAGTTTCACTTACCAAAATAGCGATGAGGAATGAACCACGAGAACAATCAACGATAGAAAAATGGAATGACAAAGTGAAGGAGATAGGAATCGTCAATATAAAGAGGGAGGGATGAAAAGAATAAGAATTGGCCTAAGAATCAACAATTCGGTAGCAACCAACAGAAACAAAAAGGGGGTTACAACAAGAAGAAGAAAAAAAATGGGTAGGGAAGTCTGCAAAGCCGAAAAAGAACAAAAAGAAGTAGCAAAAATTGACAAGCAATATTTGGTAGAGAAAGAAGAACAGTTGACAGAAAATTGAGAAGAAACAAAAGCTAAAGCTGAATTTTGGGAAAGGAACCAGTTTTGGCACAAATACTGATCATTTCCCTTGACCCACTCCTCAAAACTCTCCTATTATCCCTCCACAAACCATCCACTTTCCCACTACACCTCAAATTCCTTATTTTTCTCCATCAATCCTACAATTACCAAAATTCCCCTCATTATCCTCCTGAAACTCGGCCACAACATCCCCACACTCTTCAAACACTCAGAATTTTGGTCAAACTACAACACTCATACGGCACGAGCAGTAAAAATAAATCCTATTTACACAAGCATGGTTTCAAACTCTAGACCTCCTGCTCCTTTGCTCCCCACTTAACCACTAGACCAGCCTGCCCATTCTGACATGTTTTTCCAACATTTTTTATAAGCCTACTGATTTGAGATAGGGGCTTATTCATTTTTTAAAAAAAATAAAAAATTTGCTCAAACTAAGGCTTAAACTTGGGACCTCTTAGCACTTCCCAGAACACTTAACCACTAAAGCAGATACACAGTTGTATGTCATAAATACATAGAAACAAATATAAAAATTTTGGGACGTTACAACTCTACCCCCCTTAAAGGAAATTTTGGCCTCTAAATTTTACCTGATCAGAACAAATGAGGATACTACTGTCGCATCGCATCCTCAGGCTCCTACGTGGCCTCCTTAGAGCTATGATTACGCCAAAGAACCTTAACCAGTGGGATGGATTTTCTTCTCAGAACCTTTAATCTCGCTCCAATATCTGAACTGGCTCCTCCTCAAAGGTCAGATCTGGCTTAACCTCGATCTCCTCAATAGGAATAATATGCGTGGGATCAGATCGGTAGCGCATCAACATTGGGACTTGAAGTACATCATGAATCTGATCTAGCTCCGGATGTAACTCCAACTGGTAGGTAATTGGTCTTACACGCTTCTGGATACGATAAGGCCCAATGAATCTAGGGCTCAACTTGCCCTTACGACCAAATCTCAGTACCTTCTTCCATGGCGAGACCTTAAGAAAAATAAAGTCTCCTACAGAATACTCAATTTCATGTCGCTTCAGGTCTGCGTAGGACTTCTGCCTATCAAATGCCACTTTCAATTGGTCCCGAATCAGTCTAACTTTATCCTCGGTATCAAAAGCTAGTTCAGGGCCCAGGACACGCCGCTCGGCCCACTCAGTCTAACATGAAGGTGTGCGACACCTATGACCGTATAATGCCTCGTAAGGTGCCATCTGAATGCTAGACTGATAGCTGTTGTTATAAGCAAACTCTGCTAGCGGCAAGTAATCCTCTCAACTGCCATAGAAATCAATCACACAACTCCTTAACATGTCCTCCAGTATCTGAATCACCCTCTCTGACTGACAGTCCGTCTGAGGATGCAACGTAGTACTGAAGTCCAATCTAGTACTAGGAGCTTCATGTAGCTTCTTCCAGAGTCGAGACATGAAGCGAGGATCCCTATCAGATATTACTGAAATTGATACCCCATTCAGTCACACTATCTCAGACATATATAACTTAGCCAGCTTTTGCAGAGAGTAGTCAGTACGAACAGGTATGATGTGGGTGGACTTGGTCAATCGATCCACGATGACCCAAATAGAATCCTTCTTAGCGGGTGTGAGGGGTAACTCACTAATGAAGTCTATCGTCACTTGCTCCCACTTCCAAGGTGGAATCTTAACTGGCTGCAACAAACCCGAAGGTAACTGATGCTCTGCCTTAACTTGCTGGCAAGTCAGACATTTACCCACAAAATTGGTAACCTCTCGTTTAAGTCCTGGCCACCAATATAACTCACGAAGGTCTCAATACATTTTATTTCTACCAGGATGCATAGCATAAGGGCTACTATGCACCTCTCTCAGTATCAACTGCCTCAATTCAGTGTCTTTTGATACACGGATTCTCTCACAAAAATAGAGTACCCCTTCGCTATTCAGCCCGAAATCCTCAGTATCCCCACTCTCAACCTGTCGAAAACGAAAACCCAAAGACTTGTCCTCCAATTGTTTACCCTTAATCTACTCTATCCATATCAGTTTAACTTGAAGTTCAGCCAACAACTACCTTCATCAAATAAACTGAGGCGAGCAAACATCGCCCTCAGACCAGTCATAGCCCTATGGCTCAGTGCATCGACCACCACATTGGCCTTACTAAGGTGGTATTCAATCGTACAGTCGTAATCCTTAAGTAGCTCAATCCATCTACGCCGCCTAAGATTCAGCTCCTTCTGAGTGAGGAGGTACTTGAGGCTCTTGTGATCCGTGTAGATGATACACTTCTCACCATACAGATAATGCCTTCATATTTTCATTGCTAATACTATCGCGGCCAACTCCAAGTCATGCGTTAGATAATTTGCCTCATGAGTCTTCAGCTGATGAGACACACAATCTACCACCTTAGCCTCTTACATCAATACACATCCCAAACTGACATGTGATGCATCGCTATAAATAGTAAACTCTTTTCCAGACTCTGGCTGCATCAAAATAAGGGCCTCAGTCAGTACGGTCTTGAGCTTCTCAAAGCTCTCTTGCTACTCATCAGTCCAGTTAAACAGCACACCCTTATGTAGCAGCTTAGTCAAGGGTGTCACAATCAGTGAAAACCCTTTTACAAAACATTGATAATACCCTGCTAATCCCAGAAAACTGTAGATCTCAGATATAGTCTTAGGCTGCTTCCATTCCAAAACAGCCTCAATCTTTCGAGGATCGACTCTAATCCCCTCCGTAGAAACCAAATGCCCTAGAAATGTTACTTCACGTAACCAGAACTCACATTTACTGAACTTGGCATACAGTTGTTTCTCTCGCAGAATCTGTAGAACCACTCTAAGGTGCTCATTATGCTCATCCTCAGTCTTCGAATATACCAGGATGTCGTCAATAAATACCACTACGAATCGATCCAGATAGGGCTAGAACACTCGGTTCATCAGATCCATAAAAGCTATTGGTGTATTCGTCAGTACAAAAGGCATCACTAAGAACTCGTAATGACCGTATCGAGTCCTAAATGTTGTCTTGTGCACATCAGTCTCCTTAACCCTCAACTGATGATATCCTGATCGGAGGTCAATCTTGGAAAAAACTGAAGCCCCTCGGAACTGGTCAAACAGATCACCTATCCTCGGTAGGGGGTACTTATTCTTGATGGTTAGCTTATAAAGTTGCTGGTAGTCGATACACATACGCATGGATCCATCCTTCTTTTTCACAAACAGAACTGGTGCTCCCCACAGAGACACACTAGGGCGGATGAACCAACGATATAGTAACTCTTGAATCTGAGCCTTAAGCTCCACAAGCTCTTTCATTGTCGTTCTATAGGGAGTGATGGACACCGGAGCTATACTAGGAAGGAGCTCAATCCTGAACTCTACTTCACGATTCGGAGGTAACCCATGTAGCTCTTCAAAAAAATGTCTGAAAAGTCTTTAACCATCTTGATATCCTTAACCGAAGAATCCTATAACACCCTACACCCGTACTCGAGACCAGGACTAGGTGCGAGGCATTACCATACACAAACAGGGCACTTCCAGAAAATATGGGTTATAAAATTTCATTCCAATTTTAAACCAATCAAACAAGGTCATAATGTCCATAATAAGGACCCACAAGGTCCAAAAAATACATTAAAAATAATCTTGGACTAAGTCGGGAACCTAAGAAAATTCCTGGAATATCTCTAGGTTTAAGCCTCACAAGCCCGTGTAGAGGCAATGCACACGCCCATGTGCTTTGGTGCACGCCCGTGTCCCTTGACCGTGTCAAATTATTTGGATTTATTTTCCATTTCAAACATACAAGGGTTTTCACACGGCCAAGCACACATCCGTGTCCTTGGCCCGTGTCCTTCACACGATCTAGACACGCTTGTGTCCAAAAGCTTGGACATTCTGTTTATGACGTCATCATGCATTTAGAGGCACAAGACCAAGACACATGCCCGTGTACTAGTCTGTGCCCTCCGCACAGTTGTGACACACAGCCGTGTCTCTACCCGTGTGTTTACTACCATGCATACTGACCTAAATATTTTAGGTACAGGGGACACACGGCCATACCACACGCCCATGGGGCTAACCGTGCGTTACACACGGCCTAGACACATGCCCATGTGTCTACCAGTGTGAACCATTTTAGAGGCTAATTTCCAAGCCTTTTGTCACCCTCAACCAGCTATGCATACCAATATTGGCCTTAGACTTCTATCATGGTGTAATTGTACCCTTAAAACTTCATTAGCCAAGGTTATGCATGTTGCTTCATGTCTTTTCTAATCCTATAATTGACATTACCCTCTTTATGTTAGGGTTACCATTCTCCAATCCCATTTTATTATTTGGCTTATTTTACAACTTATACCAATTATGACCTAAATCATCCCCAAGTGATTTGGCCACACTTGACAGGTCCATTCTTAGTATGTCACAATAGGCATTCACATGGGACATTTAAAACATAAACATACAGATTTAGTAGGTTTACCACCTACATCAAAATGAGTCATATCTCATGGCCAATTACAAAATGATTAAACATATCATTTAAGCCCTTACATTGGCTAGCCAAATGACACATATAACAAAATGACCAATAAATCCTATACATGCCATTATAACAAAGTAAAATTTTCTATATACCAAGGAAGGACAAGTTGATAGTGGTGACAATGCTCCAATTGTCTTCCAATCTTCACAAGTCCACAAGCTCTGAAAGACAAAGGAAATGAAAGGGGGTAAGCATTTACATGCTTAGTAAGTTTGAATAACGGGAAGGTAAACTTACCGGTTATTTAACATACAACCATAAAAGATATTCATGCCAAACATGCATAGTATAAATTCCCTATCACATACATGTAACATCAAGTTAGAATTGTATGAAATAAATTGATATTTGGAGCATGAATTGTTGATTTATTGAACATTTGATAAAAGGTGTTCTAATTGGTATATGAATATTGGGAAAATGATATTTGTTGTGCTTAATTTATTGATGTTAAAATTGCTTAGCAACATGCTTTTACATGCATTTTAACATCCTAAATTAAGTGATTAAACAAAAAAATTTATGTCTTGTATGTATGATTATATTGGCAACATTGCATGGTGGATCCATTGGATATAGTTGGCACGTCGTAGGATTTGTGAGTACTCACCATTATTTGTGATATTGTGAACACATGACTCTTAGTGGACTAATTTGTTTGGAGTAGATAAGGGAGTGTGTGGCTTTGACCTATTTAATTCAGAGGACTGTATTTGATTTGTGGGAGTTCAGAGATCCGTTTATCCAATGTATGATCAAACATTTGCTTATTTCCATGGATGTATTATGCCAATATAATTGATTAATTGTGCCAATATAATTGAATGATTATGTGTTAAAAGATTATTTTTCATGCCATGGAAAATTTGATTTTTAATTCTTGAAATAGCATGTGATGTTATATTGAAATGTTTACATGTTGTGACTAAAAATTTAATGTTCAATTGCTTAGATTTATGCATGATTGAGTGCAAGTTACTTGATGTTTTTACTATCTCATTCACTGAGCTTTTTAAGCTCACACCCTCACATCTCGTGCAGAGAGTTTTCGGGCTTAAGGAGTCGAGAAGTGAATACAAGGGTGATCCAAGAATAATGTTTAGTAGTAGCTTAAGAAATTTATTTTAGAGACTATATAGGGGTATTGTGATGCTTTTGGGACCAATGTTATTTTACTTGTAATGGACATTGGACATTAAATTTTGGACTTTAATTTTTGTGATTTTATAATTGCTTTGATACATGATTTTAGGTCTAATTGATGTTTGATTTATGGTATGTTGATGAGTGTTCGTATGGTGGTTGATAACACGGTGTATGAAGCATGTATTTTATACTAACAATGTTTAGTTGAAGCTTACCCTGGAGTGAATTGTTTGCGACTAAGGTATGTAGATTGTGTGAATTTGTAACATCCCGAAATAGGGCCTAAACGGAATAGTGGTTGCGAAACCACGAATGAGGTCAACATTTTTTTTATTCCGATTAAGTTTTAAGGTTTACTCATTGATTGAATAATTGTGTGAAAATTTCGTGAAGAAATTTTATGTATAAGTGCCAAATTTGATAATTAAGACTAAATTGTAAAATTAGCAAAATGTGTGTTCTAGATAATAAAGGGGATTTAATTAAAATAGGTTCTTAAAGAGGAGGTCCTTATTTAGCAATTAGACCATTATATTTAAGTTTGGACAAAAATAGGCAAGAATAGGACAAATTTGAAAGAAAAGCCTTTAAGGGCATTTTGGTCATTTAGTAATTAAAAGAATTAAAAAGGGAAAATAAAGCCAAAATTGGTCCATCTTCTTCATGGAGGCCGAATATAGCATGGGGGAAGCCATATTTAAGGTTTCCAAGCTTTCCAAGCTCAATAGTAAGTCCGTTCTAGCCTCGTTTTTAATGTTCTTTAAGTTTTAAGAGTCCCGGTAACTTGATTTAGCTTATTCTAGCAATAATTCAAGCTAGGGTTCATAATTGGAAAAATACCCATAGGTTAAATGTGTTTATTTTGATGATTTATAGTAGAAAATGAAGCTTGAAATTATGTTAAACAACTTTTGCTAAGCGATTTTAAGTGAAAACGAGTAAAACGACATAATCGGTAAAAATACCTAATGTTCATAAGTACATGATAGAGTGGGAATTTGATGTTGCCATGGAAGGAAAAAAATGTTTAGAGTGTCATAAAACATAAGAAAAATGGATAAATTTTAGTTTCTGAGCTAGGGGCAAAATTGTAATTCTGTAAAGGTTTATGGGCAAAATTGTAATTTTGCCAAAGTTTGAGTTAGGGAATGTTTTGAATAGTAAATTAATTAAATAAGTGAAATATGATGTTTTAGATCCCGAAAAGTGAGATTTGGACCTAGAACAGGAGGAAAATTGAAAATTGAAAGAGTTGATAAAATGGTCATTTTGGTATCGAGGTAAGTTCATATGTTTAATAAGCATTTAATTATGCATATTTGAATGATAATTGATATTTTGGCCATAAATACTTTAGTATTGAGTTTCAGATATAATGATTATTGTTCGATAATAATTCGATATTGGAAAGAAAACTTGTATAATTTATATATAAGACCATATTTTGTATTATGGCTTTGTATGATAACAAGAAAGTATTGACTAGCATAGTTTGATGAGAATAAGTTAAGTTGATGATATGATGAGATTAAGAATGTAAGTATGTAAGTTGATTAGCATTTTATTATTATGCAATTATTGTTATTAGTATTGCTATTATTGAGTTATGCGACTAACCTTGAGAATTTGAGCAAGTATGTTTCAGCTATGACTTGACAAGGCATTGATATCTCAAAGTCCATGGTTGTACCATGGCAATTAAGGAAGAATTGGCGGAAAATTCCATGTTCATAACATGGCATTTAAGGAGGAACTGATGGTTAAGGATACCATGTAAGACCATGTCAAGACATGGCATCAGCATTGATTAAGGACTCCATGTAAGACCACATCAAGATGTGGCATTGGTACTAAGATAAGGATACCATGTAAGACCATGTTTGGAACATGGCATTTGGTAAGACAAGGATACCATGTAAGACCGTGTTTGGAACATGACTTATTAATTATAAAGTCCTTATGATGTTATAAAACCATTTGAAGAATGGATGGACCATTATGCCTAGAGTTAGTGGAATTTTAATATTAATTCATTAAGGCTAAAATGGTAATTATATTATTAAGTCATTTATAATAAAACATAGTGAAAATAATGGCCATTTTTTATCATATTTATGGCTGAATGAAGCAAGGGAAAAAGCTAAAAATAGGGTTTTGATATTCGGTTCTTGTGTGGCCAAATTAAGGTATGTATTTTGCTCGATTTTTTATAATTTCTACATTTTTGTGATCGCTGCTTAGTGTTCTATCAAGCCCATGTCTTAATTTCTAATTTTGATGATGATTTTGAAATGTTCCATTGATGAAATTGTAAGCTTGGTGATGTTTAATGATAGCAAATGAAAGGTATGTTTTGGGTTACCATATTTTGTATTTGAATTTTTTATGAAATTGAGTAAATTAGGCTAAATTGTGAAAATGGCATTTTGAGGGACTAAAATGTGAAATAAATGAAATGTGTGGACTTGTATGAGTACTAGGAGAATTCGGCTAAGCATATGTGTAAGGAAATTTTGTATATTTTGTGATTTTTGTGATTAAGGACTAAAGTGTCAAAGAGTGAAATGTTGTGGGGCTAAAGTGAAAAATGCCCATTTATGTATTTTTGGGTGAAATTGAATGATTTGATGGATAAATGAGTTAATTTTTAATACATTTAGATCAAGAAAAGAGGAATTCGGAATTAGATCGTGGAAAGGACAAAGTTATTAAGTAATTGACTTGTCTCGCCATTTTCAAACCCGAGGTAAGTTAGTATCTTGTAAGAGCATTAATTCTTTATATATTTAATGACTTGAGAATGATTAATTTGTATATTTGTAGTTACTATATTGACGAATGGTATATTGATTGTGAAAATGACATTTTGTGTGCGAGATATCCAATATGGCACTCAGTGTGCGAAACATCCAGAAATGGCACTTAGTGTGCGAATTATTGAGCATGGCACTTAGTGTACGAGACATCTGTAAAGGCACTGAGTGTGTGAAACTTTGAGAACAACACTTTGGTTATAAGTCATTGATTATGCAACGGCAAACTTCGGGTATGTACAAGTTTAAGAATAAGATGGTGAAAGGTTTGTTAGAAATCTCAGATGATGTGTATGTTATTTAAATTATTAATGTATATGTATATGAGTTTTCTATCATACTAACTTACTAAGCTTTAAAAAAGCTTACTTTGTGTGTTCCCTCTGTGTTTGATAGATATTTAAAGCTAGCTCGAACTCGAGGATCGTCTAGGAACGTTATCACACTATCGAATGTCTTTTTGGTACTTTTTGGAGTTTTGTATATATAGTATATGGCATGTATAGGCTGGTGTTATTTTGGTATATTTTAAGCTATGATATAGCCATGAGATTTGGCTTGGATGTGATGTAAATGTGGGTGTGTATTTGCCCATCTAAGTTGGCCTATGTTATGGATTTGGTGAATGAAATATGTTGTGATAATTGCTTGGTATTTTGGGTATGTTTACTATGGCATGTGTGGAGTGGTAAATTGATGATAATATGGTTTATTAAGATGATATGAAATAGATGATAAGATAATGAGTTATGTATTTTGTACTTATGTATGAATTGATGATTTTGGTTAATAATTTGGTATGTTTTGGAATATGGAATTGAGTAATTGAAATAGTTGTGGTTATATGGCATGATATACGTATGGAATAGCTTGTTTTGGTTGCCTATTGATGCATTGAACTAGTATGAAATGTGATGTTTAGGTATGGTTGAAAAGGGGTGAGAAGAGTGGCTTAAACCAAGCCTAACTTCACTCCACACGGCCGAGCACACCGGCACGTGGCTCGACCGTGTGTGAGACTTGGCCTTGGTACACAATAGTGTGACCCCTGGGTACCCTTTCGAATTAAGGTAGTATACCCTACAGTTTTGACATGGCTTAGACATACGGGCATGTCTACTGGCCATGTGAGGCCCACGGGCTGGCACACGGGCGTGTAATCGGCCATGTAGCCAAGTTAGTAACCTCTCTAGTTTTCACACGGGCTAGGCACACGGGCGTGTGACTTGGCCTTGTGGGCAAGTTAGTATGTATGCCTTGTATCCACACGGCCTAAGGCACAAGCGTGTCTAGTGGCCGTGTGAGGCACATGGCCTATACACACGGGCGTGTGACGTGTGCAGGTGGAAAAAATTTTCAAGATTTCTAAAGTTTTCAAATTTTTTCGGTTTAGTCCCGAACCTCTTTTAAGTATGTTCTAAGGCTTCATTGGCCTTTATAAGGGAAAATGTAATTGCGATTGAATGGAATTTGATTATGAATGCATATATGTATGGATGTTTTTATGAATGTTGTGCATGGTTCGGTAATGCCTCGTAGCCCTATTTTGATGATGAATACGGGTTAAGGGTACGGGTTAAGGGTGTTACAGCTAATGTAACGCTTCAAATTCGGGTCGGTCCGTCCAAGTCAGGTTTCGGGTGTCAAAGGTCAATTTTTAGTTATAATTGATATTATTAGTTCATTCATTAATTCCCTTCACCAATTTATACTTTGCTTCTTTTCCACAGTTTCATTTGTTAAATCTTCAGTAATACTTACCAGTTTAAGTCAACTTCTGATCCTAGTGGAGACGATACTCACACATGATGATATTACTTGAATCAATGTGTTCACTAGCACATTTGCATTATTTACATGCAATAAGTTTTTGGAGTTTTTGTCGGAGATCAGCAACATTTGTGAAAATTGGTTTGTTATTATCTGTTTAAATTTTGTTAAGTTTAGTTTAATTAGTTGTTTTGATTTTTCTTTCTCAGGTCTATGCTAGTGCATGCCTAGAAATATTCTGAAGAATACTGAGTACTATTTTGATATAGATATTGAGAGAACTTTAAGGTGAAGGAGAAAAGAGTTGTGAGAAATAGAAAGAATCAGAAGCGATCAGGTTAGAGAAGAGTCATTACATCAGGAAAAAATAGATGTTGATATTCCTTGAATTGTAGATGATAGAGATAGACGTATTATAGAACATGTAGTGCTGATCTTAGATGATTTAGATCCAGGAATTATTTGGCCACATATTCAGGCTCAGCATTTCAAATTAAAGCCAGTCATGTTTCAAATGATGTAAATGGTGGGACAATTTAATGGATTGCCTACTAAGGATCCAAGGTTGCATTTACGACACTTTTTGAAAGTCTGCGATTCATTCAAACAGCAAGGTGCTCTTGAGGATGCCCTGCGACTAAAGTTATTCCTTTACTCATTACGTGATCATGCCAGAGCATGGTTAAGTGTGTAACACCCCTTACCCGTGTTTGACACCGGAACAGGATACGAGGCATTTCCGGATATATACACAAGCAAACATACAAAACCAGGCCATAAAATTTTGTTCAAATTAAATTCATTCATACATATGTAATTTGTCCCTTATATGGGCCTACGAGGCCCAAAACATTCATTGGAAGTAGTTCGAGACTAATCCGAGAACATTAGAAAACTTTGGGAAAACTTAAATTTTTTTTATGAAACAGGTTCACACGTCCGTGTGGCTTGGGACAAGCCCGTGTCCTCAGCCTGTGTAACTCTTTGTTCATGACATCATCAACACAATTAGGGTCACACGACCAAGTCACATGCCCATGTACATAGGCCGTGTAGCAAATTAAATTCCAAAAATTAAGTGCAGACTTCACACGGCCTGGGCACACGCCCATGTCCTGAGGTCGTGTCCTTCACACAGTTGAGACACACGGCTGTGTCTCTGCCCGTGTGTTTACTACTGGGGATTTTATTTTACCTAATTAGGGTGCAGGGGACACACGGCTAGATCACATGCCCGTGGGGCAGACCGTGTGTCACACATGACCTAGACACATGCCCATGTGGAAAAATTCTAGGCTAATTTCCAAGCCATTTGCCACCCTTAAATGCCCACTCACTTATACGTTTTTGATGGCATGCAACATAGCATATTTAGTCACTCAAATACACACAATCATGATTAGTCCATGATTTTGTAATGTTAACATATCACATGATCAAACCATCATGCTTTCATATGGCATTCCACACCAATTTCATATTTATTCATTCTTATAAACCTACCTTTAATCTACTTAATTATACCATAGTTATGGTCATACCTATTAGTCCCAATTCATTCATTGAACATATGTGCCATTTATAACATCCATTACCAACAAGTAACCACCAACCACATCACAAAGCATAAACACATCGCATTCATGCATAAATAATTAGGATTACAACCCAAGAAGCAAATATAAGCCACATCTTATGGCCTTATACGAAATGAATCATAATACCATCATGAGCCAACTCCTTTGGCTAATCAATATGACACATAACAAAATGGTCAAGTCCCCTATACATGCCATACTCGGAATGTTGACACTAACTATACCCAAATGTCCAATTGATAGTGTGATCGAGTCTTCGACGTCCTTTAATCCCTGAGCTAACTTGGCGACACTATAAAAGATGGAAAGGAAGGGAGGTAAGCATTAAAGCTTAGTAAGTCCATATGCAAATAACATGCTATCCAAACAAGTATGTAACATACATGTAACATAATGAACATAATTTATATTTCATCAAATCACTTTAACTTACTCATCACATGAACAATATTGTCATAAGATTATCACATACCAAGGCATTACTCATGAGTTCGATATACATACCTGTATCAACTCATAACATAATCTATTACTCATCCTTCTCATTGACTTACCCCTTGGGTCTTCTGTCAAGACCCAATTCTAGATAGAAGGTGGGAATTGAAGGCGATACAAGATGTGTCGATGTTGGCGGGACTGACATGTAATATGGCACAATAGGTGATGGTCATGCATAATATATCCCTAAAGAAGGTGTTGATGCAGGGAATGATTGGGTATGTTGTGGTGCTTGTGTAAAATAGACTAGTTTTGATGCAGGGAATGATTATGCATGTTGTGGTGGTTGTGTAAAATAAACTAGAACTAAAAGTGATGATGAGGGGAATGAGTGTGTGTGTGTGTGTTGTGATGGTTGTGAAAAAAAACTAGGTTACAAGTAAAAATAAATAAACCACATTGACTGGGAGGCTGCACAACAAAGAGGGTCCTATGATGTAGATAGAGAAGATGTCGATCCCCTCACGTCTCCATCTCCCGACCTAGGATTGATAGGCCTTAGTCTTCGCCTCCTATGATGACATTGCCTATTCTTCTCTGAAGCTGAAACTAGATACAAATTGTCGTTATGCTTGTACCAACCCATGAAATTTAGAGACATCGCCAACTCCAATGTGAGAAATGGTTCACTCGTTGGCAAGAAATCATACATACGCTCTCATATATCAATATACTTCTTGTGGAATGTTGGTCAATCTTCCTTAAGTCTCCCCCGCAAGTCGATCTTGTGCATTGAGCTCGTGCGTTGGCAGCGGAATACGTTGTGTACACCCAAACTGTCGCATGACTCAGTCGAATTCGTATATCTCGACCATTGCAAAAATGACCAATGATACTTTGACATGATAGATGCTGCAATTGGCCAAAAATTCGATCAGGACGCATTCTTGAACCCTCGGATCCGTATATGGAATCCATACAATTTGCATTATGAATTTATAATTTTTAGAACGTGCGTAATACTTAATTTCAAGTTCTACAATATGTATTATATAACTTTGAAATTCATAATGTAACACCCCTAAATCGTATTCGTTGCCAAAATAGGGTTACAGAGTATTACTGGAGTTTACAGAACAATTACAGATAATTCATGTTAATTACTATTCATTTCAAAAACTAGTCATATTGTCCCTTGATTGGACTCTCAGGGCCCAATAAAAACATTGGAATCGAGTCGGGACTAAATCGGGAACTCAGAGAATTTTTCACAAAATTTCAAAATTTTTCCTAGATGCAGGGCACACACGCCTGTGTGGTCAAGGGACACGCCCGTACTGTAGGCCGTGTCCGACCCCGTGTAACTCTCTAACTTGTGCCACACGACCAGCCACATGCCCGTGTGAGTAGGCCATGTGATCAATTTAATTTTCAAAAATTAGGTGCATGGTTTACATGACCAAGACACACGCCCGTGTTCTAGGCCATGTATCACACACGGCTGAGACCCACGCCCATGTCTTTGCCCGTGTGCCAAATTCTAAGCCTTCTATTTCTCAAATTTAAGATGTAGGGGACACATGGCTAAACCACATGCCCATGTGCCAAGCCGTGTGTCACACACGGTGAAGACACACGCTCGTGTGTCTACCCGTGTGGACAAAATAAAGCCATTTCCTAGCTTTATTTCTCACCCAAATTTTTCAACAACCTAAATCAAAGATTGCAAACATATACCAACCAATACAAGCATTATAACCAAGCCGATTCTAACATCTAAATGATATATCTTTTCATGCATTCATGTTTAAAATTTTTACCTTTTGTAAGCATACATGTTAGTCAATTTTACTAATTCAAAATTTACCCTGAATTGGATATATATACCATATACTATTTAACCATTTCCAAACATATTGATTATATTATAACCTTTATATAAACATGCCAAAATATATCACTCTAGCCATTCCAATGACTAGATTACATACAACTATTTACATGCCATCAATGGCCAAGTTAGCTTATACATGCCATCATACCAAGACGAGTTTACTATTTATACCAAAGCAAGTTAGAGGATAGTGTGATGTTGCTCCAACAGATTTCCAACCTTTATGAGCTTCTGAGCACTATAAAATAGAGAAAATAAAACCTAATAAGCATTTAATGCTTAGTAAGTTTGTATAACAAGAATTAAACTTACCATTTACATTCATTATAATAAGCATACAATAATATGATTTCCAACAAATTGACAAGTTTGTCTAATCACATACACTCAAACAAGTACGTTAGTCACATAATTCACATTTACACCAAATAAGCATAGATGAGCTCATCATGTTACAAACTTTCAAGTATTTCAGGTGCATTCGAGATATAATTCATTTAATCTCATAATTTCTTATTTCAGGAATTTTTCCGTTGAATCATTGAAATTTCGATAGATACTCAGGTAGTTCATACAAGGTGTACAAAACCGTAAACTGCCAACTCATATCAAGGGTACCCATTAGGGCACTTAATCAGGGAGCACATTCTCAAGCCACTTATCAGGATGCTAAGATGAGCTATGTTATAGGAAACTTATCTAGGCTAATAAAGAAACTCATAAGAGTTTTACTCAGAGAGCTCATAGAGCTTAACAGATAACTCTAAAGATTTAATATCAGGGAGCACCAGATAAGGTAACAGAGAGTTCAAGTGATCCATATTAGGAAATTCCATAAGATCTTATATCAGGATGCTCACATAGAGCTACGTTTGTGTTCGCATTATATGCTGGATCACAACCGATCAAGTCATGTAACAGGACGCTCACACGGAGCTGTGGTAATGTGCAACACATGCAAAATCATTATCGATCAAGACACTCGCAAGAACTATTTATCAGGATGCTCGAGAGGGTTTTATCAAGATTACTCGTCTGAGCTAAATCTTGTCTACAATATATGCAGGATCACATTCAAATTGGGAAATTACTTATATCCATCGAATTTCATTATTCAAACGGAACTTAACATTTATTCAAGCTATATTGGGCATATAATTTATTTCATACTTTAAACATTTATAATTCATACAATAACATAACACATTCAATACAAGCATATAAATATACACAATTCGGTTACACGAACTTACCTTAATAATCGTCCATACAAGAAATTCTACTAATCTGAAACTTTTTTCTTTTCCTCGATCTAGCTTCGAATTTGAGTTTTCCAGATCTATATAAATGAATTTAATCATCAATTTAATCCATTCCATATTCAATTTGATTCAATTTACACCCTAGGAAAAAATACCATTTTTCCCATAAACATTCCATAAATTCCAATTTCGTCCCCAGGCTCGGAAAATAAAATTCATGCAATTTAATCCTTATTCAAAGCCTAACCGAATTTTACATATTACAATAATAGCCCTTGAATTTCAAAAAATCAAAATTTTTCCATGGGTTTTACCACTTTTCAATTTAGTCCCTAAATCAAAATTTCATTAAAATTCTTATTGTAAAAGTTGTTTATCTATCAACAACCTTTCATTTTCTACCATAAATTTCAAATTTTCAACATATTCATCCATGGCAAAACTTTGTTACTTTGATAAATTTTTAAATTTATCCCCAAAATAGATAGATTAGACTATCCTGATCTCAAAAATAAAAAAATTACTAAAAACGGAACAAGAATACTTACCCAATTAAGCTTGATTAGTTTCTTCTCTCTCTCCTAAGGTTTCCATGAAAATTGGGGATGAAGATGATAGTAAAATAAGATGATATTTCTATTTAATTATTTATCATCTTTAATTATTTTGATTTTAAATTTAGTCTTTAGCCTTTTCTAATTTTTCCATGGATGAATCACCAAAAATATCTACTAACTTTTCTTTAATGGTCTAATTACCATATAAGGACCTCAAATTTTGAATTCCATAGCTATTTAATCCTTCTAACTATTAGAATTCAACTTTTACATTTTATGCAATTTGGTCTTTTTCCCAATTAAGCATATAATCGGTAAAATTTTCTGATCAAAATTTTCATATGACATTCCTATCACAATGCAGATTATGCAATAATAATAAAATAAATTTTCTTTCCGGCTCGGATTTGTGGTCCCAAAACCACTGTTTAGATTTCATTAAAAATGAGTTGTTACACATAAACTAACCTCCTCTTCGGTTTCTTGATCTAGAGCTAATCGAATATCCTCGATCTCGGTTGGTATATCATTGTGTCTCACAGGGTTGTTCCACCTATTTATATAATATGTTATTTCAAAATTACAACAATGAAAAATAAAAATAATAATGATATTGTGGAATGAATTTTACCAAATGACTAGTGGGAATTCTTAAGGGAGTTCCACTCGGGGCATAAAAATGGTAGTCGATACCATGAACACGATTGGAAAAGGAGCATACAACCGTCGATTTTAGCTTTATTCGGTATCGTCGCTTGACACATTTGTCGGTACAATGTCACCAGAACCGCTAATCCCCAACTAAGTCCTATCGATTCCTTCAAGTTGGCTACTAGTAGTAGCCACATCAATTGTACCAGATTGCAAGATTTATCTAGCATTTGTAGACCCTTGATCAACCTCAAGATGAATGCGTGTACGAATTGTTCCTTTTCAATGTCGCTCGTTGAAGCCTCAATATTTTGGAAGTTTTTGTCTAACCATTTCATTTGAATTTAGCTACCCTTAAACTTGTTCGACACTTTCCCTAACAGTTGCCCACATATTGCACTCCAATTGGCCCTAACAATTGGCCCCGTAATGACATCCCCATTGACCAGTAGATTAAGTTGTAAATTGATGTCCTCCAGTGTAATTGTACACTTGTAGCAGGAAAGATGGAACATATGTGTCTCCGGTCTCCATCTCTCGACCAAAGCACTAATGAGTGGGGGATCCAATTTAGTCCCCCGGTGCATGTGAGCAAAAAAGCCTACATCTTGCAAGTGTCCATGAATGACCTCCGATGCACCTTCGCTTAATTTGTTTATGTATGTTTCCAAAATCCGATTTTTGACCTGAGTATATAAACATAAAAAATTAATAATCCAAACAGTATAATAATTAACTATTTAAATTTAAATAATTTAATAAATTTTCTTACCATTTGTAATTAAACACAGGAGATATGCTTGCCATCCAAATGAATAAGTTGATTTGCCATTTAAAATTTATAAGAATAAAATAAAATAAATGAGAATAAAATTCAAAACAATAATTTTCAAAAATAATTGAGGATTGAAAATCTGAAATTGAAAATTACAATTTAAAGATTAAAAATATAAAATTAGAAATTGGGGACTAAAGATTGAAGATTGAGAATTTAGGAAGGAATAATGAGTATGGAGTATTTGGTTGAAAAGAATGAAGGTTGAAGGGGTTTATATAGTAATTTTTATGGTTGTTGGAACCTTCTAGTCGTTGGGAAAGTTATTGTTGGAATAATAATGTTGAAAGGAAAACGTGTCCTACAAGGCACGTTTTCATTGATGTGGCAGTGAAAATGCACCCTGTAGGACGTATTTTTGTTATCTCTCCTGAAAATGCACCCTATGTGGCACGTTTTCCTTTCTCTCTCCAAAAACAGCATAGATCATAAATTTTAATAAATTCAGCTTAATCTTTAAAATAATTTTTTCAACATATTTACATAAATTAACCCTTTAAATGTATTTACCATTTGTAGCTTTAAAATTTATCCAACCTTGCATAACTATCAACTTGTAAAATCATTAAATTTAAAAACAAAAAAAAGGTGAGAAATCACTTAAAATTAAAAATTAAAAAAATAAAAGAAGGTCAACTACATGTATAGTTACCTCACTATCAAAAATCATCATTCTAGGCATCCAAAATTAAAAAAAAAATTTATAGTTTAAAGACTCACGTTATATAATTCATTTATTTTGCTCACTTCCATTAAAAACTCTAATAAAAATTTGACATAACACTATTTTTGACTAGTGGAGGCCTAATTTACTATGTCATAAGTGTTACATACCATTACAAAAACTAAATTATAATTGACGCCGTACTAATTCTTAACCAAAAAGAAAAAAAAAACCCATAATTCTAAATTTCATCTTCTTCTTCATGATAAAGAAATACCTTACGAACGTTTGAACTAAAGATGAATAGAAAATTAAAAAAAAAAGAACTTATAGGCTTCCTAACAACATGCAAATTTCTATCAGATTTGTTTCAAATTGAATAAGGTCCAAAAACTAGCTACCACAACCTCCACTGCATAGCAGAGCCTTCACTAGAGCCCGATTCTGAGGTCCTTGAAGGCTCTCATTGATTGCTAAGACCAACTTCATCCATAACCATCTCCACAAAAAGCCCATGTTTTCTAACCCCAATATCTCCTTTAAAGAAGAAACCACTCAAAAAACCATAAAAACAAGAACAAAAACCCAATTTTCATAAGAAATTATATTTGCTATACATCAGTGATCACAGAACCGAGCCCTACTAGGGACCCAGTCTCCAACCATGACCCGGATAGGTCCCACCAGAAGATTAAGTGCGAAACAAGCCACAAGAGGACAGCAAGGCAAGCTCACGGACCTTGCTCACAAAGCGAGCTCACGGGTTCAGCTTGCAAGGCAAAGCCAATGACCCAGCTCGTAAAACAAAACCATAGAGCTAGCTCAAAGAAAGGGGCCGCGGGCTCTGCAGGCACCAAGACATGTGTTCAGTAGGTATGGAACCCACCCAAGATGTCAATCCCAAGAACAAAAAGGACTGCATGCTCCGTAAACACCTGGTTAGCAAACCTGGAGTTCGCAAAGAATGTCAATACTAGGTATAGAGAATCTCAGTACTAGAGGCAGCGAAGTCAAGAAAAAATAGTGGTGCCCTACCATGAGCTGTAATAGCATCTATAAAAACATATATAAATACTAGAACACTTCTATCAATAAGATACGAGAAAATATTACTCAACAATTGGTGCAGTGAGCGTGGACGAACTTTTGATCATTAGATTTTTTCGAGTTTCATTAGGTTTACTTCAAATTTAGATGCAAATGGCTCACCAAAGTGAAAATTTCCCCTTTAACTCTTCATCCGAATAGGTCGGAGCGTCAAGTTCTAGTGACCAGCATAATGAAATAGACTTTTTCACCGGATGGTTCACTAATAGACTAGAAAACCTTAGTAACATGGTTTCTGGGGAAGCCTCTGGCCTTTTAGACTTGAATATCTCTACCAGTCAAGGGTTGCCGCTCCTTCCCAACTAAGAGGTGCCCTCACAATAGTTATTGGCCCTTTAGGAGAAAGTGAGACTTATGATGGAGCAGATGGTTGCTCAAAAGGCACGGTTTGAACAGCAACAAGCTATTTAGTAGGAGCTACTGAAGCAGAATGAAGAACTGGGAAGGAACGTGCATTTTGATAACTCAGGTTTTCAGGATAATGTAAACACGTAGGACGAGGCCCCAAGCACCCAGGCTAAGGAATGGTAGAATGAGATAGATGAGTTACGAAGAGACATACAAGTGTTACACCCTCAATCACAATACATGGATTGGTTGTTCTATTCCAATAACCCACTGACCCCTAAGCTCACAGCAGTAAACCTACCACGTGACTTCAAGGTCCCGAAAGATATGTTTGAAGGAAGAAGGGACCCACGAGCTCATTTGATGCAGTATAATGACTACATGATGTACTGGGTGCATTAGATGTGGCAAAGTGTAAAGCCTTTTCCACAACACTTAAGGGGAGCGCCAAGGATTAGTACTTGTTTCTTTTGCAAGGTTCGATTCAAAACTTCTCGCAGTTGGGAAAAATGTTCTTGGGTAGATTCAAGGCCCATAGAATAATTATGAATATGCCCATGGGACTCATGTTCGTGAAACAAAAAGAGGGTGAGTCCTTTCAAGATTATGTAAAGAGGTTCCACGGGACAAACCTAAACACGAAGAACCTGGAGGACCAGTAGGCCATAGACACTTTTATCATTACAAAACGACCATATATAATACTCATTCATAGATAATAGACTGTAGATCTGTTTGACCTTTACAAGCGAGCTCACAAGTTTGTAGAAGTAGAGGAGATCAAACGGGCATCGCATGCCACCTTTCGGGGGGAATATAGATAGTTGAGAAACAAGTAGGGACCTCACATTAGGCAAGGCCCCCTAGCCAATCACTGCGAGTAAGAAGTGACAGGCCATAGAAGAATCAGCCCCAAAGTGATATGCTCAGAGCTCCCTAGAGGCCTCAGCAAGACTGCGCCAGAAGATACGTTTCTCTAGAAAGGTTTGAAGCTTACACCCCTTTAAACACCACCCATACCTACATTCTCAATCAAGCTAGAACCCTTTGCATTTTACCTAAGCCACCTCTGATGAGGAGCATCAGGAGAAGGATGAACTTAAGAAATCGATGTGCTTACCATGATGACATGGGACATAAAATCTAAGATTGCATCAAATTGAAAGATGCTATAGAAGGAGCAATCCAAAATGGTGGGCTTGCAGAATTCGTAAATTGGAATGGCTCCCAACAGGGTCAGAACTCGCACTACGATCCCAAGGCAAGCAAAAAGTTAGAGGTACCATCCATGTGATTGTAGCCATAGACGATGATTGGGTAGACTCCAATGTGAAGAGAAGGGTGCACATGAGAAGTGTGATGTTAGTCAATGCTCCTAAGAGATCATGAAAGTAAGAAAAATGGAATGTTGAGTTTGGCAGTGATGATAAATAATTGGTTCGATATGAGGAAGGAAACGATCCTTTGGTGGTCTCAGTAATAATCTTAGGTTTCGAGGTCAAAAAAATACATGTGGACAGTGGGAGGGCAGTGGAAATGTTATCTTGGGATGTATATTGGAAAATTGGACTAAAAGCACAAGCACTATCCAAGGCTAGTCCGTTCTATAGTTTTGCAAACCATCCCAATGAGGTAAAAGGATCAATCACTATGTCAGACACTGTAATACCCCAAACCCGGCCCGGACGTTATGGCCGAATTTGGTGTGCCACATTGAAGTGTTTTAGCGAAAACCTTGTTTTCATTGAAAACCCTTCGTTAAAATCATACATCTATGTTACTTTGTAAAATCTCTTTTCAGTTGTGAAAGCTTTGTTTAAAACATTTGATTTAAGAAAACTTATCATTTAAAAATTTAGTTGCGAAAACGTATAAAAACAAATTATGATTTAGAAAACTGTGTTCAACTTCTCGTTATTACAACGCATAACAATAATAATCCAAATAATCAAAAGGGAAGGCCTTTTTACAATCCAAACTGAAAATCACTTAAGAAACTTATATGTTTTAAAAGAAAAATAAGTCCAAATTGTCTTGCTAGCCAGCCACCTCAGAGTCCCTCCAAACATCGAACTTCCTACTGAGCATCACCTAAGGAAAAATAAAAGAGGGGGTGAGTTTTTGAAAACTCAGTGTGTACAACCTTCGACGAAAAACAAGCATTCATCAATCACCATACAACATACATGCAATGCAATGCAGTGCAACCCACCCCAATAATCCAACCGGTACACTTCTGCTTCGTCCCCCGATACACATCCTGTGGGGATATAAATATCGATCCACCCAACCGATACACATCAATGGTAGCCCGGTTGCGGCACTACCTTCATTGCAGCAAGCTGCCAATCACATATTGGGCTTAAAATCCGTCAGTGGATCCACGGTTGTCAAGCAACCATATGACCCTCATATACTTCCTCCATTCCATAATACCCAACCCATATGCAACATAAACAGGATATCATATGAATGCATATGAATGCAACAGGTATACATGTAACATTCATAAATCTTACATTCCACACATAAGGGTATTTTAGTCATTTTTGCCTTTAAGGGCATTTCGATAATTCTCCTTTATTACGGGTTTTTACTTACCTTGGCCCGTTAACAAATCCCATGAGCTAAGATGAATGAATACTATACACCAGGTAGGATTCCAGAGAAGAGGAGGTGAGTTATTAAGACCGCTTAAGTACCAAGCTCTCCCTAGATCCAATCCTAGACATGCATATACCCGTTGCCACACTTTAACCCTATGACTTGTCCACGGTCTCAATAAATTTATTAAGTTTTATGCAGTCATCATATACTAGGCCTAAAACCTCTTACGAAGCCCAGACAAATCCTCATACCTGTATATGGCCCACTAGGCCCAATCTCTTTCATATGGCCATTTAGGCCCAATCACATTTATGTGGCCCATTAGGCCCAATTCACATTTACAGTCATATTCACATACAATTTTCCATCACATAGCATCAATTATCAATTTTTGCTTATTATGGGCCCAGCAGCCTATCGGGCCCATTTAGCCCATTCTGGCCCGGTTGGCCAATTCACAGCCCAAGTCCATGGAATCGCCCATGGGGCCTCAGAAAACCTATTGGTTTCCCCCTTACGAGTGTTTGCGCATTCGCAAGACTACCGTAGCCAAACTTTTGACTTTTCAGTATTTCGACTTTTCGGCATTGCGGCATTTGCCGATCTACTTGTGTGTGTAGTATATGTACACACTTGGTAATAAAGCGTGCTGCGATACCCCTTTCCACGAAGTTGAAACGCCAAGCCTTAATAACTTTTCCTTTGAACACTAATCACGTGTACTTCTCAGATCAAAGTCTCTTACCTGAGGAGCAAATAGGTAGGGGTCCAAAAGACTGGAATTCGATACTAATCCTACCAAAAGCGATTAGAAGAAGTGAGGAATAGATTATTCGATACTTAACAAAACCGATTGGAAGAACCAAAATACTTACACTAGGACTGACCGACTAGAAAGAGTAGTGGCGGCTCCAAGGGTATTCGGCTAAAGAGGTGTTCAGCCTTTGCGATTTGTACGGCAAAAAAGGGGTTATTCGGCACCAAGGGAAAAGAGACGAAGAAGTCGTTTAGACTAAAAGTGAATTAAAGAGAATCGAGTAAAGGAAGAATGGAAAATCAGCACAAAGAGAAGGAAAAAAGATCAAAGGTATTCGGCTTTTAGATCTTGAAGAGTAAAAAGGGTTTCTGGCAACAAGGTGAAGGAGAATTCGACATTAGCCTGGCAACCACACATTCGACACCTATATATCGCCTCTATAGCCGAATTTCATATGCCTAAATTCCCATTTCGGCTCCACCTCTTCTTCGCTCCTCATCTCTTAGTTTTTCTCCTGGATAACTCCTTAATCCCCTCCTCAAATTTCTCCTCTTATCACCCCTACAGAGTTCATATCCAACGCCACCTCTGTCTATCTCTTAAGCAAAAATAAATCCCTCTTTTGAGCAAGGAGAGATTCGAACCCCAGACATCTAACACTAGCAACACGCCACTTATCCACTGGGCCAGCAAACTCTTTTCTGTCCAATTCTTCCTTCATTTATCCAAAAGCCCACCTACTTGCCATCAGGGTTCTTTTAAAAATTAAACTATAATTTCCTTCACTTCTCAGTTCTAACTCCAAAACTAATCGAGACCTACTAACACATAGTTAACACTTAACTGGGAATACTAAACACACATTTTCTTATCAGAACCGAAAAAAATTGAGATTTCAGGATTTTTGGGGCGTTACATATATTTTATGAGGAGGTATAACATGCTAACAATTCCATATGTTATACTTTATGATGAAGCACCATGCGTTATGTATTTCATGCTAAAATGGCCTTTTTGCTTGTTGTACACTGTTTAGTAGTTAACCCACCTCCAGAAAGTGTACATGCAATTGGTAATTCAAAAAGCTAGCTAGTTTATGTCGATGGTTCCGCAGTCAAAATAGGATCAGGAACAGATGTACTCATAATCGACCCCAGTGGTAACGAATGGCTACACAGATTATCCATTGGGCTTCAAACATCCAATAACTTCGCCGAATATGTAGCCTTGGTATCAAGACTGCAATTAGTACGCCCTCTAGGAGCGAAAGAAAAAAATATCATGCAATGGCAACACAGTTGCTTGTAGAGTTTGACAAAGCTCAAATTAAGAACCTCCAAAGAAGTGACAACAGACGTGTTGATGCTTTGTCCAATTTAGCATCCTTTGTTTTCATCGAACAAAGAGGAAAAATTTTACTCGAGCATAGGGAGACCCCAAGCTATGACACACCGCAAGTGTTATGCATGGATTAGGCGGAGACCTGGATGATACCAATAATTTGTACCTTCTAAGGTGAGCCAAATAGCCAAGACAAGAAGGAGCTCGCAAAACCACAATACAAAGTAGTGAGGTATGTCATTATTACAAATTAAAAATATTTGCCAAATTCCCAATATATGATTCGATTATTTGAATGTTACAAACTCATTTGACTACATGATGAATTAAGACAACATATTTTATCCTACATTTGATAGGTACCCTTTTGGAAGGTGTACTATATAGAAAGGGATTTTCACATCCACTACTACGATGCCTATCACCAACCAAGGTTCAATATGTCATGTGAGAAATCCACGAGGGGATTTACAGTGATCACCTAAGGAGTAAACTACTCACACAAAAAATATTTATACAAGGGTATTACTAGCATACAGTCTAGAAAGACGCGCACCAACTAGTTCTCATGTGTGATTCTTGCCAAAGAAATGCCAAAGTCCAACGACAACCAGTGGAGCCTTTTCAAGTCATGTTAGGTCCTTGGACATTCGCCACTTGGGGGTTTAATATTCTTGGCTCGTTTTCTATGGCTATGTGACAAAAGAAGATTATAGTGGTGCCTGTGGACTACTTCACCAAATGGATTGAAGCTGAATCATTGGCAATTATAATAGAGAAATAGATGGAGTATTTCCTGTGGAAATCTATTGTCTGTAGATTTGGGATACCTCGCATGATTATTAAGGGAAATGGTACGTAATTCTAGAGAAAGTTCAAAAAATTATGCACTGACATTTAGATAACTCAAAGCTCACTGAAAACACCACAAACTAATAGGCAAGTGGAAGCAATGAACAAGAAAATTCTAATAGCCCTTAAGAAAAAGGTTGGTGAGGCTAAGGGAACTTGGTTAGAAGAACTGCCTGGAATCTTATGGGCTTTGTAAACTACACCCCACACCTCAACAGGAGAAATAAGTTTTTTTCTTGTCTATGGTGCAGAAGTTGTAATCCTTGAAAAGATCAGTTTGAGGTCGTATAGAACACAACACTTCGACGAGAAAGCTAATCAGGAGGCCATCAGGCTTTATATGGACTTGATTGAAAAACTCAGAGAAACAGTTGAAATCAGAAACACAGCACGTACCCAGCTCGCTACTACAATTCCAAGGCACGTACCCAGCTCGCTACTACAATTCCAAGGTAAAAAAACAAGCAGTTCCAAGTTAGCGATCTTATCTTAAGAAATACCGAAGCTAGTTTACCCACCTCACAGTAGGGAAAATGACCACAAATTGGAAGGGTCCATCAAAGATATAGAAAAAATAGGTTACGGAACATATAAGCTAGTGATAATGGAAGGTACAGCTATACCGCGAACTTGGAATGCCCAACATCTCAAAAAGTATTGTGTAAGTCCTTACCTTGTGAATGAAGAATCTTTCCCTAATAACCTTTATGTCATATTAAGGCTCGCAGGATAAAAACCGTAGCCTCCAACATAGTTAGTGAGAGCAAAAATCCCAAATGTCATATTAAGGCTCACAGGATAAAAACTATAGTCTCCAACACAATTAGAGAGAGCAAAGCTCCCAACTATCATACTAAGGCTTGCAGGATAAAAACTACAGCCTCCAACACAGTTAGTGAGAGCAAAGCTCCTAGATATCATATTAAGGCTCATAGGACAAAAAATGCAGCCTCCAACATAGTTAGCGAGAGTAAAACTGCCAGCCGTCATACTAAGGCTCGCAGGATAAACACCGTAGCCTCTGACATAGTTAGCGATAGTAAAAAACTCCCAACTATATTATCTTTCAAATTTTCTTAAGTATAAAATAGCTCGTGGGCTCACATCCCCAGCTAGCTATCTTTCAAAATTTTCTTAAGTATAAAACAGCTCGCAGATTAACATCCCTAGTTGGCTATCTTTCAAAATTTTCTTAAGTATAAACCAGCTTGCGGATTCACATCTATAGTTGGTTATCTTTCAAATTTTTCTCATGTATAAAGTTGTTCGCAGATTAATATTCCCAGCTTGTAATTTTTAAAGGTTTTTACTTAAAGCCTTTATAATAGCAATATGGCTATATGACAAATGTGATAAGCTAGCAAAAGACACAACAACAATAGACTATAAAAAAAAAGACTTTTTCAAATTTTCATTTCATAAAAAATAACAAAACAATAACAAATACAAGGAAACTATGGTTTATTATCTTCTCTATCAGCACCTTGACCCATATTATCAAGATGGGCATCGCCACCAGTGGAAGGGGCTACATCCTCATTCTCTTCGCTCTCAACTGGATTCTCCTCTAAGGAGAATTTTGGAGAGTTCTTCTAGGTAGACACAAATGAATCCCACGCAGCACCCGAGGGACATAACACATCAAAGACTAGCTTGCTCATATCCGCCCCATTGAGAGCATCGAATCCACTTCATGAGCATCGAAGGGGCTGCTAGTAACCTGAGGATGCATTAATATATTCAATTTTAGCTTTGAAATAAAGTTCAATACATTCTCAGCTATTTTCTTTTTAAACTTTTCCAAGGCCTCAAACTACTTCTGCATAGTGGCCTCCACTTGGTCCTGGCACTCCCTGATGATTTTCTCAAGATAGTTTGAGACTTTGCAAAGCAAAAATATATATATTTTTAGTATATTTTTGCCAGGACCAACTGTCTAAAGTATATTTGTGGTTCTAAAGTGTTGCGAATATTCTTTGGAGTACTCGCCTATAT
This sequence comes from Gossypium anomalum, assembly GCA_025698475.1. Classification (NCBI taxonomy): domain Eukaryota; kingdom Viridiplantae; phylum Streptophyta; class Magnoliopsida; order Malvales; family Malvaceae; genus Gossypium; species Gossypium anomalum. The sequence continues at coordinate 46,339,576 of CM046961.1, forward strand.
TAATCGATTAATAATCTTATGTATTTAATCCTTTCATATTCAAAACCATCTAAGTTCATAACATGCAATCAACTATGTCTAGAGATTGCATGCATACATTCCAAGTAAACAAGAATCAAATGAAACAGTAATCTTAATCACAATCATATCATGGGCATCATAGATATTTCAATATTTACCCAAATAATTCCAACACAAATATAATTATCTCATTGGTTGGGCAATGAAATCCAAAATTAAATCATTCATCAACATACTTCAAGTTTTACGAATCAAAGGATTCAAACCAAGAAAACAGAACAAATGCAGAACTACAGGAAGTTCTCATATACATCATGGGTTGAGCATTACATCATGTAACAATGTGAATGGATTTCACACATAAAGCTAAGGCTTTTAACTGAATAGATGGATGGAACAGACAACTACCTCCTTAGCTACTCAGCCTATCACTTCAGAAGAGTGTCCCTAAATTATTATTAACATGTTTTTTTGAAACACTCTTATTTGAACGTATTTTTCTGGTCAATAATGGAATGGAGCAAACAAAACATTACTGACCTACTCAATAAATTCAAACATTGAAGTGCAAAATTATTGCTAAGATATTCTTTATCATTTACAAACAGATTATTAAATTTAGGATTAAGAAATTTTAGATGTATTAAGAGAATCCTACTACAAACTTAATTGCATTGATATTTAGGTTGTTCTACTTTTAAGAATAAATTTTCAAATACCTATCCTAAGCTAAACAGACCTAACTATTCGAATAGTTTTCTAAATTTATCAAAGAATTATTATCCTCATCGAATAGCGTAGACAAAAAATATACTTAGCAAAGTCTGGAAATTATTTGGCAATTGCATGTCATGGAAAAGTAAATGACAAGACAACAAATATTAACATACATATTTAATGCAACCTATATGCACAACTTACCCCCAAACCTAAGGGATGGATTGTCCTCAATGCATAAAAATGAAAAATGTTAGAGAATACAATTTACAAATATAGAAATACAATGATAAAGAAAAATGAATGCGTGAATTGGAAATAAAAGCTTGGACAAAATGGTTGTTACTCTTAAATTGGTTTGGTAGACATCAGTAGGCTTGTGATTTAATTTTTTTGCTATCATTATCTTGAGGAAATTAGTGTGTCCATCTGGGCCGTCAGACATCTTTTAGATTCAACATCAAACAGTACTAAGGCATCTCGCACATAGAAAAAGACATTTTCAAGAGAAGTGAAATGAGTATAGAACTTCTTTACCACTTGAGGGAAAACATCGTCATGATAGAGGAAAAAGATTTGCCATCCATATTGCTCCACAACGAAGGAAATAGCTAGTATAACCCATAAAAGGGGCATCTTGAAAAAGAAATCCTTTTTCCATGCACAAAGGCCGTTTAGAGATGTTTTGGTGGTACTTAGTTTCCATTGTCTTGTTGAAAAATGTACACAGCAGTGCAGCAGGAGAAGTGGATGGTGCTTGATGAGTCATGGCAATGACTATGATGACTGTAAGAATGATAAAGGTGAAACCTTTAAAAGGTTGGGAAAAAATAGAGAGCACAATATCAGAGAAAGAATGTAAAGGTAACAGTGAAGAGGAAACTGAATCTGCTAGGGTAAAAACTTAAAGGTAAAGAATTTGTGACGTGGGTGAGCCTTAATCATGGTCTGACATAAGTAACAGTAAATATTTAAGTGAGAAATTTTGACATATTGAGTAAAAAAATGGCTAATAAAATGAGTTGAGTTGAGGCCGAGAGACCTGGGCTGTAACTTACCTAGAAAAAAAAGAAAATAGAAGTTAATGAAATTTATTAATTCAATCTAAAACAAAGAGATGAATAATTAAATAATTAAATAAATTGTGAAGCAAGAAATATTAATTAGTTTGAAAAAATGATGAAAGTTCTAACTCGAAGTATAGGAGTGCCAAAGTAATGTTCTAATCGTTGGCCATTGACTTTGAAAGTAGACCCATTTTGTTTGTCTTTGACATCTACTGCTCTATGAGGATATACTTGAACAATTTTGAATGGACCGAAACACCGAGACTTTAATTTGCTAGGAAACAATTAAAGCTTGGAATTGAAAAGTAAGACTTGTTGTCCAGGAACAAATTTTCATTGCAAAATTTTGCTGTTGTGCCATCGTTTGGTATTTTCTTTATTTAGCTTAGAATTTTTATAGGCTTGAGTTTGAAATTTTTCCATCTGGTTCAACTCTAGTAAGCTATTATGTCCAACATATTTGCAATCCATATGGAGTTTCTTGATTGCCTAGAATGCCTTATGTTCCAGTTCAACAAGCAAGTGGCATGGTTTACCATAAACCAGCTGGAAAAGTGACATACCCAATGGTGTCTTGTAAGTTGTTCAGTATGCCCACAAAGCTTCATCCAATTTTGCCGACCAATCTTTTCGGTTGGGATTGACTACCTTCTCCAAAATTTGTTTAATCTCTCTATTAGATATTTCTTCTTGTCCGTTCATCTAGGGATGATATGTCGTGGCAATTTTATGTCGCACCCTATAAATGTTAAGAGCATTGGCAACTAACTTGCAATCGAAGTGGGAACCTTCATCACTGATTAACGGGCAATAGGTACCAAACCAGGTAAAAATATTTTTATGAAGAAATTTCAATACCGATTTGGCATCATTTGTAGGTAGGGCAGCAACTTCAACCCAACTTAGAAACGTAGTCAACAATGACTAGTATGTAGATATTACCCCAATAGGGTGGAAATGGCCCATGAAATCAATTCCCCACACATCAAAAAGTTCCACTTCTAAAATGTTTTCCAAGGGCATTTCATATCTCCTAGATAGATTTCCAATCCTTTGACATTGATCACAGGCCTTACAGAATTCATGAGCGTCTTTAAACAATGTCAGTAGAAACACAAAAATTTACACACTTTTTCATACCCTTTCTAACTTAAATTCATGCGAATTCGGTTAAATTCTTGTCGAAAAATAATTAAATTGTACTTAAATTATGAACATGTTAAATTTTAATTAATTTTATAATTAATTTTGGTTATTTTTGACAGAATTGCACAAAGGGCAAAAAATAGCTCGGCAGGCACTACTAGAAGCACAAAATTGAGAAGCAATTTGGAGTACCAAGGCAAATTAATTTCCAGCCTAAGATGGTCCAAAATTATGTGTATCAATTCATAATATAATTAATTTTAATTTATATCCAATTTAATTTGGGTTAATAAATTATTATTAATTAATTATGAAAAAGTGGTCCGATTGAACCGAACCGGCCAAGAAAAGGACAGCCCAAAATCGTCCAAGTGCTGACCCAATTCAGCTCATTAGCTGATTATTTAAGCTTGGAAAGAGGCCCTTGAAGACTTTTTCAAATTGCAATTAAACCCCTCCACAATTGGTGGCTTTGTAGATTTGTCTCAAGCCATATTTAACAAAGTTAAAGCCATCAACTTTGCCACATAGGAGGCCGGCCAAGGGGTGGCTCTTTGGCTTCTATTTTTAGCAAATTTCAGCTGCCACATTCATCTATAAAAACCCCGTTGGCTGATCATTCAACACATCCCTCATTCACATCTCTTCTCTCACAATTCTTCTCTCCTCTTTTAATTTTTCTCTCATTTTCCCATTCAAAGTTCCTTGCTCTTTTTCCGATTTCTCCTCTTAAGAAAGGGATCTTATTCAGCCATTTTGGAGCAGCAATTGAGTGTTCATAGCAGCCTTGATCAGTGGGGACAATAAAGAAGGAAGAAAGGAGGAACCTAGTCAAGCCACGGAAAAACACCGGATTTGATTCTTGTTCCCTATTCTTTAATTTTTGTTGTTTTTGTGATGAACATATCTATGAATATTTATGTTGTTGGAATGGTTAATTTAATCAGCTTAGCTTGAATTTAATTCATGTTGGGTTGATTACATTTCGTCCTCTTAAATTACTAAAATTATGTTTATGTTGTTATATGCCTCGATGAAATGCTTGATTAAGTAAAATCATGCCTAAGTTATTCTTGCATTGTAATTGTGAGGGAGCTAATGAATTAATTATATAAATGGATTGAAATTGTAATTAATGGACATAGTACTTAATTAGTGCATGTTTATTCTTCTAAGGTAGCTGAAGGTTAAATTAGCATTGTATCTGGCGATATATTTGCCTTGCATAACTTGCAAGATTATTGTGATTAAACTGTTTCAAGGTAAGGATACCTTGTTACCTCACATAGTCTTTTATGTGCTTATTAGATTTAATTAATCATTTGAATTGACATAGGAATATGCAAGAGATTGGTTCAAAGATTAGTTCAATTTAATGAGTATGTATGTGCAATAACATGTTTGCTTATTAGAATTTGTTTAATCAATTGAATTGACATAGGGATATGTTAAGAGATGAATGGATTTCTGTAGGTGAGTATGTTCATAAGTTAGCATATTACTGAGTTGCCGTGAATTTATTCGTAACAACATAAACATGAGTTTGATAATTCTAAGTTAAAGAAATGAAATTAATCCAACACAACTATGTCATCTTGATTAAATCATATTTTGAAATCGTGCATTAGAACTTTTATTTTTATTTTTTTTATTTTACTTAGTTTAAAATCTTATTTTTTTAATCACCCTTTTTAAAACAAAATATTTTTCTTCACCAAAGTGTTTTAAATAGCATTCATAAATAATCCTTTTCACAGTCCCTGTGGGTACGATAACTCGACATTTACTTGTCACTTTATTACTTGTTACGATTGTGTACACTTGCACATTTCCGTCGTTCCAAGTTTTTGGCGCCATTGTCGGGGACTGTTTTAAAAAAAGTCATTATTTTTGAATTTATTAGTTTTGCATTTTGGTTTAATTTTCTATTTAATTTTTAACTTAATTAATTTTTCTGTGATTATTTCAGGTGTTTATGAGTATTGACCGAATTATTGACCTGTGTTTATGAGTATTGACCGAATTATTGACCTACTCCCTATAGACCCTGAGATAGAAAGAACTTTTCTAGAGCGAAGAAGACAAGCAAATCAGAGAAGGGCCAAAGAGAAGAATCTCGAAATTTTGAATCAAGGAAATGGAGCAAATCCTGCTCAAAATCCTATCCTTATTACTGATGATAGGGATAGAGCTTTAAGACAGTATGTTGTTCCAATATTTCATGATCTTAATCTGACTATTAGGAGACCCGAAATTGAGGCACAATAGTTAGAGCTAAAGCCAGTCATGTTCCAGATGCTTCAGATAGTGGGCCAATTCAGTGGATTGCCTATCGAAGATCCTCACCTACAGTTAAGACTGTTTATGGAAGTGAGCGATTCTTTCAAGTTAGCCAGAGTACCCGAAGATGCATTACGATTAAAGTTGTTCCCATATTCACTAAGGGACAGAGCTCGAGCCTGGTTGAACCCATTGCCACCAAATTCAATTTCCACATGGAAAGAGTTAGCAAAAAGATTCCTTATGATGTATTTCCCGCTTAGCAGGAATGCTAAGTTGAGGAATGTGACCACTGCTTTCCAACAAATGGATGATGAGTCCTTGTATGAGGCATGGGAAAGGTACAAAAAATTATTACGGAAGTGCCCTCATCATGGAATCCCACATTGCATCCAACTTGAGACATTTTATAATGGTCTCAATGCTCATATGAGGATGGTAGTGGACGCTTCTGCTAATGGTGCTCTCCTTTCTAAGTCTTATAATGAGGCTTATGAAATCATTGAGAGGGTTGCTAGCAACAATTATCAATGGCCAACCAATCGAGCAGGCTCAGGAAGACGAGTCACTGGAATACATGAAGTAAACGCTTTCACTTCACTCGCATCTCAGGTATCCTCAATATCCTCAATGTTAAAAAAATTCACCACTAATGGGTGTAATAGTTTTGTAGCATAGCCACCAAATCAACTTGAAAATGTAGCCTGTGTTTATTGTGGGGAAGGACATTTGTTCAAAGAAATTTAAGCTTAGTAAGTTTGTATAACATAGAATTTAATTTACCATTTAATCACATTTAAGGTAAGCATACAAAGCATATCCAAACTCAATTTGGCGAAAAGCCCAAACACATATCCTTATCAATCATGTTAGTCATGTAATTCATATAAATATCAATAAACATGTATGAAAATAATAATCAAACTTCCATTTACATATAATTTCTACATCATGTATCCATATATCATGTACAAATCATTTTCGTATATCTCATGTAAATACCTGTGGTAGTTCGTATTGGACTCATGCAATCTCGTAACAAAACAATACCCGTTGAACCATTTAGAATATCGTTGGTTATGCTGGTAGTACACACGAAGTGTACTGAATTGTAATCTGTCAATTCATGTACATGTATGCTCATACGAGTTGTAAATGATGAAGCTCCTCTCGAGCTAAAAATAATGAGAAGCTCCTTCGAAAGTGAATAACGATAAAGCTCCTCCAAGCTAAATAACGGTAAGCTCATAAGAATTCTTAAGGTAACCCTAATGACATGTCATTTGTATCCTATGAATTCTTAAGGTTCAAACGAGGCTTAGTAATCGTCGTACATCGTCGAGTATGCTATCGGTATTTATATATGAAGATTACACACTTCACAAACATATAATCAATTTAAAACATATAAATGTACAATTTAATTACACGAACTTACCTTGACAAGTATACATAGATACGGAGGCGAATAATTCGAGATTTTCTCTTTGCCTCGATCTAACTCTTTACGAGGTCTAACAGGATCTATACAAATGAATTTAACTCAATTCGATATAATTTACATTCAATTTAGTCTAAAACAATTTTTTGGCAAAATTACCATTTGGGCCTTATACTTTTAATTATTTTTAATTTAGTCCCTATCTCATAAAAATGGAAATTTGCATAATTTCATAACAACCCATCATAGCCAAATTATATACATGCTTATAATAGCCCACATTTTTCACAAATTCACAATTTTGCCACACAATTTATCACATATTTCAACTTAATCCTTAATTGATAATTTCATCAAAAATTCCTTTACAAAAGTTGTTTATCTAACAACCATTCATTTTTTACCATTAAACTTCAAAACCCTAACATGTTCATCAATGAAAAAACTCAAATACTTTAACTATTTTCACAAATTAGTCCTCAGGCTAGCTAGATTAAGATACAATGATCCCGGAAACATAGAAATTATCAAAAACGAGGCAAAACACATAACTAATCGATGGAAAAAAGCTTTGCCAAACCCTAAAGAGCAAAAAATGCTTTCTTCCTTCAATATTTGGTTGAAAAAAAAGATGGATAAATATGATAGCAAATTTGGTTTATTTATTTTATCATTTATTACTTGTTTACAAAATTAACCTTAATTAACTTTAAAAATTACACTAATGCCAAGCCATGTACATCCACTATCACATTTAACAGTCTAATTACCATATAAGGACCTCCACTTTAAAAATTTATAGCTATTAGACACCTTTAGCTATTAGAACACGACTTTTGCACTTTACGCGATTTAGTCTTTTTTATCAAATTGAGCATGTAAACAGTAAAATTTCTTAACAAAATTTTTATACGGTATTTCTATCATACAGTAGACCAAAAAATAATAATAAAATAATTTTTCTGACTTCAAATTTGTGGTCCCGAGACCACTTTTTGATTTCACTAAAAATGGGTAATTATAATCTCCCTCCTAAAGGGATTTTCGTCCCCGAAAATCTTACCAGAAAAGAGGTTTGGATATTGCTTTCTCATAGCTTCCTCAGGTTACTAGGTAGCTTCTTCTATTTCGTGTCGTTGCTAGAGAACTTTTTTAAAGCTATGTTTTAATTTCTCAATTCTTTCACCTTTCATGCCAGAATTCTAATCGGTTCTTCATTATATGTCATATTGGTTGAATCTCGACATTCGTTGAAGAGATAACATGTGAAGGGTCATATCGATATCATCATAACATAGACACATGAAAGGCATTATGAATCTTCTTAAGCTTTGACAGTAAATCTAATCGGTATGCAACAGGTTCGATTCTTTTAGTAATCTCATACGGTCCAATAAATCGCGGACTCAACTTTCCTTTGCGACCAAACTGATGAATTTTCTTCTAGGGTGATACTTTCAAAAATACTCTATCACCAACTTGGAACTCTATATTTTTGCATTTAAGATCTGCATAAGATTTCTAACGATTTGAAGCTGCTTTCAAACTATCTTGGATCACTTTCACTTTTTCATCATTCTCACGAATCAAATTAACCTTATGTATCTTTTTCCCACTGAGCTCAGTCCAATATAACAGAGTTTGACATTTACGACCATACAGAGCCTCATACGGTGCCATCTTTATACTCAAGTGAAAACTATTATTATACGTGAATTCGACCAACGATAAATATTTCTCCCAGTTGCCTTCGAACTCTAAAACACAGCAACAAACCATATCTTTGAGAATCTGAATCACTCTCTCCGACTGACCATCAGTCTGCGGGTGCAATGTAGTGCTAAAATACAACCGTGTACCCAGAGCTTCCTGTAACTTTCTCCAAAATCATGATATAAATCGCGGATCTCTATCTGAAATAATGGAGAATGACACTTCGTGTAATTTGACAATCTCAGAAACATATAACTTAGCTAATCTATCAAGAGAGAAATCTGTATGTACCGGAATAAAATGTGCTGACTTTGTTAAGCGCTCGACGATAACCCAAATGGAATCTTTCTTTTTCGAAGATAGGGGTAACCCCGATACAAAATCTATAGTATCTTTATCCTAATTCCATTTTGGTATCATCACTGGCTATAACAGTCCTAAAGGTACCTAATGTTCAACTTTAACTTGCTGACATATCAAACATCTGGATACAAAGTTAGAAATCTGACGTTTCATTCTTGGTCACCAATACATTTGTCTCAAATCGTTGTACATTTTATTGCTCCCCGGATGAACAGACAAGTTACCACTATGAGCTTCGTATAAGATTTTTTATATAAGCTCTGGATTCTTTGGTATGAAAAAAATCTACCTCTGAATAACAAACAATCAGTGGGTCCTATCTGAAAATTTGAGTCAAACGCCAACTCATACTGTACTCGTTTAGCTCACAACTCATTATCACATTTCTAAGGTTCACAGATCTATTGTAGAAACATTGGTTTAGCTTTTAACTCAGCTAAGATTGAGCCATTAGTAGACAATGTCAATCGTGTCTTCATCACTCACAAAACAAACAAATACTTTTTACTCAAAGCATCCACAACTACGTTTGCTTTTCCTAGATGATAATCAATAACTAACTCATAATCTTTCAACAGTTTGACGCATCTACACTGTCTTAGATTTAGAATTTCTGTGACATCAGATACTTTAAACTCTTGTGATCGGTAAATATGTGACATTTTTCACCGAACAAATGGTGTCGCCAAATTTTCAATGCAAACACAATAGTTGCCAACTTTAAGTCATGTGTCGGATTGTTTTTCTAGTGCAGCTTTAACTGTTTAGAGGCATAAGCTATTACTTTGCCTTCTTGCATTAAAACACAACCTAAATCGTTTAATGACACATCACTAAAAATCACAAATTCTTTGCCCGACTCAAGCTGAACCATAATTGGTGCTTCGATCAACAGTGCTTTCAACTGGTTAAAACTTTGTTGACATTTATCAGACCATTCAAACTTCACATCTTTCTGTAATAATCGTTTCATCAGTGTAATTATCATCGAGAGCCCTTTTAGAAATCTTTGGTAATAACCAGCTAATCCTAGAAAACTTCTAACTTTAGATACGTTTCTCAATGGTTTTCAGTCAACAATTGCTAAAATTTTAGTCGGATCAACTCTGATGCCTTCAGCCAATACTATGTGTCCCACAAAACCAACTTGTTAGAGCCAAAACTCACATTTACTGAACTTAGCAAACAATTATTTATCTCGCAGAATTTGTAGAACAATTCTCAAATGCTCAGCATGTTCAGTCTCGTCTCGAGAATATATCAGAATTTCATCAATAACTACCACAACAAACCTGTCTAAATATGGTTTGAAGATTCTGTTCATTAAATCCATAAATACTATAGGTGCGTTAGTTAAACAAAACGACATCACAAGAAATTCATAGTGTCCGTACCTAGTTCTAAATGTATTTTTTAGCACATTTTAATCTTTCACTCGTAGCTGATAATAGCTAGAACAAAGATCAATCTTCGAGAACACTCTGGCACCTTTCAACTGGTCAAACAAATCGTCAACGCGAGGTAGTGGATATTTGTTCTTGATTGTAACTTTGTTTAGCTAACGGTAGTCAATGCATAATCTCATCGATCCATCCTTTTTCTTAATGGACAAAACAAGTGCACTCCAAGGTGAAAAGCTAGGTCGAGCAAAACCCTTATCTGTCAATTCTTGCAACTATGCTTTCAATCCTTTTAACTCTTTAGGAGCCATTCTGTAAGGTGTTATCGATATCGGTGTTGTTCCTGATACAAGTTCTATAGCAAATTCAACTTTTCTGACCGACAGTAATCTAGGTAACACCTCTGGAAACACAAAAAAACATTCACAAACCATTGGCACTGATTCAAGCTTCGATTCAGACACTTTAGTATCCAATAGATAAGCAAGGTAAGCATTACAACCTTTTCTCACATATTTCTATGTTGACATAACTGGTATCACAATAGGCAACTCGTTCGAATTATCTGATTCAATACGAAACATCTTACTATTTTGATATTTCAATACGATAAGCATCATCTACAATTTACCACAACATCATGCAAAGAAAGCCAATCCATGCCAAAAACACATCAAATGCATCAAATGGTAATAACATCAAATCAGCAAGAAAACTATAACCTGTGTCATCAACGGATAGTTCTTGCAAACCTTATCAACTAGCACATACTAGCCTAGGGGGTTCGATACTTTAACCATGAATTTAATGGACTCAACAGGTAAATTCTTACTAGACACTAAATTTGTACAAATATATGAATGGGTTGATCCGGGATCAATCAAAGCAGTTACATCAGTATCATAAAGAGAGAAAGTACCGATAATAACATCTGGCGTAAAAACATCTTCGCTGCGCGAATAGCATCAGCCCTAGCTGGTGTTCGTGCCTTAGATCTTGCAGTAGAGTCTTTTGTTACACCACGGCTACCACTCATATTTTTAGGATTACGAGGTGGTTTACCTCTCGCAGCAATATTGCTCGGCCTCATGGTCTGAGTTTTCTCTTTCTCAAATTTCTCTGGGAAATCTCTAAGATAGTGGTCAAAAGAACCACATTTGAAACACGTTCCGCTCTTCAAAAGAACCACATCTGAAACACGTTCCGCTCTTCAAAAGAACCACATCTGAAACACGTTCTGCTCTTCATTCGACACTCACCATAGTGTGGCTTTTTACAGTGCTTGCACTCAGGTCTGGTGTTTCTATCATGACCCACACTCACTACAGATGTAGTCTGGGTTTAGGACTAGAGAGTCTGGGGTCTCTATCTCTATTTGAATGTCCCACAAAATGTAACACTCCAGTTTAGACCCTAGTCGGAATAATGGTTTTGGAACCACAAATTTGACTCAGAAAAATATTTTAATATTAATTTTCGTGCTTACTATGTGTGAATTAGTATGTGTGAAAGTTTCATATAAAAATTTAATCGTTTGTGTGCCAATTTGATAAAAAGGACTTAATCGTGTAAAATGTAAAAGTTGCCTCCTGTTTGTTAAAGTACTGAATTGACATGGATTTTTAAGTATGAAGTCCTTACGATGCAATTGGACCATTTAATTAATTCATGGACAAGTATGGACATGAGTTAGTGGATTTTGAATGAAATTAAAAAGGTTATATTAGTAAATTGATAAATAAATGTTGATTTAATAAAACAAATAAATAAAATTTGTCCATTATCATCATCCTTGCTGAAATTTTGAAGAAAGAAATAGGGTTTTAAGCTTTCTTAAAATTCAGCCATTGAAAGCTTTGATTGATGTATGTTTTTTATTCGGTTTTTGATTATTTCTACGTGTTTGTGATCATTGTTAAGTGTCCTAGCTAGCCCATGCTTAAAATTCATGAAATTGTTGATGATTTGATGAGATGCCATTGATGAATTCATGAGTTTTGTGATGTTAAATGATGAATTATGAAAGCTTAGTGCTTGATATACATGTTTTGTAAAGTGATTTTGAGTAAATATGCATATTAGAGATTAAATTGTGAAAATGAGAAATTGAGGGACTAAAATGTGAAATAAATGAAATGTATAGGCTAGAAGTACTTTGATTACATTTTGCAATGAATATATTAGGCCATGTGATATGGCTAACTTATGTTTGAATTTGTGGTTGGAAATGTTATATGATATGTGTGGTATTATGAATGGTATGGTATGTTTTGAATGACCAAAAGAAATGGTCAATTTGGTAAGGTTTTAGTATGATATTTGGTTGTATGTTTGGAGACCACCAAATTATATGTTTGATATGCTTTTGTCTTATGTTTTGGCATAAATTAGTAAGGTTTATGAGCATGGAATTTGGCTAAAATTTGGTGTGCAAATATGCTTGTTTTATTGCTTATAGGTTTGACCCAATTTGGGGTGGCAAATTGGCTATTCAAATGGCCTATTTTTGTCCACACGGGTAGAGACACGAGCGTGTCTCAGCCGTGTGTCCTCTAAGGTACCCTATGAATTAAAGTCAGTATACCCTCTAGTTTTGACATGACCTAGACCCACGGGCGTGTCTATTGGTCGTGCGTGGCACACAAGCTGGCACACGGGTGTGTGGTCGACCGTATGGCTAAGTCAGTAGCCTCCCTAATTTCCACACGGCCTGGAACATGGGCGTGTCTTGTGGCCGTGTGGAAAACTCAATATGTATGCCCTATTTCGCCATGGCTTAGACACACGGGCGTGTCGAGTGTCGTGTGAGGCACCTTCACACGGGCGTGTGACCTTTGAAATGTTGAAAAATTTTCTAAGTCTTGAAACTTTCATATTTTATCGATTTGGTCCTGAATGCATTGTTTAGACTTGGTATGCTCGGTTTAAGTTCATATTGAATATGAATAACAACTATTTATTGAAATGAGATGATATTTGATATTTGATTGTTCTGATCTAAGTTACGAGTTCGGTAATGCCTCTTAACCTATTCCGACTACGGTTACGGGTTAGGGGTGTTACACAAAAGCAGTAGAACGGTAGTGATGTTCTTTAGATTTCTTTGATGCTGACTGATATGACTTTCCTGTCAATCTCTTTCTCATATCTCTAGCTTCATATTTAGTGTGTCTTTTCTCTTTACTCAGATCTTCAGCTTTATGTGCCCGATCAACCAGCACAACAAATTCTTTCAACTCAAGGATCCTGACTAATAGCTTTATATATTCGTTTAATCCATCTTCAAACCGTTTACACATTATAATCTCAGTTGAAATGCACTCTTAAGCATATTTACTTAATCGAACAAATTCTCGTTCATATTTAGACACTTACATACAACCCTACTTGAGCTTCAGAAATTTTTTAAGTTTCTGATTGAGAAACCTCTAACTGATGTATTTCTTTCAGAATTTGACTTGAAAGAAATCTGAAGTGATCCTCTCTCTCGACACTACAAAATTCAATGTATTCCACCACTGGTAAGCTAAATCTTTTAGTAGAGATACTGCACACTTCACACATTCAGTCGGTGAATAGGGTAACTCGTCAAAAACCCTAATGGTATTCTCTAACTAGGATTCAGCTCTCTCAAGATCATCTTAAGCAGTGGCTCAGAATTCTTTAGCAGTAACCAACAGGAGGCTTACTAACTCAGGCTGGTTTCGTACCTTGAGGAATAATAGGAACCAATTAGGGAATAAGAAAGGGTGGAGGTTGTCGAGTAGTCAGGTTCATCCGTACGAACTCAATGAACCACTCATTGATCATCTGGAATAAGGCTTCCTTAGCCTCTCCTCCCCGACCCTCAGATACGGGCCTTATACCACTCGAAGCTACTTTGTGAACAAAGGCTTGAGCGTTACTATCTACTTTATCAGAATTAGCTCGGTTGGATGTCATTGCTATATAAAAACATGTTTTAAAATGGTAAGGAGAGATTACATTATCACAGGTTATATAATGGCATGTATAGCTAGACTCGTATAAGCTACGTTCAGTCCAAGGATCGAATAAACCATAGCTTTGATACCAATAAAAGTAACACCCCTAACTCGAATCTATCATTAGAACAGGGTTACGGAGTATTATCGAAGTTTATAATTTAAACGGATAGAAAAATTCAAACATTTCATAACATATAGCATTCATGTCAGAAACCAATCATAATCATGCATATTATTCCTAATACGAGCCCTCGAGGCCCAAAATACACTTTAGAAACAAATCAGGACTAAATTGGAAAATCATAAAATATTTTAGAAACATTTAAAATTTTTAAAGTTGCAAGGGTCATACGGCTGTGTGACTCCCACAGCCAAGAGACATGCCCGTGTCTTAGGCCATGTGGGCGTTCGAAATAGGGCCACACGGTCGTGTCCCAGCCCGTGCCCATGCTCGTATAACTCACTAATTTGTGCCACACGGCCAAGCCACACGCCCGTGTGCTAGGCCGTATGAACATATTGACTTGCACTCTATAAAAGATACAGGGGACACATGGTCATGTGTCATACACGGTTGAGACACACGCCTGTGTCTCTGCCCGTGTGGACAAAAATAGGCCATTTTACAAGCTACATTTGTAACACCCCAAACCCGGCCTGGACATTATGGCCGAATCTGACGCATCACATTGAAATGTTTTAGCGAAAACCGTGTTTTCATTGAAAACCCTTCTTAAAATAAAAGAAACCCTAACTATCCTTAAAAAAAACTCATTTTAATCACTTGTTTAAAACATATGATTTTTTAAAAACATGTCCTTTTAAAATGTAGTTGCGGAAATGTAGAAAAGTCATACTATAGTTTAGGAAACCATGTTTAACTTCTTATAATTACATCACATAAAAATAATAATCCAAATAATAACAAAGTGGAAGCCTTATTACAATCTAATTTCAAAAGTACTAAATAACATAGAAACTGATAAGCTTTAGAAAGAAAAACAAGTCCGAACTATCTTGCTAGCTAGCCACCCAGAGCCTCTCCAAACATCGAACCTTCTACTGAGCATCACCTGAAAATAAATAAAAGAGGGAGTGAGTTTTCGCAAACTTAGTGTGTACAACCCTCGACAAAAACAAGCATTCAAAAGTCATCATACATTAAACATGCAATGCAATGCCGTGCAACCCACCCCAATAATCCAACAGGTACACTTCTGCTCCATCCCCCTTTTCACAACCTGTGGGGATATAAATATCGACCCATCCAACCGATACACATCAATGGTAGCTCGGTTGCAGAACTACCCAAGTTGCAGCAAGCTACCAATCACATATTGGGCTTAAACGCCGTCGGTGGATCCACGGTTGTCAAGCAACCATGCGACCCTCATATACTCCCTCCGTTCCATAATTCCCACCCCATTGCAACCTAAGCAGAACATCATATGTATGCATGTCACATCCATAAAACTTACATTCAACACCTAGGGGTATTTTGGTCATTTTTGCCCTTGGGGGCATTCCGGTAATTTTCCTTTAATTATGGTTTCCACTTACCTTGGCCAATTAAAAAGTCCCAGGAGCTAAGATGAACGAATACTATGCACCAGGTAGGATTCCAGAGAAGAGGAGGTGGGTCATTAAGACCGCTTAAGTACCAAGCTCTCCCTAGATCCAATCCTAGACATGCATATACCTGTTGCCACACCTTAACCCTTTGACTTGTCTACGGTCGCAATATATTAATTAAGTTTTATGTGGTTATCATATACGAGGCCCAAAACCCCTATATACATGCATATGGCCCTCTTGGCACAATCTCATACATATGGCCCATCAGGCCCAATTCAGATTTATATGGCCCATCAGGCCCAATTCACGTTCATATGGCCCATTCGGCCCAATCTCATTTATATGGCCCATCCGGCCCAACTCACATTATATTCATGCTCACATACAAATTTCCTATCACATAACATCGCTTATCAAATTTTGCCTATTACAGGCCCAACAACCATTTGGACCCATTTAGCCCATTCTGGCCCACTTGGCCTATTCACAACCCAAGTCCATGGAATTGCCCATGGACCTCAGGCAACCTATCGGTTTCCCCTTTATGAGTATTCACGCAGTCGCAAGACTACCGTAGCCAAACTTTTGGCTTTTCGGCATTTTGACTTTTTGGCATTTCGGCTTTTGCCGATCTACAAGTGTGTGTAATGTAAGTACACACCTGGTAAGCAAGCGTTATGCGTTCTCCTTAGCCCCAAACCTTGCGCGATAAGTATAACAACCCCTTCTTAAATCCCTAACCACGATCAACTCCCAGATCTGCACCAATCTTAACTATTAAAACAGAATAATAGGTGACTCGTATCCAACACAAGTCCCCTTACCTTAACTATAAACAATCGGCCACCTTAGCCAATGGGAGAGGAATGCTTACCAAGATCATGAACACCTGAAGAGCAGTTTCGACAGAGAGCTAAGATACGAGATTTGATACTAATTCCCTACCACGGTCGATTAGAAAGAGTAAGGGACAATATTAGATACTTAGCAAGGAAAACCGATTGGAAGAGTAACACTTACACTAGATTCGGTCAAAGAGCATTCGGCTCTAGAGATCTGAATGGCACAATTGCTTATTCGGCACCAAAGGAGAGAGGAAGAAGAATCGGCTAAACCCAAAAGTGAAAGAAAGAAATTAGTACAAGAAAAATAAAAGGAGAACAAGTGTGTTCGGCTTTTGGAGAAATTGGCAGAAAGAAAAATAATAAAACAAAAAGGTTTTCGGCTTTTAGGGAAAAGGGTTTTGGATAACAGGGTGAAAGAAATTCGGCACTAGCCGGTAACCCTACATTCGGCACTTATATAGCCCTTATAGTCGACTTACCTGGCCCTCAGTTCCCTATTTGGCTCCATCACTTCCCCCTTCTTATCTCATCATTTTTCTCTTTGATAACCCATTGATCCTTTCCTTAATTTTCTCTCCTGAACACCCCCCTTAGAGTCCATCTTCATGCCACTTCCAACCTTCTAGAAGGCCAAAATTAAACTTCTAAAAACACTAAGCTAGGATTTGAACCTTGGACCCCCTTGCTAGCTATTAACTCCACCTCCCTACACTCTAAGTGGCGTCACTTAGCCATTCCTCTATAAGGCTTTTTGATGTTATTTTCCCCTATCTTTATTTAAAACCCCAACTACTTGCCAACCCTGATGCTTTTAATAATTAAATTATAATTTCTTCTACCTCCTAATTCGAACTCAAATCTTGTCCAGGACCTACCTTTGCATAATTAACACTTAACTGGGATTGCTAAGCACAAAAAAAAAATTCACGATTTTGAGATTTTTGCGTTTCGGGATTTTTGGGGAGTTACAACTCTACCTCCCTAAAAGAAATTTTGTCCTCGAAATTCCCAACTACTAACAGAGACTACCACACCACACTTCCGCTGTGCACTCTAATTCCAAGTCAGGTAAATAGCACCCGATGGTAAGTATGTACCATTATTCTCCTCTGGAGCGTCTCCATCCTATTGACGACGTGCTGCATAGACCAAAGCTAGTTGCCTCACCTCAGCATGACCAGCACCTCTGCTCAGTGCTCCACGACCCGAACCATTTCCACCGCTGGCCTGATCACTGCCTCTCTACGGTTACTGACCACCCCTCGGTAGCTGTACACCACCTCGGTCCACGACTGGCACCTGAGCTGGCATTCTAGGGCAATTCTTGATCCTATGCTCCATGGATCCACAAGCTAGACAAGCTCCCGTCCTCTTCCAACACTCGCCTACATGGCCTTTCCCACAATGAACACAAAATGGCACCCCTGGATTAACAGCAGGGGGCCCTGCTCTAACTAGCTCATTAACTCTGGCCCTAGCCCTAAGCCTCTGTTCAACACCAGGAGTCTCAACCTCCCTCTTGTTCTTACCCTTTTCTTTTTCCCGATTTAAGCGCTCAGTGCGCTTAACCTCCTCCTCTATCTTTACTTTCTCCACCAATTTCGAGAAAACTCGTTCCCTTTGTGGAGCTATCAATACCCTAAGGCTATCTCTAAGTCGCTCCGGAATGGACCCCTGATTCCCGCTGCCATTATTGGGCCCAGCGACCCTTTCCAAAATCCTCAGCATTGCCTGTGACAACATATCTTCTCCCATGGCCCAATCATACGGTCCATTCCCAACCACACAGGTGAGGCCGGAGCCTCCTCTACTCCAGCATCGGGCATATGGCCCGATACCGATGATTCAGCCCTAACACTTCAGCAGCCTCGGCCACGGCCTCTTGCGCCTCTTCTAGCACTCATTGTCGATTAAAAGTTTTATGAAGTTTTAGTTAGTTTGCATGATTAAACCGATGTTTTATGAAAGTATTTAAAGAGAAAATTATTTTCGATAATCCTTTATAGGTTCAAGTTTCTACGGGCTTTGGTTCCATTCTAACAAGATCACCTAAAGTAGCCCTCTAGCTAACTACTGTATAACAATTTAAACAAATTTATGAATAA
This sequence comes from Gossypium anomalum, assembly GCA_025698475.1. Taxonomy (NCBI): domain Eukaryota; kingdom Viridiplantae; phylum Streptophyta; class Magnoliopsida; order Malvales; family Malvaceae; genus Gossypium; species Gossypium anomalum. Next base: position 46,358,235 of record CM046961.1, read on the forward strand.
AAGTACTTACTTGGTTCGACGTCGGAGACTCGATGTGCCACTCAACAAAACTTCCCTTTTCACAAAACATTGTGATTCAATCAAAAAAAAATTTATACACAAAAACAAAACCAAGTAATAAAGCCCAATTCACATCCCGAGTTTTGTAACCTAGGCTCTGATACCACTAAATGTAACACCCCAAACCTTGCCAAGACGTTAGGACTGAATTTGGCACATCACATTGAAGTATTTTGCAAAAACCGTGTTTTCATTGAAAATCCTTCTTAAAATAAAAGAAACCTTAACTATCCTTAAAAAAAACTCTTTTTAATCACTTGTTTAAAATATATAACTTTTGAAAACATGTCCTTTTAAAATGTAGTTGCGGAAACGTAGAAAAGTCATACTATAGTTTAAGAAACCATGTTCATCTTCTTATAATTACATCACATAAAAATAATAATCCAAATAATAACAAAGTGGAAGCCCTATTACAATCTGATTTGAAAAGTACTTAATAACATAGAAACTGATAAGCTTTAGAAAGAAAAGCAAGTCCAAATTATCTTGCTAGCTGGCCACCTAGAGTCCCTCCAAACATCGAAGCTTCTACTGAGCATCACCTGAAAATAAAATAAAAGAGGGAGTGAGTTTTTGCAAACTCAATATGTACAACCCCAGACGAAAACAAGCATTCAAAAGTCATACATCAAACACGCAACGCAATGCAGTGCAACCCACCCCAATAATCCAACCGGAACACTTCTGCTCCGTCCCCCTTTTCACAACCTATGGGGATATAAATATCGACCCACTAACTAATACACATCAATGGTAGCCCGATTGCGGAACTACCCAAGTTGCAGCAAACAACCAATTACATATTGGGCTTAAAAGCCGTCGGTGGATCCACGGTTGTTAAGCAACCATGCGACCCTCATATACCCCCTCTGTTCCATAATTTCCACCCCATATGCAACCTAAGCAGAACATCATATGTATGCATGTCACATCCATAAAACTTACATTCAACACTTAGGGGTATTTTGGTCATTTTCGCCCTTAGGGGCATTTCGGTAATTTTTCCTTACTTATGGTTTCCACTTACCTTGGCCAGTTAACAAGTCCTGTGAGCTAAGATAAACGAATAATATGCACCAGGTAGAATTCCAGAGAAGAGGAGGTGGGTCATTAAGACCGCTTAAGTACCAAGCTCTCCCTAGATCCAATCCTAGACATGCATATACCCGTTGCCACACCTTAACCCTTTGACTTGTCCACGGTCGCAATATATTAATTAAGTTTTATGTGGTTATCATATACTAGGCCCAAAACCCCTCATACATTCATAAGGACACATATGGCCCAATCTCACACATATGGCCCATCAGGCCCAATTCACATTCATATGTCCCATCAGGCCCAATTCACGTTCATATGGCCCATTCGGCCCAATCTCATTTATATGGCCCATCTGGCCCAACTCACATTATATTAATGCTCACATAAAAATTTCCTATCACATAGCATCGCTTATCAAATTTTGTCTATTATGGGCCTAACAACCCTTCGGGCCTATTTAGCCCATTCTGGCCCACTTAGCCTATTCACAACCCAAGTCTATGGAATCGCCAGTGGGCCTTAGGCAACCTATCAGTTTCCCCTTACGAGTATTCGCGCACTCTCAAGACTACCGTAGCCAAACTTTCAGATTTTTGGCATTTCGGCTTTTACCAATCTACTAGTGTGTGCAGTGTAAGTACACACCTGGTAAGCAAGCGTTATGCGTTCTCCTTAGCCCCAAACCTTGCGCGATAAGTATAACAACCCCTTCTTAAATCCTTAACCACGATCAACTCCCAGATCTGTACCAGTCTTAACTATTAAAACAGAATAATAGGTGACTTGTATCCAACACAAGTCCCCTTACCTTAACTATAAACAATCGGCCACCTTAGCCAATGGGAGAGGAATACTTACCAAGACCGCGAACACCTAAAGAGCAGTTTCGGCAGAGAGCTAAGATCTGAGATTCGATAATAATTCCCTACCACAGTAGATTAGAAAGTGTAAGGGACAATATTCGATATTTAGCATGGAAAACTAATTGGAAGAGTAACACTTACACTAGATTTGGTCAAACAGTATTCGGCTCTAAAGATCTGAATGAAACAATTGCTTATTCGGTACCAAAGGAGAGAGGAAGAAGAATCGGATAAACCCAAAACTGAAAAAAAAATTGGCACAAGAAAAATAATAGGAGAGCAAGGGTTTTCGACTTTTGGAGAAATCGGCAGAAAGAAAAGGAAGAAAACAAAAGGGTTTTCGACTTTTAGGAAAAAGAGTTTCCAATAACAGGGTTAAGGAAATTCAGCACTAGCCTGGTAACCCTGTATTTGGCACTTATTTATAGCCCTTATAGCTGAATTACCTAGCCCTCAGTTCCCCATTTGGCTCCATCACTTCCCCCTTCTCATCTCCTCGTTTTTCTACCTGATAACCCCTTGATCCTTTCCTTAATTTTCTCTCCTGAACACTCCCCTTAGAGTCCATCGTCACTCCACTTCCAACCTTCTAGGAGGCCAAAATTAAACTTCTAAAAACACTAAGCTAGGATTTGAACCTTGGACCTCATTGCTAGCTATTAACGCCACCTCTTTACACTCTAAGTGGCTTCACTTAGCCATTCCTCCACAAGGCTTTTTTATGTTATTTTCCCCTATCTTTATTTAAGACCCCAACTACTTGCCACCCTAATTCTTTTAATAATTAAATTATAATTTCTTCTACCTCCTAATTCGAACTCAAACCTTGTCCAAGACCTACCTTTGCATAATTAACACTTAACCGGGATTGCTAAGCATAAAAAGAAAAATTCACGATTTCGAGATTTTTGGGGCGTTAAAACATTTCTCACCCAATTTGGCATCCACCTACACTCAACATTTTGTGTATACACAAGTCATAATTAGGCATCCAAAATCAAGCTTTAAACATGTAAGATCATCACATACAACCAATATGCCCTTAGGCACCTCAAATGACAATATGCAAACATGTCAACCATGTATCTAGATTTACTTAAGTGACCAAATACATATATGCATAATTGTACCAAAACCTATCATGTAGGTCACTTATCAAGCTCCCCATTTGGTATCCAAAATACCAATTCTAACTAACATCAATATACCTATAAGTTTTCCATAGCAAAGCACTATATCACACCAAGGTATATAACATATCTTATATGCATATTAAAACCACATTTTACTTTCCATCATTCTACCATATCAAACACACATCAAATATGATAAGGCCATATATATAAACACATCAAAATATACCAAACACAAGCTATATAAGTGGCTAAACTCAACAAAACACTTATATGCCAACATTGGCCAAATTAACCTATACATGCCATTATAATTGAAATTAAATAACCAAAAGTACCAAAAGAGCCGATGGATAGTGTGATATAGATCTGACAAGCTTCCAACCCGAACGAGCCTCTGAATCACTATAAAACACGAAAAATAACATAGAGTAAGCACTTAAGCTTAGTAAGTTTGTATAACATAGAATTTAACTTACCATTTATTCACATTTAAGGTAAGCATACAAAGCATATCCAAACTCAATTTGGCCAAAAGCCTAAACACATATCCTCATCAACCATGTTAGTCATGTAATTCATATAAATATCAAGAAACATGTATGAGCTCAATAATAATCAAACTTCCATGTACATATAATTTCTACATCATGTATCTATATATCATGTACAAATAATTTTCATATATCTCATATAAATACCTGTGGTAGTTCGTATTGAACTCATGCAATCTCATAACAGAATGATGCCCGTTGAACCATTTAGAATATTTTTAGATACGCGGGTAGTACACATGAGGTTTACTGAACTGTAATCCGTCAATTCATGTACATGTATGCTCATACGAGCTGTAAACGATAAGCTCTTTCAGCTGAATAATAGTAAGCTCCTCTAAGCTGAATAACGGTAAGCTCCTCCGAGCTGAATTACGATAAGCTCATAAGAGCTAAAATTGGGAACCCTAATGACATGTCATTTATATCCTACAAATTCCTAAGGTTCAAACGGGGCTTGGTAATCGTCGTATGTCGTCGGACAAGCGGTTGATATTTATATGTAATGATTACACACTTCACATGTACAATTTAATTACATGAACTTACCTCAATGAGTATATGTAGATACGGAGGTGACTAATCCGAGATTTTCTCTTTGCCTCGATCTAACTTCATACAAGGTCTAACCAAATCTATACGAATGAATTTAACTCAATTCAATATAATTCACATTCAATTTATTCCAACACAAATTTTAGGGAAAATTACCATTTGGCCCTTATACTTTTAATTCTTTAGAATTTAGTCCCTATCTCATCAAAATGGAAATTTGCACAATTTTATTATAGCCCATCATAGCCGAATTATATACATGCTTATAACAGCCCACATTTTTCACAAATTCATAATTTTACCACAGGTTATCACATTTTTCACTTTAATCCTTAATTGATAATTTCATTAAAGATTCCTTTATAAAAGTTGTTTATCTAACAACAACCATTCATTTTCTACCATTAAACATCAAAACCCTATCATGTTCATCAATGGAAAAACTCAAATACTTTAACAATTTCACAAATTAGTCCTCGAGCTAGCTAGATTAAGCTACAACGATCCTGAACACATAGAAATTATCAAAAACGGGACAAAAACATACCTAATTGATGGAAACAAGCTTGCATAACCCTAAAGAGAAAAAAAATGTCTTTCTTTCTTCAATATTTAGTTGAAAAAAAAAGATGAATAAAGATGATAGCAAATTTGGTTTTATTTATTTTATCATTTATTACTTATTTACAAAATTAACCTTAATTAACTTTAAAAATTTCACTAATGCCAAGCCATGTACATCCACTATCACATTTAATGGTCTAATTACCATATAAGGACATCCACTTTAAAATTATATAGCTATTAGATGCCTTTAGCTATTTGGACACAACTTTTGCATTTTACGCGATTTAGTTATTTTTATCAAATTGAGCATGTAAACTGTAAAATTTCTTAGTGAAATTTTTATACGGTATTTCTATCATGTAGTAGACCAAAAAATAATAATAAAATAATTTTTCTAACTTCTGATTTATGGTATCAAAATCACTATTCTGATTTTACTGAAAATGGGTTGCTACAAGAGAGCTCGGGTGGCAACAATCCACTGAGCAGGAAATTAACAATGTCAGCATACCATGGTAATGCCATGGCAATCAAAAACTACTCATTAGGGAATTCATCTTTAATCAACTGAATATTACCATCTTCATTCCCTGCTTCCAAGCGTGATAAATGATCAGCCATTTGATTGTTTGTGCCCTTCCTATCTTTAATCTCTAGATCAAATTCTTGCAACAGCAATATCCATCAAATTAATCTAGGTTTAGCATCTTTCTTGGTCACCAAGTGTTTGATAGCAGAGTGATTTTAGTGCCCACGAGATAAGCTCTGAATTTTTTAGAGGCAAATACTACAACTAGCAGCTCCTTCTTAATGGTGGTGTAATTTAACTGTGAATCTATCAACGTATAGTTGGCATAGTATATAGCATGAAATACCTTGGCTTTTCTTTGTCCCAGGACTGCTTCTACCACAAAGTCACTTGCATCACACATTAGTTCGAATGGTAAGGTTCAGTCTAGTGTAGTGATTATTGGTGGTGTGACCAATCGCTTCTTTAGCTCCTCAAAGCTTACAAGCATGGCCTATCAAAATTAAAAGATCTATTTTGTTCCAATAATGTACAAAGAGGTTTGGATATTTTGGAAAAATCCTTGATAAATCGTCGATAGAATCCTGCATGACCAAGGAAGCTTCGAATACCTTTTACTGATGTAGGTGGTGGCAATTTGTCAATAACCTCAATTTTTTCTTTGTCAACGGTAATTCCTTGTTTTGAAATCTTATGTCTTAAAATAATACCCTCACAAACCATGAAGTGGCATTTTTCCCAATTTAACAGAAGATTAGTTTCCTGACATCGACAAACGACTAACTCCAGATTTCTCAAACAGACTTCAAATGTATCACCAAATATTAAGAAATCACCTATAAAGACTTCTAAGAATTTCTCCATCATGTCCGAAAATATAACCATCATACAATACTAAAAAGTTGCGGGGGCATTGCATAACCCAAATGGAATTCTTCAAAACACAACATTTCCATACGGACAAGTGAATGTTGTCTTCTCTTTATCAGTAAGTGCTATGGCAATTTGATTGTACCCTAAGTATCCATCTAGAAACTAGGGGAAGGCTTTCCTTACCAGTCTAACCAACATTTGATTGATAAACGGCAAAGGGAAACGGTCCTTCCTGGTTGCTTTGTTGAGTTTTTGATAATCCATGCAAACCCTCCATCTCGTGACAGTACGAGTGGGAATAAGTTTATTGCTATCATTGGTGACCATAATGACACCTCTTATTTTAGGTACACACTGCACAGGGCTCACCCAGGAACTATCATAAATTGGGTAGATGATTCCATCATCTATCCATCTGATGATATCTTTTTTTTATGGCTTTCTTCATGATAGGATGCAGTATCCTTTGTTGCTCAATAGATTTGCCTTGGCAATCCTTCAGTATTATCTTGTGCATGCAAATTATTGGACTGATTCCTTTGATATCTGTAATTGACCATCCGAAAGCTTTCTTAAATTTCCTTAAAACTTTCAATAATTGAGCCTCTTGTTTTAGTGTTAACTCAGCAGAGATAACTACTAACAATGTGTTGTTATCTCCTAGATACGCATACTTCAAGTGCACTAGAAAGGGCTTTAATACCAGCTTAGGAGGATCTTCTATTGATGGTCAAAGAGGTGTAAAAAATGTTTAGACATATTTAATGGTTCAAAATTGTTCCTTGATCCATTTCCAATTTGCTGAACTTCCATAAATTTATCAAGAATTGCAATCATGTCTGCATCAATTAACTCATATACATCTGCATCATTTTCTGAGTTATTAGAACAAAAATATTCAATTTTTTCTTGTATTGTTGTATCAATAATTTAAATAGCATGGCATTCTTCATCGGTATCTGCACACTTCATAGCATACAAAAAATTAAAAGTTAACTGTTTATCATTAACTCTCATAGTTAATTCACCCTTTTGGTCATAAATTAATGTTATACCCATGGCTAAGAAAGGTCTCCTAAGTATAATTAGGACCTCTTTATCAGTCTCACATTCCAAAATTATAAAATCTATTGGAAAAATAAATTTGTCAACTCTTACCAACACGTCTTCGATTTTACCTTCTGGATGTGCATAAGATTTATCAGCTAACTGCAATGTGAAAGTTGATTTATGCTTGCACCCAAAACACATAGTGCTTTTGATTGTAGTAGAAATAACATATGTTTTCTCTCTACTTATTGTTTAAATTATTCCCATTTAGTTACCGTTAGCGTACATTTTAACATGTTCAGTTTAGTAAATTTCATTTTATAACTCAGTGAATTCTAGCCTATTTTATCTTTAATTTTGCTATCTTTCTGCACTAATATCGCTACATGAGTTAATTCCAAATTGAGCCAGAAATTTTCATCGCAGTTGACAGATATCAGCAATGTCGCTACATGAGTTAATTCCAGATGGCCTTTAGAATTGTCGCCGCAATTAATAGCTGCCTGATAAGAGCCAACCATGAATGAGCTGTCTAGTTCGGTGTAACTACCCTGTATGAACAAGGATAGAAGAATCCTGAAAGAAGGATACTTGTACTATTGAGGGAAACATAAAAGGATAACGTGAGAATAATGACGGGAAGAGGAATTTTTAGTGAACCACCATTCTCTTACCCTATTTTGAAGCTTTCGACTATGGAAGCTTGAGCCTATCTTGGGTGAGCCAACGTAAAGACTGATGCAGATCCACTCCTATCGAGGAGATCTAAGTGTAGAACAAGGCAAATGGATAGATTCAATCGAGTAGCCTAAGAAAAGTATTCTCCATTCAATTCTTTCTCATTTCTTGAAGATGCTGGTGATTACTCTATGTTTTCTACTGTATGAAAGTACAATGAATGCTTTGTTAAATGTTATCTTATTAAATCTTATTTGTGTTTGGCGGTTTGAATGTTCTAAACACAAAATTTTTATTGCAGTCACTAACACTAGAAGGTGCAATGACAGTTTGAGCTAATAAGCTTTTTAGCGAAAGTTGAGTAAAGACTAAAGGAATTTAGTCCACTTGTTCTTAATAGTGTCCTATTGCCATCATCGGAAGGTGAGGTTAATGTGCATGGTTAAGTTTCACATTAAACCAAAGAGTGGCATTTGGTAAGATATACATTAATTTTATTGCGTTGACAATCACCTATCATTTATACTGTGTGAGTACTTCGTATACTGCTGAAGATTCATGTTGGGGATCCCATTTTATCCATAGCATACTTTATCTTATTGTTTTCGAGTTATTGCTTCGATAGCTATACTCATAATTTACCTCGTTTCTATCTAGTTATTGCATCAACATTAATAGACAAAAGACAACCATCACCGTGGGATCGATATTTGACAGACTCACATCTGTCTATTATACTTACATCGATAGTGTATGCTTGCACATTATTGTTGTGACATTTATAGCCGATCACGTTTTTGGCGCTATTTTCGGGGATGGCGTTTGTTTGATGTTTATTTTTGTTCTTGCTTATCTTTGTACTTTGTTTTCCTTATATAATATTTAGTATTCACTAACTTGTTTTCTCTCGGTTGCTAGTTTTCATCTTAGGTTTTTTATTGCCCAAAGCAATTTAGATTTTCTTGCAGACTTTGATCCAGAAATTGAAAGCACTATTCGAAGAAGACTTTGAGAATAAAGAAATATGGATTTACTAAGAGACAATGCAGCCATACCCTTAATACAACAACAAAACATTCATAACCCATTGTTGCCACAAAATGCTCACAACCATAATAAAACCATACGAGATTGTGTAGTATCTATTCTGGATGATTTACAACTAGGAGTTGTTAGACCAACAATTCAAGTCGGGAACTTTGAACTCAAGCCAGTGATGTTTCAAATGCTAAACTCCAATGGCCAATATGTTGGATTGCCACATGAAGATACGAGAGAATATCTTAAATTCTTTTTATTAATCTGTGCTTCCTTTAGTCAACAAGGCATTCCTGATGATGCCTTAAGGATGCCTTAAGGATTAATCACTTCTTGGAATGCTCTTGCAATGTAGTTTGTGTTGCGATTTAACCCACTGACAATGAATGCTCGTCTTCGAAATGATATTACTACTTACCATTAGCTAGATGATGAAAATCTTCACACCACATGGGAACATTATAAATTTTTGCTTCGACGTTGTCCCATGCATGACATTCAACGAGAAACACAAATTGAGATTTTTTTTATAATGGTTTGAATTTACATACAAGGAATTTTTTTGACGCATAAGCCAATGGACCACTGCTGGATTGTACTTACAATAATGTTGTGAGAATTCTTGAGAGAATTGCTCAAAATGATTACCAATATCCCATCTCTAGAGCTGCACAAGCAAAGACTACTCCAAGAGTTATTGAATTGGATGCAATATCTGCGCTAAGTGCCCAAGTCTCTTCGCTCACAAACATGATTAAAAACATGCAAGGGATGAATGACGTTGCACCAATACAGGTTGCTCAACAATTGGATATTCCTACCTTTTACTACAAAATTTATGGTGACAACCATAGTTATGAAGATTGTCTGCAACATGCAAAAAATGCCTACTATGTCAGTACTATTCGTAACAATTCTTATGGAAACTCTTCCAACAACTCTGCACGTTACCAGTAGATTTGGGAAACTCGGAATATTGGAAAAAATGCTGCGATATTTAGATATGAGAATGAATCTACTCAAGGCAATTATAATCCACGATAAGGGAATTATACTCAATAACAGGAGAACTACAATCTGCCTCTCAAAGGTATCAACAACAAGGGCCAACACAATCACATCAAAATCAGATGCAACCACAACATTCTTCGATGATGAATCAGAATATCCAAGGACAAAGACAACAACAGTATACACATACTTATACTTCTGACCCATTAACGGCTCTTGAGACATTATTGATGGAGCATATTACTCACACAGAAGCTATTATTCCAAGAAATTCATCTTTCAATCGAGCATTGGAGGCACAATTGGGATAGCTTGCTTCAAATCTGAATACTCGACCACAAGGCTCCTTATCGGGTGACACCAAAAATCCAAGCCCGAGGGGGAAAAAGCATTGCAAAGCTATCACTCTTAGGAGTGGTAAACAAACTGGTGCATCGATTATCAATTCTATTGTAGCATTACCAGTTATTAGTGACATAAGCCCTGATGGAAAGGATGATTCTGAAGAGCTTGTTGATGTACCAGATAAAGAACTACCACCAATTGTCACTCACATGCCATATATTCGACCCTCAAAATTGTGGACGCAACCAAAGGTATTACCGTCACCGAATGTCCTTCCACCTATACCTTTTCCCCAAAGATTTAAGAGGAATGAAAATAATAAATAGTATTAACAATTTCTAGACACACTAAAACAACTATAGATCAATATTCCTTTAGTGGACGCGCTGGTGCAAATTCTGAGTTATGGGAAATTTATGAAAGACCTCTTGTCCAAGAAGAAAAAACTCACTGATGTTGAAACTATTGCACTCACAAAAGGCTGTAGTACTGTCTTGGCAAATAAGTTACCCCCTGAATTGAAAGATCCTGGCAATTCTACCGTTCCATGTTCGATTGGCAATCAATATTTAGGCAAAGCCTTATGCGATTTGGGAACTAGCATCAACCTCATGCCACTATGTACTTTTAGAAAGTTGGGAATAGATCATATGAAACCCACTGCAGTTACCTTGCAACTGGCATATCGATCTTTAGCTCAACCTGAAGGGCAAATCAAAGACGTTTTAGTTTGTGTGGATAAATTCATTTTTTCAGCTAATTTTATCATACTTGACTACAAAGCAGACAAGGAGATTCCCATAGTCTTGGGATGACCATTTTTAGCCACCGATTGAACTCTCATCAATGTTTATAAAGGAGAACTCATAATGCGACTAAATGATGAGCAAGTTACCTTCAGTGTTTTTGAGTCTGTTCATCACAAGGATAAAGCAGAATGCCATACTGTCGATGTGCTCGATGATTTGATGGATGAAGAATTCAACAACCAAAGGACAATCCTTGTTGAAGAAATTACAGTGACATCTAAGGCTGAATCCATAGACAATTATGATAGCACGTTTGATGCTAGTGCTGTTGAAGTCAAGCATAGATGGCAAATTGAATCCTTAGACCAAATCAATAGAACCACTCCAATTTTCCAACCATCAATTGCAGAAGCTCTCACTCTGGAATTGAAACCACTACCTCCTTATCTTAATTATATCTTCTTGGGTGATCACAATATTCTTCCAGTTATTTTCTCCGTAACACTAGATGCAACACAAGAAAAGAAATTAACTCACATTCTCAAGCAGCACAAACAAGCTATTGCTTGGAGTATTATGGATATTTAAGATATTAGTCATTCCTTTTGTATGCACAAAATCAAGTTAAAATATGAAAGTCAGCAGTCAATTGAATCAGAAAGAAGGTTAAACGAGAAGATGAAGGCAGTGGTCAAGAAAGAAATCATAAAATGGATTCATGCAGGAATTATTTACCCGATTTCTAATAGCAAGTGCGTGAGTCCAGTGCATTGCATCCCAAAAAAAGAGTGGCATCATAGTGGTTCGTAATGATAAGGACGGATTACTACCAACACGCATCCTCATGGAATGGCGAGTTTGTATGGACTATCGTAAATTAAATGCAGCCACAAGGAAAGATCATTTTCCACTTTCCTTCATTGCCCAAATGTTAGATCAGATTTTTGGAAAAGATTATTATTACCTCCTAGACGACTATTCTAGGTACAACCAAATTGCTAATGCCCCAGAGGATAAGGAAAAAATAACTTTCACTTGCCCCTTTAGTACTTTTGCTTTTTGTCGTATGCCTTTAGGTCTTTGCAATGCACCAGCCACATTTGAAAGGTGTATAATGACAATATTTTCCTATATGATTGAAGACTCTTTAGAGTTTTTTATGGATGACATTTCAATTTATGGGAATGATTTTGATCATTACACTGACAATTTGGATAAAATATTGCAGATTAGGAAAGATGTCATTTTATGGCAAATGAAGGCATTGTGTTGGGCCATCACATCTCTAATCAGGGTATTCAAGTAGATAAAGCTAAAGTGGAAATCATCAAGAAATTTCCCCTACCGATAAATGTGAAAGATATTTGTAGCTTTCTTGGACATGCAAGATTTTACCGACGATTTATTAGGGATTTTTCAAAAATTGCAAAACCATTATGCTCATTGCTGGAATAGAATTAAAAATCCCTCTTTGATGAGGCATGTTTAGATGCCTTTATTTAATTAAAGAAGCAGCTAGTCAATGCCCCTATTATCGTTACACTCGATTGGTCTCAGCCTTTTGAAGTTATGTGTGATGCAGTGACTTCACCGTGGGTGCAATGCTAGCACAATGCAAAGGAAAAATTTTTCACGCCATCTATTATGCTAACAGAACTCTTACAGAAACTTAATTCAATTATACCACCACAAAGAAAGAATTGCTAGTCGTAGTCTTTGCTTTTGACAAGTTTCGTTCTTATCTTATCGGTGCAAAAGTTATAGTATTCACTGACCATTTGGCGTTGTGATATCTCTTTGCAAAAAAATATGCCAAACCAAGATTGATATGATGGATTTTATTATTGCAAGAATTTGACATTAAGATAAAATGCCGCAAAGAGATAGAGAATCAAGTTGCTAATCATTTGTCTAGATTGGAAGTTGGCAACAAAGACGAGAAAATGCTTCAAATTATCAACACATTCCCAGATAAGATGTTATTCACTGTCGAACTAACTCCTTGGTATTTAGATTTGGTTAATTACATGGAATGTGGTAAGCTCCCATTGAGTATCAAAGGCCATAAAAAAAGAAAGGTTTTTTCGTGACGTAGTGAAGTACCATTGGAACAAATTGTATTTATTCAAAGTATGCAATAACAACATCATTCGGCATTATGTTCTGAAAGAAGAGAAGCTTTCAATCCTGAAGCACTGTCATGATACTCCTTATGGAGGCCATTTCGCTGGTATGAGGACTGCTGCTAAGGTTCTATAATCAGGATTTTACTGGCCATCATTGTTAAAGGATTCACATAATTTTATGAATCAATGCGATAAATGTCAGCGCACCGGTTCTATTTCTCGATGTAATGAAATGTTGTAACAGTCAATTATGGAAGTTAAATTTTTTAATGTTTGGGGAATGGATTTTATGGGATTATTTCCAAGTTTATTTGGAAATATTTACATATTAGTTGTTGTTAACTGTTTCAAAGTGGATGGAGGCTATTGCTATCCTAAAGGATGATGCACAGACAGTGCTTAAATTTTTTCACAAGTATATACTCACCCGTTCCAACACACCAAAGGCCTTGATTACTGATTGGGGTACACATTTTCATTGCAACCAAGTGGCAGCCACATTAAACAGATATGGAGTAAATCACTGAATAGCCACTACTTATCATCCACAAACCAATAGAAAAGCTAAAATTTCAAATCGACAAATTCTTAAGAAGTTTGTGAACCCTTCGAGAAAAGGTTGGTCTTCCCAATTGGATGACGCTCTATGGGCTTTACGAACAGCGTACAAGACTCCTTTGAGGATGTCGCCATATCAATTGGTTTTTGGGAAAGCATGTCACTTGCCAGTTGAACTGGAACACAAAGCGATGTGGGCAATTAAACAAGTGAACATGGACTATGACACTGCTGAAAACAAAAGGCTATTAGACATTACCCAGCTTAAGGAGATTCGAAGAAATGCTTATGAAAATGTTACGATTTATAAAGAAAAGACCAAACGATGGCATGACAAGATTATTTTGGAGCAACAATTTACCATAGGACAATAGGTCTTATTATTCAACTCTCGAATTAAATTGTACCCAGGTAAATTGCGTTCACTTTGGTCTGGTCCGTTTGAAGTTGTCGACATATTTCCCCATGGTGCAGTCACAATTTGAGATTTACGTGATAGACACCAGTTCAAAGTCAATGGACAACGATTGAAACACTATTTTGGAAGTAAAAATTAAGAGCAGGCAGAGACCATTAATTTGGTCAAAACATTTTAAATTTTAAATTTATTATTCAGAGATATCATCTTATAAGGTACCAATGATGACACAACAAGATTTGGTTGTCAACGCATAATGTACCACTGTGTTACCATTAATCAGAATTACGGGAACTTCAATCTTCATCATTGGATCTAAACCCACCTAGTCATTTGATCCATTTGAGCAACCAAAAATCTTATTGGACACCACTTTTCCCAGTAGTTTTGTATCTCTCCACAAAACATCACGACTCTACATCTTCCTCTTCCACCTCCTATGAAATCTACACCACTGTGTCGACTGTAAAGCATCCAAGAAACCATTTTTATTCTTTTTCCTCACTTAAGATCCTACACTTTTCATTTAAATTCATCTTTCCTCCACAAAAGATGGCAAGAACAAGAGGTTTGACCAAGAAAGCCAACAGACCTACTGAAGAACATCCGTTCTCTACCACCACAGTTCGTGAGTCGAAACTCCTCAGGCCAATACAAAACAAAGGAACCAGTAATCTTTTTGAATAAAGTAGCAAGGGAACGATTTCAAGACAATATATTACACCAAAATTTTCACCCCAAACAAGGCATTTCTGTAACAGCCTATTTTTCAGTGAAATCGGAACAGTAGTTTCGGGACCACAAGTCCGATCCAAAAATAAGGTTTATTTTTATTTCATTATATGGTTAGTATTATGATAGGTATTCGTGTGAAAATTTTGACACGAAAAATTTATTGATTAAGTGCTTAATTACGAGAAGGACTAAATCGCATAAAATACGAAAGTTGAATTCTAGTAGCTATAAGGATCAAATAGCAATGAAATTCAAAACTTAAGGTCCTTATATGGTAATTAGACCATTATGAAAAGTGTGTAGATTTTTCTTGGTGACTCATCCATGGAATTATAGAAAAAGGGCAAGGACTAAATTGGAAATAGAAAAATACTTAATTAATTAAAATGATGATAAAAGAAATCATCTTATTTTATGTCATCTTCAACCTAAAACTCATGGAAACCCTAGTAACGAGAAAAGAAACTTTCAAGGCCTAATTGGGTAAGTTCTTTTGTCCCATTTTTAGTAATTTTGGTATTTTTGAAATAGGGATAGCTTAATCTCTCTATTTGAGGGATTAATTTGAAAATTTATCAAGGTATGAAAATGAGTCATGGATGTATATGCTGGAAATTAGAAATTTATGGTAGAAAATGAAAGATTATTGAATGATAAACAACTTTTACAAAGTGATTTTTGATGAAATAATTATTTAAGGACAAAAATGAAAAGTTGTAAAATTTGATGAAAAATTCTAAAATTTTATGAAAACATGTGCTAGAAAATTTGTAATGGGGCTTTGGTTAGGATTGGAATAGGGAGTAATTTACACAAGCTTCATTTTCTAGGCCTAGGGACAAAATCAGAATTTTTGGAAAAGTTAGGGGTAAAATGGTAATTTTGCCTAGGACGTAAATTGAGTCCATTTAAATATGAAATGTGTGAAATTTATGGTTAAATTCATTTATATAGATCCAGACAACACTAATTCAAGGTTAGATCGAGGAAAAGAAAAGTTTTCGGTTTAATAGACTTTTTACGCGAACAAGTGTCGAGGTAAGTTCGTGTAACTTAATTGGGCATGTACAAATGTTAAATTGATTGTTTTGTTGTATGGAATGTGACTTATATTTATGTACATTACTTGAATGCTATAATGAGAAGTTTAATCCATGCTTGATATGGTGAAAAAGGGGTAAGTCCCGATTGAATACTAAATTCTGATGATTATATGCACTTTCTCGAAACTAATAAGGTCCTGCATTTGTTACAGATAGGATTTAGCTTAGATGAGTAATCCCATTGACCTTGTTATAGAAAGGATTTACCCCGGATAGGTAATCCCGATATAATACCTCTCAAGAATACGTTATGATTAGGGTTTAGCTTGGACTGGTAATCCTAATCGAGCTCCTCTGAGCATACGTTATATAAAGGATTTAGCCTGGACTGGTAATCCTGTTATACAATATGTGGCTCGAGATAGTGTCTCTTAGTTAAGTGCCCTGAGGGGTACCCTTGAATAAGGAATTGATGGATTATTGAATCATACACTTCGAGTATACTACTTGAGCATCCATCAAAATTTAATGATTCAATTGGCATATAACTCTTGACATGGCATGAAGATCTTGAGATGAAATGAGAATAACTTGAAAGAATATTGCTTGATGAGCTCATCTTTGTTACTTGATTAATATGAAGATTTTGGTGACTAACATGTTTGATTGAATGTATGTGAATAGGCAATTTAGCTAATTGGATAGAAACATAAGATTGTATGCTTAGATTTAATAAACAAGATTAGTAAGTTTAGTTTCCGTTATACGAACTTACTAAGCATGCTTACTCCGTTTATTTTTCCCTATTTTATAGTGCTAGGAAGCTCGCAAAGGTTTGAGATCGTTGGAGCATCGTCACACTATCAACTAGTCATTTTGGGTATACTTAGTAAAATCATTTTGGTATAATGGCATGTATAGGACAACTTAGTGGATAGTGGCTTGAAACGTTATTTTGAAACCTAGACATTGAAATGGCTAGTAATGGTTCATTTTGGTATGACTAAGTAGATTATTATGATATACGTATACACATGTGTTATGTTATGAATATGGGATCAATTTTGTGGATGCCTAAGTTAACTAAGGTAAGGTGGTGATCATGTATACTTGTAATGATATGTCATGTTATATGATAGAAATTTCCCAATTTGAATGCTTGAATTGGTTGGTATTGGTTGTGTGTTTCAAGTGCAGGTCTTGGGTGAAATTTTGGGTGAAAAATGAAGCTAGAAATGGCTTCATTTTGCCCACAAGGGCGTGTGTCTAGACTGAGTGTGACACACGGCCTGGTAACATGGGCATGTAGCTAGGCCGTGTGTCCCCTACACCTTAATTTTAAGAAACAGAATGCTAAGAATTGAGCAGACAGGTAGAGACGCGGGCGTGTGTCTCAGCCTAAAACACAGGCATGTATCTTGGCAGTGTGAAACTTGCACCTAATTTCTAATTGAATTAAGTAACCACAAGGCCTAGCACACGGGCGTGTGGCATGGCCGTGTGTGCAAGTCAGAGAGTTACATGGGGTCGAACGTGGCCTCTAACACGGGAGTGTCCCAGGGTCACACGGATGTGCCCCTTGACCCACACCTTGGAAAAATTTTATAATTTTGTGAAACATTCTTAGAGGTCCTGATTCGCTTCTAATGCTTATATTAGGGCTCGAAAGCCCGATCAAGGAACGTTTTGGATGATCTTGGTAAATGAATAGTAATTTACGTAGATTAATGGAAAAATATTCTAAATGTTTTGGTAATGCGTTGAAACCCTGTTTTAGCGACGGGTATGGGTTAGAGGTGTTACATGTATTGATATCAGAGCTACGGTTTAGTCGATTCTCAGATTTGACGTAGCAAACATGAGTTTAGCTATACATGCCATTATATAAATTGTGATAGTGTGATGACTCCTGATCATTTTAAATGTGTTTTTCATATAGTAATGTCATCCAACCGAGCTAGAGCTGAATCCGAGAAAGCTGAGAGCAATGCTTCAACTTCAGTACAAAGAGTTGCGTTTGCGTCTGCGTCTGGTAGTGAAAGGCCTGTGTCTGAGTGCCGAAGTGAAGAGGCAAACAAAGCTTTCTTTCACATGATGAATGAATAATTTACACAGTACCTAAGAACAAACCCTGCTGTACAACGACCTCCCCCACCTACTCCCCAACCAATTCCTAAGGTACCACAGGGTGCTGAACCTATTAGAATTGGTAAGCCTCTGATAGATAAAATCCGCAAACATGGGGCGGAAGAATTTAGAGCTACTATAGATGGTGATCTGAAAAGAGCTAAGTTTTGGCTAGAGAATACTATCCAGGTTTTTGATGAGTTGTCTTGTATGCCTGCTGAATGTTTAAAATATCCAGTATCCCTACTGAAAGATACAGCTTATCATTGGTGGAATACCATAGCTTCAATTGTACCAAGAGAGAATGTTACATAGGAATTCTTCCAAGCTGAATTCAGGAAGAAGTATGTGAGTTAGATATTTATGGATCAGAAAAAGAAAGAATTTCTAGAGCTCAAACAAGGAAACATGATTGTGTCTGAATATGAGCGAGAATTTGTTCGACTAAGTATGCCTGAGAATGGGTTCTAACTAAGGCTGAGATGTGTAAACGTTTTGAAGAGGGCCTAAATGAAGATATCAAGTTATTTATTGGAATTCTTGAAATAAGGGAATTTGCAGTGTTAGCTGATCAAGCACACAAAGCTGAGGAACTGAGTAAAGAAAAGAAACAAGCTGGAAGAGAGGCTCAGGTTTCTAGAAAAAGAACCATGAGTAAGTCTCAATCATTTTCTTCTAAGAAATTAAAGAAGTATTATGATTGTGTGACCACCTCTGCGGGATATTCTAGAAGAGAGCGGGGCTCTCAATGTTCTAACCCGAGGTCTTCATCTCCTTCTGTGACCAGTGTGGGTAGTGTTGGTAACCCAAAACCAAAATGTAAACATTATAACAAATTTCATCATGGGGAATGCCGGTCTAGAAGTGGAGCTTGTTATGGATGTCATTCACTTGAGCATTTTCTCAAAAATTGTCAAGAAAAAACTGAAAAGGAGATAGAACCAGCTCTAAGGCCGAGTAATCCTATCCTAGGGCGCAGGCCACCCCGCCATCCCAGTAATGTCGGTGGTAGTCGAGGTACTACCAATGATACAACAATTAGATCTGAGGCACAAGTGCCTACAAGGACATATGCTATTCGTGCTAGAGAAGATGTCACTGCGCCAAACGTCCTTACTAGTACATTTTCTCTACTTGATACTAATATTACTGCATTGATTGTTCCTGGTTCCACACATTCATATATATGCATGAACCTAGTGTCTGTTAAAAATTTACCTGTTGAATTCACTGAATTTGTGGTTAAAGTTTCAAACCCCCTGGGCTAGTGTATTATGGTGGATAAAGTCTGTAAGAACTATCCGTTGATGGTAAAAGGTTATTGCTTTCCAACTAGCTTGATGTCATTGTCATTTGATGAATTTGATGTGATCTTGGGAATGGATTAGTTAACCGATATGATGCAGTGGTAAATTGTAAGCAGAAATATATTGTATTGAAATGTGAGAGTGGTGAATTGCTTCATATTGAATCTAATAATGTGATTTCAGCAATATCAGCACAGAAATATGTTAGAAAAGGGTATGACGCTTATCTCGCATATGTGTTGGATACTAAAGTATCTCAGTTAAAGATTCAGTCAGTACCGGTTGTATGTGAATTTCCTGATGTATTCCCAAAGGAATTACCTGGTTTACCACAGAATAGAGATGTGGAATTCTCTATATACCATGTCCCGGGTACAACACCTATATCTATAGCACCTTACAGAATGGCTCCTATTGAATTGAAAGAGCTGAAAGTACAGTTGCAAGAATTGATTGACAGAGGTTTTGCTCGACCTAGTTTCTTACCTTGGGGGGCACCAGTTCTATTTGTAAAGAAGAATGATGGATCATTGAGGCTATGCATTGATTACAGCCAGTTCAACAAAGTTACAATAAAGAACAAGTATCCATTGCCTCGTATTGATGACTTGTTTGACTAGCTAAAATGTGCCACGGTATTTTCAAAGATTGATTTTTGTTCTAGTAATTATCAACTACAGGTAAAGCAATCGGACGTGCCAAAGACAACTTTTAGAACCAAGTATGGACACTATGAGTTTCCTGTGATGCCATTCGGCTTGAAAAATGCACCTGCAGTGTTTATAGATTTGATGAATAGAATTTTTAGCCCGTATTTGGATAGGTTTTTGGTGGTATTTATAGATGATATTTTGGTTTATTCTCGAGATGAAAATGAACATGCTGACCATTTGAGAATAGTGTTGCAAACTCTATGAGAGAAACAATTGTATGCCAAATTCAGTAAATGTGATTTTTGGTTAAGGGAAGTTAGTTTTCTTGGGCATATAGTATCTGCTGAAGGTGTCAGAGTAAACCCAAATAAAATTTCAGCCATTGTTAATTTGAAGCCACCGAAGAATGTGTCTAAAGTCCAAAGTTTTCTGGGACTAGCTAGTTATTATCAGAGATTTGTAAAAAGTTTTCAATGATATCTTCCCCGATGACTCGTTTGCTACAGAAAAATGTAAAATTTGAGTGAATTGATAAATGTCAGCAGAGTTTTGACAGATTAAAAGCTTTATTGACAGAAGCTCCAGTGTTAGTTCAACCAGAATCGGGTAAGGAATTTGTAGTTTACAGTGATGCGTCATTGCATGGTTTAGGCTATGTTTTGATGCAAGACAGTAAAGTAGTAGCCTATGCTTCTCGACAGCTAAAGCCACATGAAAAGAACTACCCGACACACGACCTTGAATTGGCAGCCACATTATTTGCATTGAAAATTTGGCAGCATTACTTGTTTGGGGAAAAATGTCACATATTCACTGATCATAAAAGTCTAAAATACTTGATGTCACAGAAAGATTTAAATTTGAGACAGTTCAGATAGCTTGAGTTATTGAAAGATTATGATCTCGTTATGGACTACCATCCGGGAAAAGCCAATGTAGTGGCAGATGCTTTGAGCAGAAAATCCCTGTATACTTTGCGGGAAATGAACACTCAATTGTCGTTGTCTGATGATGGTTCAATCATAGCTAAGTTAAAAGTTAGACCAATGTTTTTGTAACAAATCTCTAAAGCTCAGAAAAATGATAGTAAGTTGCAAGCAAAATGGGTACAAAGCGAATCGACTCCTGACTCAGAATTTTAGGTCGGGGCTGATGGTAGCTTGTTATTTAGAGACTGAGTATGTGTACCAAAAACTTCAGAACTAGTACAGAAAATTTTGAATGAAGCTCACAACAGTAACATGTCTGTTCATCTTTGTAGTAATAAAATGTATAATGATCTGAAAAAGACATACTGGTGGTCAAGAATAAAACGAGATATTTCTGGGTTCGTGTCTAAGTGTTTGATATGTTAGCAAGTAAAAGTTGAACATCAGTTGTCTTTTGGACTATTACAGCCGATTACGATACCAAAATGGAAGTGGGAAAGAACTACTATGGACTTTGTAACGAGATTACCCCTATCTCTAAGGAAGAAAGATGCCATTTGGGCAATTGTTGATTGGTTGACAAAGTCTGCACACTTTATTCTGATACGTATGGATTATTCCTTGGATGGATTGGTTGAATTATATGTTTATGAGATTATCAGATTGCATGGAGTGCCTGTCTCTATTATTTCAGATAGGGACCCTCGATTTACATCTCGATTCTGGAACAAATTACAAGAAGCTTTAGGTACTCAGTTACACTTTAGTACTGCATTTCATCCCCAGACAGATGGTCAATCTGAACGGGTAATACAGATCTTGGAAGATATGCTTCAGTGTTGTCTTGAGTTTGTAGGTAACTGGAAAAGGTATTTGCCTTTGGTTGAATTTTCTTATAATAACAGTTATCAGTCTAGTACTAAAATGGCACCGTATGAAGCCTTGTATAGTCATAAATGTAGAACTCCATTGTATTGGACAGAACTGAGTGAGAAAAAGTTACACAGAGTTGATTTGGTCTGAGAGACCAAGGAAAAGGTAAAAGTAATTCGGGACAGTTTGAAAGCAGCCTCTGATCGTCAAAAGTCCTACGCTGATTTGAAACAAAAAGAAATAGAATTTCAAGTCAGTGACAAAGCATTCTTAAAAGTGTCACCTTGGAAGAAAGTTCTCTGGTTTGGACGTAAAGGAAAACTGAGTCCACGGTTCATTGGACCATATGAGATTACAGAAAGAATTGGACCGGTTGCATATCATTTAACTTTATCACTAGAGCTTGATCGAATTCATAATGTCTTTCATGTGTCAATGCTACAGTGGTATCGATCCGATCCTTGACATGTTATCTCTTTGACAGAGGTAGAGATTCATCCTGACATGACATATAGTGAAGACCCGATCAAAATCTTAGATCAGGAAACAAAAGAGTTAAGAAATAAAAATGTAGCTTTAGTAAAAGTTCTTTGGCAACGACACGGTATAGAAGAGGCTACCTGGGAGTCGGAGGATACTATGAGGAAGCAATACCTGAATCTTTTTATTGGTAAGATTTTCGAGGATGAAAATCCTTAAGGGGGAGAGTTGTAACAGCCCATTTTTTAGTGAAATCGAAACAGCAGTTTCGGGACCACAAATCTGATCCGAAAATAAGGTTTATTTTTATTTCATTATATGGTCCATATTATAATAGACATGTCATGTGGAAATTTTGACACGAAAATTTTATTAATTAAGTGTTTACGAGAAGGACTAAATCGCATAAAATGCAAAAGTTGAATTCTAGTAGCCATAAGGATCAAATAGCTATGGAATTCAACACTTAATGTCCTTATATGGTAACTAGACCATTAAGAAAAGTATGTAGATTTTTCTTGGTGACACATCCATGGAATTATAGAAAAAGGGCAAGGACTAAATTGGAAATAGTAAAATACTTAATTTATTAAAAAGATGATAAAAGAAATCATCTTATTTCATGTCATCTTCTACCTAAAACACAGGGAAACCCTAGGAGAGAGAAAATAAAATTCCAAGGCCTAATTGGGTAAGTTCTCTTGTACTGTTTTTAATAATTTTGGTATTTTTGAAATCGGGATAGCTTAATCTATCTATTTGAGGGATTAATTTGAAAAGTTATTAAGGAATAAAAAAGGGTCATAACTGAATATGCTGGAAATCAGAAATTTATGGTAGAAAATGAAAAATTACTAAATGATAAACAACTTTTACAAAGTGATTTTTGATGACAACATGATTTAGGGACTAAAATGAAAAGTTATAAAATTTGATGAAAAATTCTAAAATTTTATTAAAACAGGTGCTGGAAAATTTGTAATGGGGCTTTGGTTAGGCTTGGAATAGGGAGTAATTTGCACAAGTTTCATTTTCTAGGCCTAAGGACAAAATTAAAATTTATGGAAAAGTTAGGGGCAAAATGGTAATTTTTCCAAGGACATAAATTGAGTCCATTTAAATATGAAATGTGTGAAATTGATGGGTAAATTCATTTATATAGATCCAGGCAACACTAATTTGAGGTTAGATCGAGGAAAAGAAAATGTTTCAGATTAGTAGACTATTTACATGAACAAGTGTCGAGGTAAGTTCGTGTAACTTAATTGGGCATGTAAATAAGCTAAATTGAATGTTGTGTTGTATGGAATGTGACTTATATTTATGTACATTACTTGAATGCTATAATAAGAAATTTAATACATGCTTAATATGGTGAAAAGGGGGTAAGTCCCGATTTAATACTGAATTCCGATGATTATATGCGCTTTCCCGAAACTAATAAGGTCTTGTATTTGTTATGGATGTGATTTAGCTCAGACGAGTAATCCCATTAACCTTGTTATAGAAAGGATTTATCCCGGACGAGTAATCCTGATATAATACCTCTCGAGCATACGTTATGATTAGGGTTTAACTTGGACTGGTAATCCTAATCGAGCTCCTCTCAGCATACGTTATATAAAGGATTTAGCCTAAACTGGTAATCCTATTATACAATATGTGGCTTGAGAGAGTGTCTCTTGGTTAAGTGCCCTGAGGGGTACCCTTGAATAAGGAATTGATGGATTATTGAATCGTACACTTTGAGTGTACTACTTGAGCATCCATCGGAATTCAATGATTCAATGGGCATATATCTCTTGACATGGCATGAAGATCTTGAGATGAAATGAGAATGACGTGAAAGAATATTGCTTGATGAGCTCATCTATGTTACTTGATTGATATGAAGATTTTGGTAACTAACATGTTTGATTGAATGTATGTGAATAGGCAATTTAGCCAATTGGATGGAAACATTGAATTGTATGCTTAGATTTAATAAATAGGATTGGTAAGTTTAGTTTCCGTTATACAAACTTACTAAGCATGTAATACTTACTTCGTTTATTTTTCCCTATTTTATAGTGCTCCGAAGCTCGCGAAGGTTAGAGATCATTGGAGCATCATCACACTATCAACTAGTCATTTTGGGTATACTTAGTAAAATCATTTTGGTATAATGGCATGTATAGGACAACTTGGCCAATAGTGGCTTGAAATGTTATTTTGAAACCTAGCCATTGGAATGGCTAGTAATGATTCATTTTGGTATGACTCAGTAGATTATTATGATATACATATACACATGTTATTTTATGAATATGTGATTAATGATATGGATGCCTAAGTTAACTAAGGTAAGGTGGTGATCATGTATGCTTGTAATGATATGTCATGTTAAATGATAGAAATTGCCCAATTTGAATGCTTAAATTGGTTGGTAATGATATGTCATGTTAAATTATAGAACTTGCCCAATTTGAATGCTTAAATTGGTTGGTATTGGTTGTGTGTTTCAAGTGCAGCTCTTGGGTGAAATTTTGGGTGAGATATGAAGCAATAAATAGCTTCATTTTGTCCACGCGGGCAGACACACGAGCGTGTGTCTAAACCATGTGTGACACACGGCCTGGTAACATGGGCATGTGGTCTGGCCGTGTGTCCTCTACACCTTAATTTTGAGAAATAGAATGCTCAGAATTGAGCACACGGGCTTGTGTCTCTGTCGTGTGTGCCACACAACCTAGAACAGGGTCGTGTGTCTTGGCCGTGTGGAACATACACCAAATTTTGAATTGAATTAAGTAACCACATAGCCTAGCACACGGGCGTGTGGCGTGGCCGTGTGTGCAAGTCAGAGAGTTACACGGGGTTGAACATGGCCTCCAACATGGGCATGTCCTAGGGTTACACGGGTGTGTCCCTTGGACCACACGGGCGTGTGACCCCTGCACCTTGGAAAACTTTTATAATTTCGTGAAAAATTCTTAGAGGTCCCGATTAAGTCCCGATTCGATTCTAATGCTTGTATTGGGGCTCGAGGGCCCGATCGAGGAATGTTATGGATGATCTCGGTAAATGAATAGTAATTTACTTAGATTAATGGAAAAATGTTCTGAACGTTCTAGTAATGCTCTGAAACCCTATTTCAACGACGGGTACGGGTTAGGGGTGTTACAATTTCCCTGTCGCAACAAAAGAAGTTAGGCAAACAAATTCATCGAACCATTTCTAAACTAAAATGGGGAAATTTCTGTGCATACCTTTGAATCTATTTCCCTTCCTTGGTACGTGAATTCTATGCCAACCTCTATGACCAAGATTTACAATTTATTTTTGTTCATGAAAGTCCACTCCCATAGGATGCCAACACAATCAATGAGTTGTATAACCTTCCTGTCAATGTCGATGAACACTATGATTTCTTTACGAAAATGACGGATAAGAAAAAGGACATGCTCGTACAAAATTTGTGTATTGAGGGAGCACAGTGGACAGGGTCACATCCAAAGAATTTTACAATGCATCGTCGTTTCTTAACATGGCATAGAAAAATATGGTTTCACTTTGTTAACTGCAGACTACTGCCATCTACCCATAACACTACCGTCAACCTTGACAGAATGTGTTTGATACATTCCATTATCAATGGTAGAAAAATTAATGTAGGCGTAATTCTCTACCGAGAAATTGCTAAATGTGCCGTCTGTCATACTGGCATTTTGGTTTTCCCATCATTGCTAATGTCACTTTGTTGGTAGAAAGGCATTGTACCCTGGGAAGATGAAGAAATCATGGAGAATAAGGGTCCAATTAATAAAGCCTCTGTCGAGAAGATGACTCGTGGCACAGAAACACCAATACTAAAAGAGGCAAGAACTAGCAAGACAAAGAAGGGCAAAGCCAAAGCCGACAGTAAAGGAACAACCCTGCATACAGAGACATCCTTATGGTGCAAGATGAAAGATGTTGAGAAAATGGTTACTTCTATCAATAATAGGTAAGTAAAACTTGTCGCTACAATGAAGGACATGGAGAACTCTCAGAATTTATTTTATGCTTATACTAAAGCTTGGAACAATTCCATTGTAGGCACATTAAGCCAATTGAGCTCGTCTCTAATACCTGACTTTCCAATGTTTTCACCAATCATTAGGAACTATGAACTTTCATCCGTAACTGACGAATTTGAAGACCGAAACCGATTAGTGGCATCTCCCCCCATCGTGCAAGTCTCTGATAATGACAATGATGAAGAATCCAAGGACATTGAGGAATGTTTGCACAAGATTGATAGCTTGTTCGAGGATGGTATTTTTGTTGATCAAGAGGACACTGTTGTTGAGAAGGAAATTGATGCTGCCGTAGAAGAAGTTGTTGTCAAAGCAGAAGTTGTTGCTGAAAATTAGAAAGAAAGAGTTACTGAAAATAAGAAAGAAAAAGTAGAGGAATTTTTTGTTGAGAAGGTTGTCACCGCACTTGAATCTATGGGTACAAATTTTGATAATTGGATCAAACTGGAGTGAGACTGGCGGACTTACTGAGGCCACCAGTGAGGGGTAATGCCATTCATGAGAAATAGTGGTCTACACTGGACCACTCCAAGTGGCTTCTCCTACACAAACTATAGCCGATGATGCTGAGGCTGAGCCAGGAAATGAGGAGCAATCCGAAGGCCGCGCAAAGCCCAACAAAAAGAAAAGGAAGCGCTCTAAGGATAAAAAATGAAAGAAGGAAAAGAAGAAATGTAACAGCCTATTTTCAGTGAAATCAGAATAGTGGTTTCGGCACCACAAATCTGAGTTAAAAATAAATTTTATTTTAATATTAATGTGATTATTCCAACCATAGTTAGTATCATTATCATACAAGTTAAAATGATAGTGAGGCTCATCATTTTTTGATCCATTATTCATATAACTAGAATTATGATAACTTATTGCATGGTCCGCATTATGATAGGAATGCTATATGAAAATTCTGATAAGAAAAAATTATCGATTATGTGTTTAATTAGGGAAAGGACCAAATTGCGTAAAATGAAAAAGTTGAGTTCTAGTAGTTAAAAGGATCAAATAGCTATGGAATTCAAAATGAGAGCTCTTTATATGGTAATTAGACCTTTAAATAAAAGTTAGTAGATATTTTTGGTGATTCATCCATGAAAAATTAGAAAAAGAAAAGGATGAAATTGGAAAGTTGAAAAAAATTAAAGATGATAAATAAAATAAATATCAAATAACATCATTTTATATCATTTTCTTCCCCAAAATTTACATGGAAACCCTAGGAGAGAGAAAGGAAACTAATCAAGCTTAATTAGGTATGAATTATGGTCTCGTTTTTAGTAATTTTTATATTTTGTGATCAGAATAGTTTAATCTATCTATTTTGGGGATTAATTTGTAAAGTTATCAAAGTATCAAAGTTCTTCGATGGATGAATATGCTAAAATTTTGAAATTTATGGTAGAAATGAAAGGTTGTTGATAGATAAACAACTTTTACAAAGAGAATTTTGATGAAATTATAATTTAGGGAGTAAATTGTAAAGATGTAAAAGTTATGGAAAAATTTTGAATTTTGTGAAATATATGTGCTGTAAATGTTATATGAAAATTTCAGTTAGGCTTGGAATAAGGATTAAATTGCATGAATTTTATTTTCTGAGCCTAGGGACGAAATTGGAATTAATAAAAAGTATAGGGGCAAAATGGTAATTTTGCATAGGATATGAATTGAATGTAAATGAGTATGTAATGGATTAAATTGATGTTAAATTCATTTATATAAATCCAGATAACTCAAATTCGAAGCTAAATCGAGGAAAAGAAAAGGTGTCGGATTAGTAGACTTTTAAATACGAACAAGTGTCGAGGTAAGTTCGTGTAACTTAATTATGTATATTTATATGTTTGAATTGAATGTGTAATTATGAGAATTGTATAAATGATTAATGTAAGAAAATTAATCACATGCCCGAAATTTCTCGATAAATAATAAATTCCGTTAGAATAATGAAATGCGATGGATACAGTATTTTCTCGTGCTGATTATAGTCTTGCATATGTTGCGAACATTGTAGCTCGGACGAGCAACCTATTAAAAGTCTTCTTGAGTGTCCTGTTATATAGTTCCTGCGAGCATCCTGATCGGTTGTAACAGCCCGATTTAGACCCTAGTCAGAACAGTGGTTTCGGGACCATAAATTCGAGTCAAAAAATATTTTTTTATTATTTTTGGTATTTATAATATGTGAATTTACATGTGTGAAAATTTGGTGTGATAATTTTATCGTTTAAGTGGTTAATTTGATAAAAGGACCAAATCGCGTAAGTTGTAAAAGTTGCCTTCTATAAGTTAAAGTGCCTATTTTGCTTTGATTAATTAAAGGTGAGGTATTTATGTGAATATTAATCCATTTTTATGTTAGTGGGAGTTAATGGCATGGCATTTGGAGTAGTTTTTAATGAATTTAAAGGTTAAATTAGTAATTTGGCATTTTAAGCTTATATTAATAAAACAAAGTGGAATTGATGGCCATTTATCATCTTTTATGGCCGAATGTATTAAGGAAGAAAGCAAAAAAATGGGGTTTTCATATTCGGCAACTTGGTAGCTTGATTAGGTAAGTGTTTTGACTCGGTTTTTGATAATTTTTATGTTTTTGGGATCGTTGTTTCGTGTTTTACAAAACCCATCCTTAAATTTTAGAATTTAATGATGATTTCATGAGATGCCATTGTTGATTAATGAGCTTTGTGATGTTAATTGTTGATAAATGAAAGATATGTGATAGATAAATATATTTTGTATCGAGATTTTTGATGAATTTGAGTATTTTGGGCTAATTTGTGAAAATGAGAAATTGAGGGACTAAAATGTAAAATAAATGAAATGTATGGACTTGTATGAACATGGGTAGCATTCGGCCTAAGCATGGTGTATGAAAATTTTGCATGTTTTGTGTTTCATGTAATTTGGACTAAATTGTAAAAAGCGTAAAACGTCAGGGGTAAAATAGTAATTTACCCATTTATGTGTTTTTGGACTAAATTGAATGAATATATGATTAAATAAGTTGAATTTGCATTGATTAGATCAAGAAATGAGAAAATCGAATTTGGATCGGGGAAAGTAAAAAATTATCGAATAGTCGTTCCGGTCCGTTTGTATCCGTATGAGGTAAGTTCATAAGTAATTAAATATTATTAAATTGAAATGTATGTGTATTATATATATGCTGAATTAAGTTGTAAAAGAATATGAATGTGAAGTTGAACTATGCAAAATACGAACTGAAATTGATGCACTAAGTGTGCGATAAATGAAATAGCTACGGCTATTAAAATGGCACTGAGTGTGCAAGATTATAACAGCATTGGCTGAGTAAAGGGCACTATGTGTGTGATATTGATATAAGTTCGGTTTAATGTAGTGGCACTAAGTGTGCGATATAACTATAGCTTCGGCTAATTAATTGGCACTAAGTGTGCGAGTTCGTTGAATGTTCATTGATGATCGGATGAATTAGTGCTTCGAGCATTAAAGTGATAAATGTGATAGGTAAGAACGTAATGATATAGGTATGTGTGGAATCTATGTGATTGATGATGTTAAGTATGGAGTAGATGAAATATTCTGCAATGAAAGTTAGTATGATTATGATTAGTTAATATATGATCTATGTGAAAATGAGATGTGGGTGCTAGTAAGTTAACTATGATCAAATGAATTATATGAGAAAGGTGGAATTGTAAATGTGATTTTCCATATATGAATCAGGTGCAGGTGATGTATATATGAAAATTCTGATATGAAATGTGAGCATGATTCAAATGATGATATATGAAACATATGAGAAGGAACAATGTATTATAAATGTGCTTGTTAAATGAAATTGTGGTCCTACGTTTTAGACACGAGAATTATTGAAAATGGAATATGGTTATTCGGGTTTTGAAATGCATAAAATGGAATTGATATATTCTTGTGCATGAAATGAAATAATGACTATGTTTCGGTTAGTTATGTAATGAAATTATGTAAGATTAATTTATATGAATGATCTAATGGCTGTTACTTGAAATTGGAAGTATGGTTTGTATGAAGTTAACTAAATTTGGCTTATTCAAGTTGAATTATATAAATGATATTGTGAAGATTTATTTGCTTATGGCTTACTAAGCTCTCGAAGCTTATTTTGTGTGTTTTTCCTATGTTTTTAGATTTTTGAAAAATCTACTCGGTTGGAAGTTGATGGAGATGTCATCACACTATCCGGTTATCGTTTAGGTAAATTAAATCTTTGAGTTTTTGGTTAAGTGGCATGTATAGGCTAGAGGTATTTTGATATGTTTTGGTAATGTATATATATATATAGCCATGTGATATGGCTTGATGTTGGTTGTGATTGTATATGTGTTTTTGGTATGAATTGTGTGGAGTAATTATGCTAATATTATATGTTCATGAATGGCCAAAATGAATTGGTCAATTTGGTAAGTTATGGCATGAGATTGAGTAAGGCAAAGTGAATGTGTGAATTATATGTTTTTGATATGATTTGGTATGTGTACTAAGCATGGTTTTGGTAACCTGTGATTTGACATGAATGGTGTATGCTTTGGTGAATGAATTGGTGAGAAATTGATTTGAAATATGTTTGATTTGGAGCTTGTAGGTTTGACCCAATTGGGGTGGCAAATTGGCTATTCAAATGGTCTATTTTTGTCCACACGGGCAGAGATATGGGTGTGTGTCTCAACCGTGTGCGACACACGGTCACTTTACACGGCTGTGTGTCCCTTGGGGTACCCTATGAATTAAAGTCAGTATACCTTCTACTTTTGACACGGCCTAGACACACGGGCGTGTCTATTGGCCGTGTGTGCCACACGGGTTCAAACACGGGTGTGTGCCCTAACCGTGTGACCCTAATTGGCATGCTGACGTCACAAATAGAATACCCTTTAGTTTTGGCACGGCCTAGCACACGACCTGAACACGGGCGTGTGTAAAGAACACTGGCTGGACACACGGGTGTGTGGTCTGGCCGTGTGATGCAAGTCAGTATGTATGCCCTGTTTGGCCACGGCTTAGACACACGGGCGTGTCTAAGCTCGTGTGAGGCACACGGTTTGTTCACACGGGCGTGTGACTTGTAAACCTTGGAAAAATGTTAAGTTTTCGAAAAAAAATTTATGAGTTCGGTTTAGTGCCAATCCCTTTTTAAAGTATTTTTAAGGTCTCAATGACCTATATATAAGACTTTATAATGATGTTTGTTCTATGATGCTTTGATGTTTATGAAATGAATGTGAATTTTCTGTTTGTTCGGTAATACCTCGTAACCCTAGTCCGGTGACAGATACGGGTTAGGGGTGTTACATCGATAGTGATTCTGCATGTGTTGTGCACTACCACAGCTCTTTTTGAGCATCTACGTGAGCGTCCTGATATAAGCTCTTATGAGCTTCCTGACATGGCTCGCTTGAACTCCCGTTATGCTATCCAGAGCTCCTTGATAAAAACTCTTTGGAGCTACCTGTTAAGCTCTATGAGCTCCCTGATTAAAACACTTATGAGTTTCCTGTTTAGCCCAGATGAGCGTCCTGTTACATGGCTTATCTGAGCATCCTGATATGTGCCTCGAGAATGTGCTCCCTAATTATGTACCCTAACTGGTACCCTTAAATGTGAATTGACGGATCACTGATTTGTATGCCTTGTGTATACTACTTGGGTATCCATCGATATTTCAATAATTCAATGGATAAAACTCCTGACATGAGAAATTATGAGATTAAAAGAATTATGTCTTGAATACTTCTGAAATAATCGAAAGTTTGTAGCATGATGAGTTCATCCATGTTTATTTGATGTATATGTGAAATATATGACTAATTTGCTTAATTGAGTGTATGTGATTAGGCAAACTTGCCAGTTTGTTAGGAAGTATGTTATTGTTATGCTTATTTAAATGAATATGATTGGTAAGTTTAATTCCTGTTATACAAACTTACTAAGCATTAAATGCTTACTAGGTTTTCTTTTCTCTATTTTATAGTGCTCGGAAGCTCACAAAGGTTGTAGATCATTTGGAGCATTATTGCACTATCCACCAGCTCATTTTGGTATAAATAGTAAACTTATTTTGGTAGAATGGCATGTATAGGCTAACTTTGCCAATGTTGACATGTAAATGGATGTTTGTAATCTAGCAATTAAAATGGTTAGTGATGGTATGTTTTGGTATATATATATATCAAAAGGTTATATCATAAATAATATATAAAAGCTTAATATGGATGAGTAAGTTAAAGTAAATATAAGAGTTTTGATAATAAGATAAGTTTGGAAATACATGAACGTATGTGATAATATATCACACATAATTCTTGCAATTGGCTTGGATAATATGTATTGAATTGATTGTTATATATGTATAAGTGTTGTTGTAGATTAATGGCAAATATGGCTAAGAAATAAAGCTAGGAAATGGCTTTATCTTGTCCACGCAGGTAGACACACGGGCATGTGTCTAGACCGTGTATGACACACGGCCTGGCACATGGGCATGTGGTTTGGTCGTGTGTCCCCTGCATCTTAAAATTAAAAAACAAAATGCTCAGAATTAGTCCTGCACCTAATTTGTGAGAATTAAATTGACCACACGGCCTAGCACACGGGCATGTGGCTGGCCGTGTGACCCAAGTTAGAGAGTTACACGAGTAAGCACATGAGCTGGGACACGACCGTGTGCCTCACACTGAATGCCCACATGGCCTGGGACATGGCATGTCACTTGGCCGTGTGAGCCACACGGCCTACTCACACGGGCATGTGACCTCTGGGCTCACACGGCCTACTCACACGAGCATGTGACCTCTGCATATAAAAAAATTTTTGAAATTTTGTAAAAAAATTCTTTGAGATCCCGATTTAGTCCCGACTTATTTCTAATGCTTAAAATGGGCCCGAAGGTCCATTCAAGGGATAGTATGATTATTTTCGGATATGAATGGTAAATGATATGAATTGTCTGTAATTGTTCTGTAATTTTGGTAATACTCTGTAACCCTGTTCCGGCGACAGATACAAGTTAGGGGTGTTACAAGAAAAGGAGGATAAAGAAGCATCATGCAACTACATTAATAGCTGCAGATAACTGAGTTAGTTTGTTTTAAGCTTTAGTTATAGTATTCATGCATTGCATGTAGCTGTAGGTTTTATTTTGATAAGTATACATTGTCATTGCATTTTCATTGTCATTACATATTCCTGTCAGTGCATTGGGGACACTGCAATCTTTAAGTTTGGGGAATGTATATGGAATTGGAATACACCCACATTTCAAAAATAAAAATTTGAAGCATGCAAGGTTTATGCACAATTGTTCGAAATTATTTTTGTTACATTCGATGCTTAATTCTTGGATCATGTGAATTGTCAATGAATGAGTTGAATAAATTTGACTGAATGTTGTATCTTCAATGCTTTGATGAATGATTTAGGGTGCATTAGTAACGAATGACTAGTAGCATTCCTTAAATCTTGAATGAAACTATCTTCTGTAGCTGCTTATATATATATATACATAGTTATAAATAAGTGACACTCCAAAGTGGGTGTATTGAGGAATGTTAAAAAGGGAACACTCTAATACAAGCATTAGAAAAATGAATCTTGCCAAAGGTCGTCGCTACATGAGTGTGTGTCAGTGCAATTACGTACTTCCTGGGGGTTTGTTGCACTCCATCGTTACTTTTCAGGAACAAGGGTACAGTAATGCAACGATATCCCTTATTCCGAAAAAAACTCATTCATATTTATAAATAGTTAGTATTGTACAACAAACGTTGTATTGGTAGATAGAATTTAGGATTTGAAACATGATTCTGGCTTTGATGAAAGTGCAATCTTACTCATTCAAGCTTATGTATTGTCGATGCAATACTCTTTCATCTGAATGTAACTCATTCATTGGGATTTTAGGTGATTCAAGTCGCTAGAATGTTCATTTGCCTTACCTATTAATGTTTTGCTGCCTTGCTGGCTTCTATTTTACTTGAGGACAAGTAAAAATTCAAGTTTGAGGGAGTGATTGTAGTAGAAAGAACATATGTTTTCTCCTTACTTATTGTTTAAATTGTTCCCATTTAGTTACCCTTAGCATACATTTTAACATGTTCATTTTAGTAAATTGCACTTTATAACTCAATGAATACTAGCCTATTTTATCTTTAATTTTGCTATCTTTCTGTACTAATGTCACTACATGAGTTAATTCCAGATTGCATTCGGAATTTTCACCACAGTTGACAGATATCTGCAATGTCATAACATGAGTTAATTCCGAATGGCATTCAGAATTGTCACCGCAGTTGACAACTGTCTGATAAGAGCCAACCATAAGTGAGTTGCCCAATCCAGTGTAACTACCCTATATGAACAAGGACAGAAGAATCCTAAGAGAAGGACACCTGTACTGTTGAGGAAAAAACAAAAGGATAACATTAGAAGAATGATATGAAGAGGAATTTTTAGTAAACCACCATTCTCTTACCCTATTTTGAAGCTTGCGGCTATGGCAGGTTGAGCCTCCCTTGGGTGAGCCAACGTGAAGATTGATGCAGATCCACTCCTAACAAGGAGATCTAAGTTTAGAACAAGGGGAAATAGATAGATTCAATCGAGTAGCCTAGGAATAGTATTCTCCATTCGATTCCTTCTCATTTCTTGAAAACACTGGTGATTTCTCTATGTTTTCTACTGTATGGAAGTACAATGAATGCTTTGCTAAATGTTATCTTATTAAATCTTATTTCTATTTGGGGATTTGAATGTTCTAAACATGAAAGAGTTATTGCAATCACTGACACTGGAAGATGCAGTGACAGTTTGAGCTAATAAGCTTTTCAGCAGAAGTTAAGTACTAAAGGAATTTAGTCCACTTGTTCTTAATAGTTCCCTATTGCCATCATCAGAAGGTGAGTTAATGTGTATGGTTAAGTCTCAGATTAAACCAAATAATGGCATTTGGTAAGATATACATTAATTTTATTACGTCGACAATCACCTATATTTTATACTGTGTGAGTACTTAGTATACTACTGAAGATTCATGTCGGGGATCCTGGTTTATCTATAGCATACTTTATCTTATTATTTTCGAGTTATTGCTTTAATAGATATACTCACAATTTACCTTGTTTCTATTTAGTTATTGCATTAACATTAATAGACAAAAGACAACCATCCCTGTGGGATCCATATCCGACAGACTCACATCAGTCTATTATACTGGCATCGATAGTGTATGCTTGCACATTATTGTTGTGACATTTACAACCGATCATCTTTGCCTACATACTAATTACCAATAAAGTAAGATATAGTAAAACTCTCTGGATCCTTTAGTTTTGATGGCAATTTGTTTCGGAGCATTGTTGTGCACCCTTTAGTGAGAGCAACAATTTCAAATTCTCCTAACCTTCTTTTTTTTCTTTATAGAATATCTTTTATAAACTTCACGTAGTTACACATTTGCTCCAATGCTTACACCAATGGTATATTAATATTTAATTGTTTCATTACCTCCAGAAATTTCTTGAATTGAACATCTTGCTTAGATTTTTAGAACTGCTGAGGAAAAGGTAGCGGTAGTCTTCCTTCCATTTGTCTAATTTTTTATTGTTGTGGCATTTTGTATCAGAAATAGACGTAGCATCTGTTTCAGCATTTTTTTGGTAACTCTTTTTCTTTATAGCTTATTCTCCTACTGCTTCTGAAATCTTTTCATTTGCAAAAGTTGAAATTCCTTCTTCAGGAATGGTGTCATTCACAATTCCTGGTAGCTGAGTACCACTTCGAAGTGTAATGGCTTCGCATTGTTCCTTCCCTTGAGATCAAGAACTCTCAATGTCACTCGACAATGCTCCTTTCCGTCTAGAATTTAATGCAATGGCAATTTCCCCTACTTGGTTTTCTAAAGCTCTTAAAGAAGCAGTCTGGCTCTGAATGATAACATTATTCTTGGCCATATACTCTTTCAATAAAGCTTCTATAGATGAAGAACTTGAAGCTGAATTCTGCTAAGCATTTTTTCGTGACAACGGTTGATTATACCCAGGTGGTACACTCGCAGCATTCTGTCGAATGGCATTACTAGTATTTCCTCTTGGATTACGCAAACTGAAATTAGGATGTTGTTTCCAGCTCAGATTGTATGTGTTAGAGTATGGGTTGTTGTTGCAATTAAAATTCCCCATGTAGTAAATTGAGGCTGGATTTGATGGGCATTCATCAAAGACATGGTCTTCTCCACAGTAAACACATGCTAACTATGCTACTTTCGTTTCATGCACTACAGATGGCCTTTTCAGTGTTTTAATCATATTTGTTGAAAATGATACCTGAGCTATTAGAGATGCAATTGCATCAAGATCCATTACTCCTGTAACTCTTCTGCTAGTTCCAACTCTAATAGTTAGCTATTGATAATCGTTATTTTTTATTCTTTCCAGAATTTTATAAGCCTCATTGTATGATTTATTAAGTAATGTCTCATTGGCAGAGGCATTGACAACCATTCTTGTATGAGAATCCAATCCATTGTAGAACATTTCCATCTATGTCTAATGCTGGAAACCATGCATTGGGCATTTTCTCAATAGCTTCTTGAACTGCTCCCATTCTTCATATAATGTTTTATCCTGTGATTGTCCAAACGATGTAATGTCATTCCTCAACTTAGCATTCATGTTAGGAGGATTATATCTTAGTAGAAACCTCTGACACAACTCATTCCATGATGCCATTATACCTAATGGTAATGCACTTTGTAACATCCCGAATTAGGGTCTAGTTGGAATAGTGGTTTCGAGACCACAGATCCTCGAAGTAGAAATAATTATTTTATGATTACTTGATGATCTATGATATAATTGCATGTTTGTGTAAAATTTTCATGAAGAAATTTTATGCCTAAAGTGTCCAATTTGAAGTTAGGGACTACATTGAATAAGTTACAAAACTTGAGTTCTAGAAGATTTAAGCATGAAATTGCTATGGATTGTTAATTAGAGGTCCTTAAATAGTAATTTTACCAAGTTCTAAAATTTTGGACAAAAATAAGCATGCATAGGAAAATTTGAAGAAAGGCATTAAAGGGCATTTTTGTTATTTGGTTATTAGAAGAATAAAAAGGGAAAAATCAAGCAAAATTTGCTCATCTTCTCCATGCCATAGTCGAAATTCATAAGGGTTCCATAGCTAGGGTTTTTCAACTTTTCAAGCTCAATAGTAAGTACATCCTAGCTCCATTTTTTATGTTCTTTATGTTTTTGAGATCCTTGAGACATGATCTAGCTATTCCTACCATTATTTCAAGCTAGGGTTCATGTTCAAAAACTTACCCATGTGTGACATGCATGTATTTTGATGTTTAATGGAGGAATATGAAAGTTTGATGTGTGTTTAACATATTTTACTAAGTGATTTTTGATGGAAATGCATGAAAAGGACCTATTTGTAAAAGTTGTAAAATGGGTAGTAAATATGTGAAATAAAGAAAAATGCGGTTTGTTAAGAGTAGGAATATGAATCGACTAAGCTTGGGTAATAAAGAAAATGCATGCATTTCATTTTACGAGCCTGAGGACCAATTTGTAAATAAGTGAAAAGTTACGAGTAAAAAGATAATTTTACCAAAGTATGTGTTAAGGGTCAATTCGAACAATGTATGTATTATAAGTTAAATTTGGCATTATAGATCAAGAAAAATGTGATTTGGGTTTTGATCGGGGGAAGAATAAGGTTTACGAGGAATAAGCTCGTTTTTATCATTTTGTACCGAGGTAAGTTCATATACAAATCATGTGATTTATGAGCTCATGAGATATGTTTATGTGGTTCCGGGTGCTGGTCTTGTACGTCCTACTGGCGGCTGGGTAGTTTGGCATGTGTTGCGGATGCCTGACAGCTTGTGTGAGCAGCTCGTATAGTTACGTCCTAACCGACAGTTTGTGTGAGCAGTCTCGTGAGTAGCTTGAGCATGAGCTTTTATGCTTTATGTGATATGAGGTAGCTTTAGCTACGTATGTGGCACTTATGTGCGAGCTTTTCATGTATCCAATAGTATTCCAAGTGTTCAGCGGGTAAATTATCGAGTGTCTTGACAGAAGACCCAAGGGGTAAGTCAATGAGAATGATGAGTAAGAGGTTATGTTATGAGTTGATACAGGTATGTATACCGAACTCATGAGTAATGCCTTGGTATGTGATGAACTTATGACAATGTTGTTTAGGTGATGAGTAAGTTAAAGTGATTTGATGAAATATAAATTATGTTCATTATGTTACATGTATGTTACATACTTGTTTAGGTAGCATGTTATTTGCATATGGACTTACTAAGCCCCCTTCCTTTCCATCTTTTTAGTGTCGCCAAGCTAGCTTGAGGATCGAAGGACGTCGGAGACTCGATCACACTATCAATTGAACATTTGGGTATAGTTAGTCTCAACATTCTGAGTATGGCATATATAGGAGACTTGGTCATTTTGTTATGTGTTATATTGATTAGCCAAAGGAGTTGGCTCATGATGGTATTATGATTCATTTCATATAAGGCCATGAGATGTGGCTTATATTTGCTTATTGGGTTGTAACCCTAATTATTTATGCATGCATGCAATGTGTTTATGCTTTGTGATGTGGTTGGTGGTTACTTGTTGGTAATGGATGTGATAAATGGCACATATGTTCAATGAATGAATTGGGACTAATAGGTATGACCATAACTATGGTATAAGTGAGTAGATTAAGGGTAGGTCTATAAGAATGAATAAATATGAAATTGGTGTGGAATGCCATATGAAAGCATGGTGGTTTGAGCATGTGATATGTTGACATTACAAAATCATGGATTAATCACAATTGTGTGTATTTGAGAGACTAAATATGCTATGTTTCATACCATCAAAACATATAGGTGAGTGAGCATTTAAGGGTGGCAAATAGCTTGCAAATTAGCCTAGAATTTGTCAACATAGGTGGACACACGGGCATGTGTCTAGGTCGTGTGTGACACACGGTCTGCCCCACGGGCATGTGATCTGGCCGTGTGTCCCCTGCACCCTAATTAGGTAAAATAGAATGCCCAGTAGTAAACACACAGGCAGAGACACGGCCGTGTGTCTCCGCCATGTGAAAGACATGGCCTCAGGACATGGGCGTGTGCCCAGGCCGTGTGAAGTCTGCACTTAATTTTTGGAATTTAATTTTCCACACTGCCTAAGTACACGGGCGTGTGACTTGGTCGTGTGACCCTAATTATGTTAATGACATCATAAACAGAGAGTTACATGGGCTGAGGACACGAGCGTCTCCCAAGCCACACGGGCGTGTGACCTTTCTTAATAAAAAAATTTCTAAGTTTTCCCAAAGTTTTCTAAAGTTCTCAGATTAGTCCCAAACTACTTTTGATGTGTGTTTTGGGCCTTGTAGGCCCATATAAGGGACAAATTACATATGTATGAATGAATTTAAGTTGAACGAAATTTTATGGCCCGATTTTGTATGTTTGCTTGTGTATAAGTCTGGTAATGCCTCATATCCTATTCCCGTGTTAGACATAGGTAAGGGGTGTTACATTTAGTGGTATCAGAGCTACAGTTTAGTCTATTCTCGAACTACGTAGCATGTTTTTGAGTCTAGCTATACATGCCACACATAAATCGTGATAGCGTGATAACTCATGACGATTTTAAACTATGTTTCTCATATAGTAATAGATCCCAAACGAGCTATGGCTAATGATGTGGAAAGTAACGCCTCAGCCTCCGCCCAAGAGACGGTGCGGGAAGAGAGTAGACCCGTAACTGTGAGTCAAGGGGAGAGGCTCGAGAGGCCTTCTTCCACGCTATGAACGAATGGTTTGTTGAGTTCGTTCCTATGAACCCGGCTGTTCAGCAACAACCTCCACCCCCTCAAAATCCTCAACCCGTACCCCTAGTACCACAAGGTATGGACTTTATGAGATTTCATAGAACTCCTATAACAGTCCGATTTAGACCCTAATCGGAATGGTGGTTTCAGGACCACGAATCTAAGTAAAAAAATATTTAAATATTATTTTTCGTGTTTATTATATGTGAATTCGCATGTGTGAAAATTTCGCACGAAAATTTGATTGTTTGTGTTCTTAGTTTGATAAAAGGACTTAATTGCATAAGTTGAAAACTTGATAGTTTAAAGCATAAAGGTTGAATTGATAGTGGCTTTTAAATATGGGGTATTTATGTTGCAAATTTTCCATGATAATATGTCTTGGACGATCATGACCTTAATGAACAATGGTTTTGTATTATTTAATAAAGGTTAATATGGTAACTTATGAAATAATTTATAATATATCATAACATAAAAAAATAAAATAAGGTTTCATATTACTTTTTATTGCTGAAAATAAAAGAAGAAAGAAAAGAATAAGAACCAAGGTATTCGGCCATTGTTGATTCAATTTTAAGGTATGTTTTGTTTCAGTTTTTGATAATTTTTACGTTTTTGAGATCGTTGCTTTGAATACTACCCGACCCATGTTTGAATTTTTGATTTCAGTGAATATTTTGTGTTATGCCATTGATGAATATTTGTGTTTTGTGATGTTTGATGATGAAATATCAAAAATATGTTTTAGATTAACATGTTCTGTATTTGAGTTTATGATGATTTTGAGTTATTAGGACTAAATTACAAAAATAATAAATTGAGGGATTAAAATGTGAAATAGATGAAATACATGGACTAGTATGGTTATATGGAAAATTCAGCCCAACTATATTATTGTGAGATTTTGTGTATTTTGTGTTTTGTGCAATTAGGACTAATTTGTAAAAGTATGAAATATTAGGGGTAAAATGGTAATTTACCCATTTTATGTTGTTGGATTAAATTGAATGAAATTGTGTTTAAATAAGGTTAATCTGAAATTATATAGATCAAGAACAAAGGAAACCGAACTCGAATCGGGGAAAAACAAAAATAGTGGAATAGCCGTTTTGTAACGTCCGTGATATCCGAGGTAAGTCTTTAAACAATTAAACATGGTTTATTTTGAACATAGAATGTTTTAGTATGATGATTCAAATTTTATAATCTATTATTATGTTAGCCGGATGTGATATATCAATGATTTAATGTAGTTGAGTTTTATTCGACTGATTTAAAACCCCTGGAAGTGTGTATGTGTTACATGGAATATTGGACTATTCGATATATGAAATGTTGTGGAATGATTCTATAATTGGGATATTCGGGCTTTGAGCCTAGCAAGCTTTGTGCTGGTGACATTGATCGGGCTTCGTGCCTAGTAGGCTTATTGTGGGTGAATAAATATCAGACCTTGGGTCTAGCAAGCCTTGTGTCGGTGTGTGATTCAGGCTTATGCCTAGCAGGTTTTATACCGGTGATTTATTTTTAAGTCTATGATTATGAGAGTTCAAGTTATTGTGGATATTGAGCAAGTGAAATTGAGTTAAATTACATCGTATATGTTCGGCCACATAGGTAAGTACATGTAAGCTTTTATTGTTGTATATTCAGCTGCATGTGAAGTTATATTGAATTTGAGTATTCGATTACATGTGAGCTTATATTGAACTTGTATACTCGGTTGTATGTGAAGTTATCTTGAATGTGCATATTTGGCCATATGTGATGTTCGTTTGAATTTGAACTATAGGTTATATGTAATATTTTATTTAACTTTTATATTCGGCCACATGTAATGATATAATGAATTTTGTGTATTCGACCCTACATGTAAGTGTCTATGTGATGGTATAATCGATTATATAGGAAATATTTATGTGGCATTATATAATTGATTTTGAACATTCGGCCAAGGAATCTTATTATATTAAAGTATAACATTATTGATATGTATTCAGTGAGTTGTTTAATTTGTTTAAGGCTTACTAAGCTAAGTTAGCTTACTCTGTGTGTTTTTGCTTCTCTGTTTTATAGATTTTGGTTGTAAGTCTCGAGCTCGAGGATCGTTTTCGAAGTCATCCGCACTATCGTCAACTTTTGGTACTTTTAAAAGTCTATTTTCAAACTTATGGCATGTATAGGCTAATATGTATTTTGTTCAATTTTGAATATGTATAAATTGAGTCATGCAAACATGGCTTAGCTTTAAAGCTTGGTTTTGGTTATGTTTGGTAATGGGTTATTTTGTTATGATTATAATATCATGTGAAATGAATGAAAAGTAAATGTGAATGGTGCTATATGTATTGAAAATAGGTTGAAGTGATAAGTGAAATTGGTTGTGGTTGATCATTCGGTCTTGATTTGTATAAATATGAATAAATATGGTCTGATGATTTGATTTTGGTGTATGTTTATTCATTTATAAACATGAGCTCAAATGTTAAGCATGTTTAGTGTATTTTTAGAAATGCATGATATGAGGCATGCATATGTTCGAATATACATAAATTATTTTAGTTCGGTTTGCATGGAAAATGTATGAGTACTATAATTCATTATGAAGTTAAATAATGGTGAATTATTGGGACTGTTTTACTTAATAAGGCTTGTAAGTGAAACAATGATAAATGACTAATTGAATAGTGATTTTGTGTAATAGTACACCATGGGATTTATATATAATCATTTTAACAAGATGTTAATTATATGTGTATATATATACATGTACATGTTTATGTATTCGAATGATGCTTGCCATAATGGTTTAGTTATATTGAAAGTATATACATATATATATATATATATTAGTTAATGAAAATATGATTATTTGGATGGTATGGATTTAGTTAAAATTTGAGGTATGATTCGTAAATGTAAGATGATTAATAATGTATGTTTTATATTTAATTAGCCATGTGCTTATTATGTATGAATATGACTTGTATAATTATGTGAAAGTTTGAAATTATGTTTTTGTTCAGTAATGCCTCATAACCCTAATTTGACGACGGATATGGGTTAGGGGTGTTACAACTCCTGTTGATAAGATTTAGAAACAAAGGGCAAAAGAGTTCAGAGCAAATACAGAGGATGATGCTGAGAGAGCAGAATTTTGGCTTGAGAATTTGATAAGGGTATTTGGTGAACTATCATGCACACCCGAAGAATGTTTGAAGTGTGCTATTTCCTTGTTGATAGACACGTCATATCACTAGTGGATGACACTAGTATCCGTGGTACCTCAAGAGAAGGTCACATGAGAATTCTTCCAAGAAGAATTCCGAAAGAAGTACATCAGTGAACGATACATTGACCAGAAGCGCAAGGAATTTCTAGAATTAAAACAAGGCCGCATGTCAGTGACTGAGTACGAAAGAGAGGTTGTCCAGCTCAGCAAATATGCTCGGGAGTGTGTATCCTCCGAGGCTAAAATGTGTGAAGGTTTGAAGACGAACTTAATGAGGATATTAGAGTGTTAGTGGGTATTCTTGAGTTGAAGGAGTTTGTTGTGCTCATTGATCGGGCTTGTAAAGTTGAGGAACTGACCAAGGAAAAGAGAAAAACTAAGGCTGAGGCTAAAGATATAAGAAAGAGGCTGATGAGCAAGTCATTCCCCTTCCAGTCTAAGAAATCTGGAGATATGTATTCTCGTTCTCATGTTTCAACCGGGCATTCGAACGAAAATCGTAGGAAGCAAAATTCGGGTTTTAAATCTTAGGCTACATCTATGGCTAGTGTGGGTAACGCTAGACCTTTTAAACCTGAGTGCCAACATTGCGAAAGACATCATCTTGGTGCGTGCAGGATGAACGATGGATCTTGTTTCAGATGTGGTTCTCAAGATCACTATATCAAGGACTGCCCCAAGATGATTGAGAAAGAAAAATTTTAGAGTACAAGGCTGGGTAGTACGGCTACAAAAGGGAGACCTTTGAGAAATGTTGGTAATGGGGCTAGTAGCAAAAGAGTAGCGAGGGATACAATGGTGAGATCTGAAGCTAGAGCTCCGGCTAGGGCCTATGCCATACGTGCGCGTGAGGACACATCTTCTCCTGATGTGATCACTGGTACTTTTTCTCTTTATGATACTACTATTATTGCCTTGATTGACCCTGGTTTGACTCATTCGTATGTGTGCATGAAATTGGTATCTAGCATGAATATGCCTATTGAGTCTACGAAATTTATGATTAAAGTGTCAAACCCATTAGGCAAGCATGTTTTAGTTGATAGTGTATGCAAGAAATGTCCCTTGATGATTAGAGGTCATTGTTTTCCAGCTAACTTGATGTTATATTGGGTATGGATTGGTTGACACTTCATGATGCTGTAGTAAATTGTAGACAAAAAGTTATTGAATTGAAATGTGAAAAGGGTGAAATTCTTCGGGTTGAATCAGATGAGTCAGATAGGTTGCCAATCGTGATTTCTTCGATGTTTGCTCAGAAACATATGAGAAAAGGGTGTGAGGCTTATTTGGCTTATGTGTTGAATACAAAAGAGTCTGAATTGAGAATTGAATCAGTGCCTGTTGTATGTGAATAT
Source organism: Gossypium anomalum (assembly GCA_025698475.1). Lineage (NCBI taxonomy): Eukaryota > Viridiplantae > Streptophyta > Magnoliopsida > Malvales > Malvaceae > Gossypium > Gossypium anomalum. The sequence goes on from CM046961.1 coordinate 46,403,062, forward strand.
TTGGATGTATTTCTGGAAGAATTTCCAGGTTTACCTCCAATTAGAGAAGTGGAGTTTGGTATTGATGTAATGCCAAGGACGGCACCTATTTCTATTGCTCCGTATAGGATGGCCCCTACTGAGTTGAAAGAACTGAAGTAACAGTTGCAAGAATTGACCGGCAAGGGTTTTGTGAGACCAAGCTTTTCATCGTAGGGTGCTCCTGTATTATTCGTGAAAAAGAAAGACGGTTCCATGAGATTGTGCATATATTACCGACAGCTCAATAAGATAACAATCAAGAACAAGTATCCTTTTCCAAGGATTGATGACTTGTTTGATCAATTGAAAGGAACGTCATGGTTTTCTAAAATAGACTTGAGGTCCGCCTACTATCAGTAGCGAGTTAAGGAGTCGGATGTGCCTAAAACTGCTTTTAGAACGAGAAATGGCCACTATGAATTTCTTGTTATGCCATTTGGGTTAATGAATGCTCCTGCTGTGTTTATGGATTTAATGAACCGAATATTTTGACCATATTTGGACAAGTTTTTTGTTGTGTTTATTGATGATATTTTGAATTATTTGAGAGATGAGGCAGAGCATGCCGAGCACTTGAGAACTATTTTGCAGACTTTAAGAGACAAACAGTTGTATGCTAAGTTCAGTAAAAGTGAGTTTTGGCTTCGAAAAGTTAGATTTTTAGGCCACATTGTTTCAGGTGATGGTATCCGAGTTGATCTTAGCAAGATTTCTGCTATCGTCGAATGGAAGCCGCCAAGGAATGTATCCGAGGTTAGAAGCTTTTTGGGCTTAGCCTGTTACTGTAAGAGTATGCCTAAAGATCAATCATGAGATGGTTGTAATAACATACTTGATTTACCATGTTTATTAATTAAGGCATTGCCATTATTATTTCATTTTCTTTTCTGTGTGTATAAATAAATTGTTTTATAATAATGTCCTGAGAATAATATGATTATTCTTAAAAGGTCCTTAGTCAAGTATTATTGTTGACTAGGACAACAATAATGCATTAAGACTAACATGTATTTGATTGATGATAAAGAGTTGTCATTGATATGGAGTGTCAGAATCAATGCATGAATATGTGTGTTAGAGAACAACATATTAGACTGACCCGCTATGAGTATGTTTCTTGGATTATTATGTAATTGTCACAACATTACTTATAGTGGTTAATATGTATATGATCATCAGACTTGAGATCATCATTATCCCAACATCGTGAGCTGTATATTTTGATCTGATCAAACGCATAATCGTGAATCGGATGTTTTATAAAGGTGATGTTGGATATACCACAATCTATGTAGAGGGATATGGTTGATCAATATAGGATAAGTCCCTCCTACATAATGGGAGTAATATCTTAGGCCACTTGATTGAGTGAGACTAGAAATGCATGGTCATGCTCAAATAAGTTGATATGAGATGTCATACTTATTTGTGTATCATAGTCTACTCAAGGTATCAAGAAACATGGGATGGACTATGCAAGTGTGACTATCCCATGACTTGTGTCCATTCAAGAGATAAAGGACTTAAGGATTAATGCATGAAAGGTTAATCACAAAAGGTAATGTCGAATCATCTTCTTGTAACTTAGGTAGCAATGATGCATTGCTAGATGCCACTCATTGTTTGTAACATTAGAATCGTTCTAGTATTAGTGCTAACGTTACAAGAACCTACAGGGTCACACCCTATGGTTGAAATGAACGGAATAAAACATAGTTGGTATTGTGTTTGGTTGTCACATGAATTAAATTAATTATAGAATTAATTTAATTGGGCAATCAAATATCGAACATATTATATGTACAAGGATGTTGTACACATAAGGAGAACATAATTCTATTAATATATGAATTTGGTTTGTATATAAATTTAAATAAATATAGTTTACCGAAATCTTTATTATAATTAATGTAATTATAATTTTCGGTTAAAACATTATTATATTTATTTTAATCATGATTATTATGTTCGGATTTAAAATTTATTAAATTAAGAATTTGTTATATACATACCAATAATAAGGGGAGTTATATATAGAAAGGGAGAAAAACCCTTAAAAGAGAATATATATACAAACCTGAAGCTTTGCTACTAGGTCTAGCAGCCGTCAAGCAAAATATCTCTGAAAATAGTTTTGGGGATTTCTCCCGTTTATTGTCAACTAGGTGGATCACGTAGAGGTCGGGATCATAAAGATTGCGGCTTGGATTTGAAAGCAAAATAGTATTCTCATTGCCGAGGCTACACTGTCTACTCAGATTAAAGTTTCGGTAATTTTAAAACCTTTTTCACCCCGATTCGTTCCTCGCACATGGATCCATGGTTTGGATCGTCGGAATATATATATCTATTTCTTTCGCTGTGCCATGGGGGTACCGGCATTCCTACAGTTACTACCGACAATTTGTGAAAGGATTTTCTATGGTTGCCACTCCCATGTTTCTTCAAAAGGATGTTAAGTTTGAGTGGTCGGGAAAGTGTCAGCAAAGCTTCAAGAAATTGAAGATGTTATTGGCAGAAGCACCAGTTTTGGTACAACCTGAGTCCGGTAAAGAATTTGTGATTTATAGTGATGTTTCCTTAAATGGTTTGGGATGTGTACTTATGCAAGAGGTTCAATTCATACCTTATGCTTCGAGGCAGTTGAAGCCTCACAAGAAGAACTATCCGACACATGACTTAGAGTTGGCCGCCATAATGTTTGCTTTGAAGATTTGGTGAGAAATGTCATGTCTATACCGATCACAAAAGTCTTAAGTACTTAATGACTCAAAAGGACTTGAACTTACGGAAACGAAGATGGTTAGAACTGTTAAAGGATTATGAGCTTGTGATTGATTACCATCCAGGTAAGGCGAATGTGGTCACCGACACTTTGAGTAGGAAGTTGTTCTTTGCCTTGAAGGCTACGAATACACGGCTAACTTTGTCTGATAATGGTTTGATTTTAGCTGATTTGAGAGCTAGACCAACTTTTGTTCAACAGATTTGTGATGCTCAGAAAGTTGATAAAGAGTTGCAAGCTAAGAGAGTTCAGTGTGAGTCCAGCAGCAAATCAGATTTTCAAAGTGACTCTAATGGTTGTTTGAGATTTCGTGGTAGAATTTGTATTCCAAAAGACACTGAGTTGATTCAGAATATTTTAAATGAGGCACACAGCGGTTGTTTGACAATTCACCCGGGTAGTACAAAAATGTATAATGACTTGAAGAAAATGTATTGGTGGAATGGTATGAAAAGAGATATCTCAGAAATTGTATCAAAATGTTTAATTTGTCAGCAGGTAAAGGCGAACACCAAGTACCTTCGGGTTTGCTTCAGCCCTTAATGGTTCCCGAATGGAAATAGGATTGGATTACTATGGATTTTGTAACAGGGTTGCCTTCAACTCTGAGAAAGAAAGATGCCATATGGGTCATTGTTGATAGATTAACTAAGACGGCTCATTTTATATCAGTACATACTGATTACTCGCTTGATAAGTTAGCTGATTTGTACATTGGTGAAATTGTCAGACTTCATGGAGTACCTATATCGATTATTTCTGATATAGATCCAAGGTTCACTTCACAGTTTTAGAAAAAGTTACAAGAGGCTTTGGGTACAAAGTTAAACTTTAGTACCGCTTTCCATTCGCAAACCGATGGTCTGTCAGAGAGAGTAATTCAAATACTGGAAGACATGCTCCAATGTTGTGTATTAGAATTCCAAGGTAGTTGGGAAAAGTACTTACCGTTGGTAGAGTTTGCCTACAACAACAGTCATCAGTCGAGTCTGAAAATGGCACCTTATGAGGCATTATATGGGTGTAAGTACCGAACACCTCTGCATTGGACTGAACTCAGAGAAAATCAGATTCATGGGGTTGACTTAGTCAAAGAAACCGAAGAGAAAGTGAAGATAATTCGTGATTATTTGAAAGCTACTTCGGATAGACAAAAATCCTACACGGATTTGAAACGAAAAGAGATCGAGTTTCATGTCAGTGATAAGGTATTTTTGAAAGTATCTCCGTGGAAGAAAGTTTTGAGATTTGGTAGAAAGGGCAAGTTGAGTCCGCATTTTATTGGACCGTATGAGATCACCGAGAGAGTAGGGCCAGTTGCCTATCAATTAGCCGTACCATCTGAATTGGAAAAGATTCATGATGTATTCCATGTGTCTATTTTGCGCCGTTACTGATCTGATCCTTTACATGTGATTTCATAGGTAGAGGTTGAGATTCGATCGGATATGACTTATGGTGAAGAACCAGTTAAGATTTTGGCTCGAGAGGTCAAAAAATTAAGAAACAAATGTACTACCCTTGTGAAAGTGTTATGGCAAAGACATGGTGTTGAAGAGGGTACATGGGAGCCTGAGGAGGCCATGAGAAACCAATACCAAAACCTTTTCACCGATAAGATTTTCGGGGATGAAAATCCCTAAAGGGGGGAGAGTTGTGACATCCTAAATTAGGGTCTAGTCAGAACAGTGGTTTTGAGACCACAGATCCAAAGTAGAAATAATTATTTTATGATTATTTGATGATCCATGATATGATTGCATGTTTGTGTGAAATTTCCATAAAGAAATTTTATGCCTAAAGTGTCCAATTTGAAATTAGGGACTAAATTGAATAAGTTGCAAAACTTGAGTTCTAGAAGCTTTAAGCATGAAATTTCTATGGATTGTTAATTAGAGGTCCTTCAATAGTAATTTGACCAAGTTCTAAAATTTTGGACAAAAATAGGCGTGCATAGGAAAATTTGAAAGAAAGGCATTGAAGGGCATTTTTGTCATTTGGTTATTAAAAGAATAAAAAGGGAAAAATCAAGCAAAATTTGCTCATTTTCTCTATGCCATAGCCAAAATTCATAAGGGTTCCATAGCTAGGGTTTTTCAACTTTTCAAGCTCAATAGTAAGTACATCCTACCCCTGTTTTTTATGTTCTTTATGTTTTTAAGATCCTTGAAGCATGGTCTAGCTATTTCTACCATTATTTTAAGCAAGGGTTCATGTTCAAAAACTTACCTATGTGTGGCATGCATGTATTTTGATTTTTAATGGAAGAATATGAAAGTTTGATGTGTGTTTAACATCTTTTACTAAGCGATTTTTTATGGAAATGCATGAAAAGGACCTATTTGTAAAAGTTGTAAAATAGGTAGTAAATATGTGAAATAAAGAAAAATGTGACTGTTAGGAGTAGGAATATGAATCGGCTAAGCTTGGGTAACAAAGAAAATGCATGCATTTCATTTTACGAGCCTAAGGACCAATTTGTAAATAAGTGAAAATTTAAGGGTAAAAAGGAATTTTACCAAAGTATGTGTTAAGGGTCGATTCGAACAATGTATGTATTAAATAAGTTAAATTTGGCGTTATAGATCAAGAAAAACATTATTCGGGTCTTAATTGGGGGGAAAACAAGGTTTACGAGGAATAAGCTCGTTTTCATCATTTTGTACCAAGGTAAGTTCATATACAAATAATGTGATGTTATGTTATATTTTTGATGCTAGAGTATTATGTGAACTTAAATTCTTCAATGCTATTATGAGTTATGCTTTGGTTGCTCCATGAGTAAGTGATGGGTATTATGGAAATTGATATCGACATTACGAGCAAGCTTGACAGAGATGTGATATCGAAAAATCCCATTTGAACCTTAGGAATAGTTTAGGATACAAGCAACATGTCACTAGGAATCATGTGATTTATGAGCTCATGAGATATGTTTATGTGGTTCTGGGTGCTGGTCTTGTACGTTCTACTGGTGGCTGAGTAGTCTGACATGTGTTGCGGATACCTAACAACTTGTGTGAGTAGCCCATGTAGCTACATCCTGACTGACAGCTTGTGTGAGCAGACCCGTGAGTAGCTCGAGAATGAGCTTTTATGCGTTATGTGATATAAGGTAGCTTTAATAGTGGCTTGCCAATAGTGTCGCAAACACCCCCAGCATCATTGTTCTACCGAGGTGGGTCATCCTCGTAACCGTCGACTCAACCTGGAGGGATCCATGATAGGCATCTAGGACACAATTGTAGTCAAACATAGAGGAAAGGGATGAAGTTAGTGATCAATCTATCCATTATGTTATTTGAGTTATGCAAGACCAAGTATGGTTGGCCATAAGAGGGATTGGGTGGAATGTTGAGAAAGTAATACAATGATAGACCTCACGGTAGTGCTTTGATGACGTCCGCCGGGATAGTAAACACGAAGGCTAGTATGGTGAACTGTAGTTCACCAGGACCATAAACACGAGGTCCGTCGGGATAGTAAACATTAGAAAAGGCTAGTCTGTGAAAGACCATGACCATGGTATATTCTAGTAATGGCAGATGAATCGTATTTGTATACAAGGGTTAATGAGTGTATCGGGGGTGATGATGGGCAAACCTCAGGCTTTGCTAAGTTTAGGCAAATCCATGTTGTCAAACATGCTAGTTTGTGTGGTGCTTGGGTGGCAAACCAAAACAAGCCTTTGTGAAAAATTATTTGAAGAGCCTTTGTGGCGAATTATATGAAGAGTCTTTGTGGTGTATTATCAGGAAAGTCTGTAAAGTGAATTTTGTATCACATACGTGACAGCCCTATTCTAACCCTAGTCGGGAAGTGGTTTCAGGACCACAAAATCGAGTCAAAAAATTTTCTAAATGCTCTTTTTTATGTCTATTAGTAGTGAAAATGCATGTGTGAAATTTCATGTTTTAAATTTTATCAATTGAATGTGGAATCATAAAAAAAAAAAAAAGGACTTGAATGATTAAAGTTAAAATGTGCTAGGAATAATATGGGATGACCGAAATAAACATGAATCAAAATTTAAGGTTTTGCATGGCTAATTGTCCAAAATAAAACTAGTGGCCGGCCAAGCTCATAATTATGGGCATTATATGCATGGTTTAATATTATTATATTAAATAGTGGTGAGAAATATGTAATAATAAAAATGTGTTAAATTAATGAAATGAATAAAACAAAGAAAAGAAATAAAAGTGTTCATCTTTTGATTTCTTTGGCCGAAAATTCTAAGAAGAGAAGGGAGGGGAAACAAGCATTCGGCTACTCCTTTCTAGTCTTGATTAAGGTATGAAGTCCATGTTAGTTTTTGAATTTTTTTTGCATATATTAAGCTAGTTACTAAGTCCCTTACTTGCCCATGTCAAAATTTTAAATTTGGTAGTAATATGAGTATTCGGTTATGGAAGAGGTTTAAGGGGATGTTTGTTGCCTTTATGAATTAAGGAATAATTAGGAATGGGTGATGTTGGAACTAATTTAATGTTCATATAGATAATTTGAATGATAGAAAAATCGGCTTGTGCATTTGTGAAAATGCCGAATGTGAGCATATATAATAGTTGAGTAATGCTTGTGTTTAAAGTGATGGATTGGAGTGGATGCTTATATGTGTTGTGAATAATTAAAAGTGCCGAATGTGTGGAAGTTGAAGAAAAATTTGTTAAAATGCTTAGTAAATGGATATTTGGTTAATGTTGTGTATATAAATTACTTAAAATATAAACTTTAAATGAGTACTAAAGGTCGTATATGAATTCGGCCTTGGGAGAAATGTTAGTATAAAATGCTTGAAAGTTAAATAGGTTATTGCTTTAATGACCAAATGTGCCAAAGTATAATGCATGAACTAGTTGACCAATATGTGTTAAGGGAACATGAATAAATATCTTTTGATGAGCTATACATTCGGCTATAGTATGAAATGCAATGTTAATATTTAGTTGCTAGTATTTATATGTGTGTTAGCCGAATTTGAACTTGAATAATGATTTGAGCACGATGTATTGTATTGTATTAAGATTATGCTTAAGTGAAATTATAGAATTGTGATATTGATTGGTGATATACATGTTTAAATAATATGAATGCAAAGAGTTGTGAAAGAGTAAATTGGTAATAAATCTGTTTGGGACAGCAGCAGTAACATGATTTTGGAAAATCACTATAAATTGTGGGAGTTGAGTTAGAAGCTGAATAAATTATGTAATTAAAGCTTAATAAGTCTAGTTTCAAATGAAATAAACAAAAACATATTTTGAATTTTGTACAATGAGAAATTTGATTCGTAGTGAAGAGTGGTCAGATTAGTCAAACAGTGAAACAGGGGAAACTTTAAGAAAAATCTGGTATTGATTGGCCAAATCAAAAATTCGTAAAATTTTATGGATAAAAGATATATGAGTCTATTTTCAGGGAAAATTAACGGCAATTGATTTGGAGTTTCGTAGCTCCAGTTATAAATAATTTAGTGACTGTTGCTCAGGAAGACAGCTTATAGTGAAATTGTGATTATGTGGTAAACATTGATAAAAATTTGTTAATGAGTTGCTTATTGATTTCTTATAAACTTACTATGATCTGTATGTGTGAAATTCGAATATATATATATATATAAATATATATATATATTATATTTTGAAAGTAATGCTTGAATAGTCAAATAATGACTAGCTTAAAATTGTTGAATTTAAGCTCAAGAGCATAGAGGGGCAAATTCGGATAAGGGAAAAGAGAAAGAAATTGAGTAGCCTTTCCGAAACCGTTCAAGTATATCCGAGGTAAGTTTTGAATAGTCACATTTAGAACGTAATTGATAATGTCATGATATGTGTATGATAACTGTACTGCGATCTATTGATTCTATTTGAGTATAGTTGAGTGACAAATAATTTATGTTTAAGGCTTAAAGCCCAATAGACATTAGAAGTTAAGCTTGGAAAGTAAAATGGGCATATATTCTTATGTATGTTATTAAGCTAAAAGTTATATGAATGGTGCCCATGTTATGCTATTATTCGAATGGAATAAATGAACTATGATTGTGATATGTTATGTGAATTGAATTTTCTTGAGAATAAGTATGCATGATATTCAGTGATGTATATCCGGACTTAACGTCCACAGGCTATGTGCTAGAATTATAACCGGACTTAAGGTCCGCAGGCTACGTGATGGAAATATGTCCGGGATAAAGTCCCGCAGGCTTCGAGCTGGTATTACTCCGGGTTTAAATTCCCACAGGCTTGTGCTAGTAATTGGTTTCAAGTTCAAAGACCTGATAGGCTTAATGCCAGTAAGTTAAGTAAGATTACGATATTGAATTTTTGCAGTAAACCTTTATCAAGTAAGTACTATACATTTAAGATGTTCAGGTACGTACTACTTACTTATAGGTGAATTTATTTAGAAGTGAATCATCAGCATCAAAGAATAATATTCAATGATTTTGTGAATTATTAGCATTAAAGAATGATACTAAAGTGTGAATGATTGTTATATCTACGAGTAAAACAATGACCTATTCGGTCAAATCTTGTTAATATATGAGATTATTTGATTTAAATGCATCGTATGAATTTAAGTAGAAGAAAAATATGTGTTGATAATCTATGTATATGTATATGTGTATTCGGCCATGAAACAATTTGAATTGAGAATAAGTCTGTTTATATGATTGTTTCGATTTTTGATAAGTCTTTAATTGTTTGTGATGCTTAAAACTTACTAAGCTTTGAAAGCTTAATCTGTTCTTTATTTCTCTGTTTTATAGATTGTTAATTTTGGCCACCGACTCGGGGATCGTCAGCAGTTCATCACACTATCGATCTTTTGGTACAGTTATATTTTGGATTCGATGTGGCATGTATAGGTTAGGCTGATGATAACTATGTTTTGAAATTGTAAATATTTTGGCCATACGAAAATGGCGTACAACTTAAATATCAGTATGTATTTCAGCTCGATCTCTGTTTATGTTTATTGACTATGTGAATGAGATAAGTAAATGTTTAGTTCGGTAATACCTCTTAACCTTAATCCGACGATCAGATTCGGGTTAGAGGTGTTACATTTTATTGGTATCAGAGCTACGGTTTAGTCGATTCTAGGACTAACGTAGCGTATAGGAGTTAGCTATACATACCATATAGTGTTAATACGATAGTGTGATGACTTCTGACAGTTAAAAATGTGTTTTCGTATAGTAATGGATCCCGATCCCAATCGAGCGGTAGCTGATGATGTAGAGAGTGTAGCGCCTGCTCCCGCACACGAGACAGCGTCGATGGGCTCTCAACCTATTGCGAGTAATCAAAATGACGAGGCTAGGCAAGCCTTTTATAATGTGATGAATGATTGGTTTAACCAATACATTCGAACTAAAGCGGCTGCTCCACAACCCCCACTTCCGACAAATACACCCCCTGCACCCACGATACCTCCGGTAATTGATCAGACGAGATTGAATAAGCCCTCAGTTGACAGAATTCGAAAGCACGAGGCTACTAAATTTAAAGCTACAGACAGTGATGATGCCAAGCAAGCTGAATTTTGGTTGGACAACACCATTCGAGTACTTGATGAACTATCTTGCACACCCGATGAATGCCTGAAATCTGTTATATCTTTGCTACGTGATTCTGCCTATTATTGGTGGAATACATTGGTTTCTGTTGTACCCAGAGAGCGGGTGACATGGGAATTCTTCCAAACTGAATTCTGAAAAAAGTATATCAGTCAGAGGTTCATCGATCAGAAACGGAAAGAATTTCTTAAACTTAAAAAAAGTTCCATGCCAGTTACTGATTACGAACGAAAGTTCATCAGACTTAGCAGATATGCTCGGGAATGTGTATCGTCTGAGGCTATTATGTGTAAACGCTTTGAAGACGGGCTAAATGAATATATTAAAATGTTTGTTGGCATTCTTGAAATCAGAGAGTTCGTAGTACTTGTTGAGCGAGCTTGCAAAGCCGAGGAGCTTAGTAAAGAAAAAAAGAAAGCTGATGTTGGAGCTAGAGAGTTTCGTAAAAGATCTTCGGGAAAGCCTTTTCAACAATCATCGAAGAAATTTCAAGATGATTTGGGCCGATCTAAGAACACTTCGGGTTTTTCAAGATGAGACCGTGATCGACCTCCTATGAGTACGCGAGCCACTTCAGTTGCCAGTGTTGGAAATGATCGTTGGGATAGGACCGAGTGCAAGTTTTGTGGGAAATGGCATTCGGGGAGTTGTAGATTTCATGATCACTCCTGTTATAGATGCAAATCACCTAACCACTTCATCAAAGACTGCCCGAAATTGTCAGAGCAAAATGCGAATCAGAGTGGGAAACCGGGTACTGCTACAGCTCGAGGTAGACCATCTAGGAATACGGGGAATGCTAGTGGCGGTCAGAGAGGGTCTAGAGATGCTACGACCAGATCTGAGGCTCGTGCTCCTGCTAGAGCTTATGCTATACGGGCACGCGAGGATGCTTCTTCGCCTGATGTTATTATCGGTACTTTCACTCTCTTTGATACTATTGTGATTGCATTGATTGACCCTGGTTCTACTCATTCATATGTATGTGAGATTTTAGAATCCAGTAAGACTCTACCTGTTGAGTCTACTGAGTTCGTGATTCGAGTGTCGAATCCCTTGGGTCGATATGTGCTAGTCGACAAAGTGTGCAGGAAATGTCCCCTAATAATCCAAGGTTCCTGTTTTCCGGCCGAATTGATGCTTTTACCGTTTGATGAATTTGATGTTATTCTCGGTATGGATTGGTTGACCGTACATGATGCAGTTGTGAATTGCAAAATAAAGACTATTGATTTGAGATGTGCAAATGATGAGATAATACGAGTTGAGTCTACTGGCTTGAACGGGTTACCCGCAGTAATATCCTCGATGTTGGCTCAGAAATATGTAAAAAAGGGGTTGAAGCATATCTTGCGTACGTACTTGATAGTAAAGAGTCAGAAAAGAAACTTGAATCAGTGCCAGTGGTTTGTGAATATTCGGATGTTTTTCCTGAGGAGTTACCGGGATTACCACTTGTTTGAGAGGTAGAGTTTGGCATTGAACTTGTACTTGGGACTACATCAATTTCGATAGCTCCATATCGTATGGCACCAACGGAATTGAAGGAATTGAAAACTCAGTTGCAAGAGTTGACGGATAGAGGTTTCGCCTGACTGAGTTTCTCACCTTGGGGTGCACCAGTACTGTTTGTGAAAAAGAAAGACGGAACCATGAGAATGTGCATTGACTATCGTCAATTAAATAAAGTGACAATAAAGAACAAATATCCGTTACCACGTATTGATGATTTGTTTGATCAGCTAAAGGGAGCCTCAGTGTTTTCAAAAATAGATTTGAGATCGGGTTATTATCAGTTGCGAGTTCGAGACTTAGATGTACCTAAAACTGCTTTTAGAACGAGATACGATCACTACGAGTTCTTATTGATGCCGTTTGGGCTCACTAATGCCCCTGCAATATTTATAGGCTTAATGAATTGGATCTTCAGACAGTATTTGGACCGGTTTGTAGTTGTGTTTATAGATGACATTTTGATCTATTCGCGAGATGAAACCGAACATGCCAAGCACCTGAGATTAGTGTTGTAAATTTTACGGGACAAGCAGTTGTATGCTAAGTTCAGTAAATATGAGTTCCGGTTGAGAGAAGTTAGCTTTTTGGGGCATGTGGTATCCGCATCGGGTATTCGTGTTGATCCGAGTAAAATATCAGCCATACTTGATTGGAAGCCTCCTAGAAATGTTGTTGAAGTTCGGAGCTTTTTGGGACTTGTCGGTTACTACAGACGGTTTGTAAAGGGTTTCTCGATGATAGCCACACCAATGACGAAGCTACTTCAGAAAGATGTAAAGTTCGAATGGTCAAAAAAGTGCCAGAAAAGTTTCGACCAACTGAAACCCTATTTGACTGAAGCTCCAGTGTTAATGCAGCTCGAATCCGGTAAAGAGTTTGTCATTTATAGTGACGCATCCTTAAATAGGCTAGGTTGTGTATTGATGCAAGAGGGTCGAGTTGTAGCTTACACTTCGAGGCAATTGAAGCCACATGAGAAAAACTATCCGACCCATGATCTCGAATTAGTTGCCATTGTATTTGCTCTAAAAATATGGCGACACTACTTGTTTGGAGAGAGGTGTCATGTATATTCGGATCACAAAAGCCTCAAATATTTGATGACTCAAAGAGATTTGAATCTGAGACAAAGAAGTTGGCTTGAATTGTTGAAAGATTATGAGCTTGTCATTGACTATCACCCGGGAAAGGCTAATGTGGTTGCCGATGCTTTAAGTCGCAAGTCACTGTTTACTTTGTGAGCGATGAATGTACACTTGTCTGTTTCATCCGATAATGTGTTAGTAGCAGAATTAAAAGCCAAACCGTTATTGATTCATCAAATATGTGAAGCTCAGAAAGTCGATGATGAATTGGTTGCTAAACGAGCTGAATGTGTTTCGAGAGTGGATTCAGAGTTTCAAATTGACAACAATGATTGTTTGAGGTTCAGAAGTCAATTATGTTTTCCAAGAAATTCGAAACTTATTTCGATGATTTTGAGTGAGGCTCATAGTAGCCGAATGTCAGTTCACCCGGGTAGTACGAAAATATACAACGATCTGAAACGTCAGTATTGGTGGCATGGTATGAAACGAGACATTTTTGACTTTGTCTCGAAATGTTTGATATGTCAACAAGTGAAAGCGGAACATCAGGTGCCTTCGGGTTTACTTCAACCGATCATGATACCCGAGTGGAAGTGGGATAGAGTTACGATAGATTTTGTGTCTGGGTTACCTTTGTCACCAAGCAAGAAAGATGCGATATGGGTTGTTGTAGACAGATTGACTAAATCAGCTCATTTCATTCCTGTACATATGGATTTCTCACTTGATAAGCTAGCCGAGTTGTATGTTTCTCAGATTGTCAGATTACACGAGGTACCCATTTGAATTGTGTCAGATAGAGACCCAAGATTCACATCGCGATTTTGGAAGAAATTGCAAGAAGCATTGGGTACTAAGTTGCATTTTACCACCGCTTTTCATCCCCAGACTGATGGTCAATCTGAGCAGATAATTCAGATACTCGAGGATATGTTGAGATGTTGCATCCTTGAGTTTAGTGGTTCATGGGAACGGTATTTACCTTTGATTGAATTCGCGTACAACAATAGTTTTCAATCAAGCATTAAGATGGCACCTTACGAGGCTTTGTACGGTCGTAAATGCTGTACACCGTTGTTTTGGACCGAGCTTAGCAAAAGTAAAATCTTCGGGGTTGATTTGATTAAAGATGCTGAACAGAAAGTAAAAGTGATCGGTGAAAGTCTGAAAGCAGCTTCAGATCGTCAGAAGCAGTATGCGGATTTAAAACGAAAAGACATTGAGTATCAAGTAGAAGACAAAGTGTTTCTTAAAGTTTCACCTTGGAAAAAGGTGCTCAGATTTGGCCGTAAGGGCAAATTGAGTCCGAGGTTCATCGGGCCGTTTATAATATTCGAACGAGTTGGGTCGGTCGCAAACAGATTGATTTTACCCCCTGAACTTGAAAAGATTCACAACGTTTTTCATGTTTCGATGCTTCGACGTTATAAATCCGATCCATCGCATATAATTAATCCATCAGAGGTTGAGATTCAATCTGATTTGAGTTACGAAGAAGAACCAGTTCGTATTTTGGCTCGTGAAATAAAAGAACTACGAAATACGAAAATTTCTTTAGTGAAAGTATTGTGGCTCAAACACGGGGTAGAAGAAGCTACTTGGGACCTTGAGGACTCTATGAAAGAACGATATCCTAACTTATTCACCGGTAAGAATTTTCGGGGACGAAAATTTCAATGGAGGGAAGAGTTGTGACATCCCTATTCTGACCCTAGTCTGGAAGTGGTTTCGGGACCACAAAACCGAGTCAAAAAATTTTCTAAATGCCCTTTTCTATGTCTATTAGTAGTGAAAATGCATGTGTGAAATTTCATGTTTTAAATTTTATCAATTGAATGTGGAATCATAAAAAAAAAAAGGACTTGAGTGATTAAAGTTAAAATGTGCTAGGAATAATATGGGATGATCGAAATAAACATGAATCAAAATTTAAGGTTTTGCATGGCTAATAATCCAAAATAAAACTAGTGGCCGGCCAAGCTCATAATTATGGGCATTATATGCATGGTTTAATATTATTATATTAAATAGTGGTGAGAAATATGTAAAAAAAAACATGTGTTAAATTAATGAAATGAATAAAACAAAGAACAGAAATAAAAGTGTTCATCTTTTGATTTCTTTGGCCGAAAATTCTAAGAAGAGAAGGGAGGGGAAACAAGCATTCGGCTACTCCTTTCTAGTCTTGATTAAGGTATGAAGTCCATGTTAGTTTTTGAATTTTTTTTGCATATATTAAGCTAGTTACTAAGTCCCTTACTTGCCCATGTCAAAATTTTAAATTTGGTAGTAATATGAGTATTCGGTTATGGAAGAGGTTTAAGGGGATGTTTGTTGCCTTTATGAATTAAGGAATAATTAGGAATGGGTGATGTTGGAACTAATTTAATGTTCATATAGATAATTTGAATGATAGAAAAATCGGCTTGTGCAATTGTGAAAATGCTGAATGTGAGCATATATAATAGTTGAGTAATGCTTGTGTTTAAAGTGATGGATTGGAGTGGATGCTTATATGTGTTGTGAATAATTATAAGTTAAATTAAGGTTTCTAAATTACCTTTGTCATTGCCGAATGTGTGGATAGTTGAAGAAAAATTTGTTAAAATGCTTAGTAAATGGATATTTGGTTAATGTTGTGTATATAAATTACTTAAAATATAAACTTTAAATGAGTACTAAAGGTTGTATATGAATTCGGCCTTGGGAGAAATGTTAGTATAAAATGCTTGAAAGTTAAATAGGTTATTGCTTTAATGACCAAATGTGCCAAAATATAATGCATGAACTAGTTGACCAATATGTGTTAAGGGAACATGAATAAATATCTTTTAATGAGCTATACATTCGGCTATAGTATGAAATGCAATGTTAATATTTAGTTGCTAGTATTTACATGTGTGTTAGCCGAATTTGAACTTGAATAATGATTTAAGCACGATGTATTGTATTGTATTAAGATTATGCTTAAGTGAAATTATAGAATTGTGATGAAATTGATTGGTGATATACATGTTTAAATAATATGAATGCAAAGAGTTGTGAAAGAGTAAATTGGTAATAAATCTGCTTGGGTCAGCAGCAGTAACATGATTTTGGAAAATCATTATAAACTATGGGAGTTGAGTTAGAAGCTGAATAAATTATGTAATTAAAGCTTAATGAGTCTAGTTTCAAATGAAATAAACAAAAACATATTTTGAATTCTGTACAATGAGAAATTTGATTCGTAGTGAAGAGTGGTCAGATTAGCCAAACAGTGAAATAGGGGAAACTTTAAGAAAAATCTGGTATTGATTGGCCAAACCAAAAATTCTTAAAATTTTCGATAGAAGATATATGAGTCTATTTTCGGGGAAAATTAACAGCAATTGATTTGGAGTTTCGTAGCTCCAGTTATAAATAATTTAGTGACTGTTGCTCAGGAAGACAGCTTATAGTGAAATTGTGATTATGTGGTAAACATTGATAAAAATTTGTTAATAAGTTGCTTATTGATTTCTTATAAACTTACTATGATCTGTATGTGTGAAATTCGAATATATATATATATAAATATATATATATTATATTTTGAAAGTAATGCTTGAATAGTCGAATAATGACTAGCTTAAAATTGTTGAATTTAAGCTCAAGAGCATAGAGGGGCAAATTCGGATAAGGGAAAAGAGAAAGAAATTGAGTAGCCTTTCCGTAACCGTTCAAGTATATCCGAGGTAAGTTTTGAATAGTCACATTTAGTACATAATTGATAATGTCATGATATGTGTATGATAACTGTACTGCGATCTATTGATTCTATTTGAGTATAGTTGAGTGACAAATAATTTATGTTTAAGGCTTAAAGCCGAATAGACATTAGAAGTTAAGCTTGGACAGTAAAATGGGCATATATTCTTATGTATGTTATTAAGCTAAAAGTTATATGAATGGTGCCCATGTTATGCTATTATTCGAATGGAATAAATGAACTATGATTGTGATATGTTATGTGAATTGAATTTTCTTGAGAATAAGTATGCATGATATTTAGTGATGTATATTCGGACTTAAAGTCCGCAGGCTATGTGCTGGAATTATAACCGGACTTAAGGTCTGCAGGCTACGTGCTGGAAATATGTCGAGGCTAAAGTCCATGAGCTTCGAAATTTGGTATTATTCGAGTTTAAATTCCGCAGCTTGTCTTTGGTAATTGGTTTCAAGTTCAAAGACCTACTTGAGCTTAATGCCGATAAGTTAAGTAAGATTACGATATTGAATTTTTGCGAGAAACCTTTATCGAGTAAGTACTATACATTTAAGATCTTCAGGTACGTACTACTTACTCATAGGTGAATTTATTTAGAAGTGAATCATCAACATCAAAGAAGAATATTTAATGATTTTGTGAATTATTAGCATTAAAGAATGATACTAGAGTGTGAATGATTGTTATATCTACGAGTAAAACAATGACTTATTCGGTCAAATGTTGTTAATATATGAGATTATTTGATTTAAATGCATCGTATGAATTTAAGTAGAAGAAAAATATGTGCTGATAATCTATGTATATGTTTATGTGTATTCGGCCATGAAACAATTTGAATTGAGAATAAGTCTGTTTGTATGAATGTTTCGATTTTTGATAAGTCTTTAATTGTTTGTGATGCTTAAAACTTACTAAGCTTTGAAAGCTTACTCTGTTCTTTATTTCTCTGTTTTATAGATTGTTGATTTTGGCCACCGACTCGGGGATCGTCAGCAGTTCATCACACTATCGATCTTTTGGTACAGTTATATTTTGGATTCGATGTGGCATGTATAGGTTAGGCTGATGATAACTATGCTTTGAAATTGTAAATATTTTGGCCATACGAAAATGGCGTATAACTTAAATATCAGTATGTATTTCAGCTCGATCTCTGTTTATGTTTATTGACTATGTCAATGAGATAAGTAAATGTTTAGTTCAATAATACCTCTTAGCCTTAATCCGGCGATCGAATTCGGGTTAGGGGTGTTACAACATAAGTGATGAGTTGTTAGTCCACCTCTATGGTGAGAACTGGGTATGCCTTGAGGCATTTTTTGAAGGTGCCTAATAACTCTTGAAAAGAGTTATATTTCAAGCTTCTAGAGAGAATCAATTATTTGTAATTAAGTAAATATGTTTTCATTTTTAGGATATTTTTAGAACATTGCATAACAAAGCTTGGATTGTGCTATAAATGTTATTATCCATTACTCTTATTATTGGGGAAGGAAGGTGTTGGTTGTGGTTAGCAACAGGTGCAGGATGAAGAAGAGAAGAGAGAAAAGAGTAGGAAGATGAAGGAAGTGAAATATTGCCATGGTAAAATGCTAGTTGGATTGCCAACAAGAATGACATGGCAATTCAAGGAAGATGACACAATACTCAGTCCACGTCACTCTCAACCAGTTGTACTTGTACCGGATAAACCACCCCAAAATAGAGGAAGTAAAAGGTGTATGTGCTGAGAGGGAGGGACCTACCCGATTATAGAGGCCTATTTTATCCAGCCCAAAAATAACCCAAATAAATAAACAAAAAAGTCTATTAATTAAATGTCCAATCCGTTACAAGCCCAAATGCAAAACCCTAAAGCCCAAAAACATTAAAAAAATTTCAAAACCCTAACTCCCCCTAAAGTCTCCAGCTATCGCTCCCCTCACCACGTCAGCAGGCGTGCCATTTGAGGCCTGACACCATCGCTTCATCCTTGCCGTCACCACCTGCGGAAGACATAGAAATGGAAGCATTTAGAAAAAGAAGAAAGGAAAAAGACAAAAATAATATGTTTTATTTTTTACTATAAAAAGCCAAAGAACAACTTGTAATTTTTTTCTTTTTACGAAGAAATCCAATAGAATAAAAAGAAAAAAAATTAAAAAAGTGGTCCTTTTAATCAATTACTTTTTTTTCTTTAGTTTTCTTGGTAAAAAGTATAAAAATAAAAACAAGTTAAAAAAATTTACCTCATCGCTTCGTCTTCCACCACCATCGATGGCAGCTCTCTGCCGATTTGAATGGTCTCCGAACCTATTAAGGTTCGTCGACAACCTTGACGGGAACTGAAGAAATTGAATACGAAGAAAAAAACTAAGATTCATTTTTTTCTATTTTTATTTCGAAGAACAAAAAATAATAATAATAAAATAATTTTTTTTTTACCTATCAATGGCCACCTTGGGAAGCCCTCGTTTGGCTTGAAAGGTCTACGAACCCTTTAGGGTACATGAATGGCCTCATCGAGGATAGGGTAGGCAAAGGGTTTCTTGACTATTAGTCAAACTACGATTAGGTTTTTGGGGATTTGAACCCCAGATTTGAAATCTACACGAAAAAAGGCTCAGAAAGGGAAGTTTTGGTGATCTTTGGCAACCATAGCCGATGGTCTCCATCGCCAATGACAGACGGCCACGGTGGAGACCCACCGTCTTCAGGGTTGGACGGAGAGAGGGGCTTCAGAGAAAAAATGAAGGGGAAAGAATTAAAAAAAAAAAACTGATTCAAAAATGATTTTTTTCAGATTTTTTATTTTATATAGCCCTTCAAAACGACATCGTTTTGAGCTTAGTTTTAGACGCCCAAAACGATATCATTTCGAGCCTGACCTGAATATCTGACCCGACCCCTCCCAGGATTCGGGTCTTTTTGAAGGGAGGGGTTATTTGTTGTTTGATCCTTCCCCTTTTAGGTGCTTTTCAATGTAGTCCTAATTTTGATTTTATTCTCTTTTTAAAATTATGCCCTTAACTTTTAATTTGTTTCCATAGTCCTTAGACTGTTGACCCCTTCTGGGAATGACACGTGTGTTGGGCTGGGGGAAAATAACATCCTGGTTCCCTGAACATTTCTATTTTGTTTTAATTTAATCTTTTATTCATTTTTTTGTTTTGTTTTTTTCTGTTTTCTTGCAATTCGGGCTTCCAAATTTTTTGGGGTTTCAGTTTAGTTCTTATTTTTATATTCAGTCCCTTTACTTTCTGTTATTTAAATTCCAGCATGTTTAAATTTTTATTTATTATTTTTGCCCGTTAAATTACAGTTTTTACAGTTTTACCCTCAAATTTCCCAATTATTTCCTTTTAGTCTTTTATTTACTTCTTTTTTTTTAATTTGCACCTTAAATTTCGTTTAAATTTCAATTTAGTCCTCTATTTATTTTATTCAGCATGCTTATTTCTTTTTTAATTCCCTACACTTTTAATCTTTGTTATTTATATTTTTGCCCCATCAAATTGTATAATTTATTATTTAGCCCTTAATCATTATCATTAATTATTATTATCACTAATTAACATTTTTTTAACATTATTATTAGTTATGATATATTGCATTATTTATGTTCTTATGACATCATATAAAACATTTAAACATACTCGTGTATCTTATATAATGTTTTATGTTCGAATAAGTCCATAGTATGTCACATTAGAAGCTTCATTTTCATACATTGTATATTTAGTAATTTGAACCAAGGCGAAATTCTTTATATTGAGGATTCGAGAAATTGTGCCCCTAACTTACGGGGTACGATATTCTCCTTGAATTGAAATAATCGAACATCCCTTCTCCTTTAAAAAAATAATTAAAAAATTATAAGATTTGGGCAATAATTAAACGACAAGCATTCTTATTTTTGAGATTTTGTGCCCTAACTTACGGGACATGATTTTTCGTCTTGATTGACCCGAAATGAGAAAACCTCCTCATTAAAAATTCAATTTAGATAGGGACCTTTTCAATACCATCAAATAACATCACGCGAAAGGGAACGCATTTTAAATTCTATTCGAATACTTAATTTTTGACGTCAAGACATTAAGTAATCAACTAGGTACCAATTTTGGGCATTATGAAGTTGCTAATCCTTCCTCGTACATAATCGACTCTCGAACCCATTTCCTGGATTTTGTAAACCAAAAATCGTCATTTTAGTAAATTTAACATTTTATTAAAATGACCAAGTTTTTGAGGTGATCCAATCACACCTAATTAAAAAAGATTGGTGGCGACTCTATTTTTGTTTTTTAAAATAAAAATTCGATTTCCAAAAAGGTTTCAACACCTATAAAAGAGGAAAGAGAAGAAAAGAGAGGAGAGGTGTAACACCCTTAGCCCGTATCCATTGCCAAAATAGGGTTACAAAGCTTTACCGGACTAATCTCATAAACAATCGTACAATTCGAATTACAATTCTCATATCAATTAAAAACCATACAAATACAATCATATAGTCCCTAACATGAGCCCTTGAGGCAAAAAACAAGCATTAGAAATGTTTCAGGACTAAACCAATAAGTTAGGACATTTTTGGAAAACATAGAAAAATTTTAAAAATATAGGGGATACACCCATGTGGCCCGGCCCTATGAGAGACACTCCCGTGTCACAGGCCATGTGGACATTTGAAATGGGATCACATGGTCGTGTCCCAGCCCGTGTTCATCCCCATGTAACTCTCTAACTTGGGTCACATGGCCAACCACACGCCTGCGTGACTAGCCCGTGTACCCTTCGAATTGGCCTCGCACACCCGTGTGCCAGGCCGTGTGCTAGGCCGTGCCAAAACTGTAAGGTATACTGACTTATGCCACATGGCCAAGTCACACGCCCGTGTGCTGGGCCGTGTGGACCATGCTGACTTAGTTTCTAAATAAACATCATGGGACACACGGTCGTGTCACCTGACCGTGTGTCACACACGGCTAAGACACACGCCCATGTGGACAAAATAGGCTACTTTCCAGGCCATCTTTCTCACCCAAAATTTGCATTCACCTACACAAACCAAATGGCATATAACATAGCATCAATAGGCATTCAAACCAATCTCATCTAAGCCTAATTCATGCTATTTCCATACCAACAACTATATTGTTCATAACATCATGTTTTGCCAATTCAAAACATACCAATTTCACATTCACAAATCACCTAAATGGTTAAATTCATATATGCATTATCTTATCTAAAACCACAAGCATACCATATCTCAAAATTCCACCAATTGGTACTCAAAATACCAATCCACAACAAGCAATTCATATAGCAATTTTACACCACATCACAAAAGGCCATTTCCACATATATATACATAACCAAATATACCAAAATAAGACAAATCATATGGCTATACACATAACCAAAACATACTTCATTTACAAGATAAATCAATTGGCCAAATCCATTACCAACATATAGACCATATTAACCACAACTCTTATACATGCCATATAACCAAATACATAAATTCAAAAGTACCAAAATGATAGCTGGATAGTGTGATGAAGTTTCTGACAACTCCCAATCTGAGCAAGCTTCGATAATCACTATAAAACATGAAAAAGTAAACAGAGTAAGCTATTAAAGCTTAGTAAGCTCGTATGCTTAATAAGTAAAACTTACCATTCAACTACAATTCAAGTACTTAAACATCACATAATACAATTCAATTTAAATCCAAAAACCTAACACATATTCAATCCAAAGGTTAGACATGAATTTCATCAATTTCTTCGATTCAATGATTGTATAGTTCACATACATACCTGTACTAAATTGTATCAATTTCATACTCTTCCAATTCATCGATATACTTGTTTAACCATTTGGAATAATATCGGATACTCGGGAATCTCGCACCCTAAGTGCCAATACAAGGCCGAAGCCATCTTAATCTCATATCTCATATAATGCTCACTCTCGAGCTATCAATGGGTCTGCTCACACAAGCTGACGAGGATTTGCAATACATGCCAGATAACTCAGCCACCGGCAGGACGTACGGACCAGCACCCAAACATATAACCCCTAATGGCATGTCATTTGTATCCTAATCTATTCCTAAGGTTCAACCAGGATTTCACACGTAGCCAATTCTTCATTGAACATTTCCATAAGGTTGTATTCATCAATAACACAATTATAAAGCATTTAAAATACAATTATATTAATGTTTATTAACATACGAACTTACCTCGATCACAAAAATGACGAAATGGATTAACTAGTCCAATACTTTATTTTTCCCTTGATCTAAATCTGAACTTTGCTTTTCTTGATCTATATAATATCAAATTTAACTTATTTAATTATCATTCTATTCAATTTAACCCAAAAATCATATTATGATAACATTACACTTTTGCCCCTAATTACAATTAGTCCATATCTCATAAAAATGCAAAATCATGCAATTCAACTTATACCCATGCTAGCCAAATATCAATTAAGTCCCTAGAAAGCCCTACATTCCATTTATTTCACAATTTAACCATGAATGTTTTCACATTTTACAAATAAATCCCTAATTTGCAATTTCAACCAATATCACTTAACAAATGTTGTTTATTTAACAATAACCATTCATTTTTTATTATCAAATGATCGCGTGATTCGTAACAAGTAATAAATATTTATAATAAAGATCAAACCTAGACTAACTATTATCACGACGAAAAGGCAAGCGCACCTATCGAACAATAGTATAGTAATGGCAAGACCGGGATATCGTACCCAAGGGAACCAAAAGTACTAGTAATAACTATCTTTTTATTATTTAGCCTAGGAATAAAAGGGTTTGTTTATTAAACTAATTATCTAAACTAATTAACTAATTTAATTAAAGTGAAGAGAAAATTTGGAAAAAGACTTGAAGAGAAGCAATTGATAAAGACGACACCCAAGGAGGAATCCACCTAGATTTCACTTGTTATCTGACTCTGAACCAGACGATTTATTCACTTGACTTGATCCGTGAGACTCCCTAACCTACATTATTATCTCTTTCGAGACAAATAACGCCTAGCCCTCAGTTGAATTAATTGAAATCTCTTTCTAATTAAAACCCCTAGGGAAGCAGTAAATCGATCTATGGACTCCCATATTAGGTTTCACCCTAATTTGGCAAAATCTCGTAACCTTATCTCTATGCATTCGATCAACTCCGCTTAATTATGCCAAATCTACTTTTAGGCAGGGTCTATTCCTCCTCTGCATAAGCACATTAAATCATGAGTCAATACCCGGAATATTAACTTAAGTATTAGAAACATAAAAATTAAGAACAAATCAAGTATTTATCATATAGTTCAGATAATAATAACAAGATCCATCATAGGTTTCATCCCCCTTAGGTATCTAAGGGGTTTAGCTCATAATGAAATAAGAGTACATCTCAAAAGTATAAAAATAACAAAACATGAAGAAAACTCTAAAACTCCTGAAGGGATTCTGAGAGAGATCCTCAGTCTTGGAGTAGCTCTGACTTTTGGGATGGATCGTCTGGCTTCATTCAAGTAATTCCTGGCGTGTGGTTCTGTGTTTCAGAAAAGTTCTAGAAGAGACCCCGGAAAAGCCCCCTTAGTAGGTCATACTTAGGGTGTTTATATAGGCTTTGGATTGGCTTTCTTCTTCCCTAAATATCCTTTTTCCGTGTAAAAAACAACTCTTTAAAAAAGGGGCACGCCCGTGTGCCACGACCGTGTGACGTGTTTGCAAGGCTGTGTTCGTTCCGCTAAATTTCACACGGCTGTGTGGGTCAATGGCCAGGCCGTGTGAATCGTGAAATCCTTGGACGACACCCTCGACAGACTTGGGTGTGTAAGCAGCCCATATGGCAAGGCTTAGGCCGTGTGATCTTCTTGATTTGGTCATTTTTGTCTCTTTTAAAGCTCGTTTTTTGCTCCTTTTGACTCTTGGTGCTCTCCTGAATACATAACATGAAATAACTGGATTAAGAGCACTAAAATTCACAAATCTAATAGTAAATATCCATAAATATGCTAAGTATTTAGGGTAACAATATGTATAATTTGGCGTTTATCATCAAACATCAAAACTCATACTCATTCATCAATGGTAAAACCCTATACTTTTAATATTTTTGCAAATTAGTCCCTGGGCTAGCTAGATTAAGCTACAACGATTCCGAAAACATTGAAATCATTAAAAATCAAGTCAAAAATCATACCATGCAAAGAACTTGAGTAGCCGAATGCTTAAGCTCCTTCAATGGAGTTTCCTAGTTCAATTTTCGGTGGAAGTTGATAGAAAATTAAGGATGATATCATATTTCTATTATTTTACTAAGTTATTTACTAATTTACTAATTTAACCTTAATGAATAACCTTTGAAACACTTAATAATATGTCTATATATGTCCACTCAAATAAAAAATGGTTTATTTACCATTTAAGGACCTTCACTTTAAGGTTCTATAACTATTAGACACCTTTAGCTAATAGAACTCAACTTTTATGCTTTACGCGATTTAGTCCTTTTTATCAAATTGAGCATTCAAACAATAAAATTTCTTAACGATATTTTCATACAATCATACTATCATGCTGTAGACCTCAAAATAATAATAAAATAAATATTTTGACCTTAGATTTGTGGTCTCAAAACCACTAATCTGATTTGACTAAAAACGGGCTATTACAAGAGGTTTTTTAGAGAGAGAAGAATTGGAGAGCAATTTTTCTCTCTGCATCAGATTTTCATGGAAATCTCAGAAAAGAGAGGACAGGGTAACAGCTTACAGAGCAGAAAAGTCACAGGAGCAATGTAACACCCCTTACCTGTATTCGACACCGAAACAGGGTACGAGGCATTACCGGACATAAATGCAAGCATTCATACAAAACCGAGGCATAAAGATCAGTCCAATTTAAAACTTTTCATTTGCATTCATACAGTCCCCATTATGGGCCGACGAGGCCCAAAACATATATTGGGGGTGGTTTGGGACTAAATTGAGAAATTTTTGAATTTTTGGGAGACTTAGAAAATTTTTATCATGAAACAGGGCCACATGCCCTGAATGGTTTGGGACACGTTTGTGTAGTTTAGGACATGCCTGTGTGGGTAGGCCGTGTGGTCATACACGCTCGTGTCCCTACCCTGTGGAGCTCTATGTTTATGATGTCATGCACAAAATGTGGTCACACGGCCAAAACACACGCCCGTGTCCTAAGGCCGTGTCCTAAGGTCGTGTCTCTCACACGGTTGAGACACACAGTCGTGTCTCTGCTCGTGTGTTTACTACTGGGCATTTTATTTTGCATTAATTAGAGTGCATGGGACACACAACTAGACCACACGCCCATAGGGCAAGCCGTGTGTCACACATGGCCTAGACACATGCCTGTGTGTCTACCCGTGTAGACAAATTTAAGGATATTTTCCAAGCCAATTGTCACCCTTATTTGCACAAACACATTTCATGGCTTAAAAGGTACTTAAACATTCATAAACATGGCTTATGCATGACAACTTCTCATCATATTATACTTGATTAAGACTCCATTTTATGACAAATCCCATTTTAGCAACACACATATACAAGTAAGCAATATTTCCTAGATTGCATGCATGCATTTTCATACCAACTTACATACACAAAATTATCATCATCATTCAACCATCAATAACCATAGGTTATATCATAATGGCATTGGCACATACATGCATAGATGAACAGATTTACAACCCAATAATCATTATGAGCCATATCTCATGGCCTTACACAAAATGAATCATAATACCATCGTAAGCCAACACATTTGGCTAAACTAATATGGCACATTCATAATGTGACTTAGTCCCTATACATGCCATAAACTTAAAAGGTCTGTAATCACTTTTACCCCATGATGACAGCTTGATAATGTGATAGCATCTCCTGTGATCTCCAACCCGAGCTAGATTGATAACCCTATAAGACATGGGAAAGGAAGGGAAGTAAGCTACAAAGCTCAGTAAGTTCATATGCAATTAATGAGAAACTCATGCTAGTCATACACCATGCTTTACAATATAAGCACAAGCTAATATAAAATAGCTATAATTCTCAAGGTTGTATTATAACCTATTCACATGTTTACTCTCCTTTGTTTTATCAACATAACTTTATTTGGATTTAGTCTAGCAGCCATAATCTCTTTGTTGTAATATGATTCATAATTAGAAAATCATTTCAAACATCTTAAAAAAATACACATTACTTATGTATATTCATGTTTTCATGCATATAGATCGACATATTTCAAATTGTCTAAACCCTTTCCTTCCATACTTTCTTAACTCTTTAATAGGCAATTGTGTCAATATTTCTTTACACTCATAACCGATAATTCACAATTCAAATGAACAACATTTATTATCTCACCAATCAATTGGGCCAAGGCCTAATATATTGTCATCAATCAGATTTCCATGCATTTATACATCATAGCCATAAACCAATAATCACAGGGCTATCACAAGTCACTTTCATAGTGATCATAACTCACAATATCATGAAGTTAATACTTATAACCTTTACGTACATACCTATACCATCTCATAACAAAACCACTTACTTTTTCATCTTTAGCATACCCGTTCAGCACATTGGAATACTAAGGATGCTCAGGGGTCTCATACACATAGTATCGTATCAATGCCATATCCCGGATATGGTCTTACATGAAATATCATATCGACGCCATGTCATAGTCTTATACAAAATCACATACCGATGCCATATCCTAGATATGGTCTTATACAGAAATCACATACCGATGCCATATCCCAAATATGGTCTTATACAAAACCTCGGTAACCCTAACATCATGACATTTGTATTCTACCCTTGAAGTTAAATCGAGATTTTTCTTTTCTCGAAACTTCGTCAAAATCATCATTAAACGAAATCATAGAAACAAATATATGCAATTCATGCAATATCTAAATATTAAATACATAACATAAGGTTTCATTAGTTACGCATGAACTTACCTCAATACCAAAATGGCAAAAAGGGACCTAACTGTCAATTTCACATTTTTTCCCGTTCTAGGCCCGAATCTCATTTTCTTCTATCTATAACATCACATTTAACATATTTATTAGTCATATTGTTCAATGTGATCCAAAAATCACATTATGGAAAAATTACGTTTTTGCCCCTAAAGGTTTACATATTTACACTTTTTCCCCTAGGCTCGAAAAATGAAATTTATTCAATTCCTTTAACTTACAAGCCTAGCCAAACTATTTTAATAACTATAACAGCCCTCAATTTCCAATAAATCACACTTTTGTGACAAATTTCATAACTTTTACAATTTAGTCCTTTTAGGCATTTTCACCGAAAATTACTTAGTAAAAGTCATTTCTCTAACCATAAACATGAATAATATACCATTAAACATCAAAATACATAAATTTCTAACATGTTTCAAAACCTAGATCTTCATCATTTCTCAAATTAATGGTAGAAATAGCTAGATCGCGTTACAAAGATTTCAAAAACGTGAAAATCATTAAAAACGGGGCAAGAACGAACTTACTATGGAGCTTGGAAAGCTTGAACAAAACCCTAGCCATTGTGGTCTTCAAAAATTCAGCCAACGGTTGAAGATGAGCAAAATTTTGCTTTTATTTTGTTTATTTAATCATTTAATTACTAAATAACCAAAATGCCCCCAACTTAAAAATATTCTATTTCACCTATTTCACGTCCATTTTTGTCCAAAAAATTATCAAATGGTCTAATTACCATATAATGACATCCAATTTAAAATTTTATAACAATTGGACACCTCTAGCATGTAGAACTCAACTTTTGCACTTTTTACATGTAACACCCCAAAAATCCTAAACTTTCTTTCTTTTTTGATTTTGATAAAAGGTGTGCTTAATATTCCTATTCGAGTGTTATTTATGAGATAATAGGCCTAGTTAAGTTTTGAGTTCAAACTTTGGGGTGAAGGAAATTATAGTTTAATAATTAAAAAAACCTTGATGGCAAGTAGTTTGGTTTTTAAATAAATGAAGGAGGAATTGGACACAAGGAGCCTTGTGTTGGAGTGACAAGTAGCGTCACATGTGGGGCTTAGAGGTGGCATCACATACATGACAAGGAGGTTTGGGGTTCGAATCCCTCCTTTCTCAAAAGAAAGATTTATTTTTGCTCAATAAATGGCCAGTAGTGGCGTTGGATGTGAACTCTGAAGGGAGTGATCAGAGGAGAAATTTAAGGAAGGGATTAAGGAGTTATTAGGGAGAAAATTTAGGAGATGAGCGGTGTAGAGAAGTAGAGCCGAATAGGAAATTTGGGGATAGGTAAATTCGACTATAGTATATATAGGTGCCGATTTTGGGGATTCTAGGGTATTGCTGATATTGCTTCTCTTCCTTTAGCTGAATTTCTCTTTTTTTTTTTTTTTTTGTTGCCAAAATACTTTTCTCTCTAAGTGCTTAGAAGCCAAATTCCTTGTTCCTTGCTTGTCGATTTTCCATTCTTTCTCTTCTCAAATTCTCTTTTGATTCACCTTTGGTTTTAGTCGATTCCTTCTTCGCTTCTTCTTATTTGTGCCGAATAACCCCTTTCACCATACAAATCTCAAAAGCTGAATACCTCTTTGGCTGAAGACCCTCTGTGCTGCCACTACTCCCTCTACTTCGGCCGATTCTTGTGGGATTAGTATCGAATCTCAAAATTTAAATCTGTGCTGAATTGATCCTTAGGCATTTTGGGGTTTTGGATTTAAGGAATACTCGTGATTGGTGATCAAGGAAGGGTTGTTAAGGCTTGTCGTTCAAGGTAAGGCAAATGTGAGATTTTCAGCTTATGGTGACCGCATTTGATAAGTGTGTGATTAATCATTGAGTGACATTGTTTGTAGGTTCGTGGCTGAGGAGATCGTAACATGTTTTAGTATCAGGTGTGTACATACACTGCACACACACAATAGATTGGCAAATCTCAAAATGTCGAAAAGCCGAAATGCCGAAAAGCCAGAGGTTTGGCTACAATAGACTTGTGAGTGCGCGAACACTCATATGGGGAAACCGATAGGTTACCAGAGGCCCTATGAGCGATTTCGTGGGCTTGGGCCGTGTATTGGCCAACTAGGCCAGAATGGGCTAAATGGGTCTGATGGGCTGTAGGGCCCATAATAGGCAAAATTGGCAATTTGTTACTAAGTGATGAAAAATCATATGATTCCATGACCATGAATGTGATTGGGCCTGACGGGCCATATGAATGTGATTTAGGCCTAATGGGCCATACGAATGTGATTTGGGCCTAATGGGCCATATGAATGAGATTAGGCCTAGTAGGCCATATGTATGTATGTAGACTAGTTTGGGCTTTGTAAGGGGTTTTGGGCCTCGTATCTGATAACTGCTTAAACAAACATAAAACTTAATTAATTAATTAATTGTTACTATGGACAAGCCATAAGGTTAAGGTGTGGCAATGGGTATATGCATGTCTAGGATTGGATCTAGGGAGAGCTTGGTACTTAAGTGGTCTTAATGACTCACCTCCTCTTCTCTGGATTCCTACCTGGTGCATAGTATTTGTTCACTTTAGCCAACGAGGACTTGTTAATGGGCCAAAGTAAGTATAATAAAGAGAAATTATCGAAAAGCCCCTAAGGGCGAAAATGACTAAAATATCCCTATGTGTTGAATGTAAGATTTGTAGATGTTACATGTATACTTATTGCATTCATATGATATTATGTTTAGGTTGCATATGGGTTGGGAATTATGGAACGGAGGAAGTATATGAGGATCGCGTGGTTGCTTGACGACCGTAGATCTACCGATGGCTTTTTAAGCCCAATATATGATTAGCAGCTTTGCTGCAACGTTAGGTAGTACCGCAATCGGGCTACCATTAGAGTGTATCAGATGGGTGGGTCGATATTTATATCCCCACATGGTGTGTATCGGGGGATAGAGATGGTGTGTAGCGGTTGGATGGGTGGGATTCGCGCATATGTGATTGCTTTACATCTGTTCTGATATTGAATTGGGCTCAAGCCCGAAATGACTTGCTATTGCATGCTTTTCTATTTGCCGAGGGTTGTACATGCTGATTTTTCGAAAACTCACCCTCTCTTTTATTTTTCTCAGGTGATCCTCAATAGGTGGTTCGACGGTAGGAGGGATTCCGTGGTAGCCAGCTAGCAAGACGACTTTGACTTGTTTTCTCTATAATATAATTTCTAGTATTTTAAGTTATTTTAGTCAGGATTGTAATAAGGCCTTTCCTCTGGTTATTATTTCAAATTAGGATTATTATTATTTTCATGTTTTATATTTATTAGAAGTAGAACATGGTTTTTCTAATCTATAACTGTTTTTAAATACTACGTTTTCGCAACTCCATCTTTAAATGACAAGTTTTCATAGATCATCTATTTTAAATAAAGCTTTCGCAACTGAAAAGATATTTTACAAAGTGATTATTATCATACAAGAAGGAATAGTTTTTTTTTTAAATACACCTCGCTTTGAAAGCAACAAATACAACATGGGATTTTACTCAAGGTTTTTATTTTAAAGAAGGGTTTTCAATGAAAACAAAGTTTTTGAAAAACACTTCAATGTAACACGCTGGATCCGACCATAACGTCAGGGTCGGGTTTAGGGTGTTACATTTGTGGTATCAGAGCCAAGTTACAAAACTCGGGCTATGAAGTGGGCCTTATTATGTCACAATGTTTTGGAAAAAAATCTTGCTGTGCGGCACACCGAGTCTCCGACGTCGAACCAAGTAAGTTCTTTTATTATTAATCTTGTTTAATTTGATATACTGTAGATAGTTAGTGGGCTACTTTAGGTGATTATACTAAGGCTTTTAGTTGGAGTGAAACTGAAGCCCGTAGGACCTCGAACCTGTAGAGGATTTATGAAAACAATTCTCTTTTTAATATTTTCATAAAACATTGGCTTAATTATTGAATCTAACTAAAACTTCATAAAACTTCTAATCCAGATAATACGTGAATCAATGATGAGTGCTAGAAGAGGTGCAAGAGGCCGTGGCCGAGGCCGCGGAAGTGTTAGGGATGGATCGTCGGCATTAGGCCATATGCCCAATATTAGAGTAGAAGAGGCTCCAGCCTCACCCGTGGCTGAGATTGGACCGTATGATCGGGCAGGGGGAGTGTGGTGTGGTAGTCTGTGTTATTAGTTGGAAATTTCATGGACGAAATTTCTTTTATGGGGTAGAGTTGTAACACCCTAAAAATCTCAAACTTTTTTTCTTTTTCAATTTTGATAAAAGGTGTGCTTAATATTCCTAGTCGAGTGTTATTTATGTGATAATAGGCCTGGTTAAGTTTTGAGTTCAAACTTTGGGGTGAAGGAAATTATAGTTTAATAATTAAAAAACCTTGATGGCAAGTAGTTTGGTTTTTAAATAAATGAAGGAGGAATTGGACACAAGGAGCCTTGTGTTGGAATGGCAAGTAGCGTCACATGTGGGGCTTAGAGGTGGTGTCACATGCATGGCAAGGAGGTTTGGGGTTCAAATCCCTCCTTGCTCAAAAGAAGGATTTATTTTTGCTCAATAAATGGCCAGTAGTGGCGTTGGATGTGAACTTTAAAGAGAGTGATCAGAGGAGAAATTTAAGGAAGGGATTAAGGAGTTATCAGGGAGAAAAGTTAGGAGATGAGGGGTGTAGAGAAGTGGAGCCGAATAGGGAATTTAGGGATAGGTAAATTTAGCTATAGTATATATAGGTGCCGATTTTGGGGATTCTAGGGTATTGCCAAAATTGCTTCTCTTCCTTTAGTCGAATTTCTCATTTTTTTGTGTTGCCGAAACACTTTTCTCTCTAAGTGCTCAAAAGCCGAATTCCTTGTTCCTTGTTTGCCAATTTTCCATTCTTTCTCTTCTCAAATTCTCTTTTGATTCACCTTTAGTTTTAGCCAATTCCTTTTTCTCTTCTTCTTAGTTGTGCCGAATAACCCCTTTCACCATACAAATCTCAAAAGTTGAATACCTCTTTGGTTGAAGACCCTTTGTGCCGCCACTACTCCCTCTACTTTGGCCGATTCTTATGGGGTTAGTATCAAATCTCAGATTTCAGATCTGTGCCAAATTGCTTCTTAGGCATTTTGGGGTTTTAGATTTAAGGAATACTCGTGATTGGTGATCAAGGAAGGGCTATTAAGGCTTGTCGTTCAAGGTAAGGCAAAGGTGAGATTTTTGGCTTTTGGTGATCGTATTTGATAAGTGTGTGATTAATCGTTGAGTGACATCATTTTTAGGTTCGCGGCTGAGGAGATTGTAGCACGTTTTAGTATCAGGTGTGTACAGACACTGCACACACACAGTAGATTGGCAAATCTCGAAATGCCGAAAATTTGAAATGCCAAAAAGCTAGAGGTTTGGCTACAATAGACTTGCGAGTGCACGAACACTCATAATGGGAAACCGATAGGTTACCAAAGGCCCCATGAGCGATTCCGTGGACTTGGGCAGTGTATTGGCCAACCGGGCCAGAATGGGCTAAATGGGCCTGATGGACTATAGGGCCCATAATAGGCAAAATTGTCAATTTGTTACTAACTGATGAAAAATCATATGATTGCATGATCATGAATGTGATTGGGCCTGACGGGCCGTATGAATGTGATTTGGGCCTAATGGGCCATACGAATATGATTTGGGCCTAATGGGCCATATGAATGAGACTGGGCGTAGTGGGCCATATGCTTGTATGTAGACTCGTTTGAGCTTTGTAGGAGGTTTTGGGCCTAGTATCTGATAACTGCTTAAGCAGACATAAACCTTAATTAATTAATTAATTGTGACCGTGGACAAGCCATAAGGTTAAGGTGTGGCAATGGGTATATGCATGTCCAGGATTGGATCTAGGGAGAGCTTGGTACTTAAGCGGTCTTAATGACTCACCTCCTTTTCTCTGGATTCCTACCTGGTGCATAGTATCTGTTCACTTTAGCCAATGAGGACTTGTTAACGGGCCAAGGTAAGTAATAAACCCATACTAAAGAGAAATTATCGAAAAGCCCCTAAGGGCAAAAATAACTAAAATACCCCTATGTGTTGAATGTAAGATTTATGGATGTTACATGTATACCTGCTGCATTCATATGATATTCTATTTAGGTTGCATATGGGTTGGGAATTATGGAACGGAGGAAGTATATGAGGATCGCATGGTTGCTTGATGACCGTGGATCCACCGATGGCTTTTTAAGCCCAATATATGATTAGCAGCTTTGCTACAACGTTAGGTAGTACTGCAACCAGGATACCGTTGGAGTGTATTGGATGGGTGGGTCGATATTTATATCCCCACATGGTGTGTATCGAGGGATGGAGATGGTGTGTAGCGGTTGGATGGGTGGGATCCGTGCATATGTGATTGTTTTACATCTGTTCAGATATTGAATTGGGCTCAAGCCCGAAATGACTTGCTATTGCATGCTTTTCTATTTGCCGAGGGTTGTACATGCTGAGTTTTCGAAAACTCACCCCCTCTTTTATTTTTCTCAGGTGATCCTCAGTAGGTGGTTCAACGGTAGGAGGGACTCCGTGGTAGCCAGCTAGCAAGACGACTTTGACTTGTTTTCTCTATAATATAATTTCTAGTATTTTAAGTTATTTTAGTTCGGATTGTAATAAGGCCTTTCCTCTGGTTATTATTTCAAATTAGGATTATTATTTTTTTCATGTTTTATATTTATTAGAAGTAGAACATGGTTTTCCTAATCCATAACTGTTTTTAAATACTACGTTTTCACAACTCCATCTTTAAATGACAAGTTTTCATAGATCATATGTTTTAAATAAAGCTTCCGCAACTAAAAAGATATTTTACAAGGTGATTATTATCATACAAGAAGGAATAGTTTTTTTTTTAAATACACCTCGCTTTGAAAGCAATAAATACAACCTAGGATTTTACTCAAGGTTTTTATTTTAAAGAAGGGTTTTCAAGTGAAAACAAGGTTTTCAAAAAACACTTCAATGTGACATGCTGGATCCGGCCATAACATTCGGGTCGGGTTTGGGGTGTTACATTACAATTTGGTCCTTTTGACTAAATTGAGTGCCCAAATGTCAAGAATTTTTGAACAAAATTTTCACGAAATCATCCTGTGAAATTGTAAACCATAAAAATATAATAAAAATAAAATTTTCCTCATCGAATTTGTGGTCCTGAAACTACTGTTCCGACTAGGCCCAAAATCGGGTTGTTACAAGCAAGGAAGGGGAAGAGGAATATGTTCTGGATTTTGCATCAAATCTTATTATTAAAGTGAAAGCTGGAGTAGCAAGAGCTTCCTACAGTTCTGGCTTATTTTCTAATTTGAACTTTGTGATTTGAAAACTTGAATGATAATGTTGAATGGTTTTGTTTTGGATTTGAATGTCCAACCCGTGAGCTAAATCTCATTGGGTTGGAATTATTTGGGTGAATTTTTATTATCTTTAATGTCGTGATATCATTTTGAGTAGCTTATTGTTTCATTCGGTTTGCAAATATTTTAAATGCATGCATTCAAGCTCTAGATATAGATGATTGTATGATATGTTAGTAGATCTGATTTAATTCTGAAAAGATTAATTCGATTGGATTATTATTGGTTTTACATGCAAGTATTTAGAAGAATATTTACAGCACTTTAGACATAGAAGTTGCGATCTGTATAAGGAAAGGAAGAATAGTCATGGTATCATTCTTGAGTTCTGTAGGCATACAAAGAAACTCAGAATGATAGCTCAAAGTCTAGCTTTCGAAAGAAGCAAATTGTAGTAGTAAATCCCTGAGCAGTAGAATGGTCAAAATTTTGCCATGGCATTATGTTGGTATAAGAATAAAGCCTGAGTAATTCAAACCTTTATATTTAACAGTACAAATCCTCCCTATGTATTCTTTAAGAATTTCCACATCATTTCAATTATTTTAGCATTTTTTCATTCATAATTGATTTTATTAATCCATTCATTAATTCTCCTTATCAATTCGTCATTTGTTTCTTTTGCACAATTTAATTAGTAAATTTCATAAGTAATACCATAACCAATTATTTATAATCAATTCCGATCCCTGTAGAGACGATACTCACTCATCATTTTACTACTTGATTCGATGTGTACACTTGCACATTTACATTGTAAATTCACACGCGAATTATCTAAAGAGCCTTTGTGGCTAATTATTTGAATAGACTATCTGGCGTATTATCAGGAAAGTCTGTAAAGTGAATTTTGTATCACATAAGTAGCAAGTTGTTAGCCCGCCTCTGTGGTGAGAACTGGGTATGCCTTTGAAGCATTTTCTGAATATGGCCTCGACAAATTACTCGACTAATGAATTTTCCATAGTAACTCACTAGGTCAGAAAGAGAGCTTGGAATATAAGTAATTATGGGTGGTGTAAGTGTCCGCCAAATTTGGAAGTTTTTCCTTTTTTATCTAAAGTTATATGAACTTCCATTTAGTGATCTAAAATATTA
Source organism: Gossypium anomalum (assembly GCA_025698475.1). Classification (NCBI taxonomy): domain Eukaryota; kingdom Viridiplantae; phylum Streptophyta; class Magnoliopsida; order Malvales; family Malvaceae; genus Gossypium; species Gossypium anomalum. The sequence continues at coordinate 46,439,353 of CM046961.1, forward strand.
CCTTCATCAGACATAATTCATTGATTGGATTGACGTGAAGATACGGCGTGACTAGTATTTTGACAATCGTCAGAGCCAACGTATGAATTCACCGAAAGTAGTGTTCGTAGGTATATCATTATGAGAAACGTAATCAATTTATATCTTTAAGAAATTGTGAAATAGGATCCCCTTTAAGGTGGGAAGTCTGTAATCCACTAATCGAGTGGAACGTGTACAAGGTGGTCGAGTTAGAGGTTGGCGTATAGCTACCTACTAGGAATCAGAAAAGTATACTCTAAAATTTGAAAGGAAGTGCAAAATTCTTAAGTCGAGGAATTCAACATCATCGTTTAAAGGTAAAACTGGTCAAGGCTCATTAAATTCCATTGAACTTATTTGTAATACAGATTCTTAAGTTGAATCAGTTCGCCAGAAGAGACCAAGCCAAGAGTGCACCAATTTGGTTGATCATAGTGCGGTGTTATGCACATAGAGGGATATTGTAACACCCTGATTTTGGGCCTAGTCGGAATAGTGATGTCGGGACCACAAATTCGAGATAGAAATAATTATTTTATGATTATTTTGAGGTCTATGATATGATTGCATGATTGTGTGAAAATTTCGTGAAGAAATTCAATGCATAAAGTGCTTAATTTAAAGTTAGGGACTAAATTGAATAAGTTGCAAAACTTGCATTCTAGAAGTTTTTAGTATGAAATTGCATTGAAATATTAATTAGGAGGTCTTAAATAGCAATTTGACCAATTTTAAGTTCATGGACAAAATTAGGACGTGGAAGGAATTTTTGAAAGTTTAGTAGTAAGGGCATTTTGGTCATTTAGGGGTAAAATGAATTAAAATACAAAATTAAAAGCCAATTTTGCTCATCTTCTTCATGGAGGCCGAAATTAGCATGGGAGAGGCCATGGCTAGGGTTTTCAAGCTTTCCAAGCTCAATAGTAAGTGATTCCAAGCCCCGTTTTTAATGTTCTTTACGTTTTTGGAATCCAGTAGCTTCGATTAAGCTTATTCTAGCAATAATTTAAGCTAGGGTTCATATTTGGAAAAATACCCATAGGTGAAATTTGTGTATTTTGATGTTTTATGATAGAATATGAGGTTTTAAATTATGTTAAACAACTTGTGCTACTCGGTTTTAAGTGAAAACGAGTAAAACGGCATAATCGGTAAAAATACTTATTGTTCATAACTATATGTTAGAGTGAGAATTTGATGTTGTTGTAGAAGAGAAAAATGTTCAGCATGTCATAAAACATAGGAATAAGGGCTGAAATTAAATTTTCGAGTCTTGGGGCAAAAGTGCAAATATGCAAAAGTTTAGGGGTCAAAATGAAAATTTGTAAAAATATGATTTTTGGACCCGTATGAATAATGTGACTAATTATTAGGCTAAATGTGATATTATAGATGAAGGAAATCGAGATTCGGGCTTAAATCGGGAAAATACAAGGTTATGGATTAAAATAGTAAATTGCTGTTTCTGAATCGAGGTAAGTTCGTGTGTTAATAATAATGCAATACCATGCATGAATTGTAATTCTCTATTGATATGTCATAAATTGTATGATTTAATATGTTTAAGAGAAGTTGATGGATGGTATGTATGATGTAAAAAAAAAAAAATGTAATGCTAGTTGTGTCATGTGAAATTGAATGGAATTATTGTTACAAGAATTGAGTGTTAAATTACTATTAACTGGGTTGTATGAATTGTTGCACGGTTGTACCTGATGAGATTTTGATAAGTTTGTACGTAAATAATTTATCGATTTATTTTATTTTGTTTTATTATATTTTGTTATCATATGAAATGTGGCTACCTATAGATTGACTATTTGCTGTAAATTGAAAATTGAAAAAGGACTATGAATAAATTTGTAACATATTGGAAATATGTTTGTTGGTAATTACTTGATTGGTGAAATTGTTAGAAAAGAGAGAGAAATCCGGTTGAACCTTGGAAAGATTGGATGATACAGATGGTATGTAGCTAGGTCACATGTATGGTCTTTGAGTGCACATCATGTGTACAAGAAAGCTACTGAGATAAATCTAGCTAGGTCACATGGGTGATACTAAGTGTTCACCATGTGTACAAGAGAGCCGAACTTTATGATGGGTGGAGCTATTTAGGAAACCACCAAGTATCGAGGATTGATCCGAAGTGTTCAACGGAGACTTATTATGTCTCGCTTTGTGAGTTTTGTGATGAATAAGTGCAGGAATTTGGTTATGTGAATAATGTGTTCATTAAGTGATCGGGTTACGTAAGGTTATAAACAATTAAGTTATACATGAGGATGATTTTATGGTGACCTTGTAATCATGGGCCTATACTTGTGATGTATGAAATGTGGTGAAAATGATTTGTGATATGTATGTTAAAATGAGGTTAATACAAAGAAAGTGTGAAAGAGTGAATTAGCAATAAAATTGTCTTGGACAGCAGCAGTTGCGTGATTTTGAAAATTCACTAAAAATTGTGGAAGTTGAATAAAAATGCAAATGATATATGAAAATAAAGCTTAATGAGTCTATTTTCACATGAAAGAAACAAAGGAAGCAAAAGAATTCTATATTGTGTGATATTTGAATTATTGTGAAATAGGGTCTGAATGAATTCGAGATCCCCTGTTCTGACTTTAGAAATTCATCATAAATTGTAAAAAACTTATTAAGAGTCATACCTTACATGCATGGATTCATTATTGAGTCTATTTTTAAGGGAAACAAACAGAATGGTTGTTGGAATTCTGTACAGAGAGAAATTTGGTCCGTAGTACACAGAGGTCAGAGTAGTCATACTCTGAAACAGGGGAGAATTTAACTAATAAACTGTACTAATTGGCCAAACTAAAAATTTTGGAAATTTTATGGGAGAAAGATATATGAATCTAGTTTCAAATAAAATTAACGAAACTAAAGTTGGAGTTTTGTAGCTTCAGATATGAATGATTTAGTAACTGTAACTCAATAACACAGCTTAACCTGAATATATGTAATTGTACAATTATAGTGTTTTATCTTGAAAAGCATGGTAGTAATTGCTTATTATTTTCATATGAACTTACTAAGCGTAAAGCTTACCCATCCTCTCCATTTCTTTAGTATTGATAGGTCGGCTCGGGTTGGAGATCATCGGAGGCAAAATCACACTATCAAACTATCATTTTTGGGAGAATTAATTCAAATATTAGAAATATCAAGTGAGTGGCATGTATAGGAAGTTGGTTTGTAATATGTATTTTTTTTGTTATGATTTTGATCGTACGTATCGACCGCATTGAGTTATTGTATATGATTATGAGATGTGGTCCTTATCCATTATGGTTTATAAGTTTAATTAATCATGCTACGTCATATGTTTTGATGTAATGATATAGTTAGCTTTGTTTGTTATGCATGTGTTCGAAAAGTTTTAAATTAAATGAAATTTTATGGCCCAGTTTTTGTCTATATGTGTTGTTAAGTCTGGTAATGCCTCGTACTCTGTTCCGGCCTTGGATACGGGTAAGGGGTGTTACAGATATTTTAGAAATATGTTTTCAAATGGTGAATAATATTACACTCCATGAATATGTCTATTTTATCAAAGATTTAAGTTGTAATGCTTTATACTGCTTTTAAGAGTTTGTTATAAACGATAAACGCTTCGTTCAAATCTTTTGACTTAGAAAAGATTTTTAAATAAATAAGAAGTACATCAAGTATGGTTTTTCGCCAGCTGAACAATTTTGTTAAGTATGTAAGTATTGTGACATCCTACATTCGGATCTGGTAAATCGGGTTGGGTATAGGGTGTCAGAGTCCCATCCTCACATGGCCTCTATAACACCCCTCACCCGTATTCAATGTCGAAATAGGGTTACGGAGCATTACTGAACTAATAAAATAATTACACATTCACTTTGCATACATTTTCACATTTCATAAGGTTATCAATCAATCTCAATCAATATGTCCCTAATACAAGCCTACGAGGCCCAAAAACATGCTTTGGAAGTGGTTTAAGACTAAACCGACAACTTTGAAAACTCATAGAACACTTAGAAAATTTTTCTCAAAATAGGGGACACACACCCGTGTCATAAGCCGTGTGTACATTCGAAATGAGAGCACATGGCCGTGTCCCAGCTCGTGTCTGACCCTGTGTAACTCTCTGACTTGGGTCACACGGCCAACACACATGCCCGTGTGGCTATCCCGTGTGCCCTAAAAATGGCCATACACGCCTGTGTGCCATGCTGTGTGCTTTACCGTGACAAACTTGTAGGGTATACTGACTTATGCCACATGGCCAAGTCACATGCCCTTGTGTGAGACCGTGTGGAGCATACTGACTTGATTTTAAGTTCAACACCAGGGGATACACGGTCGTGTAACATAACTGTGTGTCATACACTGCTGAGACACACGCCCGTGTCTCTGGCCGTGTGAACAAAAATAGGCTATTTACCAAGCCATTTTTCCACCCAAACTTGTGCTCACCTACATCAACTCAAAGGCACCAATACATAGCATCAATAGGCATTTCAATTCAAACATAATTCATGCACATTCAATACTCCCATTATCTATACACATTTCTCTCAAAACACTTATATGCATTATTTCAACCAAACAGTTTACCTTACCTAAAATCTCAAACATACAATAGCCATTTCCAACCATTAGCTACCGTAAATACTAATCTACCACAACCCATTTGCAAAAAATTATAAACCACATCATAGGCCATCCTCACATATATATACATATACATCCAAAACAACCAAATTAAGCCAAATCTCATGGCTATATATACAAGCCAAAACATGTACATTTACAAGCCATTTCAAATGGCTTAATTCACTACCAACACATAACCAAAAACACCAAAGTCCCTATACATGCCATATAATCAAAACATAAGTTCAAAAATACCAAATTGATAGTTGGATAGTGTGACGATGTCTCCGACGATCCTCGTGTCCGAGCTACCTTTAAAGTCACTATAAAACATAGAAAATTAAACAAAGTAAGCTATATAGCTTAGTAAGCTTGTATGAAAATAATAAGCAAGCTTCATCACTCAATTACCAATCAAATTAAATGACATAACATAAAACAATGCTTTAATCCCAAGCTTACATGAACTTAACACAAACTTGGTCATAAATTCACAACTTCCATTGATTCAATGCTCGTATAGTTTTCAGTACATACCTGTACTGTTACTTATCTATTTCTCACTGATTCACATCTTTAATATACTCGTTGAACCATTCGGAATAGAAGTCAGATACTCAGGAGTCTCGCACACTAAGTGCCAATATCATGGCCCGAAGCCAACTCAATATATATCTCGCACCCGAAGTGCTAATATCGTGGCCCGAAGCCAAATCAATATATCTTGCACTTGAAGTGCTAATATCATGGCCCGAATCCAAATCAATGAAGCTTGCACCCGAAGTGCCAATATCATGGCCCGAAGCCAAATCAATGTATCCCCTAATGACATGTCACTAGTAATCCTGGTCTATTCCTAAGTTCAACCGGGATTTCAAATGTCGATTTGTCGTCAAATCACCATCAAACACATCCATAGTCTCATAGTCACAGTTTATGCAATATCAAAGCATATAAAATACATTTATAATGAAACTTATAATATACGAACTTACTTCAGATACAAAAACGGCTAAACGAGTCAACTATTCTGTAACCTTGTTTTTTCCCCGATCTAAGTCTGCATTTCACTTTTCTTGATCTATATGTAATCAAAATCAACTTATTTAACATCTCTCTATTCAATTTAGTTCAAAATTCACTTTAAGGCATTTTTACACAACTGCCCCTAATGTTTCACATCTTTTACAATTTAGTCTTTATTCAACAAAAACACAAATTCATGCAATTTAACCATAACCCATGCTAGCTAACTTACTATTATGCCCCTAGAAGCCCATATTTTTCATTTATTTCACGTTTAAACCATAAATTTTCCACATTTCACAATTTAATCCCTAATTTGTATTTTCACTAAAAATCACTTTACAAAATTTGTATAATTCACATCCAACATTCATAATCTATCATCAAACATCAAAACACACATGTATTCATCAATGGTATCATTCAAAATCTTTAACAGTTTTGTAAAATAGTCCCTGGGCTAGCTAGACCTAGTTGCAACAATCTCAAAAACATAGAAATCATTAAAAACCGAACAAAAATGGACTTACATGCTCAAGGAGACGTGACCGAATGTTTGAAGCTTTAATAATGGCTATTCTTGCCCTTCATTCGGTTGAAGAAGATGAATGAACAATAAAAATTGATTTTGTTTTATTAAAATAACCTTTATTAACTAAATTACCATTTTAACCATAATAAAAAACCATTAAATACCATCCAAATAATGCCCATCTATGTCCACTTATATTTCAAATGGTCTATTTACAACATGAGGACCTCTAATTTAAGATTTCAAATCTATTTAATACCTTTAACTAATAGAACATGCATTTTACACTTTACGCGATTTAGTCCTTTTTATCAAATTAACTAATCAAACGATAAAATTTCTTAACAAAATTTTCACACAAACATATTATCATGCCACAGACATTAAAATAATAATAAAATAAATATTTCAACTTTGGATTTGTGGCCCGAAACTACTATTTTGATTTGACTAAAAACGAGTTGTTATAGCTTCAACCTTTCACATTGTTAGGGGACACGACTGTGTCAACCCTATTTACAAATTTTTCCCAACATTTTGTATTTGTTTCAAATTGATCCTTGGTTGATCCTGGGTTAATTTAAAGTTTTCATAAGCTCGATTGAAACTCGAATTTGGTTGTATTGCATGTTATACTTGATCATATGTGATAAATTGATATTCAATTGAGATTTTGAACTATGAATGGTATGCAATTATTTTGTATTTATTTGTAGCATACTATTACTCGGGTTTGATCATCGGACTGAGTAAGGGGTGTTACAATTGTATTAATTAGAATTAAAGTGTATCTAGGGTAGTGTGGGCACCAAGCAACATTTAGCCTATATAAGTCGTCTCAAAGTCACCTAAGAAGGGCTTAGATGGGTTAGACCTAGTTTGACCTAGTTTGACTTAGACAATTTTATTTACTTTGTTTTCACTTAGTTTTTGTTTTATGTTCACTTAGTCAGAACTTTTCTATTATTCATCAATGAGCATTCTCTTTTCCTTTACTCTTTTATTTCATTATTTATCTTCTGTTAACCTGATCAACTAATGTTTGTATGAATATTGAGATAAAATCATGTGCATATTCCATATGTTGCATGTTATGGTTATAAATCTGATTCATTAATTAAGTAATTATCTACTTAAAATTGGTTGTTTAACCAATAGTGCTTAGTATATTAGGAAGTGACAACTCTAGTATAACATCTAGACATGTGAAATCGAGAAGGTATCCTATCGAGTATAAATTGTGCCAAACGGTGAAACCGAATGGGTATCCATATGCCTAGGAAGAGACCGAAAGGGTGACTTAGGTGGTAATCCATAGTGAAGATGAGACCTAAAGGGTATTCTTAACTAAGGGTGGTAAATAACTCAATTGAGGGTGATTAGTGACTTAATTAATAATTAAGGATTTAATCGATCATAGACCAGGAAATCGCATCGTCAACATTAAGAATAGGAAATTCCATTAGGATTTCTTAGGTTAATTACATTCCATTACATTCCATTATGTTATTTTATGTTAATTAATATTTTAATTTTACACCAACACTACTAATTCATTATTTAATTAGATTAGTAATTATTTTCTGTAATTAATTTAATAATAAATTTCTCCAACTCGCAATCACTTGGGTACAATCCTCAGAATACTTCTCAAAGTGTTTCATTGTAACACTTTACTACACTACAATTTGACCCGTACTGTACCACCCTATACCCTACCCGATTGTCGGGTTTGAATAGCAAATGTCACTATTAAACCGTATTACTTAACAACATTTTTTTACTTGACTTATTTACAACTTAAACAATGCCAGATTTAATCCTTATTTGTCATATAACTTTATTCTAATCTATTAGATAACAACATTGTAACAACCCGGTTTTAGCTAAATCGGAACAGTGGTTTCGGAACGACAAATTTGATGTTGAAAATTTATTTTAATATTATTTTATGTGTTTACAGCATGATTGTATATATGTGTGAAAGTTTCGTGAAATAATTTTAGCGTTTAAATGGTTAATTCGAGAAAAAGGACTTAATTGCGTAAAGTGTAAAACTTGTGTGATATTATTTAAATGTGTCTAATAGTTATGGCTTATTAAAGTGAAGGTCCTTATGGTGATATTAGACCATTAGTAATGTTAATGGACATAAATGGGCTTAATATCATGAAATATGGTGGTTTTTAACTAAGGTTATATTGGTAATTAGCTTAATTAATATATGTTAAATAAAACAAAGTTAAAATAATCCTAAATATCATCATCTTCAACCGAAATTAAAAGAGGAAGAAGCCATGGGAGAGCTTAAGGTTTCGGCACACACTAAGCTTGATTGGTAAGTGTTTTGAGCTCAGTTTTTGATGATTTCTACGTTTTTGAGATCGTTGCTTTGTATTCTTGCTAGCCCATGCCTTAATTTTTGAAGTTGTTAATGATTTTGTGAAGTACCATTGATGAATTCTTGAGGTTTTGAATGTTTTATGATGAAAAATGAATATTTGTTGATAGTTATACAAGTTTTGTTAAGTGATTTTTAGTAAAAATGTTTATTAGGGATTTAATTGCGAAAAGTGTAAATTGAGGGGTTGAAATGTGAAATAAATAAAAGTATTGGGCTGCTAGGGATCTATATGGAATTCGGCTAGGCTTGGGTTTAATGAAATTTCCTGAATTTTGTGTATTTGTGAAATAGGGACTAAATTGTAAAAATGTGGAACTTTAAGGGCTAAAGTGTAAAAATGCCCAAATATGTGTTTGTGGACTGAATTGAATGATTTTATGAATAAATGAGTTAACTTTGAATGTATATAGATCAAGAACGAAATAAATTAGATTTATATCGGGGAAAATCAAAGGTTATCGAATAGTCGATCTAATCCGTTTATCCCGAATACAAGGTAAGTTCATATGCAAATAAATGTCTTTAAATTTAATTATATATGTTTAGTAGTCATTGAGCTACTATGAATGTTGAATGATCAAATAAGAGCAAGATTCGACAGGGTTGTAATATCCGAAAGTCCCGTACGAACCTTAGGAATAGTATAGGATACGAATGTCATAACACTAATATTAACAAGATGTGATTATGTGTAAGACCATGTTTGGGACATTGGCATCGTTAATTAATTTCGTGTAAGACCATAGCTGGGCTATTAACATTGATATGTGATAAGGTGTAAAACCATATCTGAGATATGGCATTGTACGAGCTATAAGTGATCTCTGGGTATCCTTAACAATTCCAAAAGGTTCAACAGGAAAAGGCCAAGTCGAGAAAGAATGTGTGAATGAATTAAATGACTCTGGTACGTACGAGATTTATACAAGTATTGAAAAGGAAAGTATTTAATGAATTCACTCATGATATTGAATGTGTATACATTGGGAAAGGTTTGTGAGCTTATATGTGCTTACTGATAGTTTGACTATTAATAGGAATGGTGTTGATTCATGTGGTTATTTTATTTGTATATGTCTTACTAAGCTTTTGAAGCTTACTTTGTGTGTTCTTTCCTTGTTTTATAGATAATCGAAGCTAACTCGGAGTCAGGGATCATCAGGAGCATCATCACACTATCGATCAACTTGTTGGTACTTTTGATGCTTTGTAAATATGGCATATGGCATATATAGGTTAGTGATATGATGATGTGTTTTGAGATATGATACTATCCATGAGATTTGGCTCATAAATGATATAAATGTTGGTATGTATTTGGCCATTCGGGTTGGCTTATTTTATGAGTTTGCTAAGTGAAATATGATATATATAAATGGCCTTGTGTTTTGGCATGTTTGTCATGGATGTTGTGATGATTAATTGGTATAATTTGAGGTTTAAAATAGATGATAAGATTATGAGAAAAATGCATAGAGAAGATAGGTGAAATTGTTGGTAATGACATATTGTTTTAGTATGTTTTGCATTATGATTTGAGTAGTGAAATGGATAGATTTTAAATGGCATGATTTGTATGTGAAATAGCATGTTTTGGTTGCCTATAAATGTATTGAAATTGTATGAAATGTTGTGGTTTAGGTATGCTTGAAGTGGGTGAGAAATGTGGCTTAAACCAAGCCTATTTGCACCACACACAGTTGAGCACACGGGCTTGTGACTCAACTGTGTGTCTTCTGTAACTTAGTTATACAAGGCAGTGAGTTACACGGCTTAGACACACGAGCGTGTCTACTAGCCGTGTGTGATACACGGGCTGGTACATGGGCATGTGGCCGGCTGTGTGACCCAAGTTAGTATACCTTCTAAATTTCACATGGTCATGGCACACGGGCGTGTCTCCGGCTGTGTGATGTAAGTCAGTATGTATGCCCTATTTCCACACAGCTTGTGACACGGGCGTGTTTGGTGATCGTGTGAGGCACACGGCCTATTCACACGGGTGTGTGATCCCTGTATGCATGAAAATTTTATAAGTTTCCCAAAGTTTTCAAATGTTATCGGTTTAGCCCCAAACCTCTTTCAAGCATGTTTTAAGATCTCATAGAGCCTTATAAAGGACAATATAATTATGTTTGATTGATATTTATGTTTGAGAAATGTATGTCGTATGTTGTGATTTTATCGGTAATGCCTCGTAACTCTATTCCGGGATACGAGCTAGGGGTGTTACAAACATATTTCAAAAATTAAACTTCAAATAAATTTTCTATAATACAAGTACTAAGATTCTTAGATTAAAGTTATTACAATAAATTTTTCTTTACTGGGCATGTATATATATTTACTCGGCAAACTTGTCTCCTGACCTCGTATAACATTTGATTACTTCCTAAGGTTGTCAAGTCTAGGGTTTAAGAACACATAATTTATATAAACTAATTCTATGATGAACTCTTATTCTTTTTGTTAATTAATCGACTTAATTAATTAATTAATCAATTTAATAAATGAATCATGCGAGGTATGAATGAAACGCGAGAAATTATTCTAATATTCATACTACAATTAATTGATCAGGTTAACTAAGTATAAATAAAATAATAAAATATAAGAGTAGAGAGAATGTTCATTGATAATATATTAAGGCACAATTCTGGAGTAATCTCAGCTCGCAATTATCTTCACATTAGAATAGAAAACTTCCGACTAAGCGAACATAAAAATAAAATACAAAGAAAACTGAATAGTAAAAACTATCTGTCTGAATCTACATATCAATCCCAATGACCCTAAGGTGACTTATATAGGCTACGGGCTACTTGGTGACCATTTAACCTCGATACACTTTAGGGTTCTAATTAATGCAATATTTTGATAAATGCTTGGGGTCCAAATAAGGAAATATCCCAAAAGTGTCGTCCAAGGAATTAACCATGTTTTGGCCTACCTTTGTCACGTCATCGAGATGTGGGACGACTTCTCATCACAATGATGTGTTTATCTCTACTTGTACTGATAAGTTAGGCTTCCATATCGAGCCAATAAATAGGTAGCTTATTCACATGAATAGATCCATCTTTCGAAGAGTGCTTGTGTTGATTTTGTTAGTTTATATACTATCGACTTTCATTGTTTTTTTTTTTCACTCATTTCATAAGCATTATTTTTTTAGTGTTGAATTTGATTGTAAGTAATGTTTTGGGTGAGTGATTTATAACAAGTTGCATTTATCTATTGGGGTTGTAATTGCTTCTTGTGTAAGGGTAGATTTGGCTTTAGCCAATAGGTAATTGGACTAATTGTTGAATAAAATCATACATTGAACAATGCTTCGTAAAGTAAGATTGGTAAATCTAAACTGTGTTAGTAAATCTCTTTTGTTTACTTCTCTCATTCTCTTCTTTGCATACTACCTATGTTTTGTTCAAACATTTGTTTGAACATCAAGTTGGATAAAGAGCAAACTAAGGTTGCTACATGTTGTGTGGAAGCGTGTAAAAGAGTAAAATTATTGTACTGAAAAATCACCCTAAGTTCAATTCCCAGGAAAGAGAGGTGGATCACAAGGATCGTTTAAGTACCAGGACTTTCCTAGCCAGAATATCCCTTTATCGTAATTTAATAGCACAATCAATCACTACAATCACACTTACAAAATATGCAAAATAATACAATAAAGAACACTAGAATTTTAATGAGGTTCAACAAATTTTTCCTACATCCTCGGGCACTACCAAATATATTTCACTCCAAAATACAAGTAAAGATTTACAAAGAGAGAGAACAATGCCTTAAGTAGAGAATGGCAAATGTGGGTTGATGAAAATGAGAAATGGTTAGGCCTATTTATAGTGGAGGTTCAGGGATCAACTTGCAAAGTCACTATACAATTAGAGACCAAAAATTGCAATTATCTCATGCCAAATCTCAATCCCACTTTTGGTGCCTTAAATCTCAGATTTCTAGTGCCAACATTTGATACCCATATCTTTGACTTTCCAAAGTATGGATGATTGCTAATAATCTCCACCTTGAAGATTTGGTTAGGATAATCTTATCTTCACACAATTCTTTCTGACTTTGTCAACAATACTTGATAGTGCCTTCTTCAACTGTTAAACTTAAAGGATATCGATCAAGTTCAAACAATGTTCAAACTTGGTTATTGTTACCACCTTGGTCATCATATCTGCGGGATTATCTGCAGTCTTAATCTTCTGAAGATGAATTTTTCCCTCATCAATAATTTCCCGCACAAAATGGAATTGTACGTCGATATGCTTTATACGTGTATGATAGACTTGATTCTTTGCTAAATGAATAGCACTTTGACTATCACAATACACGTTAATATGCTCCTGAACAAATCCCAAGGTTTTAACCATACCTTGTAACCAAATAGCTTCCTTTACAGCCTCTGTTACAGCCATGTATTCGGCTTCTATAGTTGACAATGCAACTGTAGACTTCAGTGTAGACTTCCAACTTATTGGTCCTCCAGCAAGTGTAAACACATAACCAGTGGTTGATCTTCGTTTGTCCAAATTACCAGCATAGTCAGAATCAACGTACCCAATAACACCTTTATCAAGTGTAGTATCATACTTGAACAGTAATCCAACATCCATGGTATTTTAAATATACCGTAGAATCCATTTCACAGCTTACCAATGTCTTTTTCCAGGATTACGCATATACCTGCTCACTATACTAACTGCCTGTGAAATGTCGGGTCTTGTGCACACCATTGCATACATCAAGCTACCTACTGCATTAGAATACGGAACTTGTAACATGTATTCATGTTCCATATTCGTCAAAGGAGATAGTTGTGCAGAAAGCTTGAAATGGGAAGCCAATAGGGTACTTATAGGTTTTGTCTGCTCGTTCATGCCAAACTACTGTAATACCTTCTTCAAATATTGCTTCTGAGACAAGCTAGACAAGCTAACTCTGCCATGAGCTCTATCTCTACATATTTCCATGCCAAGAATGTTCTTAGCTTCATCTAGACCTTTCATCTTAAACTCGAGGTTGAGTTGAGTCTTCAATCTCTCAATTTCAACTTTAATTTTAGATGCTATCAACATATCATCAACATATAAGAGCAAGTATATGAAAACTCCTTCTTGTAGCTTCTGAAAATACACACAATGATCAAATTTACTTCTTGTGTACCTTTGCCCTTTCATGAACTGATCAAATCGCTTGTACCACTGCCTCGGAGATTGTTTCAATCCATAAAGCGACTTTGTCAGTTTGCAAACCCAATTTTCTTTATCAGCAACCTTGAATCCATCTGGATGAGTCATATAGATTTCCTCTTCCAAATTACCATGTAAAAATATGATCTTCACATCGAGTTGAACTAGTTCAAGATCATATTGCGCAATAAAGGCTAGCAAAATCTGAATAGACGAATGCTTCACAACTGGAGAAAACACTTTATTGTAGTCTATTTCTTCTTTTTGAGCGTAACCCTTTGCTACCAATCTAACCTTGTATCGAATTTCATTTTTACCAGGAAATCCTTCCTTCTTTGCATATACCCATTTGCATCCAATTGCCTTCTTTCCTTTGGGCAATGTCACTAACTCCTAAGTCCTATTTTTATGAAGAGACTGCATTTCTTCATTCATAGCTTGCTTCCACTTTACACCATCAGGGTTACTTCTTACTTCTGTGTAAGTAGAAGGAACATCATCATCTGTAATTAGAAGTGCATAGACCACCATATCATCAAAGTGAGCAGGCATACGAATCTCTCTTCTTGGCCTCCTATATGCAATTGAATCTTGTTACTATAAAAGTTCTTGGGTCGAAACTTCTTCATCACTTATTCCTTCAATATTAGTTGGATCATCATTAACCTTTTCAAGCTCCACCTGCTACAAAGTACTATTGTTTTTGTCATCCTTTTGTGAATCCTTATTCTTCATCATGGTTGATTCATCAAAAGTCACATTTCTACTGAAAACAATCTTCCTTGTATCAGGACACCAGAGACGGTATCCTTTTACTGCACCAGTTATACCTACGAATAATGCTTTCTTTGCTCTTGGGTCTAACTTAGATTCTCTTACATGATAATATGCAGTGGAACCAAAAACATGTAAAAAACTGTAACACCCCTTACCCTTATCTGACGCCGGAATAGGGTACGAGGCGTTACTTATCTTAATACATGCAAACATACATTTCCAAGTCATAAAAATTCGTTTAAATTAAAAACTTTTCAAATTTCATCTTTGAGTCCCTAACATGAGCCCACAAGGCCCATAACATACTCTAAAAGCGGTTCAGGACTAAACCGGGGACTTTTGAAAACTTTGGAAAATTTCACTGAAAACAGGGGCACACGCTCGTGTGGAAGAGTGACACGTCCGTATGTCCTCTTAACATGGCCATGTTGAAGGACCGTGTGGCTCACACTGCCTGAGCATATTGGGACACGCCCGTGTCCCCAGCCCATATGGATTTATTTCCCAATTCAAACCTACAGGGGTTTTCTCGTGTCCCTCACACGGCCATGACACGCCCGTGTACTAAAACCTTGACATTTTGTTTCTGACGTCAGCAACAATTTGGGGGCAGACGGCCAAGGCGCACGCCCCTGTGCTATGGCCTTGTCTTCCAAACGGTTGAGACACATGGTCGTGTCTCCACCCGTGTGGTTACTACTGGGCATTCTGTTATGCCAAGTTTAGGTGCAGGGGACACACGGCCTGACTACACGCCTATGGGGCAGATCGTGTGTCACACACGGCCTAGACACATGCTCGTATGTCTACCCTTGTGGACAAAAACAAGGCTATTTACTGAGCCTTTTTGTCACCCTTACTTACACCGACCTACCAAACATCAAACAATACCAATATAAACATAAACACATCATTTTCAAGCTATTCTCTTTCACATACAACGACTACTACTTATCAATACAAACCATGCAATAACCACATTCAAGAAAATCCTCATCAAATGCATTTAGCAATAATAAGTATTAGCCATCATCCATGGCCTTATACAAAATGAATCAACCTTCATGACAAGCTAACATATTTGGCTAAACATTATGACACTAACAAAAAGACCGAGTTCCTATACATGCCATACTTAAAATGTTAAGTCTAACTATACCAAGTGCTTTAATTGATAGTGTGATCGATAGCTCCAACGTCCCTTCAGTCCCTGAGGTTAGCTTGGCGACACTATAAGAAAATAGAGAAGAGAAGGAGTAAGCGTAAAGCTTAGTAAGTTGTATGTAAATAAGTAACAATCATCAACCATGTATATTTAAACACATAACATATTATACACCAACACAACATTCTTGATTTAACAAAGGTAGATTTTACTACCTATTTATACATCACAAGTATAAGATAAAGATTACAAGATCGTCCTAAAATCATTCTCATAGGTAAAGCTTACTCAATTTCATCCTTACCATTAAGGCATCATAACTAGGCTCATATCTCATGAGTTTAGAATAATAACATGTACCACTCACAACATGATTATATCATTTCATATCTTTATCATAAACTTTAAATAACTCGTGGAACCATTTGGAATACTAAAGGATATCCGATAAGCCTCACACAAGAGGGTAAAATGCCGATGCCATGTCCCAGACATGGTCTTACATTGGCGCACATGTCGAGGCCGATGCCATGTCCCAGTCATGGTCTTACACTAGCTCTCGTCTCAATGTCGATGCCATGTCCCAATCATGGTCTTACACTGGCTCTCAAAATGTGGCCGATGCCATGTCCCAGACATAGTCTTACGCTAGCACACATATCAACGCTGATGCCATGTCCCAGACATGGTCTTATACTGGCTTTCATAATGTGGCCGATGCCATGTCCCAGACATGGTCTTACACTAGCACACATATCACCCAAATGTCGTGGCATGGATATCCAATCTATTTCTAAGGTTCAACCAGGAGTTTTTACTACATCAATTCTTATCATGCATATTCGCAACAATAATCAAACACTTTATGCCATATTAATTGTTCAATACATAATAACAATAAAATTGTATTATTTACGTACAACTTACCTCGGTGTACAAAATGTGGGTGACTAATCAATTTTTAATCCACTAGCTTGGCTTTCCCCTAGTCTAGTCCGGATTTCGTATTTCTTGATCTATAATGATAAAATTCACTAATTTAATCATCACATAAATGAAGACATTTTACAAACCAAATTTTAGCAAATGACCATTTTGCCCCTATGCTTTCACAAAATTACAATTTTACCCCTATGCTCGTAAATAGATTTTCATCAAATTTTCTCACTAACCAAGCCTAGTCGAATTCCTTTTATACTAGAAGCAACCTAGAATTCTATAATATTTAACAACCATGAAAACTACTTCACAAAAGTTGTTTATTTAACAACCATAACTCATTTTATTCCATAATATTTCAACAAACAACACAAAAGCTTTCATGGCAAAACCCTAAACTTTCAACCATTTTTCAAGATAGCCCCCCATTAGTTAGCTTATGCTACAAGAGTCCCAAAAGTACAAAAATTATCAAGAAAGGCCATCAAAATCACTTACTTGCAAGGGATAGAAGTTGTTGAAATTTTTGAGCTCTCAAAACCCCTCTTTGCTGAAATTTTCGGTAGAGAAGAAAGGAAAAATGAAAAAGATGATAGCTAGCCTTTAAGTTAATATTTTATTATCAATCAAGTCACCTAACCTTTAACCATCCCATGAATTAAGGCTTCATGTCCAGCCACTAATAAATTGGTGGTTTATTTACTCACTAAGGACTTCTACTTTAATTTTCTATAGCCAATTAACACCTCTAGCTAATGAAACAAAAATTTTTCCCTTTATGCAATTTAGTCCTTTTTCAAAATTGAACATGCAATCGCTGACATTAATTCACCAAATCTTTCATGCACTCATATAATCATGCTATAACATATAAAATAATATTAAAAATAATTTCTCTAGCCTCAAATTAGTGGTTCCGAAACCACTGTTCCGATCAGCCCCTAAATCAGGCTATTACAAGAATCATAATCAGTAGCAGGTTTACCAATCCACATCTCCATAGGAGTTTTTCCATTTATTGCAGTTGATGGGCACCGTTAATTAGATGGCACACATATGTAACTGCCTCAGCCCAAAATTCCTTGGCTAATCCAGCATTGGACAACATACATCAAACTTTCTCCAATATAGTCCGATTCATATGTTTGGCCACCCCATTCTGCTGCGGTGTATCCCAAATAGTTAAGTGTCACACAATGCCCTCATCTTGACATACTTGTAGAAATGGATCATTCTTGTACTCAGTACCATTGTGTGATCGAAGTCCTTTGACCTTTCGACCAGTCTGAGTCTCCATCATCTTCTTCCATTTCAGAAATGCATCCAAAACTTCATTTTTTCTTTTCATTTGATACACCCATACTTTTATTGAATAATTATCAACAAAAGTAACAAAATAGTGAATACCTCCCAAAGAAGCCACTTTGGTAGGTCCCCACACATCACTGTGAATGTAGTCTAGAATTCCTTTCGTATTGTGAATTGCTGAACCAAATTTTACCCTTTTCTGCTTGCCCAGAACACAATGTTCATAGAATTCCAATTTGTAAGGATTTGCACCTTTCAACAAGCCTTTCTTCGCTAAATTCTGTAAAGCTTTTTCACCAGCATGTCCCAATCGCACATGCCATAACCTGGTAGCCTCTGAATCTGCATCTTTATCAGAAGTTATTGATGTTGATCCAATAACTGTACTTCCATTTAAATAGTACAGGTTATTCCTTCTTGTGCCTTTCATCACCGTTAATACCCCAGCTACTACCTTTAGTAATCCATCTCTCAAAGTGATTGTGAGCCCTTTAGATTCTAGGATCCCTAATGAGCTAAGATTTTTCTTTAAGTTAGGTACGTAGCGAACATCTGTCAATACTTGGATTGACTCGTCGTGATTCTTCAATTGGATTGTACCTACTCCCATTATCTTACAAGCGTTATCATTGCCCATAAAAACAACTCCACCTTTTAGTTTTTTAAGACTTAAAAACTGGTCCTTATTAGGACACATATGGTAAGTACATCACGAATCCAAAATCCACTCATCTGTATGACATGCCATTATCATGCCAACCAAGCTAAAGTCTGACTCCTCATCATGCTCCACTACACATGCATCAGAAATAGCCTTGCCCTTTTCTAACTTAAGACAATTCTTTTTCCAATGCCCTTTCTCATAACAAAAAGCACATTCATCTTTGGCAGGTCTCCCTTTGGACTTACTCATTCTACTAGATTTGTTGTTGTGCGAACAACCCCTTACTGTTAAGACTTCGGCAGTTGTATCTCTGTGATTTCTTTTATCTTTCTTTCGAGTCTCAGATTTATACAATGCACTACAGACTGCATCAAATGTGATTATATCCTTCCCATGAAGCAATGTGGTGGTAAGATGATCATATTCATCAGGAAGAGAATTCAACAACAATAATGCCTTGTCTTCATCTTCAAATTTCTCATCCAAGTTTAGCAAGTCTATTAAAATTTTATTGAATGAG
Source organism: Gossypium anomalum (assembly GCA_025698475.1). Classification (NCBI taxonomy): domain Eukaryota; kingdom Viridiplantae; phylum Streptophyta; class Magnoliopsida; order Malvales; family Malvaceae; genus Gossypium; species Gossypium anomalum. Next base: position 46,458,569 of record CM046961.1, read on the forward strand.
TTCACATGGTCATTCATCGACATGTCGGGGGCATACGTGAATCAATAAAGTTTCTTTTTCATATAAAGTCTATTTTCAAGACTTTTCGTTAGAAACTTTTCTTTTAGTGTATCCCACAACTTTTTCACTAATGTCTCCCTCATGACAGAGCACTTCTGCTTTTTGGCCAAACATAGGCAGATTGTACCACACGCTTATCTATTGATCTTGGCTGACTCTTTGTCATCCATCTTGTCAGGTTTTTCTTCAAGGGCTATTGCTGACATAAGACATCTAGGATCTCACATTGCCTTATACCAAAATTATTAGTACCATCAAATTTCTCTACTTCAAATTTTGCATTAGTCACAGTAGTCTTTGCTGATGACGATGCCTTTGCCATTTTTCTCCTCAATCCCAACTACTGTATATGTGAATAGTACCGTCAACGTGAATAGTATTGTGGATGAATAATTTCGTCGTAAATAATTGTATTCCCCAAGTACGAATCTAGCTCTGATACCAATTGTTGTGCGAAAGCGTAAAAGAGTAAAATTATTGTACTGAAAAATCACACGAAGTTCAAGTCCCAAGAAAGAGAGGTGGATCACAAAGATCGCTTAAGTACCAGGTTTTTCCTAGCCAGAATATCCCTCTATCATAATTTAATAACACAATAAATCACTACAATCACACTCACAAAATATGCAAAATAATACAATAAAGAACACTATAATTTTAATGAGGTTTAGCAAATTTTACCTACGTCCTCGGGCACTATCAAATATATTTCACTCCAAAATACAAGTGAAGATTTACAAAGAGAGAGAAAAATGCCTTAAGTAGAGAATGACAAATGTGGGTTGATGAAAATGAGAAATGGTTAGGCCTATTTATAGTGGAGGTTCAGGGATCAACTTGCAAAGTCACTATACAATTAGGGACCAAAAATTGCAATTATCTCATGCCAAATCTCAATCCCACTTTTGGTGCCTTAAATCTCAGATTTCTAGTGCCAACATTTGATACCCATATCTTTGACTTTCCAATGTATGGATGATTGCCAATATTACAATTTTAATCTTTTCATTCCATGATTTTGTGTTTTTTTATTGTGAACCTAGAACTAAAACTAAAGTTTAAACTTAGATTTGGAGAAGTGATCACTCATCCTCTTGTTCTAAAGCTAAAGTTTCCTCTAGCAGTGAGGTTAAACTCGACAAGGATGTTGAGCATTCGATGCCCTTTTGGAAGTAAAGATTGTTGGATTCTGATTCAAGTTGTATTTTGTTAAGAGACTAAATTGAAATGTAGCAACATGTAGGGTAAACTTTGGGTGGTTTAGAGAGAACAGATGCAGAGAAACCATGAGGGTAGATTATTCACTTCTAGACCTTGAATATTCTATAAATAAAAAATAAAAAGAACTTGAATGAGTATGTTTTAGTGGAAATATTAAGAAAATGAAGCTAGCAAAAAGGTTTTGTATTTTATCTTTGTTTTGATTATAAGGTTTGGTATTAATTTATTCAAATGTAATTTTTTTAGTTTAGTTTTAGTAAAAGCACATTTAGAATTATTGTTGAGAGATGTTTAAACTTTTAGTCAGAAAAAATTGCCACATATTTTCACCCATTAGCTCGCATTCCACCTCACCAAAATTATAGTAGAGCACGGTATTAATTAAGAGAAAAATACTTTAGTTACCAACTTAGACATTAGAATAAACCCTAAAGTTGAGAATGAAGTTTTTTGCCATTATAAAAAAATTAACCTACAATTTCAAAACAAACCTGAAAATAAAAATACCCAAAAAGGAAAATGAGTGAGGCTAATTTTGAAGTCTGACAGTTTTTTTGTTATCCTAATATCAACCCCACTGTATTCTTCCTCTCGCTACCGTTGATTCGTCGACAATTTCCACGACCCAAACCTCCCCTCTCCCATCAATCATTGAAAAACAAAACCGGACGGTCGCTTTCTTCTTCTCCCTCCCTTCGGTCTTCTTTTTTTCATCTAATCTCATAGCGGTTCTTTTCTTCTTCGCTAAATGGATCGAAGTCTTCAAGCAGTTATTGCAGCAATCTTAAGCTTCTTTTTAGTCTCTATAGTCTTAGCTTTCCTCATCTTAATCTGCAAATCAACTAAAAAGTCCACCCGCCCAAACCCTCCTCAAACCCGGTCCTTAAACCGAACCCAACCCGCCCCTAATCCTCCCGATCTCACCACATGCGACAGCGCCGCCTTCGACCCCTCTCTCAAACGTCTCGACATGGCGGAACTCGCTGCCGCCACGAAGAACTTCTCCTCCGACCTCATCATTGGCGACGGTAGCTTCGGAATAGTTTACAAAGCTACCCTCTCTTACGGTGTCACCGTCGCAATTAAAAAGCTCGACCCAAATGCCTTTCAGGGGCTCCGGGAGTTCCGAGCTGAGATGGAAACCCTAGGCAAGCTGCGTCACGACAACATCATCAAGATCCTCGGGTTCTGCTCTTCGGGTGTGGATCGGGTTTTGATATATGAATTCATTGAGAGAGGAAGCTTGGACCAATGGTTGTACGATGAGGAACAAGAAAACACGATTGGCCGTTTAACGTTATCTTGGGATACGAGGAAGAAGATAGTGAATGGGATAGCTAATGGTCTGGCATATTTACATGGCCTTGATACGCCCATTATCCACAGAGATATCAAGGCTAGCAATGTCTTGCTGGATAGCGATTTTGAGCCCCATATCGCTGATTTCGGACTCGCTCGGCAAGTCAAAGAGGCCCATTCACACGTATCCACACAAGTCGCCGGGACTATGGGATACATGCCGCCCGAGTACCGTGAAGGAAACACTGCTGCGACAGTGATGGCCGATGTTTATAGTTTCGGGATATTAATGATCGAGATTGCCACCCAAAATCGTCCCAATTGGCCGGTGAGGTTCGAGGGCAAAGATGTGGGACTAGTGGAGTGGGCTAGAAAAATGGTGGCCCAAAATCGACAAATCGAAATGATATATCAAAAGATCCCAAATAAAGAGTTAATCGAGGATGAGGTTAAGGAGTATTTCCGAATTGCATGTATGTGTACTAATGAACTTTCCAAAGAAAGGCCTGTCATGAGCCAAGTTGTTGAGCTGTTGAGTCGAATTTCTTCATGAACTTGCAATGGGGAAAATGATGATTGTCTTGGTAGAATGTATTATTTTTGCTATCATGTGAAATACTGTAAGTAGCTTATAAACATTTAGGCAATATATTTATATATTTATATATGGAGTGGACAACTTCGTAGTTGATGTTTGTAAATCTGCATTTTATAGTGAAATTTACATTTTAACCATTGCACATGGCATTACGTATTTATCTTTGACTTCATGAGTGAAACAACAAAATCTAACCCTTTTTTTATCGACTTTGTTGCAGAGGTTCAGTTTGCCATCTTTATTTACTTTGCCGGTAAGGGTTGCTTTTGCATTTTACCTCTAAATTGGCACTGAATTCTCCAATAAACTAAGGGAAGCCTCCTCGTATCATAAATTATTCATGGTAAGGATGCTAAATACGAACTCTGAATTGCACTAATACTTATTCATTGAAACTAACCTATAAATCTTTAGCTAGCCAATTCTACAATGCTTTTTTAAAAATATGTTGACTTGATTCCTTATTTCCAGCTGCTACAACACAATCATATAGTAAAATAGCAAAGGAAACCTAGGCTTGGATTTGGAAATTGTTACTGCAATTTGGTTTTTTGGGTGATCTAGAGTTTTAATTTAAGGATAGGTAATATATTTCCAAAATAAGCCAACTTATTTTTACTTTTAGGAGTGTTACTTTGGTAATTGGATTATCAGAGTCTATGATTACTTAGCACATTATTATCAGAATCTATGACTACTTAGCACATTATCAATTATGTTGCATTTTCCTGTTTGGCTAATTTGATTGCAATATAAGATTTTGTTGTTTGGTTGATGAAATGCAAGAATATTCTAACAATTCACCCATCTTGGCATTATGAATGAGAGATGTTACTAGAGCACTTACGGAACTCGAAAATCGTTTAAGAAATCAATCTTTGGACAATTTAATTAAATCATAAAACTTTGAAAGAATCAATTTCAATGTACTGAAATAATCTACAAATCATTTAGATTTGTTTCGTGGATGATTGGAAGTGTCTGGAACCAAAAACAAGCTTCAGTGGGCTTAAGACTCAAAAAATAGTGTAGTAGCCCAAGTTCAGGGGCTATGTATTGGTACAACTGTGAACCGATACTTGGGATAAGGTTTTGATACATAGGTCTTATGTGCCAAAAATTGTAGCTTTTTAGTTAGTCTTGTAATGTTCTGATACTTACAGTATCGGCACCAGAACATAAACTCCTAAGGTTGAAATCTAGTCCCAAAAACATTAAAAAAACATATTTAAACACTTTCATATCATTTCAACAACTCTCAAGATATTATAGAACAAAACATAAACCCATTTAAGCTTAAATACATGTCATAAACACATTCAAATTGAACACGGAGCAAAGTTTATTTAAGAATACCAAAAAGGATTCAAATTTTCATTTTTCACATTTACGTGCATGTCAATATTCTAATACAAAAGACAACCAACATAGCTAGAATACAACCTTAAAAAGCTTGAATGGTGATGCGGTGCTCCCAAGTCGGAACTATAACATTCTCGGACAAGTCACCGGTCTACGCATATAAGGAACTAATATGCTTGATGTTAGTAATGATACAAGGATAATCGTACCGGTCCTATCCAGTTATTAATGTTGAGCCTTTTAAGAGTATTTATCGTGAAATTTACTTATGCCACATTTTAATGTTACTATTAATTTCTTAATACCTAATTTTAAAGGCTCAAGTTACACATTTAAGTTATTTAACTTATCACATTAAGAAGTCCAGACATATGGATCTTGATGAATATTTTATCAAACATTTTTTTCATTTTTATCAGAGTTCGCTTTTCATAATTTCATATAAGTTCCACCTATGACCCTTTTTATTTCATACACATATAGGGGTGAGCATTCGATCAATCGAATGAAAAAATTTCGAGTTAATCGAGTTGACGAATCATATTTTATCATCCTAATTTGATTTAAAATTTTCTCGAATCGAGTTGAGTGAGATGGAATTCGAATCGAATCGAATCGAATATATTTGTTCGAGTTAAATTTTATAAAATAATTTTGGGTCCTTGTAACCACTATCACCCATCGTAATAAAATTTATTCACCTTAATCAAATTTTTTATTAACTTTCATCACCTCATAATTTATTTATTAATCTTTTATATACGGGTTAGCTTCTTTGTTTGCTTAATTGTCACTTTCAATTATCTTCAGATTCTCGTCATTATGTATTTTGAAATTAAAAAATATATTAAACGTAAAAATATGATTTTTTAATAAAAGTTATTTTAAAGATAAAATGTGAAATTGATACCAATATAAAATTTTAACATGAATATTTAATGGCATAATTAATAATTTAATTTTAATATAAATATTCAATATGACTAAACAATTTAATAATATAAATAATATAAAATGTGAAAATTAATTTAATAATATAATAGTAGATATAAATAAAATTATTACTATTTATGTTTAGTGATTTTTTTTTGTGGATAACTTTGATTTTTTATTTGAGAGTAAAAGGTGAGAAGTAAAAGTTTAGGGGGAAAATAAAAAGTTTTGGGGAATAAAAGTTTGAGGGGGAGTAAATAGGGGGAGTAAAATTTTGGAGGGAAAATATTAAAAAAAATTTGGGGGGGGTGGATTTGGGGTAGATGGGAGGTGGGATGGGAAGAAAGTAAAAAATTTAAGGGAAAATAAAAAGTTTTGAGGGTTTTTGGGAGTAAAATTTTGAAAAAAAAGTAAATGGGAGAGTAAAATTTTGGTGGGAAATGAATTTTGGATAGATTGGGGGGTTGGGATGGAAGGGGAGTAAAAGTTTTGGGGGGAAAGTGGGAAGGAGTAAAAGTTTTGAGGGAAAAGCAAAAAGGTTTGGGAGTTTGGGGTAAAAATGTAAAATATTATAGTTTGATATTTGAATTATTCGAATTATTCGAGTTATTCGAATTCGAAAACTCAACTCGATTCGAACTCGAAATTCGAAAAAAAATCGAGTTGACTCTATTAACTCGAATAACTTGATTCGTTTAACTCAAAATTTAATTTTTTTTCGATTTTTACGAGTCGAATCGAGTTTTGCTCACCTTTATACACATATAGTTAAACATTTTGTTTTTGTTTATCTCAGTAGGAGTATACAAGGAAAAATAAAAAAATCTTTTATCATTATTTCAAGGTCCTTATAAACATATTGTAGTTCATAGTTTTTCTTTTGTTGAGTACTTAATCTCTCATTTGAATTAGCATTAATTTCCATTTCTACCATAAGTGATCGGATGAGATATTAGAGCACATTCTTTATTAGCTTACTCAATTATTCAATTCTTTTTAAACTTATTTAATATATAGCCTTTTGTCCATGCCATTTTAATACACATATAACATTTTATATTCATAGACAAGTTTTATTATCAAATTTAATTCATTTCTCCCTTAATAAACTTTAGTAAAAAGTGACTTGGATACTCGGGACTCCATTCAAACACACCAGGGAGAACAAAAGTGTTAATCCTCCAAAATACTGCGGAGAGCACTAAAGTGCTAAGCCTGGAGGCATTAGAGAATGCATGTGAAGGAAAAGGGTAGGGAGAGGTGCAGCGACCGCTTAAGTAAAGGAAAGGGACAACGGAGTTATGGGGTGGTGTAGTCGGTTGGGTATGTTTAGGGTTAGTTTTGGGTTTTGTATTAATAATAAAATGTAAAATATAAAATATAAAATAAAATTAATAACATATAATTAAATAATAATCTTTCTCGCTGCACCAAATACCTAAATCTCATTCCACCAGTTTGCTATTTGTTTGAGATGTGTAACACCTAAAATTGGTATGCTCTATCAAACACATGTTTTTGCTCCACCTAATTTCTCTTTGTTTTGGACGTGTCACACCTAAATTTTGGTGTCCTCAACCGAACGCATAGATGTTGCTCTACTCATTTGCTGTTTTTTTGAGATGTGTAACATCTAAAATTTTTCTCCACCGAATTTGAAAATTTCTATCCGAATTGGCTGCTCTCTTAAACTTTTATTTCTCATCCTATTCAAATATCATGTCTCCCAACTCCCAAGAAGCACTTTATTTATAGTATTGGCATAACTTTTTCAAGTCACTAAGGATTACAGAGTTTGAGGGCAGCAACTTGTTGGTTGACTTCACCGCCCCAATAATGCTCGAGACGTTGCTCTTTAATTTTAAAAGCTCTTCTAGTACGTTCTTCAAGAATCTCCTCGTCTCTATTTGGGGAGACCACCAAAATTTAAACCAATCATGAGCAAGCATATTTTTGTTTTCTTGAAAACATCTTGTGCCACAGTTTAATAACAACACATACTGTCCAAGCTCAAATTGTTCTTCTACAACCATCTTATCATTCCATCTCTTCATCAGTACATGACACGGTTGTAGACAAACTGACTTAGTGATGAGCCTCCATGTGCACTAGTTTAACATGGAGTTGATCTTTAAAGTTGACGGGTTAACAATGGAGGGCTTAAAAGACTTTGAGTTGGTCAATTCCTTTTTCACTTCATCAAGGGGATGTTTTAAATTTATCTTCTTTGTAATGTTGCCAAGAGCTCGAATTGAACAACATTCTTTCAAATTTAAAGTAGAGAAGACCTTAAAGATTACCTATTCATTTTCTACTCTAATAGTGAGTTTGCCTTTCTCGACATTGATAAGTTCACACTGTCGCTAAGAAAGGTCTGCCAAGGATCAGTTGAGCATCCCTATCTTCCTTTATGTCTAAAATAATAAATTCAATAGGAAAATAGAATTTTTCCACCTTCACAAGTACATTATCCACAACACCCATAGGATATGCTAGAGTTCTATAAACTAATTACAATGTAACTAATATAGGCATTACCTCCACAAGTCTAAGCTTAATATAAATTGTCAGCGGTATCAGGTGTATGCTTGATCCCAGATCACACAAACCTTTAGAGGAAGAGTTAACATCGATGAAGCAAAGGATATTGAAGCTACTTAGATCCTTAAGCTTTGGAGGTAACTTATGTTGTAAGATAACACTACACTCCTCAGTTAAAGCCACAGTCTCATAATCTCCAAGATGCCTCTTGCTTGACAAATGTCCTTTGTGAACATGACATAGATTGGCATATTTTCTAAGGCTACGACAAATGGAATATTCAGTTAGTTTTTTGAACATATCTAAGACCTGTTGAAACTGTTTATCCAATTTCCTCTTTTGCAATTGCTTTGGGAAAGAAAGGGTGGATAAACCGAAACCTTCGTTTTAACTTATATTGTAATGCCCTCTACCCGACCAGAATCACCGAATCCAGATATTAGATGTTACAACACAAAACACTTAATAAAAATTTTATACAATAGGCATAAACTATATCTAAACATACTTCATATTAATTTGTACTGTTCTGTAATACATAAGAGAACATCAAATAATTACATTAAAGTATTAAACAGTGTACAACATTCTAAAATAAAATTTTATTAAAACAGACTCTTTATGGCATGATATATTATACGCCCTACTTCTAAAATGTCCTCTGTATGCATAATAACCGAACTTGTCGCTTCCCTGGCGCATTCTTGGCTTGACCTTCATGGCATACCTACTCTTATAATAGAGCTTGAAACATGAACAAACACTTTGTAAGTTCACGCGAACTTAGTGAGTTTTAATACAGAATACCTTGGAGCCTTTTCTATTTGAACTCCTCATTTTGAAATTTTCAGACTACATCTCTATCTTTGGCAGATACTTTCATAATATCAGATATATATATCTATACGCTAACTTCCATACTTAACATATCTACTCTCACTTCACTCATTGGCTAACTCCAGATCTTATCACACAATACATATCTTATTCCTTCTTAGAACAACCAAGGTACCTCTCAGAAGAATATCTATACGGAGCCCATTTTCAATGGACTCTTCTTCAAACAAACATTAAATATCTTCCCCAGGATGGTTACTCACAGATACTATTCTTTAGCGAATAATTAACAAACTAATCTTTTACAACAAACTCCCTACTGATATTACATTTGGCAGATTCTCATACTAAGTTTGATAACTATCAAAACAACAATCAGCCATAACGTGAAACAATCCAATTCTCACCATATTTTGATAGAGGCAATGCTCTAAGTCAACCTAGGAAATCCCAAACAACCATAACACAATCCATAAGAACAGCAATTATTGGCGAATAACATACATTTTATAACCTCTTTATATTGTGAAATACAGAATTTGACCGATACCGTAGAATTTACATATCTTTCATGCATAGCATTACCAAAATCAAATATGAAAAACACATACTACTCATAATTTTGAATACAACAAATCTGCTGTACTGGCAAATTCATATGGCAGATTTACCTTTCAAATTACACCTCTGGAAATCCTTTTAGAAGTTTCCCCTAGGTCATATTCACTCTTTGTCATAAAATTAACCAAATAGAGCTATATTCAAACTTATTAGATTTTTAGCATAACATCAATTAGCAGAAAAGTCTCAAAACTAACCTAGAACACAACACCGAAACATTTTTCCAGGCTTCGCCTCAAGGGTGTTATAGAATATGTCACAAGAATATCATAGATTAAGCCTCACAGGCTTCACTGAATACGCCATAAAAGCCTTACAGAACACGCGACATAGACATCATAAGGAATTACATTTTTACTATCTTGTCGAACTATCTCAGAGGTTGCCACGGGGTTTCTCCCACAGTCTTATACATAACTTCATGTCGTGATCTCCCAGTCTAGTCCATATCTTACTGAAAGGATCACCATGAGTGTTTTTATTGGCATACAATGTCATGGGTCTTAGGCTCAGGGACTTTCACATCCTTATATTCTGTCAGTCTGGTTTACATATCATCGGAGGCTACACCATTAGGGTCTTTATGGTCAACGTGATTTTCTTATTTGATTAGTAATATATCTGCCTTACTGAAAACATCACAAATGGAAGATTGACTTAACACATGTACTTGCCCAGATTCGTGCACTCATCTTAGTGATTCACTTTTCTTATTCATATAGTAACAAATATATTTCATTCATAACATGCAATAATTTGATGATACTTTTCACACGCTTACCGAACATTTGAGATTGCATCAACATAAATACTTCCCTTGTAAATTTAACATGCATGAGTTAGGATAAGGACTCACTTGAAACTCACCTACTGTAGCTTAGAGACCCTAAACTCTAACATTCTTCTCGAATCAACAATAATAATACGTGCTTAAAGTACATAGAACTACCATTAAAACTCATTTACAGACAGATTGCTAACACATCTCAATTATAGACAACCCCCATGCAGGGTCTCTTACTCATATCTTATTATTTGTGCTTCATAATTTCTTTACTCATTCAAATACTCAACATGTAAAGTTATCAAGCTTACCAGGAGATGGAACATCCACTGATTAACTCAAATCTTTAGCTTCCAACTTAATAAGGAAGAAGAAAATATTTAAGTTTAAGAAAAAGAACCAGAGGGTAATATTGAAGGAAGAAAAAAAAAATCCAGACATTCCCTTATCAACATATATATATATCCCTCAGTACCTTTTAATGGATCTTGACAAGTGTCTAATGCATACATAAGTTGTCCCTTTAATGTCCTACAAAACCTGAAGGAAATATAAAAGAAAATTTGATATCGATATTATTTGACCAGTAAATCCCTTTAGTTGACTCCCAACCAATCACATTATAGAACCCATTCTGCACATCATTCGAGTAAACTTGGCATACTATACCTATAGGTAGTAACTCATATATGATGTGTTATACTCAACAAGAACTTCCAAGGCGTACTCTTAATTTGTTGTACTTCTTCTTAAATTGAAGAATACTACAAGAATTAAATCTTGAGAAGCTTCTATGGGCGGGTATTCTATGCACCAAACATCAGTTTGCAAGAACTTTATAAATTGGTGGACTAACGACTAAAGTGTGCCAAGACAGATAACCTTCACATTTATTCGCCTTGCTCTCGGATTTGCGAAATTTGGGATGTGAGACCCAGACTATTCCACTTCATTCTTAAGTATACACTTTGTTTCTCAGATTGAATAACCTCTTTATTCAACCTACAACCATTAAGAATCTCTCTATCATTCTAAGAATAAAGTGCTCACTCTAATCATCTATCTTGGTATTCAATTGTGTGTTAATCGATAAAGTTTCTTGTGCAACTACTTAAATAAATTGTAGGTTGGCCTATTCATGCTTCCAATAGTTGAACAATAGCTTCTTGACTCGAGACTCACACATCAATTTTTTTGCACATATTCTGATAAGAGATCTTTAGTTGTTTTCTTATGTGGAACTTATTGACATTGTGGTTGTCTTTTTTGAAACCCTAACAAAGCAGGTTTATTTGAACGGTGCATTAATTCCTTGTTGATTATTCCTTTATGAGAATTTTAGGTGATTTCTCCATTTAGGATTATAGGTGTTGGCAAAAGCATTGTTTTGTTGATGGCTCTAATTATACATGTAATTTACCTCTTCAACATATCAATAATATTGCTCGATAAGATGGGAACCTCCAAAATAGTCATCGCACTATTCACTAAATGACTCATTTTTAACCTCTTGTTTATCGGATTTAACCGCGTCATCAATTGTGCCAAAAGGTTTGAAGCTTGATCGAGTTCATTAATTCCCACTAGTTTCTTTGGTGTGATGCACCGATAAACCTCAAAATTTTGGAAGGTTAATTCTTCCAAAATTGCACCAATGAACCTACAAATGCACAATCAACTTGAATTTTTGTTGCAACATCTAGCCCATTATAAAAAGTCAATATCTATTGAGCAATTTCTAAACCATGGTGTGGGCACTTTTTGATAAGTTCCTTGTACCTTTCTCATGCATCGTACAAAGTCTCCTCATCCTATTGAGTGAAAGTGTGAATATCCTTCAAAAGTCTAGCTGTCTTCGTGAGGGGAAAATATCTAGCCAAAATTTTTTACACTAATTAATCTCATGAGGTAATAGAGGCTTGGGAAAAAGAGTTGAGTCAATCCTTAACTCTCCCTTCTAGAGAAAAATTGAATAATTGGAGTCTGATCGCCTCATGGAATACCCCATTATCTTGGGATCTAGTTCCCTTATTATAGTGTTTTCGTCTATGTACTTATAATTTTTCAAATAAATTGATTTAATAAAAATCCATCATTATCATTAATATCTTTTGTATATTGTCCTCAATTGTTTTTCAAGCAAAGAAAAATGAAAGCAAATATTGACTCACTAATTATTTAACGTTTAAAATAACATTAAGCGACACTACGTGGTCAAATCATAGTGTGAGAAGACAACTTATATTAGTAGATAATCTAAACATGTACTTAGTCTAATAGAAATTGAGCAAGTCAACTAAAATACTAATATGTCATCTATCAAGTTCAAATTGGGAGATACTTTGTTTTGGGTATCGGAGCGGACGACTTCTAGAAGATAGAGATATAAATGTGACTGACTGAACTGATAGTGTATCAGATAAGACTCAAGTAGAATAGATCTTATATCTATTTATGGATTTCTTCATTTGTGATGTTCAAAGTGTGACACCTTAATCTTAAGTGACTATGTGCATGACTCATCTCATTTGATATATTGATAGCTTGTGTTCAATTGATAATTGAGTAGAAAGTTGGTATGTTGGGGTATACAATCTTCTAAATGAAATAGCTTCATTTGAAGTAGTGGAATTCATAGCCCAACAAAAGGTTAATGATGTCATTTCATCAGCATTACATGATAAATGAAAAGAACGCATTCATGGGTCATTTATCTTAGTGACAAATGAATTAATTACTATTTGATAATAATTGACTTTTCATGAATGAATGTGTAATAGTTACCATGAAATAAAATAGAATCATATTGGGAGAACAAATTTATCCCAAATAGATTAAGGATATTCTATCAGAGTAACACACTTATGAGAAGGTCATTGGATGGGCACTTAATAAGTAGCTTTCGTAATGATATGCAATTAAGGAGAGCTCAGTCATGGTATTGTAATGAAATGACTTCATTACTAAATAAATTTATAATTAATATGTGAAAAGATGAAATTTAATTATAAATTATTTGAGACCTCATTATATATGTCCAATCGGTCTTTCTTCTAACTTGTTGAAACTAGTAATGAATTGCAAGTTGAACCAAATTAATATAAATGAATTGAAATGATAAAGTTAGAGAAATGGTTCGCATTCACAAATGAATGCGTTTTCTCACTAAGTATAGAAATGATATGAAAATCAATTTTAGGTTTTCAATTATTATTTCATTAATCATAATTAAATAAATGTAGTTCGAAAATGAAATTAAATTAATCAGTCATTATGAATCCATTAAACAAGAAAAATTAAATATATTTCCTCATAGAATCTTTTACGATAAAGTTGTCATGACTTTAACAAAATTAGAATTAAGTTCAGAAAATTATTTGATTAGAAAATTAATGTAGTTAATTAAATTAATTGAATAGATAATTTTTATTTGGGAAGTAGAAAATAAATATTGTGTTGGATAAAATTATAAAATATTGGATAAAAAATCCACGAATCACATCTAATTGGACTGAAAATATGAGAGGCCCAAAACTCCTTATGATAGATGAGAGGGGCAACAACCTTAGTATTTTAACTAGGGTGTGCCACGCACCCTCACTCTAATTAGAGTAGGATTGTGTTTTCTATTAAATAAAATATTATTTGTTTAGAGCTTGTCCAACCAAGATTCTTCTATCTCTCTTTCTAAATATATAGAACCAATTGACCTAATAGACACACTTCTTAATTATTGAGTTATCATTATTATGTTAGAAAATAGTGATAATTTATTTACTTAGAATTAATTTTATTTTCTAAGAATTATGATCTTTATCGGATTTTATTGAGAGAATTATTTTCCTACTAAAAGTAATAATATTGTTTCTTGTTATCTGTTCGATGCATACTGGTCAAGCCTACACTCAATGCTACTCATGGTATGAGGATAATGAAGAAGGTTGTTTGTTTGAATGTCATGATTGACTCGAATTCGTCTCACGCAAAGCATATTTACTTTTCAGTAAAAACTTTATTGCTATAAATAGCACAGATCGACTCGGTTTTAAAAATTTTAAACTTCTGCTATAACTTTAAACAGTTTTCTTAACTAGATTTTTCCAACTATTGGTGTTAGAGTTAGGTTGTGCTATGTTTATATTATAAACTGGTATCAAATTTTTTCTGTTCTTCATTTTTGGTTAATTTTGATAAGATGTGACATTCTTTTAATTATATGCATGTTTTAGGTTATGTATGTGAATAAATGTGTTTAATTATTTTATTATATATATGATAAAGTAAATTTCTCAAAGTTGTGTTTCCTAGAAACTAGACTATGTAATTTAGATTTTAATAAATTTAGGGATATGTAGTTAGATCATGGACTATCATTTCCACATAGGTTTTATTTTATTTTATTATAATTATTCATATGAGTTAGAAATGGATTTAGGGTTTTTGTAACCTAATTTTTTCTAAGAAACCCAAAGAACCAAGACATGTCCAAAATCAATTGAGACAACGCAAACCCAACCTAGCTAACCAGCAAAAGTTGGCAAGGGCCAGTGGTGGTTCAACCAGTAGTTGTCAAACAATTGACAACAGTGGCGATAGTGGAGACCCGTGGTGGTGATCTGTCATAATTTGATACGTCAAATTAGGATCTCTATTACATTTAAAGAGCTTATTCTCAAGCAATTTAGGTGTCTTTATTTACTTTTTTCCATTTTTAGTTTTTGTTGTTAATAAACTATTTTTTTGTGAGTTTTATGCTCTTTTGAGACCCAAATTGGTCAACGTGCCATGGGAAACCTAACAATGTGCTTGACTGGTGTAGGGAGTCTATAATGACATGAACTTGAAGAAAGCATCACTTAGAATGTGGGTATCATAATATCAAAGCATGAAAGTCGTGATACCCTTGACAATTTTGAAGTGAGGAAAATTGAGGCCAACTACAGTGATATTGCGATACTACAGCATGGGTATCCCGATACCGAGATCCCCAAGTCCCTCAAGTTCAATACTTTTTTGGGTATCGCGACACTGTTGCCTAACAGTTGAAAACACTGCAGGGGCAATTTTATGTCCAAGCAAGCTTAAGTCTTTGTTTTCATTTAAGGGAATAATTATCAATGTTAGGTTAAAAGTTAGTAGACTATAAATACTACTTTATAAGCTTTGTATTTGCAGAATTGGTGGTTGAATTTTTTTTTTCTCTTTTTAGTTTTCATAGTTTTAGGTTACGTTTTTCTTTTATTTTCATTCTAAATTAGGTTTTCTCTTTTCTTTTTAGGCTAGATTTTATTTTCGTTATTCCATTTCTTTCTCAATTTAATGACCATTTCTCAAATTCTTTACTTTTACTTTATGCCTACCATGTGTTTGATAAAATTTTTATTTGGAATTTAAGTTCGATTATATACTAAATTTGTTAATCGTTGGTTGATTGTTTATTTCTTAGTTTAAGTTAATGTTTATGCTTAATTAATTGGTTGTTTGATTATAGAAATGTTTAATACGCTAAAATTGACGCATTTAGTGAAAAACCTAGATAAATGAGACCAAGATGAGGGTTTATCCTTAAATAGTTTGATATAATTGTGTTGAATAGTGAGACCAAGAGGAAAGCTTAGGTGGTATCTTTTAGTCTAGGATAAAGTCGAGAGGAGAATCCTAGCTAAAAGTGGCGAAAAATATAATTGGTATAGGTTTATTAGCTTAGTTAGTAAGTAATGAATCAATCTGTAACGCCTCAAACCCAACCTAGACGTTATGACCGAATTTGGAGGTGTTACGAAGAAGGGTTTAGAAAAGTGAGTCGTTTCGATAAGGCTTTGTGTTGTTTTAAAAATTGTCCAAGTTCTATAATTATCACTAATAGCATTATTTAACTAAATCATTTGCAAAAACATTACTTACAGCAGAAGTCTTAGAAATCGCTATATTTTGAAAATCTCGTTCATGTTTTTGAAAAACCATTGTTTAAGTTAATTGTCTCAAATAAAGTGTTAAATGGAAAACCCCAAATCCAAAGTAAAACCAAATAGTCCGGAGAGTCCAATTATTACAAAACTCCTAGAAGTAATCCTTAAATTGAAATAAAAGGCCATAATCTTTAACAGTTACGAACTCGTGGTCACCGTGAGGCTTCGTCACACCGATCCGCCTAAGTTTGTGGATGACCTGAACAGAACAGACAACTAGATGTGATTTTTCGTAAACTCAGTGTGTAACGCAACAGAAATAGGCATGCAATACATACAAAAGTCTCATATATGGTCAAATACAGATTCGAACTCATGTCTATTTCAGATACAGATATGCAAAATCCTACCCCCATCCTCTACACACCATCTCCGACCATCCTATCACACCATGTGGGGTTAAAAACACCCACCTATCCCTACACACCATATAGTGTCGATGCGACACGTTACAAAAAAAAGATGTAGCCAAGCTGTCAGAATATAGTCGAACTATCACCGTACAGATCACTTCCTCCACATATACAAAATCCACCCCAGTCACAGATACAGAAATAACAGATACAGTAATATCATGCGTAACATGCTCATATACAGATGTCATATATATACTTAATAGAATAATTAGACATGCATAACAATGTCTTACTCAGAGTAGAATATCAGGTTATCAGATCGCATAATTTTAGGGTTTGGTTAGCCCTTACCGACCTTATGGTAGGCCTACAGTCGATCGGAATGACCTGTACGACCTTAAAAAAATTTTTAGAATTATGGGCCCACATGCCCGTATGGCCCACGCCCGTGTGGCTTGCCCGTATGGCCCACACGCCAAGATTGGCCTCACCCGTGTGGCCTATACAATCTGACCCAAAATCCACACGCCCATGTGGCATGCCCGTGTGGGCTCACATGTAACACCCCTAACCTGTATCCATTATTAGAATAGGGTTACGGAGCTATCAGGGTTTACATTTCAGAACTATCAAAAATTTTTGTACATTTAATTCATATCATCAATCACATTAAAATCAATTAATAGCATACATATTGTCCCTTATACGAGCCCTCTAGGCCCTAAAAACACATTAGAAACAAATCGGGACTAAATTAGAAATATATAAAAATTTCAGGGAAAAAATAAAAATTTACAAACTGCAAGGGTCATACAGCTGTGTGGCCAGGCCGTGTGACACGTCCGTGTCTTAGGTCGTGTCGGCATTCAAAATAGGAACATGGCTGTGTCCCAGCCCGTATCCGTGCCCGTGTAACTCACTGACTTGGGTCACAGGCCAAACCACACAGTCGTGTGCGAGACCGATTACCCTTCAAAATAACCTCACATGCTCGTGTGCCAGGCCATGTGCTAGGCCGTGTAAAACCCGACTTCAACCCTTTGAAAACTATAGGGGACACACAGTCGTGTTACCTAGCCGTATGTCACACATGGCTGAAACACACGCTCGTGACTCTGCCCTTGTGGACGAAAATAGGCTATTGTACAAGCCATTTTTCTCACCCTTTTCAATATATACCTATAATTCCTTTTGCACATATACCTAAGCCTTCAAAAGGCACCAAAATCATGCATAATCAAGCCAAACACATATAGTATAAAAACATCCAACCAATATGCCCAAAGGCACCTCAAATGACAACATTAAAACATGTATAATCATGTACTCAATTTGGCCAAAATAATTTATTAACTTCTAACTAAGCTTGCATGATTACACAACATGCAAATCACTTACCAAAATATACCATTTGGTACCAATTGTACCACATAATCATTAGTATCAAAATACATATATGCTTACTATGGCAAAACACCAATTCACAACAAGTTATACATCATATCTAATATGCACATTCAACTACTTTTCTATCTAACATCATTCAACCATAACAAGTCATATATCAACCATTACAAGCCTACTTATATACACCTTATAATATATATCATTTTACCATCACAAGGCCAACATGTAAACTAACCAAATGGTCATTTCCACAACTAAAACACATAGGCTAACATTAGCCAAAATACGTATACATGCCATTATAACCTTAACCAAGCTATCAAAATCTATTGATATAATCACTAGATAGTGTGATAAATCTTCGATGAACTTTCAACCCGATCGAGCTTCTGATAGTCTGTAAGTAAAGAAAAATAACTACGTAAGTAATGAATGCTTAGTAAGCTCGTATAAACTTTAATCATATCAATTCATTCCAAATATGAAATTTATACATATAAAAAAATAATTCAATACCAATACCGCAAGATTTATGAAGCTATATTCAACAACTCACAAGGTGAATAAATCTACAACATCACTTATACATATCATCCCTAGCATAGTAGGATTTTAAATAACTTTAAACCCTTTCAAATTTTTTGATTTTAAATAACTTTAAACCCTTTCAAATTTTTCTTGTTTTCATTTGCATTTCATTACTTTCCATTGCATTTACTCTTATTAGCTCAAATAATATCAATTTAATTCATCATTTTCTTTTTCATCATTCTACACTTCATCTATAAATTTACTATTTCATTACCTTTCCACACCCGTTTTATATGCATAACACATAAAACATAATCGCATCATTCAACCATAGCCACAAGTTAGTGCATTTAAATATAATTATTTTTGGAACTAACCACATGGCAAACCATTTCAATAGGAATTACATAATTTAAACCTTACCACCCTTTCATGATAACAAGCATATTTCCATTTAGGCATTTACCATTTCAATGCATAACTTATAAGTTTAACGTGGTATAATCCAACCACAACTTGGCCAAAGCCTAAGCACATATACACCAACCATGTTAGTCATATAAATTCACATATGAATCAATAATCATGGTTGAACTCAACAACTAATTAAATTTCCATATACATGTAACATACATATCATGTATCAATACATCATGTAAAATCATTTCCATATATTTCATGTAAATACCTGTAATAGTTCGTATCGAACTCATATCATCTCGTAACAGAACATTGCCCGTTGAACCATTTATAATATCGTTGGATACTCAGGATAGCTCACACATAGTGTGCTAAACTGTAATCCGTCAATTCCTGTACATGTATGCTCATGCGAGCTATGAATTAGTATACTCTCACGAGCTGTGAATCGGTAAGCTCATACGAACTGAGAATCGATAAACTCATAAGAGTTGTGGTGTGTCTGCGGACCTCAACCAAATCAGTAACCCTAATGACATGTCATTTGTATCCTACGAATTCCTAAGGTTCCAACGGGACTCAGTAATCTTCGTGCATTGTTGAATTTTTCCTCGTTTCATTATAAGCTAAATTGTATAACAAATGTATATATCATTTCATTTTCAATAAAATTCATATAATAACATTCAATTCAATCAAAAATATACATAGTATAGTTCATACGAACTTACCTGGCTAAATTGCAAAAATACCACAATTCAAGGGCATTTTGGTAATTTTCTATTTTTCTCGATTTTCCACCCGATCTTGATCTAAATTGATAATTTCATTCAATACATTAATTTAGTAAAAAAAAATTCATTTCATACAATTTGGTCATTTTGACATTTTTACAAAATTGCCCCTAAAGTTTTACTTTTATTCAATTTAGTCCTTGAGCCCAAAACATGGAAATTAACCAGTTTTACCCAAAATTAAGCTTATCCAAATGTTCATAGTATCCAAAATAGCCCATTTATGCAACAATTTCACATTAAATCTTTGTACTTTTATTAATTTAACAAATTAGTCCTTAATTGAAAAATTCATCAAAATCACTCAACAAAATATTTTTAAATATAAATCAACATTCCAAGTTCATCACCTAGCATAAAAAATCAGAAGATCATCAATGACAAAATTCAAAATCTTTAACAGTTTCAAAATCGAAGGTACGGGCTAGTTGGACCTAGTTGCAACGATCTTAAAAACACAAAAATTACAAGAAATTAATAGCTTAGGGGCTTACATGCAAGGAATAAACATGGCTGAAAATTTCCAGCATTCATGGCTTCTTTCTTGCTTGTATAATCGGTTGAAAGAGAGAATGAAAGATGAAAACTTTGTTTGTTTTATTTAATTTATCATTTATTACTTAATTACCAAATTACCCTTACCTAACTTTAAAAATTACACAATTGCCAAGGCATGCACATCCACTATCACCTTCATTGGTCTAATTACCATATAAAGACTTCCACTTTAAGTTTCTATATCTATTTAATACCTTTAGCTTAAAGAACACAACTTTTGTACTTTATGCAATTTAGTCTTTTTTGCTTAATTAACTATCGAAACAATAAAATTTTCCAACAAAATTTTTATACCACCTTAATTACACTCCGTAAATATTTATAAAAAATTTTTACGGCTTGGTTAATAGAAAAGAGGTCCCGATACCTCATTTTTTAAAACCACTTGAACTTAATAAATCATTTATACAACAAAAATCACTATATCAAAAACCTTTTTAAAATCACAAACAACTCGTAAATATTAAATATAATATTTACAAACTTACTTGTCAGATTTGGTGACCCAAAATCACTGTTTCGACACCACTGAAAAACGGGCTGTTACACCACACGCCCGTGTGGCCCACACAGCCACATCCACATCTTCACACAACAGTGTCTTGCGCACGGTCGCATCTTCGTCAGACACACGACCATGTCTTGCATACGGCCAACCACATGGGTGACTGATCGTGATTTTCCCTTGATAAGTTTTATAAATTTATAATGAATCGTTCTTGAAACTAACTATTATCACGACGTAGGCAAGTGTACCTATCGAATAGTAGTATAGCTTTAGCAAGACCTGATTGTTAAACCCAAAGGACTAGGAGTACTAGTAATGATTGTCTTCTTATTATCTAGTCGAAGAAAAGAGGTTTGTTTTAACTAACTAATTAAACTAAGAACTTGCAGAAAATAGAATTGGGAAATTACTTTTGGGGAAAGCGATTGATTGAGATGATACCTAAGGAAAAATCCACCTAGACTTATACTTGTTATTCTAGCTCCGAACCGGACGATTTATTCATTTAACTTGTTCCGTGGAAATCCTTAATGTATATTATTATCCCTCTCAAGACTAACAACGTCTAATCCCCAGGTTGAATAACCGAGACTTATTTCTAATTAACACTCTAAGGTTGCATTAACTCGATCTATGGATTCCCTTATTAGGTTTCACCCTAATCTGGCAAAATCTTGTCACCCTATCTCTAGCGCGCAATCAACTCCGCTTAATTATGAAAAAGTTACTCTTAGTCAATGTCTATTCCTCCTCCAACTAAAAGTAGGAACTTGAAGTGATATCCTGAAATACCAAAACAAGAATTAAGAACATATAATTAAGAACAAGTCAAATATTTATCATACGATTCAGAAATAATAACAAGGTTTCGGCATAGGTTTCATCCCCCTTAGGTATTTAGGGGTTTAGTTCATAACTAAACAAGAAAACATCTCAGAATAATAATAAATACAAAACATAAAGAAAACCCAAAACTCCTAAAGGGGAAATTGAGGAGAGACCTTCAGTCTTGATAGTGGATCCGGCTTCTAAGATTAATCAATCGGCTTCCTTGGAGTAATTCCTTACTCCCTATTCTTTGTCTCCCTTTTCTTCCTCTTTTAGGGTGTATTTATAGGCTTTGGAATGCCTAAGAACCCTCAAAAGTGGCCTTTTTCGAATTGGACTCAACTTGGGCTCGGCAGGGACACGCCCGTATGCGATAACTTCAGGCCGTGTTCGAGCCTATTAGATTGGCACGGGCGTGTGTTATACCCATGTGGGTCGTGCTTCAATTCTGCCAAATTGACACGGCCGTGTGAGCTGCCCGTGTGAGGAGGTCCAGGCCATGTTGATTTCGTGCTTTGGCCCATTTTCTCCGTTTTTGGCCCATTTCTCGTTCCTTTCGCTCTCCTATGCTTACCTAAGGATAAAACATGAAATTAAGGCATTAGGAGCATCGAATTCACCAAATCTAAGGAGAAATTATTCATAAAATGCGTTAAGTATGGGGTATAAATATGTATAAATTACAGTTTATTAATGACCACACACCCGTGTGGCGCCGATAGTCTACACTTTCGACTTTTGCTGAAACTCAATTTTCATGCATAAAGGGTAAACAATTGGTTCATTTTTGCATCGAAA
Source organism: Gossypium anomalum (assembly GCA_025698475.1). Taxonomy (NCBI): domain Eukaryota; kingdom Viridiplantae; phylum Streptophyta; class Magnoliopsida; order Malvales; family Malvaceae; genus Gossypium; species Gossypium anomalum. The sequence goes on from CM046961.1 coordinate 46,480,994, forward strand.
CCACTCCCGAGACCACCAGCACCTAAAACAAAATGCCAAACACCAAATTAACGGCTAAATAACGAAGTTGTCAACCACAATCTGACAAAAACTCGACTTACTGATGATGAAACCACCGCTAACATCGTTCAAGCAAACAGAACGAAACTCACAGTTTAGTGCCTTCTCCTACGCCAAAATAATTGCAGAAAAATTAGATTTCACGATTATACCAACCGCCATCACGGAAGGAAAAACCCACCTTACAGAAATTGAAAACTCCAACAAACGCAACCTTTCTTACCTTAACCGAGCGACGAGCAATGAAATTCCAAAAGTAATGATAGGTGTTAATTGGTGATGAGCAGAATTAGGGCAAAAGGGAACAAAATTTGCAGAGAAGGGAATAGGAAACGTCAAAAAGATGGAGAGATTTTTGGGAAAAATAATAAAAATAAAAATATGTTATCAGATCGCAACTCCCCCACTAATCACTCAACCTCAACTACTTTAGAATTCTAGAACCACCAAAACTCTACCATGCAATCGAGTAATAAAACTAACATTCACGCTTGCGCAGGGATTCGAACACGGGACCTCTAACACACTAACTCCCTTATCACTCAAACCAACAGGCTTATTCTGATATGAATTAACAGGCAATTTTATAAAACCCCACTCAACAAGAATAAAGCTTGGATCTAAAAATAACAAAGTTATCAAATGTGGGGCTTGAACCTAAGACCTCATACACACCCCAAAACACTTAACCACTGAAGCAGATACACAGTTGTGCCAGATTTTTATAGAAACAAAATTAAATTTATCAGGGTGTTACAACTCTACCCCCTAAAAGAAATTTTGACCTCGAAATTTACCTGATCTGAACAGATAAGGATACTGCTGACGCAACGAGTCCTCAAGTTCCCACGTAGCTTCCTCAGTGCCATGATTCTGCCACAGAACTTTCACTAACAGAATAGACTTCCTCCTTAGAACCTTAATATCTCGATCCAAAATCTGAATCAACTCCTCAAAATTCAAATTCAGTCTAACCTCGATCTCCTCAACAGAAACAACATGAGATCGATCAGACTGGTACCATCTCAACATCGAGATGTGAAACACATCATGGATATGGTCTAACTCTAGAGGTAGCTCCAATTGATAAGTGACCTGCTTCAGAATTCGATACGGCCAAATAAACCTAGGGTTCAACTTGCCTTTACGACCAAATCTCAGAACTTTCTTCCATGGAGAAACTTTTAGAAAAATGAAGTCACCCACAGAGTACTCAACATCTCTCCTCTTTAGATCTGCATAAGACTTTTGTCTATTAGAAGTCGCCTTCAAACAATCCCGAATCAGTCTAACCTTATCTTCGGTCTCAGAAACCAATTCAGGACCCAAAACCTGACGCTCACCCAACTCAGTCCAAAAAAACGAAGTACGACACTTACGACCATACAAAGCCTCGTAGGGTGCCATTTGAATGCTAGATTGGAAACTGTTATTGTAAGCGAATTTAGCTAGCGACAGAAAATCCTCCCAAGTCCTTAGAAATCTATCATACAACTCCGCAGTATATCCTCCAGTATCTGAATCACCCTCTCAGATTGACCATTGGTTTGAGGATGGAACGCAGTATTGAAGTCCAATCTCAAACCCAAAGCCTCATGCAATTTCTTCTAGAATCGAGAAGTGAAACGAGGATCTCTATCGAAAATTATTGAAACAGGAACCTCATGCAGTCTTATAATCTCAGAGAAATAGAGTTTCGCCAATTGTTGCAAAGTGTAATCCATCCGAACAGAAATAAAATGAGCAGACTTGGTCAAGCGATCCACGATAACCGAAATAGAATCATTTTTAGTGGGTGTCAATGGAAACTCACTAACGAAGTCTATCGTCACTCGCTCCCACTTTTATACAGGAATCTTAACAGGTTGCAGCAAACCCGAAGGCAACTAGTGATTAGCCTTAATTTGCTGGTACGTCAAACAACGAGCAACGAAATCTGTAACCTCGCGCTTCAAACTCGGCCACTAGTACAACTCACAGAGATCCCGATATATCTTATTTCCACCGGATAATGGCTACTATGCACCTTATTTAAAATCGAGTACCTCAGGTCAGAATTATTCGGCACACAAATCTGACCTTGAAAACACAAAACTCCATCCTTATTTAGTCCAAAATCAAAAGAACTGCCACTTTCAATTTGACGAAATCGCAAACCCAGATACTCATCCTCTAACTGCTTTTCCCGAATCTGGTCAATCTAAGTTGGCTTAACTTGCAACTCGGCTAACAGACCCCCATCATCAAACAGACTAAGTGTAACACCTCTAACCCGTACCCGCCGCCGGAGGGATTAAGAAGTATTACAAAACAAGCACGAAATTTCATTTAACACTATAGAATAATTCCTAAGTTCAATTCATATAAAAAACATTTAAAACACTAATCGAATATCAACCACACATACACATTAACTATATGAAATACGTATAATAACTTAACAAGCCATTTTCGCATGGCTATACGAATATACAATACCAAAAAGATACTTAATTAACAACAAAAGTCAGTCCTATACATGCCATTAACAAAGTTCAGCTACAAGAGTACCGAAAGGGCTTAGATAGTATGGATAACTTCGACTTTGAAACTCCCGAGAACGATAGCTAACGAACAGGATCTATAAAACAAGGAATCAAGGCAACGAAGTGAGCATAATGATGCTTAGTAAGTCTTAAGTAATTCAAACAGATAAAAACTTGACATGTAAATCAACATTACGAAATACTAAACTCGAAATCAACTTTATACCACTTGCCCGAGAATACATATATATATATATGTGCCAACACAAAGAAATTTACAACCTAAACCTCGATCATCAACATGGATTATATAATTAATTTAATCGTATACTTTCATATAATAAAAGACATCGTCCGAAATGGTTATTCTCATATTCGTAGATTCGGTATTCATCCATACATATATCTATACACACATATGCATATTCCACTCCTTGTTAATGATACTTCAATCTAAAGATTGGTTCACTTATGTGTACAAAATACGTACCTGATTTTCATACTGTATAACACATAATTAATAGCAGTTACCTCATGCATTCAATTCATAACCTTACTCGAATTACCGACGTTAAGCCTGCTAGGTTAAAACCCGAGTCCAGTCACTAGCACAAAGCCTTCGGGACTTTAAGCCCGGATATAATTCTAGCACATAGCCTGCGGACCTGAAGTCCGGATATAATTCCAGCACATAGCCTGCGGACCTGAAGTCCGGATATATTACCTGCATATAGCCTGCGGACCCCATGTCCAGATATATTTTAAATATCATGCATACCTAGTTATATTTAAACACATCTCATTCAACCTATCACTTTAGTAGTCATTTACTACATTCAGATATAAGCTCAACTTGCACATCATCATTCACATTTCGGCTCAAGAGTTATACTTAATATCACAACTTCATTTCACAATTCAAGCTTAAACCCGAAATGACCATTATTCTATAAATCATATGCATGCACTATTTATTATACAACTATGTTCAAGTACAAACCAAGATCGCAATTCACTTAATACACTCTTATAAAAAACATTATCAATTACATACTAAAGGAGATTACTCAAAACTTACCTCGGGTATAATTGAACAGTTACGGGTAGGATACTCGATTGCTTTCTCTTTCCCCTTATCTGATTTAGTTCCTCTTTGCTCTTGAGCTTCAAAATTAAACAATTGAATTTGTTTAATTACCTACTCAACTTTAATTCTTTAATAATCACATTTGATAATCATATAACTTCCATACATGTTAAGTTTTATAAAATGTACTATGACTCGATATCATGCCTATTATTTACACGAATTTATCTATATATAATATATATATATGTGTGTAACTGAATGTCTCTATGTCACAAGGTACTTACCTAATGCATATATTTATATACCTATGTGTGACTAACACAATTTAATCAATTACTCATTTTTATGCACAACCACGTATACACACATATATATATATAATCATAACATGCCTTAATATCTCATATACCACATTCGGCCCTAACCACTCAAATTTAGCTTTCATATACAAATTTAATTTCATGATCAAATGTAGCAATTTGCACATTGGTTCCATCTATGCTAAACAATGACTAAATATACATTTCGAAGAAATAACTTACTTAATATATAACTCACGTTACCAAGTACATATAACCTTAATAACGAATGTATGTCACTCCAATTCCTATGACCTAGCCATTTACTCCTTTTTAGCCGAATATCCATAAAACATCTAGTTCACATACACAAACACAATCTCTTAAGGCTTATTATATTTTCAAGTACAAATCAAATTTATATAACCGAATATACTTTTATATTTAGCTCATCAACCGATGTTTAATCATGTTTTTCCCTAATACAATTGTATTCGGCAATGACCACAACCATTTAACCAACTTTAAAACAAACCATAACATTTTAAATTTATTTTTATTCCTCCCCCTTTTTGACCGAATGTACATACCAAATAAAACTCAACTAAACAACAACATTTTTCTTTCCAAAATACACATACACACATACGGCAATTTCAAATCATACTTTTCAACCATGAATTCTACTTATTTAGTCGTCATTCAAGCCATTTAACATCTAACTAACATCTTCCCAAAAACTTATCAAAATAATATCAATTTAGCACTTGCCGAATGAACACTTGTTCGTTAATTCATGAATTTAAACCATGGGTTATCTATGTTTTGTATTCATCCATCTAATTTCATAATCAATTACAAATAAAAATTGCATTACATACCTTCAAATGGAGACAACCATGGCGAATGCCTTGGCTTATTCTTCACCATTTTTTCTTTCCCAAATTCGGCAATCAAGAAAGAAAATGAACATCTATTTTTTTTATCATCTTTTATTGTTTTACTAATTCATTTAATTCAAAAATAAAGCTATTACCTATTATAATATTTAAATAAAACATATATTATACATCAACCATCATTTATGGTCACCACTAAACAAAATTGCTCCAATTGACATGCAAATCCTCATGTTAACATTTCATGCATTATTTGACACTTTAAAAATTTACCTATCACACTTTCAAGTTTTATCACATGAGTCCTATGTTATAAATTTTACATACAAATGACAAAATCAAAGCATGAAACTTTCACACATGCATTTGCACATATAATAAACATAGAATTTAACAGTTAATTATTTTTATGACTCGATTTTATGGTCCCGAAACCACTTTCCGACTAGGGTCAAATTAGGACTGTCACAACTCTCCCCCACTTAAAGAATTTTCGTCCTCGAAAATCTTACCAGTGAATAAATTTGGGTATCGTTCTTTCATAGAGTTCTCGGTTTCCCAAGTAGCTTCTTCGATCCCGTGTTTGAGCCATAACACCTTTACTAAAGGAACCTTTTGTGTTTTGTAACTCTTTCACCTCACGAGCTAGGATACGAATCGGTTCTTCTTCATAACTGAAGTCAGATTGAATTTCAACCTCTGATGGACTAATTATGTGCGAAGGATCAGATCTATAACGTCGAAGCATCGAGACATGAAAAACATTGTGAATCTTTTCAAGTTCATGGGGTAAAATCAGTCTGTAAGCGACTGGCCCAATTCGTTCGGATATCTCATACGGCCCGATAAACCTCGGACTCAATTTGCCTTTACGGCCAAATCTGAGCACTTTTTTTCCAAGGTGAAACTTTAATTAACACTTTGTCTCTGACCTGATATTCAATGTCTTTTCGTTTCAAATCCGCATACGACTTACGATGATCTCGTAGTCGCTTTGGACTTTCATCGATTACTTTTACTTTCTCGCTTTCAAAGATCTTTAATCAAATCAACCTCAAGATTTTACTTTCACTAAGCTCGGTCCAAAACAACGGTGTACGGCATTTACGACCATACAAAGCCTCGTAAGGTGCCATCTTAATACTTGATTGAAAACTATTGTTGTAAGCGAATTCAATCAAAGGTAAATACCGTTCCCATGAACCACTAAACTCAAGGATGCAACATCTCAACATATCCTCGAGTATCTGAATTATCCGCTCAGATTGACCATCAGTCTGGGGGTGAAAAGCGGTGCTAAAATGCAACTTGGTACCCAAAGCTTCTTGCAATTGGAAGAATCTCGGATCTCTATCAGACACAATAGAAGTAGGTACTCTATGTAACCTTACAATCTGAGATACATACATTTCGGCTAGCTTGTCAAGGGAATAATCCGTACGTACAGGAATAAAATGAGCCGACTTTGTCAGTATATCAACAACAACCTAGATCGCATCTTTCTTGCTTGATGACAATGGCAACCCAGATACAAAATCCATCGTGACTCGATCCCACTTCCATTCTGGTATCATGATCGGCTGAAGTAATCTTGAAGGCACTTGATGTTCCGTTTTCACTTATTGACATATCAAACACTTCGAAACAAAGTCAGAAATGTCTCGTTTCATACCAGGCCACCAAAACTGATGTTTCAAATCGTTGTACATTTTCGTACTACCCGGGTGGATAGACATTCGGCTACTATGAGCCTCGCTCAAGATCATCGAAATAAGTTCTGAATTTCTTGGAACACACAATGAACTTCTGAACCTTAAAAAATCATTGTCGTCTATTTGAAACTCTGATTCCACATTAGAAGCACATTCAGCTCGTTTAGCAATCAATTCATTGTCGACTTTCTGGGACTCACGTATTTGATGAATCATTAATGGTTTGGCCTTTAATTCTACTACTAACGCATTATCGGATGAAACAGACAAGTGTACATTCATCGCTCGTAAAGTAAACAGTAATTTACGACTTAAAGCATCGGCAACTACGTTAGCCTTTCCCGGGTGATAGTCAATGACAAGCTCATAATCTTTCAACAACTCAAGCCAACGTCTTTGTCGCAGATTCAAATCTCTTTGAGTCATCAAATATTTGAGACTTTTGTGATCCGAATATACATGACGTCTCTCTCCAAACAAGTAGTGTCGCCATATTTTCAAAGCGAATACGATGGCAGCTAATTCAAGATCATGGGTCGGATAGTTTTTCTCATGTGGCTTCAATTGCCTCGACGCGTAAGCTACAACTCGACCTTCTTGCATCAACACTCAACCCAACCCAAGTAAGGATGCATCACTGTAAATGACAAACTCTTTACCGGATTCGGGCTGTACTAGCACCGGAGCTTCAGTCAAATAAGTTTTCAATTGATCAAAACTTTTCTGACATTCTTCTGACCATTCAAACTTAACATCTTTCTGAAGTAGTTTCGTCATTGGGGTGGCTATCATCGAGAAGCCCTTTACAATTCGTCTGTAGTAACCAGCAAGTCCCAAAAAGCTCCGAACTTCAGTAATATTCCTTGGGGGCTTCCAATAAAGTATGGCTGATATTTTGCCCGGATCAACTCTAATACCCGATGCAGATGCCACGTGTCCCAAAAAGCTAGCTTCTCTCAACCAGAACTCACATGTACTGAACTTAGCATACAACTGCTTATCCCGTAAAATCTGTAACACTAATCTCAGGTGCTCGGCATGTTCGATTTCATCGTGTGAATAAATCAAGATGTCGTCTATAAACACAACTACAAACTGGTCCAAATATTGTCTGAAAATTCGATTCATCAAATCCATAAATACCGCAGGGGCATTAGTGAGCCCAGATGGCATCACTAAGAACTCGTAGTGACCGTATCTCGTTCTGAAAGTAGTTTTGGGTATATCTGAGTCTCGAACTCGCAACTGATAATAACCCGATCTCAAATCTATCTTTGAAAACACTGAAGCTCCCTTCAACTGATCAAACAGATCATCAATACGTGGTAAAGAATATTTATTCTTTATTGTCACTTTATTTAATTGATGATAGTCGATGCACATTCTCAAGGTTCCGTCCTTCTTTTTTACAAACAATACTGGTGCACCCCAAGGTGAAAAACTCGGTCGAGCAAAACCTCTATCCGTCAACTCTTGCAACTGAGTTTTCAATTCTTTCAATTCCGTTGGTGCCATACGATACGGAGCTATCGAAATTGGAGTGGTACCAGGTACTAGTTCGATGCTGAATTCAACCTCTCGAACGGGTGGTAATCTTGGTAACTCATCAAGAAAAACATCTGAATACTCACAAACCACTAGAACTGATTCAAGTCTCTTTTCTGACTCTTTGCTATAAAATACGTACTCAAGATATGCTTCACACCCCTTTCTCACATGTTTCTGAGCCAACATCGAGGATATTATTACTGGCAATCTGTTCAAGTCAGTAGACTCAACTCGAATTATCTCATTATTTACACACCTCAAATCAATAGTTTTTCTTTTGCAATTCACAACTGCATCGTGTACAGTCAACCAATCCATATCGAGGATAACATCAAATTCATCAAATGGTAAAAGCATCAAATCGGCCGGAAAACAGGAACCTTGGATTACTCGGGGACATTTCTTACACACCTTGTCAACAAGTACATAACGACCCAAGGGATTCGACACTCGAATTACGAACTCGATGAGACTCAACGGTAAAGTCTTCTTTGGATGCTAAAGTCTCACATACATATGAATGAGTAGAACCTGGGTCAATCAATGCAATCACATTAGAATCAAAGAGAGTGAAAGTACCGATAATAACATCTGGCGAGGAAGCATCCTCGCGTGCGCGTATAGCATAAGTTCTAGCAGGAACACGAGCCTCAGATCTGGTTGTAGCATCTCTAGATCCTCTCTGACCGCCACTAGCATTCCCAGTATTTCTAGATGGTCTACCTCGAGCAGTAGTGGCACCCGGTTTCCCACTCTGATTTACATTCTGTTCAGACAGTCTCGGGCAATCCTTGATAAAGTGGTCAGCTGATGCACACTTATAACAGGAGTGGTCATGGAATCTACAACTCCCCGAATGCCATTTACCACAATACTGGCACTCTGTCCTGTCCCGACGATCATTTCCAACACTGGCAACCGAAGAGACTCGCGTACTCACAGGGGGTCGATCACGATCTCGTCTGGTAAAGCCCGAAGTGTCTTTAGATCGGCCTAAATCATCTCTAAATTTCTTCGATGACTATTGATAGGGCTTTCCCGATGATCTCTTACGAAACTCTTTTGCTCCCATATCAGCTTTTCTTTTCTCCTTACTGAGCTCTTCGGCTTTGCACGCTCGCTCAACAAGTACTACAAATTCTCTAATTTCTAGAATGCCAACATACAGTTTTATATCTTCGTTCAGTCCATCTTCGAAACGTTTACACATTACAGCTTCTGGAGAAACGCATTCTCGATCATACCGGCTAAGCCTCACAAACTTTCGTTCATAATCGAATCGACATGGAACCTTGTTTAAGTTCAAGAAATTCTTTCCGTTTTTGATCAATGAATCTCTGGCTGATATACTTTTTCCGAAACTCGGTTTGGAAAAACTCCCAAGTTACTCGCTCTCTGGGCACAACAGAAATCAACGTATTCCACCAATAGTAGGTAGAATCACGTAGCAAAGAGATAGTACACTTCAGGCATTCATCGGGTGTGCAAGATAGTTCATCAAGTACCCGAATAGTGTTGTCTAACCAAAATTCAGCTTGCTCGGCATCATCGCTGTCTGTAGCTTTAAATTGGTAGCCCCGTGCTTTCGGATTCTGTCAACTGGGGGCTTATTTAACCTCATCTGGTCAGTTACCGGAGGTATCGCGGGTGCAGGGGGTGTATTAGTCGGGAGTGGGGGTTGTGGAACAGCCGTATTAGTTCGAATATACTGATTGAACCAATCATTCATCACGCTATAAAAAGCCTGCCTAGCTTCATCGTTCTGATTACTAGCAATAGGTTGAGAGTCCACCGGCGCTGTCCCATGTGCGAGAGCAGGCGCTACACTCTCAACATCATCAACTACTACTCGGTTGGGATCGGGATCCATTACTATAAATAAACACATTTTTAACTGTCAGAAATCACCACACTATCAAATAAACACATAATGGCATGTATAGCTAGACCCAAACGTATTACGGTAGTCCTAGAATCGACTAAACCGTAGCTCTGATACCAATAAAATGTAACACCCCTAACCCGCACTCACACACTCAGGAGGATTAAGAAGTATTACAAAACAAGCACGAAATTTCATTTAACACTATAGAATAATTCCTAAGTTCAATTCATATCAAAAACATTTAAAACACTAATCGAATATCAACCACACATACACATTAACTATATGAAATACGTATAATAACTTAACAAGCCATTTTCGCATGGCTATACGAATATACAATACCAAAAAGATGCTTAATTAACAACAAAAGTCAGTCCTATACATGCCATTAACAAAGTTCAGCTACAAGAGTACCGAAAGGGCTTAGATAGTATGGATGACTTCGACTTTGAAACTCCCGAGAACGATAGCTAACGAACAGGATCTATAAAACAAGGAATCAAGGCAACAAAGTGAGCATAATGATGCTTAGTAAGTCTTAAGTAATTCAAACAGATAAAAACTTGACATGTAAATCAACATTACGAAATACTAAACACGAAATCAACTTTATACCACTTGCCCAAAAATACATATATATATATGTACCAACACAAAGAAATTTACAACCTAAACCTCGATCATCAACATGGATTATATAATTAATTTAATCGTATACTTTCATATAATAAAAGACATCGTCCGAAATGGTTATTCTCATATTCGTAGATTCGGTATTCATCCATACATATATCTATACACACATATGCATATTCCATTCCTTGTTAATGATACTTCAATCTAAAGATTGGTTCACTTATGTGTACAAAATACGTACCTGATTTTCATACTGTATAATACATAATTAATAGCAGTTACCTCGTGCATTCAATTCATAACCTTACTCGAATTACCGACGTTAAGCCTGCTAGGTTAAAACCCGAGTCCAGTCACTAGCACAAAGCCTTCGGGACTTTAAGCCCGGATATAATTCTAGCACATAGCCTGCGGACCTGAAGTCCGGATATAATTCCAGCACATAGCCTGCGGACCTGAAGTCCGGATATATTACCTGCATATAGCCTGCGGACCCCATGTCCAGATATATTTTAAATATCATGCATACCTAGTTATATTTAAACACATCTCATTCAACCTATCACTTTAGTAGTCATTTACTACATTCAGATATAAGCTCAACTTGCACATCATCATTCACATTTCGGCTCAAGAGTTATACTTAATATCACAACTTCATTTCACAATTCAAGCTTAAACCCGAAATGACCATTATTCTATAAATCATATGCATGCACTATTTATTATACAACTATGTTCAAGTACAAACCAAGATCGCAATTCACTTAATACACTCTTATAAAAACATTATCAATTACATACTAAAGGAGATTACTCAAAACTTACCTTGGGTATAATTGAACGAGCATCACTGTAGGCTACTCGATTGCTTTCTCTTTCCCCTTATCTCGATTTAGTTCCTTTTTGCTCTTGAGCTTCAAAATTAAACAATTGAATTTGTTTAATTACCTACTCAACTTTAATTCTTTAATAATCACATTTGATAATCATATAACTTCCATACATGTTAAATTTTATAAAATGTACTATGACTCGATATCATGCCTAATATTTACACGAATTTATCTATATATAATATATATATATATATATATATATATATATATGTGTGTAGCTGAATGTCTCTATGTCACAAGGTACTTACCTAAGGCATATATTTATATACCTATGTGTGACTAACACAATTTAATCAATTACTCATTTTTATGCACAACCACGTATACACACATATATATATAATCATAACATGCCTTAATATCTCATATACCACATTCGGCCCTAACCACTCAAATTTAGCTTTCATATACAAATTTAATTTCATGATCAAATGTAGCAATTTGCACATTGGTTCCATCTATGCTAAACAATGACTGAATATACATTTCGAAGAAATAACTTACTTAATATATAACTCACATTACCAAGTACATATAACCTTAATGACGAATGTATGTCACTCCAATTCCTATGACCTAGCCATTTACTCCTTTTTAGCCGAATATCCATAAAACATCTAGCTCACATACACAAACACAATCTCTTAAGGCTTATTATATTTTCAAGTACAAATCAAATTTATATAACCGAATATACTTTTATATTTAGCTCATCAACCGATGTTTAATCATGTTTTTCCCTAATACAATTGTATTCGGCAATAACCACAACCATTTAACCAACTTTAAAACAAACCATAACATTTTAAATTTATTTTTATTCCTCCCCCTTTTTGACCGAATGTACATACCAAATAAAACTCAACTAAACAACAACATTTTTCTTTCCAAAATACACATACACACATACGGCAATTTCAAATCATACTTTTCAACCATGAATTCTACTTATTTAGTCATCATTCAAGCCATTTAACATCTAACTAACATCTTCCCAAAAACTTATCAAAATAATATCAATTTAGCACTTGCCGAATGAATACTTGTTCATTAATTCATGAATTTAAACCATGGGTTATCTATGTTATGTATTCATCCATCTAATTTCATAATCAATTACAAATAAAAATTGCATTACATACCTTCAAATGGAGACAACCATGGCGAATGCCTTGGCTTATTCTTCACCATTTTTTCTTTCCCAAATTCAAGCAATCAAGAAAGAAAATGAACATCTATTTTTTTTATCATCTTTTATTGTTTTACTAATTCATTTAATTCAAAAATAAAGCTATTACCTATTATAATATTTAAATAAAACATATATTATACATCAACCACCATTTATGGCTGGCCACTAAAAAAAATTGGTCCAATTGACATGCAAATCCCTCATGTTAACATTTCATGCATTATTTGACACTTTAAAAATTTACCTATCACACTTTCAAGTTTTATCACATGAGTCCTATGTTATAAATTTTACATACAAATGACAAAATCAAAGCATGAAACTTTCACACATGCATTTGCACATATAATAAACATAGAATTTAACAGTTAATTATTTTTATGACTCGATTTTATGGTCCCGAAACCACTTTCTGACTAGGGTCAAATTAGGGCTGTTACACTAAGACGAGTGAACATCGCTCTCAAACGGTCGTCGCTTTACAGCTAAGAGCATAGGCCACCAAATTGGCCTTACCAGGATGATACTCTATCGTGCAGTCATAATATTTTAGGAGCTCAATCCACTGACGTTGTCTAAGATTCAACTCTTTCTAATTAAGGAGGTAATTGAGGCTTTGTGGTCAGTGTAAATGATATACCTTTCACCACACAAATAGTACCTTTAGATTTTTAACATAAAAACTGCAGCAGCCAACTCGAGATCATGCGTCAGATATTTGCCTTCATGTGTCTTAAGCTGACAGGACCATAAGCCACAACCTTACCATCTTGCATCAGTATACATCCCAAACCGACGTGCGATGCATCATTGTATACCACAAATTCTTTACCAGATTCAGGCTGTATCAGAACATGAGCCTGAGTCAAAATAGACTTGAGCTTCTCGAAGCTTGATTTTTGCGTATCAGACCAAACATAAGGAACTCCCTTGCGTAGAAGCTTAGTCAAATGAGCTGCAATCAGAGAAAATTCCTTGGCAAACCGCCGATAATATCCCGCAACACCCAAAAAATTACGGATCTCAAATACGTTCTTATGTTGCTTCCAAACAAGTACAGCTGCAATTTTTCTCGGATCAACTCGAATCCACTCAGCAGAAACCATATGACTCAGAAAAATTACCTCACGCAACCAGAACTCACACTTCTTCAACTTCGCGTAGAGCTATTTCTCTCAGAGTATTTGAAGCACTACTTTAAAATGCTCATCATGCTTATCCTCGGTGTTAGAGTAAACCAAAATATCATCGATAAAGACAACGATGAACTGATCCAGATACGGCTGAAACACTCGGCTCATCAAATCCATGAATGCAGTCAAAGCATTTATCAAACCAAAGGGCATAACTAGGAACTCATAGCGCCTATAACAAGTCCTAAACACAGTCTTATGAACATCCACCTCCTAAACTCTAAGCTGATGATACCCGGATCAGAGATCCATTTTTGAGAACACTGAAGCCCTTCAGAACTGATCAAACAAATCGTTAATCCTCAGAAGTGGATATTTATTCTTCACAGTCAATTTATTCAACTATCGGTAATCAATACATATCCTCATGTTCTCATCCTTCTTCTTTACAAATAGCACCGGTGCCCCCCACGGAGACACACTAGGACGAATGAAAGCATGATCCAGAAGCTTTTGAAGTTGAGCCTTAAGCTCTGTAAGCTCTCTCGGTGCCATACGGTAGGGAGCAATGGACAACAGAATTGTACTCGATAGAATCTTAATGCCGAACTCAACTTCTGGATTCAGAGGTAAACCTTGTAACTCTTCAGGAAAGAAATCTAAAAAATCTCTCACTGTTCTGATACCCCCGATAGAAGAGTCCCTAGAAACAGAAACACTTACGTAAGCTAAATGTACACCCTTTCCGAACCAATTTCTCAGCCACAAGAGTGGAGATCATATTGGACAGATAATCTTGATGCTCATCGATCACAACCACCTCCTTATCATCCTTGGTCCTTAGAATGACCCTCTTAGACGTGCAATCCAAACTAACTCAGTGCTCAATCAACCAGTCCATACCCAAAATTAAGTCGAACTCCCCAAACGAAAGCTCTATCAAATTTTCAAAAATACAACCCCTTGTACTTCTAACGGAACATTCCTATAAAGTCTATTAAGCCGAACAGACTACCCTAACAGGCTCAGTACAGTGATCTCACTAGAAGTACTCTTAACAGAAATTCCTAAGTTTTCGAAAATAGTATTAGCTACATAGGAATGTGTAGAAGCTAGTCTATCAGAATGGTATAAAGTACATCAAAAATAAAGAACGTACCGGTGATATCATCAGGAGCATCTTTATCCTCTTGCCATCGAGCAGCACAAACCAGCGTAGGCTACCTCGTCTCAGTCTGACTAGTACTTCTGCCCCGTGGTCTCTACCCTTGGCCTATACCATTACCACCCCTAGCCGGTCCACGGCCCCTAGGTAGCTGCTGAACTGCCCTTTGAGGCTGTACAGAACCTGATCCTGAAGCTTGCATCTGATCAGCCTACTGTGGACACTCTCTAATACGCATTTCTCATACTGTCTCTCAAATTGTCCTTAAAATAGATGCATTTCTTATACTTAGATGCCACCATGCCTCGAGCGTAGCGGCTTAACCTCAAAAACTTGACCTCATACTTGGCCCGAAGATCTATCACCTCGTGTGAGATTCATGAACTCACGTTTAGGAGCATCTACATAGCTCGCGCCTACATACTTTTCCTAGAAAGTAGTCTTAAGGAAATCCCAGTTCAGACGATCCGATTGAGTACCCTCCTCAACCAACCACTACTGATACGCCTCGTCGCGAAGTAAAGAGACTGCACCTTTAAGTTTCTGCTCAGGAGTGTAGTTAATATCGTTCATGATCCTCTCGGTGGCCTCCAACCAATACTCGACCATAGTAGGGGCGGTTCCAGTGACACCCCTAGATAGCTCAGCTCCATTAGACCGGAGTCTTTCAGTTACCGACCCACGGCCCCCAGATTTAGAATGGGGTTCAGCGACCCTCTCCAACACTCTCAAATGGATAAGGACAGTGCATCGTCCCCAGCCGAGCGGCTTTGAGACCCAGTCTCAGTAGCAGGTGAAACTGGTGTCTCACTCGTGTCTAAGTTTGACATATTGCCCAGAGAAGAAGACTCAGCTCGAGCCCTTTGCCGTCTTTATCCTACCCACGTATACCACGACCGTGAGTTCCACGAGCGCTCATTGTAAATTCAAATTTTATCTACATTATAAAATTTTTTACATCAGTTCTAATATTTATTAGTAGATATTTTATGTGTAAATTATTAGAAGTTCAAAAATATTTTTAGAGGTTTCAGTCTCTAACTAACTTATTACAGTTTCAGAAAGTACAAACTATAGTGTTTTTAGAATATTCTATCCAAGTTTATAAATACTTACAAGATCGGCACCGGAGACTCGGTGTACCACATACTTATTAAGAATAATCCATGTTATTTAAAACAGTCCTTTTTAAAACACAATTTTGAAACCCAAAATTTACATCCCGAGTTTTGCAACCTGGCTCTGATACCATTAAATGTAACAAAACAAATTCGGCGTAGACATTATGACTGAACCTGAAGGTGTCATGAAGAAGGATTTAGAAAATTGAGTCGTTTCAATAAGGCTTTGTGTTATTGTTTTAAAAATCGTCCAAGTTCTATAATTATCACTGATAGCGTTATTTAACTAAATCATTTGCAAAAACATTACTTATAGCGGAAGTCTTAGAAATCGTTATATTTTGAAAATCTTGTTCATGTTTTTGAAAAACCTTTGTTTAAGTTAATTGTCTCAAATAAAGTGTTAAATAAAAAACCCCAAATCCAAAGTAAAACCAAATAGTCTGGAGAGTCTAATTATTACAAAACTCTTAGAAATAATCTTTAAATTGAAATAAAAGACCATAATCTTTAACAGTTACGAACTCGTGGTCACTATGAGGCTCTGTTACACTGATCTACCTAAGTCTGTGGATTACCTGAATAAAATAGACAAACATATGTGAGTTGTTTAATTCAGATACAGATAACAGAATCAGATAAGCAATACAGCTATGCAAAATCCTACCCCTATCCTCTACACACCATCTTCGACCATCCTATCTCACCATGTGGGGTTAAAAACACTCACCTATCCCTACACACCATATAGTGTCAATGCGACACATTATAGAAAAAAATGCAGCCAAGTTGCCAGAATATAGGTGAAGCGTTGCTGTATAGATCACTTCCTCCACATATTCAACACCCACCCCAATCAAAGATATAGAAATAACAGATACAGTAATATCATGCAAAACTTGCTCATATACAGATGTCATATATATATACTTAACAGAATAATCAGACATGCATAACAATATCCTACTCTTAGAGCAGAATATCAGGTTATCAGATCACATAATTTTAGGGTTTGGTTAGCTCTTACCGACCTTACGGTAGGCCCGTAATCGATCGGAATGACCTGTGCAACCTTAGGGAATATTTTAAAATTATGGCCCCACATGAGCGTGTGGCCCACATGCCCAAATTGGCCTCACCTGTGTGGCCCACACGGCCTGAGCCAAAATGCACACGCCCAGCATGGCCTAGACCGTGTGGCCTACACGGCCACACCCACACCTTCACACGGCCGTATCTTGCGCACGGTTGCACCTTCGTCAGACAGACGTCCGTGTTTCACACACGGCCAACTACACGGGTGACCACCGCCCGTGTGGCATCGATAGTCTACAGTTTTGGCTTTTGCTAAAAGTTGATTTTCACACGTAAGGTACACACCTGGTTCGTTGCGCAACGAAACCACCCCCTAGACCACCAAAACCTAAAATAAAATGCTAAGCACTGAATTAGCGGTTAAATTACGAATTTGTCAACCACAATTTGACAAAAACTCGACTCATCGATGACGAAACCACGGCTAACATTGTTCAAGTAAACAGTGCAAAACTCATAGTTCAACATCTTCTCTTACAGTAAAATAATTGCAGAAAAATTAGATTTCACGATTACACCAACCGGCATCACGGAAGGAAAAAGCCACCTTAGAGAAAATGAAAACTCCAACAGACGCAACCTTACTTACCTTAACCGAACGAGGAGTAACGAAATTCCAAAAGTAACGATAGGAGTTAATGGGTGATGAGCAGAATTGGGGAAAACAAAAGGGAATAGAATTTGCAGAGAAGGGAATAGGAAATGTAAAAAGATGGAGAGATTTTTGGGAAAAATAATAAAAATACAAATATGTTATAAAATCCCTACTCCCTCACTAATCACTCAACTTCAACTACCTCAAAACCCCAGAACCACCGAAACTCTACCATGCAACCGAGTAATAAAAATAACATTCACGCACATGCAGGGATTCGAACACAAGACCTCTAACACACTAATTCCCTTAGCACTCGAACCAGCAGGCTCATTTTGATACAAAGTAATAGACAATTTTATAAAACCCTTTTTCAACAAGAGTAAAGCTTGGATCTAAAAATAACAAAATTATCAAATGTGAGACTTGAACTCAAGACCTCATACACACCCCAGTGTAACACCCCACACCCGAGTCCTACATCGAGACGAAATATGAGGTGTTACCACACTTAAAGACATGCATTTTTGACGTTTTTGAATTATCACAACTTGGTCAAATTTAAAAAAATTTCAAACTTTGTCTAAACCCTCTTTAGCATTGCCTACAAGGCCTTAAACATCCATTGAAAACCATTGAGGACCAGCTCGAGTCCTTAACTAACTTTAGAAAAATAACCCTTGAAACAGGGCACACGCCCGTGTGGAAAGGCAACACGCCCGTGTGGTTATTATGACATGGCCGTACTGATGGCCCGTGTGACACACATGACCTAAGAAACTAGAGACACGCCCGTGTCCCATGCCCGTGTGAATTTAATTCTAAATTCGAACCTACAGGGGTTTTCACACGACCATGACACGCCCATGTCTAAAAACCTTGACATTCTGTTTCTGATGCCAATATCCAATTTAGGGCACACAGCCAAGGCACGCGCCCGTGGCCAAAGGCCATGTCCTCCACACGGCTGAGACACACAGCCGTGTCTCTGCCCGTGTGTTTACTACCAAACATATTGACTTAAAATTTTTACGTGCAGAGGACACACGGTCGTACCATACGCCCACGGGGCTGGCCGTGTGTCACACATGACCTAGACACACGCCCGTGTGTCTACCCTTGTAGACAATATAAGGCTATCTACCAAGCCTTTGCCACCCTGAAACACAATAGAACAACATCCGCCATGCTAAAGATTAACATAACTTGATTTCTTAATCTAATAACCACATCTAAGGTCTTTACACATTCCATATTTACTTAAGCAACCAACAATTTACTCATTCATGAAATAACTTATTATATTCATATAACAACTTTCAACATTAGCCATTTCCATGGTCTTATACAAAATGAATCAAAATGCAAAAGTAAGCCAACACATTTGACCAATTAACATAGACACAAAACTCTAAAGTTAGGGTCCTATACATGCCATAATCAAAATAAAAAGATCTAACTATACCAAGTGCTTTGATTGATAGTGTGATCGATGCTTCCGACATCCATTGATCCACGAGCTAATTAGGCGGCACTATAAGAAAATAGAAAGAAATAGGGTAAGCATAAAGCTTAGTAAGTTGCATGAACATAAATATAACAACAACTTTCCATTCATCATCATGCTCATAATACAAAAGTAGGCATAAGCACAACTTATTGGTCACTATCCAATACAATTCACATAGCACATACTAAGCTCACATCTCATGCATTTCAATTAGGTACTTGTACCACTCACAACACGGTTATACTTTTCTTGGTAAACTTAACTGAAATTCTCACCGTTGAGCCATTCGAAATGCTATCGGATATTCGCTAAGCCTCAAGTATAGGGTATAACGCTGATGCCATGTCCCAGACATGGTCTTACACTGACACATCTCGTAGTCGATGCATGTCCCAGACATGTCTTACACTAGCTTACATCTTGAGGCCGATGCATGTCCCAAACATGTCTTAAACTAGCTATCGTCTAAATACTGATGCCATGTCCAAGACATGGTCTTACAGTGGCTCTCATAATGTGGCCGATGCACATCCCAGACATGTCTTACACTAGCACATAATTAAGCCAAATGTCATGGCATGAATATCCGATTTATTTCCTAAGGTTCAAACGGGAGTTCTACTATCTCAATATTCATCATGCATAATTATTTCCAAAAACGAGCAATTTATGCCATATCGATTCAACACATATAATAACAATATAGTTGTATTATTTACATACAACTTACCTCGAATTACAAAATATAGTCGACTAGCTCGGCTTAGTCTACTTGCTTCGCTTTTCCCCAGTCTAGGCCCGAATTTTGTAATTCTTGATCTGAAATGATAGAAATTCATTCATCTCATTAGCATATTACTCTAGACACTCGAAAATTCCTAATTGGGTAAAATGACAGTTTTGCCCCTCGATTTTCACAAGATGACCATTTTACCCCTAGGTTCGAAAATTAATTTTTATCACATTTTCTTACTAACAAAGCCTAGCCGATTACTTTTTATACTAGAAGTAGTCCAAAATTCTCAATATTTCACACATTTATCACGTATTGTACAACTTATGCAAAATGGTCCTTTGTAGGGTTTTCATGAGAAATCTCTTTACAAAAGTTGTTTATTTCACAACCATGATTCTTTTTCTTCCATAAAATTTTAGAAAACAACATGTTTACTATCATGGAAAAACCCTAGACTTTCAACCATTTTGCAAAATAGTCCCCTTATTAAAAAGCTCATGATACAAGGATCTCAAAAGTACAAAAATATTTAAGAAAAGCCCTCAAAATCACTTACTTGTAAAGAGACTAAGTGGATGAAATTTCAAGCTTCAAAAAATCCTCTAATGGTTGATATTTTTGGTCAAGAAGAAAGAATGGAGGAAAAAGATGAATGCTAAGCTTTAGGGTATTATTTTATCACATATTAGATCATCAAATACCTAATACTTTGACCATTTAATTTCTTTGTCTCATGGCCGGCCAAGCTATAGTCTAAGGGTCTATTTGCCCTTTAAAGACCCCCAATTTAAGTTTCATGGCAATTTAACACCCTTAGCTATCCATTCAAGACTTTTGCACTTTATGTGATTTAGTCTTTTTTCGCAATTAAGCATGCAATCGCTAAAATTAATTCACCAAAAATTTCATACTCTCATATAATCAGACCACAACACATAAAATAATATCAAAAATAATTTCTTTGACCTCAGATTATTGGTCCCGAAACCATTATTCCAACTAAGCCCAAAATCGGGCTGTTACAATTCTCCCCCCTTAGGGATTTTTGTCCTCAAAAATCTTACCGGTGAATAGATTCGGGTATTGGTCTCTCATGGTCTCCTCGGGTTCCCATGTGGCTTCCTCGACTCCATGTCTATGCCATGATACTTTAACAAGTGCAATACTCTTATTCCTCTATTGTTTTACTTCTCGAGCCAAAATCTTAACCGACTCTTCGCAATAAGTCATGTCCGGCTAAATCTCAACCTCAGTTGGCACAATCACATGCGAAGGATCCGTTCTATATCGACGTAACATGGACACATGAAACACGTCATGAATCTCTTCCAATTCTGAGGGAAAAGACAATCGTTAGGAAGCAAGCTCTACTCTCTCGGTAGTCTCATAAGGCCCTATGAAACGAGGACTCAGCTTGCCCTTTCTACCAAATCTGAGAACCTTCCTCCACGAAGATACCTTCAAAAACACCTTATCGCTGAATTGAAACTTGATCTCTTTTCGTTTCAAGTCCGCGTAGGATTTTTGTCTATCCGATGTGACTCTCAAACAATCACGAACACTTTAACCTTTTCCTCGGTCTTTTTGACCAAATCGACCCCGTGAATATGATTCTCTTTCAACTCGGTCCAATATAAAGGCTTTCGGCACTTACGCCCTTACAAAGCCTCATAATGCGCCATTTTTAGACTTGATTGATAACTATTGTTATAGGTGAATTCGACCAAAGGTAAATACCTTTCCCAACTGCCTTGAAACTTGAGAACACAACACCGTAATATGTCCTCTAATATCTGAATTACTCTTTCCAACTGACTGTCGGTTTGCAGGTGGAAAGCTGTGCTAAAGTTTAACTTTCCAAAGCCTCTTGTAACTTCTTCCCAAATCGCGAGTAAACCACTTGTAACTTAGAAATGTCTCTTTTCATTCCCGACCACCAGTACATTTTCTTCAACTCATTGTCCATTTTAACACTACCTGGGTGGCTAGACAAACAACCGCTATGTGCCTCTCGTAAAATTTTCTGAATAAACTCATTATCCTTGGGTACACAAATTCTGCCTTGGTACATCATACAACCGTCAGTACCAATACAAAACTCTGATTCGACACTCGACTCACACTGAGTTCTCTTGGCTTGCACTTCACTATCGTAATTCTGAGCTTCGCAAATCTCTTATAAGAACATCGATCTAGCTCTCAACTCTGCTAGAACTGAACCATCATCAATCACCAACAACTGAGCATCCATAGGCCTCAAGGCGAACAATGATTTCCTACTCAATGCATCGACTACTACATTGGCCTTTCCGGGGTGGTAGTCAATCACCAACTCGTAGTCTTTTATCAACTCTAACCATCAGCTGGTGCCGTAAGTTCAACTCCTTCTAAGTCATCAAATACTTTAGACTTTTATGGTCGGTGAATACTCGACATCTCTCACTATACAAATGGTGTCTCCATATCTTTAATGTGAACACTATAGCTGCTAGCTTCAAATCGTGGGTCAGCTAATTTCTCTCGTATGGCTTTAGCTGTCTCGACGCATAGGCCATAACCTTACCTTCTTGCATGAGCACACACCCTAACCCATTCAAGGATGCATCACTATACACTACAAACTCCTTTAATTTCTCAAAACTCTGTTGGCACTTCTCTGTCCATTCGAACTTGACATCCTTTTGTAACAACCTTGTCATGGAGTGGCTATCATAGAGAATCCATTCACAAATCTTCTGTAGCATCCAGCCAAACGCAGAAAGCTTCGAACCTCTGTCACATTCCTCGATAGTTTCCACTCAACGATAGCCAAGATCTTACTCGGGTCAACTCTGATTCCATCTCTCAACACTTTGTGTCCTAGGAATCCAACTGCTTTAAGACAAAATTCACTCTTACTAAACTTGGCATATAACTGTTTATCTCTCAAGGTTTGTAAAACCGTTCTCAAATGCTCCGTATGCTCACTCTCATCACGTGAGTAAATCAGTATGTCATCGATAAAGACCACCAAGAACCTATCCAAATACGATCGAAAAATACGGTTCATCAAATCCATAAACATCGCAAGAGCATTCGTTAAACCAAAGGGCTTAACAAGAAACTCATTGTGCCCATACCTCGTTCTAAATGCGGTTTTTGGTACATCTTGCTCCTTAACCCTTAACTGATAGTAGCCTGACCTTAAGTCGATCTTAAAAAACATGGTGGCTCCCCTCAATTGATCGAACAGATCATCGATCCTTGGCAAGGGATACTTGTTCTTCACAGTTACCTTGTTGAGTTGACGATAGTCTATGCACAATCTTATCGACCTGTCTTTCTTTTTCACAAAAAGTACCGGAGCACCCTACGGTGAATAGCTCGGTCTTGCAAAACCTTTATCTGTTAAATCTTCTAATTGAGTCTTCAACTCCTTTAACTCTATTGGAGCCATTCTATACGAAGCAATCGAGATAGGTGTCGTACCAGGGACTAACTCGATACCAAACTCAACTTCTCTGGTTGGAGGCAATCCGAGCAACTCTTCCGGAAACACATCCAAATACTCGCATACCACTGGCACTGTCTCAATTTTCACTTTCGACTCTTTGGTGTTCAACACAAATGCTAGGTAGGACTCATACCCTTTTCTCAGATATTTCTCGGCAGTTAAAGACGAGATCAGTACTGGTTAGTTATTTGGTTTACCTGATTCAACCTGAATAATATCCCCATTCTCATATTTCATTTCAATGAATTTGCTACCACAATTCACTATCACATTATGAGCAGTCAACCAATCCATGCCAAGAATTAGATCAAATTCATCAAACGGTAGTAGCATGAGGTTAGCCGAAAAACAATGACATCTAATCATCAAAGGACAACCTCTACACATTTTATCAACTATCACATGCCTGCCTAACGGGTTTGACACTTTTATCACAAATTCAGTAGACTCAACAAACATATTCATACTGGATACTAATTTCATGCATACATAGGAATGAGTAGACCCCAGATCAATCAAAGTAATAACAGAAATATCGTGAAGAGAAAAAGTACCCGTAATCACATCTGATGAAGATGCCTTTTTACGAGTTTGAATGACATAAGTTCTTACAGGCGTACGACCCTCGGACCTTACAGTTGAATCTCTAGGGGCACCTCTACTGCTAGC
The DNA here is from genome assembly GCA_025698475.1 of Gossypium anomalum. Taxonomy (NCBI): domain Eukaryota; kingdom Viridiplantae; phylum Streptophyta; class Magnoliopsida; order Malvales; family Malvaceae; genus Gossypium; species Gossypium anomalum. The sequence continues at coordinate 46,505,259 of CM046961.1, forward strand.
CCCATTACTTGGGTTCTTCTATGGTCTACCCATTGTAAGAGCACTACTCGCCCTCAAATCTTACTTTTTCTCTTTCTTGTCTAATTCAGGGCAGTCTCAGATGAAGTGGTCTAATGATCCACATTTGAAGCACCCTCTCTCATTCCTTCGGCACTCACCAAACTGAAACCTACCATACTGCGAACACTCCGGCCTATTTGGCCGAGCACTACCAACACTCACGACAGAAGTGGTCTGAGCTTTAGAAGCCGTGTTCTGCTAGTTATTGTTCCTATTTGAGAGCCCCGCTGACGCGTTCAATTAGGTAGGAAACTCTCTCTATCTCTTAGATGAGGTTTACTGTGATTTCCTCATCTGTCTTTTCCTTGAGTCTCGGGACTCGATGTCAGCTCTTCTCTTCTCTTTGGCCAATTCCTCGGCCTTACATGCTCTCTCCACGAGCACCACAAATTCCCTCAATTCTAAAATGCCAACTAATAGACGGATCTCTTCGTTTAGACCACCTTCAAAACTCTTGCACATGATGGATTCTGTAGATACGCACTCCCGTGCATATTTTCTGAGTCTTACAAACTCACGCTCGTACTCCGTCACCATCCTAGAACCTTGCTTTAGCTCTAAAAATTCTTTCCTCTTTTGGTCTATAAACCTCTGACTAATGTACTTCTTCTAGAACTCCTCCTGGAAGAATTCCCATGTAATCTTTTCCCTTGGTACAATCGACACAAGGGTGTTCCACCATTGGTAGGCTGAGTCTCGTAGGAGTGATATTGCGCACTTCACGCAGTCCTCAAGCATACACAAAAGCTCATCAAATACCCTAATGGTATTTTCTAAACAAAATTTTGCTCTCTCCAGGTCATCATCAATTTTAGCTTGAAATTCCTTGGCCCTTTACTTTCGTATCTTATCTACTGGGGGTTTCTCTCTCCTAACCAAATCCACTCTGTAACGCCCCAAAAATCTCGAAACCCAAAAAAATCTTGAAATCTTGAAATTTTCTTTTTATGCTTAGCAATCCTGGTTAAGTGTTAATTACGCTTTGGTAGGTCTTAGTCAAGGTTTGAGTTCGAATCTAGGGGTAGAAGAAATTATAGTTTAATAATTAAAAGGGCCTTATTGGCAAGTAGTTGGGCTTTTAAATAAAGATAGGGGAAAATGGCATCAAAAAGCCTTGTGGTGGAGTGGCTAAGGGACGCCACTTAGAGTGTAGGGAGTTGGCGTTAGTGGCTAGCAAGGAGATCCTATTCGAATCCTAGCTTAGAATTTTTAGCAGTTTAATTTTGGCCTTCTAGAAGGTTGGAAGTGGCGTGAGGATGGACTCTAAGGGGAGTGTTCAAGAGAGAAAATTAAGGAAAGGATCAAGGGGTTATCAGGGAGAAAAACGAAGAGATGAGAGGGGGAAGTGATGGAGTTGAATGGGGAACTGAGGGCCAGGCAATTCCGCTATAGGGCTATAAATAAGTGCTGAATGTAGGGTTGTCAGGCTAATGCCAAATTTTTTTCACCCTGTTATCAGAAACCCTTTTCTTTAAAAGCTGAAAACCCTCTGCTTTTCTTTTTTTTTCCTTCTTCCTGTTGCCGAATTCTATTCTTCCTCTACCTCATTGCTAACTTTTCCTTCTTTTTCCTTGGAGGCAAATAACTCTCTTTTGCCATACAAAATCGCAAAGGGCCTAACTTCTTTGGCTGGATACCCTTGGTGAAATCACTACTTCTTTTACTTCGGTCAAATCTAGTGAAAGTGTTGTTCTTCCAATCCGTTTTGCTAAGAATCTATTACGTTGTTCTTTCCTCACTCTTTCTAATCGACTGTGGTAGGGAATTAGTATCGGATCTTGGATCTTAGGTCTCTGCCGAAATTGCTCTTTAGGTGTTTGCAATTTTGGTAAGTATTCCTCTCCCATTGGCTAAGGTGGCCGAATGTTCATAGTTAAGGTAAGGGGACTTGTATTGGATACGAGTCACCTATTATTCTATTTTAATAGTTAAGATTGGTGCAGATCTACGAGTTGATCGTGGTTAGGGATTTAAGAAGAGGCTGTTATACTTATTGCGCATTGGTGCAGATCTAGGAGTTGATCGTGGTAGGGATTTAAGAAGAGGCTGTTATACTTATTGCGTAAAGTTTGGGGCTAAGGAGATCACATCACGCTTGCTTACCAGGTGTGTACATACACAGCACATACACTATGAATCAGCAAAAGCCGAAATGTCGAAATGTTAAAAAGCTGAAAGTGTGGCTACGGTAGTCTTGCGAGTGTGCGAACACTCGTAAGGGAGGAGAGACCGATAGGTTGCCTAAGACCCACGGGCGATTCTGTGGACTTGGGTTGTGATTTGGCCATACAGGCCGGAATGGGCTAAATGGGCCCTATGGGCTGTTGGGCCTATAATAGGCAAAAATTGAATATTGATGCTATGTGATGAGAATTTGTATGCGAGCATGAATATGAATGTGACTGGACCTAACGGGCCATATAAATGTGATTTGGGCCTAATTGGCCATATGAATATGATTGGGCTTAATGGGCCAGATACAGGTATGTGACTTTGTTTGGGCTTTGTAAGGGGTTTTGGGCCTAGCATATGATAACTACATAAGACTTAATTAATATTTTGCGACCGTGAACAAGTCATAGGGTTAAGGTGTGGCAACGGGCATATGCATGTCTAAGATTGGATCTAGAGAGAGCTTGGTACTTAAGCAGTCTTAATGACTCACCTCTTCTTCTCTGGAATCCTACCTGGTGCATAGTATTCGTTCATCTTAGCTCGCGGGACTTGTTAACGGGCTAAGGTAAGTGGAAACCATACTTAAGGGAAAATTATCGAAATACCCTTAAGGGAAAAAATGACCAAAATACCCCAAGGTGTTGAATGTAAGTTTTATGGATGTGGCATGCATACATATAATGTTCTGCTTAGGTTGCATATGGGGTGGGAGCTATGGAATGGAGGAAGTATATGAGGATTGCATGGTTGCCTGACAATCATGGATCCACCGACGGCTTTTAAAGTCCAATATGTAAATAAAGGTAGTTTCGCAATTTGGCTACCATTGGTGTGTGGGCTGGGTGGGTCGATATTCATATCCCCACATGGTGTGACAGCGGACGGAGCTGGTGTGTAGTGGACGAATAATTTGGATGGGATTGCATTGCATGTTTGATGTATGATGATTTTTGAATGCTTGTTTTTGTCGAGGGTTGTACACGCTGAGTTTGTGAAAACTCACCCCCTCTTTTATTTTATTTTCAGGTGATGCTCAGTAGAAGGTTCGATGTTTGGAAGGACTCTGGGTGGCCAGCTAGCAAGATAATTTGGACTTGTTTTTCTTTATAAAGTTTATCAGTTTCTATGTTATTAAGTACTTTTCAAATCAGATTGTAATAGGGCTTCCACTTTATTATTATTTGGATTATTATTTTTATGTGATATAATTATAAAAAGTTGAACATGGTTTCTTAAACTATAGTATGACTTTTCTATGTTTTTGCAACTACATTTTAAAATGACACGTTTTCATAAAATCATATATTTTAAACAAGTGATTAAAAGGAGTTTTTTTTTTAAGGATAGTTAAGGTTTCTTTTATTTTAAGAAGGGTTTTTAATGAAAACACATTTTTCGCTAAAATACTTCAATGTGATGCGCTAGATTCGGCCATAACGTCCAAGTTAAGTTTGGGGTGTTACACACTCCTTGCGGAGCTACAGGGGTATATTGAGGAATCGGAGGAGGTGGGGGAGGTGGAGTATTCAGATTTGCACAAATGAACTTCGAATACCACGCGTCCATCATGTAGAGGTAAGCTTCTCTAGCTCCTCTGCCCGGACTCATCGTCACAGGCCCACTATCAATTGGTACGGTCCCTTCCGCGGGAGCCGGCGCATTACTCTCCACATCATCCGTCGTAGCTACGTTAAGATCCATTTACTATATGAAAAACATAATTTATAATCATCAGGAGTCGTCACATTATCAATATACAATTATGGCATGTATAGCTAGACTCGTACTCGAGCTAGGTTACTTCTAGAACCGACTAAACCATAGCTCCCATACCACTAAATTTAACACCCCATACCCAAGTCCTACGTCGAGACTGGATACGAGGCATTACCATACTTAAACACATGCATTTCGACGTTTTCAAATTATCACGACTTGTTAAAACTTTTTTAAACTTTTTCTAAACCCTCTTTAACATTGCCTACGAGGCCTTAAACATCCATTGAAAACTATTTGGGACCAACTCGGGTCCTTAACAAACGTTAGAAAAATAACCCTTGAAACAGGGCACACGCTCGTGTGGAAGGGCAACACACTCGTGTGGTCGTTATGACATGGCCGTGCTGATGGCCCGTGTGACACACACGACCTAAGAAACTAAGGACACGCCAGTGTCCCATGCCCATGTGAATTTAATTCTAAATTCGACCCTACATGGGTTTTCACACGGCCTGACACACACCGTGTCCCTTACACGGCCTGACACACGCCCGTGTCCCTCACACGGCCATGGCACGCTCATGTCTTAGCCTAAAAACCTTGACGTTCTGTTTCTGACGTCAGCATCCAATTTAAGGCACACGACCAAGGCACACGCCAGTAGCCAGAGGCCATGTCCTCCACACAGAGACACACGGCCGTGTCTCTGCCCGTGCGTTTACTATCATGCATACTAACTTAAAATTTTTATGTGCAGGAGACACACGGCTGAACCACACGCCCATGGAGCTAGCCGTGTGTCACACACGGCCTAGACACACGCCCGTGTGTCTACCCGTGTGGACAATATAAGTCTATCTACCAAGCCTTTGCCACCCTGAAACACAATTCAACAACATCCACCATGCTAAAGATTAACATAACATGATTTCTCAATCCAACAACCACATCTAAGGTCTTTACACATTCCATATTTACTTAAGCAACCAACAATTTACTCATTCATGAAATAAATTCTTATATTCATATAACAACTTTCAACATTAGCCATTTCCATGGACTTATACAAAATGAATCAAAATGCTAAACTAAGCCAACACATTTGACCAATTACCATAGACAAAAAACTCTAAAGTTAGGGTCCTATACATGCCATAATTAAAATAAAAAGATCTAACTATACCAAGTGCTTCGATTGATAGTGTGATCGATGCTTCCGACATCCGTTGATCCACGAGCTAATTAGGCGGCACTTGTAGTATCCTGATTTTGGGCTTAGTCAGAATAGTAGTTTCGTGACCACAAAATTTGAGATAGAAATAATTATTTTATGATTATTTTGATGATTATGATATGATTGCATGACTGTGTGAAAATTTCGTGATGAAATTCTATGCCTAAAGTGTTTAAATTGAAAGTAGGGACTAAATCGAATAAGTTACAAAATTTGCATTCTAGAAGTTTTTAGTATGAAATTGCATTGAAATATTAATTAGGAGGTCTTAAATAGCAATTTGACCAATTTTAAGTTCATGGACAAAATTAGGACATGGAAGGAATTTTTGAAAGTTTAGTAGTAAGGGCATTTTGGTCATTTAGGGGTAAAATGAATTAAAATACAAAATTAAAAGTCAATTTTGCTCATCTTCTTCATGGAGGCCGAAATTAGCATGGGGGAAGCCATGGCTAGGGTTTTCAAGCTTTCCAAGCTCAATAAGCAAGGAAAACTAAAATTCGGGCTAAAATGGGGAAAATACCAAGTTGTGGACGAAATGGTAAAAGTAGCCATTTTCGCATACGAGGTAAGTTCATGTGTAAATAATGTAGCATAATTGTTATTTTTAAGTTATTGATGTTAATTATATGATATGCTGATTTTTATCATGAAATATATGCTCTGTGGTTATTTTCGAATAAAATGCAAATTATGTGTATTATTTGTTAAATATAAAGTGCTACCGAGTATTGGTTTCGGTATTTTACGGAAGATGGCAAGGATTTGTGTTCGAGGGAAAAAGCCCGTTTGAACCTTAGGAATAGATTAGGATACAAGTGACATGTCACTAGGATGGTTGAGCATCCGAACTCGTTGAGTTGAGTCCGAGTTCACTTATGGATGCGAATGTTCGAACTCGTTGAGTTGAGTCCGAGTTCGAGAGATGTAACTAGGCATCCGAACTCGTTGAGTTGAGTCCGAGTTCACTTATGGATGCGAATGTTCGAACTCGTTGAGTTGAGTCCGAGTTCGAGAGATGTAACTAGGCATCCGAACTCGTTGAGTTGAGTCCGAGTTCACTTATGGATGCGAATGAACGCCAGAGTTCGAGAGCTCGTTGAGTTGAGTCCGAGTTCACTTATGGGCGGGTTACATGATTGCTTGATTACATATATGGCACTTATGTGCAAATTATCCGTGTATCCGAATTATATTCGATGTGTTCAACGGGTAAAGTTCTACTCAAATGGAGGAATACTAGAGATGAAAGGGACATATTGGTAAGTGTTGTGAGATGGATACTTTGAGCAGGTATGTACTAAACCCTCGGGTTGAAAACTCGATATATCAACAATGTGGTAAGATGATAAATGAAAATATGACATGAATGTCTTGATGATGATTATGCAAATGATATTTTATGTTTGCTTATATGGTTATGTTACTTGCTATTTGCATGTGAACTTACTAAGCATTTATGCTTACTCCTCCTTTTCATTCCTTGTAGTTTTGACAAGTCACTCGAAAATCGAGAACGGTCGGAGGCTCGCTTCGCACTATCCGTATACCATCTTGGCATAATGGCTTGTATATTTTGAGTATGGCATGTATAGCACTATAATCATTTTGTATATATGGTCTTATGATATGGTTATTGAGTGGTATGAAAATTCTTGGTAATGATTAGCCATTGGAATGGCTAATCATGATCATATTTGGTGTTATGTATGTCAAATTGCTAGCTAATCCATGGAAACCATGAAATAGGTAAAATTTACCATAAAATAGATTCAGACAGCAGTAGTGACGTGAATTTGAAAAATCACTAAAAATAGTAGAAATGAAATTAAATAATTAATAAGTTATGGAATCGAAGCTTGATGAGTCTATTTTCATATGGAATGAACAAAATAGGCATATAAATTATATTTTATGAGATATTTAAACTTTTGTGAAACAGGGCCAGAGTGATTTCTGGATCCCCTGTTCTGACTTTAAAAATTCATAATAAATTTTAAAAAAATAATTAGAAGTTTTTATTTATATGTACAGATTCCTTATTGAGTCTAGTTTTAATAGAAACAAACCTCATAGTCATTGAAATTTTTTATAGAGAGATATCTGATTCGTAATACACAGAGGTCAGAGTAGTCGAACCCTGAAACAGGGGAGACTTTAACTAATAAACTGTACTATTTGGATCAACCAAAAATTATAGAAAAAAATTAGTAGATAGAAATATGAGTCTAGTTTCATAGAAAATTTACGTATCTTAATTTCAAGTTTTGTAACTCAAGATATGAATTTTTAAGCGACTGTGACGCAGATTTTCAGCTTGTCTGAAAATTTTAAAATTAAATTGTTTGAGCTGTTTAAGTAATGAATTAAGTCTGTTAACACCTCGTATTCGACTCCAGCGACGGTCTCGGGTACGGGGCGTTACAGCACTACAAGAAAATGGAAAGGAATAGGGTAAGCATAAAGCTTAGTAAGTTACATGAACATAAATATAACTACAACTTTACCATTCATCATCATGCTCATAATACAAAAGTAGGCATAAGCACAACTTACTCGTCACCGTCCAATACAATTCACATAGAATATAGTAAGCTCACATCTCATGCATTTCAATTAGGTACCTGTACCACTCACAATATGGTTATACTTTTCTCGGTAAACTTAACTAAAATTCTCACTGTTGAACCATTCAAAATGCTATCGGATATTCGATAAGCCTCAAACATAGGGTATAATACCGATGCCATGTCCCAGACATGATCTTACACTGACATATCTCATAGCCGATGCATGTCCCAGACATGTCTTACACTAGCTCTCGTTTAAATACTGATTCCATGTCCCAAACATGGTCCTACACTGGCTCTCATAATGTGGCCGATGCATGTCCCAGACATGTCTTACACTAGCACACAATTAACCCAAATGTCATGGCATGAATATCCGATTTATTTCCTAAGGTTCAAATGAGAGTTCTTCTATCTCAATATTCATCGTGCATAATTATTTCCACAAACGAGCAATTTATGCCATTTTGATTCAACACATATAATAACAATATAGCTGTATTATTTACATACAACTTACCTCGGATTTCAAAATGTAGTCGACTAGCTCGGCTTAGTCCATTTACTTCGCTTTTCCCCGTTCTAGGCCCAGATTTTTTAATTCTTGATAAAAAATTATAAAAATTCATTCATTTCATCAGCATATTACTCTAGACACTCGAAATTCCTAATTGGGCAAAATGACCGTTTTACCCCTAGACTTTTACAAAATGACCATTTTACCCGTAGGTCCAAAAATCAATTTTTATCACATTTTGTCACTAACCAAGCCTAACCGACTACTTTTATACTAGAAGTAGTCCAAAATTCTCAATATTTCACACATTTATCACCTATTTTACAACCTATGCAAAATGGTCCTTTTTAGGGTTTTTATGAGAGATCTCTTCACAAAAGTTGTTTATTTCACAACCATGATTCATTTTCTTCCATAAAATTTCAGAAAACATGTCTACTATCATGGAAAGACCCTAAAGTTTCAACCATTTTGCAAAATAGTCCCTTTATTAGAAAGCTCATGATACAAGGATCTCAAAAGTACAAAAATATTCAAGCTATATTCTAAGGGTCTATTTTCCCTTTAAAGAGCCCCAATTTAATTTTCATGGCAATTTAACACCCTTAGCTATCCATTCAAGACTTTTTCACTTTATGCAATTTAGTCCTTTTTCGCAATTAAGCATGCAATCGCTAAAATTAATTCACCAAAATTTTCATACTCTCATATAATCATACCATAACACATAAAATAATATCAAAAATAATTTCTCTGACCTTGGATTAGTGGTCCCAAAACCACTATTTCGACTAGGCCCTAAAATTGGGCTGCTACACCCAAAACACTTAACCACTGAAGCAGATACATAGTTGTGCCAGATATCTACAAAAACAAAAATAAATTTTTTTGACCATGGTTTTGGATTTGCTCGAACATATCTTGGCATTCTCGGCTGATTCTGTCTATATATGAAAGCTTATGTAAAGGTTCGTTAGAGTGCGTATGCTTATTGTCTTCGTCATTGTAACTTAATTAGTTCTTCGAGGCCCTATTTAACCAACTAGATCCTCCTTCGTGTATGTACCATTAGTCACACCACCTGCATTTATCATCATCCATCATTAAATTAAAATAGTTCACAAGGCAACTAAAAATAAAAAAATAAAAAAATATGCAAATAATTAACTAAAAAAATTGAATTCCACATTGAATAAATCGACTAAATTAAATTATTTCTAAAGTCATAGAATTTTCTTTTGATTAAAATGCAGTTCGATCGAGCTTTGGTTGAGCTAGCGGATGGACAAATCAAACATATACGATTAGGCTTGATTAATTACAATTATGTCCAGAAGCATCGTTTCGATAATATGCAATATACTTAATCATGGAGTCAGTCCACAAGAAGTATCATGATTGAAAACTCCTTATTGTATACTCTTTACAAAAGCAAAACATCCAACTACTTTGTCCAATGACATCGCCATGTGTGTGTTACCTTCATATGATATTCTTGATTCCTTTGAGTTAAACCTGTTCATTCAATACAATCTTATTTTATCTTATTGTCACCATTGTGTCTTCTAATGATTAATATTATCATTGTCAACTAATGACTGTGATAAATTACTCGTTCGAGAGTAAGAAACTCGTGTCCACATTGCATATTTATCAATCCACACAATACCAATGAGAGAATATCATTAACTCTTTAATGGAGCTGTGAATTTCATTGTTTCTAGTAAAGTCATGCCATACACCAGTCATGTACCCAACTTACTGACTATTAGCTCGATCATTTTTAGAGCATAAGCCTCCACTTATATCAAAGCACACGAGTTACATACACATGGTCAGTGACTAATTCAAGATTTAGGTAAGTCACACCATGAACGTCACAAGTGAATTAATTCACAAATGGATTCAAAATTAATTCAACTTGGGTCCAGTCCAATGTATCATTCTTCCAATTAGTACATTTATGTCTCTACCCGTAGAGTCAATTGCTCCAATAGCCAAGACTAACCATCTCCCTAAGTGGAATCGTAGATGACATAATAATCCTTCCAAGTATTTGAATCAAATGCTCACTTTGATTCTTTTACGAGATTACGGACTTGATTAGATTATCTACAAAAGTAAGTTGTCATTCTCTTAATGTAAGCATTCTTACATTGTCACTTATAATCAATTTGAACTTAGACAATTAATAAGCTAATATTTGCTTGTCACAATTTCGCTATGTATGCAAAACATAAAATATAGAATCACAAAAGATATAAAAGTGAAATGTGAACTTAACTTTAATTATTCACCATTCAAATACATAAAAAGTAGTTACATATTTGCTACAATATTGACACATTTCCCAACACTATGTAAACTTGAAAATAAAAGACATTGAATTTGATAATGGAAATAAAGTCTTTTTGAAAGTTTCGCTCTGAAAAAAGGTTGCATTTTGGGTCGTATGAGATTCTTGAGAAAATTGGACCTATTGCTTATAAAATAGCTTTGCCTCCAAAACTAGATAAGAGTCATAATATATTTCACGTATCGATGTTATTAAGATATAGATTTGACCCCTCCCATGTGTTATCTTTCGATGAAATTAAGTTGCAGCCTGATCTGACATACAATGAAGAACCGATTAAAATTTTGGCTAAGAGGTAAAATAATTGAGAAATAAATGGGTAACATTAGTGCAGGTGATGTGGCACCGTCATGGTATGGAAGAGGCTACATGGGATCCAGAAGAAACTATGAAATCCAATACCCTCACCTTTTCTTAGTTAAATTTCAAAGAAAAAAATTTCTTAAAGGGGTAGGTTGTAATAGCATGAGTTTCAGTGGTGCCGAAAAAGATGATTTTGAAACCCCATTTTCACAAATTGATATTAAATATAAATATTTACGTAGTTGATATAATAGAATATTAAAGTTTAGTCTTTCAATTTTTCCTATTAATTGATTAATTAGGGTACAATGACTAAGTTGTAGAAGTCTTATTGCTATTAATTTATAATAGGCCAAAGACTTAAGGACTTAAATTGCAATTAGCGAGACAATCAAAATGGAAATTAAACCATAGTATAATATGTGTTAGTGGAATATGATGTAAAATTCCACTTATAAATGTTAATGATTGATTAACTTAAACAAATTATGATTAAGTTAATAAAACCTAGTTAATTAACCACAGTCTTAATATATAAGATAAATTAAAGAAAGAAAATGCCATTTTCCTATTCATCTTCTTCTCCACTATACAAAGAAAGAAATAAAATCCTTAAGGAAGATTCAAAAATTCGTCCCCTAATTTTTAAGTTCAATTAAGTCTTTTTCTTGTAATTTCTATGTTTTTTAGGTCATGGGAGCTTGATTTAGCTAGCTCATGTACCAAGTTGTGAAACTGTTTAAGTTTTTGAAAGTTGTCATTGATGATTTCTTGAAGAAATTTGTATTAAATTGATAGGTTTTAAGTTTAGATGTGAAAAAGTACTAAATTGTAATGTTTAATTGTTAGTTTTGAACTTAAGGACTAAACTAAGTAAATTGTGAAATTGATGTGAAATTTTGATGATAATAGGGAGTAATGAGTCCCTAAGAGATGTAATTGAAATTTGTCTTCAAACCGAGACTTCAAATTGAAAGTTACGACTATTTCAATTTTAAGGACTGAATTGAATAAAATGTAAAAATTTAGAGGATATCAAAAAATGAAATTTTTTAGGTTCATTAATGTCATGGCATAGTTTATAAGTATTTGGTATTGCTGAATGGAATGGAATAGTAGTATAGATCAAGAATTGAATCAAACTGGTGATAATCGAGGAAAAGCCTAAATTGTTGATTAGTCCCTGAAAATTGGGTTGTTTATTGTTTTGATTAGGTAAGTTCATATGACTGTATTTTACATTATGTTAATTAGTATTCTATTTCATTTATGTATTTTATTGAAATGAGTTAGAGAATTTGGCACTTATAACTCAAAAAATATTAAATTGTAAATTCATGAGAATATTGGTTACATGAAAATAGAACAGAATGCAAATGAAAATGAAAATGTTGACTGAATATATGTCTTATATGAGAAATTAAATGGTGTACAAGAAATGATAATGTCATTTATACGGAAATGATGCCCAAGTGAACTTAGTAAAAGGTTAGGATACGTATGACATGTCATTAGGGTTATACATGTAATTGATCAGGGATTTACATGATGTTATGATATCTAACATTTGTTGCAGATTCTGAGATTATACATATCGTTGGATTATTCTGGATGGGTAACCTCAATACGGTTTCAGCTTGTGTGAGTAGTTCTGATAAAATGTCAACTTGTGAGAGCAACCCTGAAATACTGTCAGCTTTTGTGAGCATTACATTCCTGTGTATCCAAGTCCATTGTACTATAGCTCTATCAGGTGATGTAAAATTGATTAAAAATAGAGTTTAAATCCTGAATTGAAAATGAAATGGTAATAATGATACTTGACATGTAGATTCTTATGTGATTATATTTCAAATGATGACGATATTACGATTCAAGAACGTAACTAACGTATTCGATTTGTAGTGATATTGCATGTATATAAATGTATTCAAGTGCCAAGGAAAGTTAATTTGATAGTTAATAGAATATTTTTTATGCTTAAATGATCAAGATAAGTTTTAATTTCTATATGAGCTTACAAAGCATTTTATATGCTTACCCATTTGTTTCTATTTTCCTTGTAGATCATTACCTTGCAGAACACGTCAAGTCGGATCGTCTTGAAGCTACACTATCCTATCACTGAATTGGTAGCTATTTGCTCATTTTGAGTCTAGGGGTCTGACCTGCTGCCAGTTGTGGTAGTGGTTTTAGTACATTTTCGCATTTAAGGGGCTTATTTTTAGTCATTTTATATTTAATTATTTCATTTTCACTTTTCGTAGTTTAGATTTAAAATAAGCAATTTTATGCAATAATTGATGTTAGTTTACCTATTATGCCAATACAGGCATTAGGTAGTTTTAATTTGCTTAATGGAGGGTGCAGGATGAGTAGTTATAAGCCCAATAGCCTTATGGACGACTCCCGAGTGTAGCACAAGATTCCTGAGATGTAGCATGTGAAAACAGACTTCAAAGCTCGAATTCAAAGTGTCGTGCCGCAACAAAATCTAGCTATGCCGCGACACAAGGCTGGACGTGGGGAACAAGAATCGATAAGGCTAAAATTTTCCATACAATCAATATTTTCGTAGTTTATGACCTATAATAGACCTAATTAGGGTTTCTAAACATCTTTATAAATAGAAAGGTTATTGCTAACTCATAGGCAAGTATTTAGGAGTCGTAGTTAGTAGATTTATGTTTTAATTGGTTTTATTTTCCGTTTCTTGACACTTTGCTATTTTCGACTAGGTTCAACTTGAACCTAAGTCCTTTTTGTTAAAGTATTCAATAGTTTTTGTAACATCTCAAATTTTAGCTTAAAAGAATGTGAAATTATTTCAAAGATGACTAAATAGCCCAGTGGTTAAAAGGAAAATAAGGAAACAAGGTAATTGGATCAAGGTCTCCAGTTTGAATCCCTTCCCTTGCAAAATAGTTAATTTTTGCTAAAATTTTTCCTTCTCCCTATTTTTATGTCGCCCCTACCTAGGTATAAACGTCACTTTGATTTACTTTTTTCAGCCTTTAGTCATTATTTATTAGCCCTACCTGCCCTCCCCCATTCTTCTCTCACTTTCTCTTCGATTTTTCTCTTTTTTTCCCCTTGTGTGTCCTCGCCCAAACCACCAAGCTCCACCACCCATTTTGCCTTCTTTAGCGATGGGTTTTTGTACCATTCTCTTGTTGGGACCATCTATACACCCCATGGTGCAATGCAAAAATTATTCCGGCAATCGCCAACTAGTAAAGCCATTAGACGTTCGCGCGAACATTTCACGTCAAACCAGTGTAAGTAGCCTAATCGTTTTTGGATCTGAAAATATTTATGCTAAGGTCAATTTGATTAAACCCTTATAGGAGTGTTCTAATTTTTTTTTATAGTGTCATAACTCGATAATGTGTTTATTCTAATTTAGGTTTGATTTAAGGTCTGAAAGAGAAATCGCGAGTTTCACAAGTGGTGCTTCAATAGTGCAAAGATAAGGTGTGGGTCCTAACTTGTTAACTTGAATGCTTTAATAATATTTTTAATGTCATAAATATTGATTAAGCTTGTTGTTCGGGCTTAGTTAAATTTCTAAGTAAATCATTTTAAAGAGGTTGAATCATGTACGTTTTGAGTCCTAACTAAATGGCATGTTCGCAAAGTTGCTTGATTCACTGAATGGTTGTTTGATTGGTATTGATATGATTGGTTTGTTAATATATTTTATGTTGGTTGTGTGTATAGAATGAATTAAATGAAAATAAAGTTTGAATTCATGAAACGCATTGAATTCATGAAACGCATGATTGGGTGAAATGTTATGAAATGTACAAAATGAAAGTTTGCTATACATGCACTAAGAACAATGTTGATGAAATGATATGGAAATTAAGGCATATTTGAATGACCCTGTATTAATGGTTAAATTGATCATTTAATAAGTTCTCTTACTGAATGAGAGTGAATGATAATATGAAGGCATGTTGAGCATGCTACTGAAATGATAATGTAATGGAAATTCGCTATGATTGTTATTTGTATGACATATCACATGTTTATGGGGTGGGATATTATGGTTGAAGGAGGAGTTCCATGAACTAATGGTGGCATATTAAGTCTGCGTATATGTTGTTACTACATTGCACCAGGAGTAATAAGGAGGATGGTGATTATATCACATTTTCAATTAATTGGAAATATAATTGTATTATGTATTATAATGGTTTAACCACATCGAGCTTTGCTTGCAATGTTTGGAGTTTGGTAGATGGGTTCTGGGAACTCTTGTTGTGTTGCAGATGGTTTTGGTAGGATTTCATTATGCATTGTAATATGTCCATAACACTTATGAATGATATTATTTATGTTATGATTGTGTAGTAATTATAGTAATGGTGAATGATATTTGCATGTATGATTGAATGTACTTATTGAGTTGACTCAGACTGAGCCAGTTAGCTCACTTCATAGTTTCAACCATCTCAGGTAATGCTTGAGACTAAGATCGGATATGGCATGCGGACATACAACAGACTTCGAACTTTATTTTTATTTTCCTTGAGTTTTAATTAAATTTATTTGGTTTTTGGATTGTAAAGCTATTTGAACTGTGGTTGGGTTTTTTTTTTTCTACTTTGGGATTTTCATGCATGCATACTTGTCATGTAGATTTGGTTTTTATAGAAATATTTGAAACTGGACAAAGCATGATACTCGGCTTAAATGATTAATCTGTTAAATATCGAGTTTTTTGTTGCAATAAAATTGAAAAATGTTTTAATAAGAACGATGGGTTAAATGTTTTCTAAAACCACACTATTGCTAATAACATGAGCTAAGAATGATTGATTTAATTAATGAACATTTTCCCAAAATTAACAAAGGTAAACCACATTTTTTCCTAAAAGAGAGGGAACTTAAGGTTTTCAATGAACGATGGGGTAGCATTGTTGCATAGGTGACAAATGTGATCTCCACGAGTCGGCCATAACATCTAGGTCGGGTTTGGGAGGTTACAATTTTCTTTTATTGTTCTTTTGCAAACATCAAGATCAATTCGTTGTCAAGATATTTCGTAACTCAAGCACATTTGATTCATCCAACGAATCAGTTTCTTAACCTTTCTCTTATTTTAATTTATTTATGTCTTACATGTTTAAATTAAATCTAAGAGTTATGGCATCTAGGTTCATGAGAGGCTCAGTCTCTAGGGTGATTAAGGAGTGGATGTGGGCGTAGTTGATGGAGGAATGTGAGTTTCCCATAGGAATTAGCTACTTTTAAATTATGTGTTCTTAAACCTTAAGAATGATAACCCTAGAAAGTAATCTAGGTTAAACGAGATCGAGAGATAAGTTTGCTGAGAAAGTCATAATTTATCTCGATGCAGAAAGTATGGTCGAGACATAAGCGAGTATCTATCAATTAGTTAATTAGTAGAGGTCTGGAGGTAATACTAGTTAATTAATAGTTAATTCCATCTAAACTTGAATTTTGAAGTTAATTACAACCACTGAAACGAGTTAATCTTCTACTTGTTATTCTGATTTAGTTGTTTGTCAGTTCTTATTTATTCAATTCAGTTTAATATATTTTATGATTTTCATCTATTTTATTATTTTTTGTAATATGGTTTTTAGCTATTACTGTTTAGACTTGTTATTGTAGAAGTAGCTTTTTGATTTAATTCATCATCTTTTAGGTACGATTGTCGAAATACTTCCCTATGTTCTGTTGTATACATCTATATTACAATTTGACCCATATATTTGTGAACACTGCTAATTTAATTTAATATATTTTGGTGTGGTATTTTCTAGTTAAACATTCACACGTTTAGCGGCGGTCAAGTTGTAGAGGACAAGGGAAATATGGTAGAAGATCCAAATCAACACTTAAAATGGTTCCTTCAAATTTGTAACACCTTTAAGTATAATGGAGTAACTAATACGCCATTTGTCCTTGGTTATTTCCATTCTCATTATGCGATAGTGCAGCCGATTGGTTAGATTCACTGGAACCAGGCTCTATAGCCACATGGGATGAACTAGCAGAAAAATTCTTCATAATTTTTTCCCATCAACAAAACTATAGAACTTAGACACAATATCGTCAACTTTAAGCAATTTGAAGGAGAAACAGTATACGAGGCATGAGAGCATTTCCAATCGATAATAAGGAAGTGCCCCCACTATGGATTGCAAGAGTAGCTCCAAATCTAAATTTTCTACAACAATGTAGATAGTAACATCAAGTCCAGCATAGATGAAGCATTCAGAGGGTGTCTTTGTAATTACCTCCACCTGACCTGATCATCTAGATTCGAGTATTGGGTGTTACTTCCTAAGACTCCAGACTTTCTCTCGACTTGCCTATGTAACTATTCTAATGATGGCTTAATAAAATTTCATTAACTCTTGTTCTGAATTACCTCAAGCATTTCATTATGAATATCTTTACGTACAATGTATGTTTCACATTTACATTCATAATCAATAAACTACAGTAATCATCGAATATGTCTTCCATTTACAAAAGATGTAAACGTTTGCGCCTTTGACATCTTAAACGCAGACTTGACTTCGCCATATAACTTTTTGTACAACTTGTACTTTTGTAGCCTTTCTTGTCGTAGACTATGAATTCTTATCCCATTCCTTGAGTAGGCTTCTCTCTCGTAAAATTCTCCTCTATATGCACATCAGCAAAAACCATTGCTCTATTGGCATAGCTTTGGCGTCGTCCCTCAGCATGAGACTCCTTGCAACCTAAAATAGGAAAAAACTTATGTACGTTCTTGAGAACTTAGTAAATTTCTATTACCTATTTCATTACGTCGTAGAGTACTAAACACTTTGTGTATTCTTTAGCCTATGTCCTTTGGCGGGTACTTTATTCTACCATTCCTTATGGTGCGATTCATACATAATCGACTAAGACTTCCTTAAGAGCGTACTTCATTCATCATTCATTACTTATGCCCCTTATTCTTCTTAAGTCCTTACCCTTCTAGTGCTTACCACATATTTCATTCTGGGCCTTTTCACATTACTGACTTTTTTCCCTTTTTGTTTATACAAAGTCCGCCTCATCCTTAATGTTCGGAACCTTCTTGACAAAGTTCATTAGATATCTTATTTTCCCTAGATCATTGCTTCATTTTTCCTAACCCTTGCCATGTTTCTGATACCATATCTTTATTTTTCCTTCAGAGAGTCATTTACCCTGACTTCGACATGTTGGTATTTCCTTAATAGAATTCACCACAAAGATTTCTTTTGCTAGATGACCACAAAGGTATCCTCATAACATTAGGTAGTCACAAAGGTGCCTACTCACATTAGATAGTCGTAAGGGCGTCCAAACACATACAGAAGATAGCCATAGAGGCGTCTGTATAAATAGATGGCCAAAAAGGTGTCCACATAACATCAGATAGCCACAAAGGTGTCCTCATATAATAGACTTTGCCACAAAGGCGTATTTAACAAAATCATCCATAAAGCCATCCACTTTCATATACTTCACCATGAAGGCGCATTTACAGAGTCGACCATTAAGGCTCCATATCACTGTAAAGGCTCATCTATAACAAAGAACAGCCATAGGGGCTTCCACTTGTCAAAGAATAGCCACAAAGGCTTCCACATTTCAGTAAATGGCATTTTCGACGATAGGGATTTGTCTAAACTTAATGTCTTTAGGTTTACTCCTCATCACCTAGTACTTGCCCAACCGTATTTTATCTTCTTTCTTTACATGAAACCATAGTCCCATACTAGGTATTACACTATGTAGTCTTCGTATCCCTATATGACGTCATGGTCCTAGATTAGGTCTTACACTATATGGTCTTCACTTGCCATGGCCATGGACTTCCATATTAGAATTTTTGTTTTAAGTATGGACAGAATCATACTTTTAAACACATTCATGCGTGTACATACTTTCTTCATAACAGGGGCATATCATCTTTAAGCATCACACTTGCATATCTTACTTTTTTATTTCACAAATCAGCCTTTCAAAATAGAGAAGACTATCATGCAAACATGCAAGTAAGAGGCAGTTTAGAGACTCACCTATTAGCCTCAAACGTAGCCTAAACTTCATATCTAACGCTTACTTGTAGCATCGTTAGCTTAATTCCAGATCTTTTGCCTAGCCAAACATTGCAGGCTCCTTTTCCCTGGATAGAGAAAAACATTTCATTAGACCTCATTCGGGTAACCCTTGTTATCACTTTTAACACAAATGTAGATTCATTTCTTCATGCATACTTACAGATTTATGTTTTCAACAAGCAAAATTGGGGGACTTACTTTAACAGAGGTAGACTTCTCAACAAAACTTGAGCTATCAATCTCAACTTCCAAATAGAGATGTTTCTCTTTGCCTTAAGCCTCAAATTTAAATAGGAAGGCAACCCTCTTTTAACTTAACTTGAGTACTCTTTAACTTAACCCAAGTCTTCTTTGGAACTAGGCAAATGTCACATCAGAACTGAGCTATTTTTTACCATTGCCTGCCACTTTCCAAAACTTACTTAGCTATCTCATTAGCCTTCAACTTTCATAGTTCTCATTTAGTTAGTTCCAAACCAGCCTATCTCCTACATTGATTGGCACAAAACCACTTTAGTTACATTTATGCTATATCATGGGCGTATACCCATTCTTTTAGTTCATCCCTCTCATAGCTGCTTATCAGATTTCACTTATCGTCGTAATTTGACTGAGAATTCGTGTCTAAACATTCATATCAGAGTTCGCCCAATCTTATATGCCCAAAAAAGTGCATCTAGGTGATTACCATCTCGCCAGTCATACTTTATCTCATCCTTACTATGATTCCTTAACCTTGCTTATTACAGAGGGTCTTACAGACATAACACTCTTGGTTTGTCTATTCTAAATGCCAAGACAAACTCTTGGGCAAACACTACTTCGCCAATCATGCTTACCTACAGCCATGCTCCTTATCACATATATTTACTTACATGTTACTCTTTCTTAATCCATTACACTTAAATTTCTTAAAAGTTTGCTTTTACCCATTCGACGCATCTTATACACTATTCATACTAATGTTCCTTCCCTTTAGTTTAGAGTCTGCCAGACTGGGCACACTTAAAAAATAACTTACACTTAATCAAATCCCACGTTAGGCACCAAAAATAACTTACACATACTCAGAACTTGCTCTATGTGCCTTGCTTTTATGAACACCATTCTGTCACTGGAACTTTGTTAGGTGGGGTGTTACACTGTTATGCACCATACATACAAGTGAGTATGTCAAATTATAACTGACATGGCTAAGAACTCATACATATGGCCAAATGAGAGATTTACTTATAAACTAAAACCTCTAACAATGAAAGCGGTCAGTGAAGAAGATAAATATCAACAATTTTTTTATAAATTGAATTGGTTGGGGACAACTGTCAAGCAAATAAGAGTAGAGCCATATGTAGAGAAACAATTGGGGGATGTGAGCTATATTGATAATAGTGGTGGAAATCCCTATTCAAACACATATAATCCTAGTTGGAAGGATCATTCGAATCTCAAGTGGGGAGATAATTAAGGAAGAGGAAACCAAGTGTAGAATAGACCGAATCTTCCATACCAACCTCCACATTTACAAAGAACTCAAAGAGACTCATAAGAAATGACCATACTATATGTAGTAAATGATTAGATCGAATCAAAAGGGAGATATAAGTTATACGATCAGAATGTACTCAAACCCATGTAGATATGAATGGCATGAAGGTGCAGATGCATCAGATAATAGGTTTGTTACAAAAATGAGTTAGTCAAGGCATCCCTAATAACACAGAGAACAACCCTCGGATAGATGGGAAAGTACACGTAAATGCAATCGCCTTATGATCAGGTAAGACACTTGATAACCCAAATGCACCCGCACATGAAGAGGCAATTGTAATTGAATCTATCGATAAACCCATGGAAGAAATCGAGCATGAAGAATTGATTAAAGAAGTAGCAGAACTGATGGCTAAACAGGTAATCACAAAGTCGAATACGATCAAGATACCATTTTCGTCTAGGTTAGAGGACAAACAAAAGAAGGATGAAACTGACTTTGTAAGTTTTTTCAGCTTATTTAAATCCCTCAATGTCAATTTACCACTCTTAGAACTAATTAATAAAATTCCCAAATATGCAAGATACCTAAAGGAAATTATGGCAAGACACAAAAAAAAATGAAAAAAGATGTACAAATTGAACTGATGCGTCATGTAGTGCTATTATCGAGAGAAAGATACCTCTAAAATTAAAAGATCCAGGAAGTTTTACAATTCCAGTAGTGTTATTATCTTTTGTGATTTAGGTCTCAACATTAAATTGATGACCCTATTGATTAACCAAAAACTCAGATTAAGGGAATTAAAGAATACTTCGATAACACTACAATTTGCTGATAGGTCCATAATACACCCAAAAGATGTGTTAGAGGATGTATTAGTTAGAGTAAGGAGTTTCATAATCCCAGTAGATTTCGTAGTTCTTAACTTTGAGGAAGATCAAGAAACTCTCCTTCTATTGGGTAGGCCATTTTTGGCCACATCTAGATCAACCATCAATCTCAAAAAAATGAATTAATAATGAAAATCGATGGCGAACTAAAAGTATTCAAATGCAGTAATGATTCCCAAAGTGAGGAATTACTAGGGGAGGAATGTTTCATCTTATTCGATATAACCCCTAACAGTCTTGATCAAGGGTATTTGCGTGAATACAAGTAAGCTAAATTCGAGGGAATGAGACAAATGGAAAGATCTCAGTTGGAAAGAACTCTATTGGAAAGATGGTGATGATAAAAAAAGGCAAAAAAAGTTAATGGTAGAACTCATGGAGTTACTGGATGATTCCAGTAGAAACGCATAACTAAAACATCAAAAATTAAAATAAACTTGTACATATTGTAAATTAATTTTTTTTTAGGTTTTAAGACTTTTTTTTTAATTGTTTATGTTTGATTTAGTTGGTAGAAGGTTTTTGGAAGCAAGCAATGAAGCTCGAAGCTGTTGGAGGTGTCTACGGACAGCCAAAGGACTTCGACATAACCAAAAATGAGGGATTTGGCATGTTCCAGGTCGTGTCCCAACATAGGTAACCATGTGTTGCAACACACAAATTTGAAACTAAAGAATTCTCGAATACAAGGTTGTGTCACGAGACAAGCATTCCTGTGTTGCGACATAGCATTTCGAGCCAAAAGAAATAGAGACATAAGAGCATCGTGTCATGACACACAGCAAATTCGGTAACTTTCCTTTACTAGATCCAAAAACAAAAAAATCCTAGATTATACGTAGATTGCACAACAAGGTTTCCTTAAATCCCCTTATAAAACCCTCTCGAATAGCAGCCAAGTTACCCAAGCCACCTTCAAGCAACCAAATATCCCTAATTATCTTTCTTTTAGAAAATTTTGTGTTTTCATCAACCGTTGACGATCACAAGTGTGTTTCAGTCTCTTCACACAACAACATGCAAGACCACATTCAAGATAGTGAATCATGTTAAAATAATTTTTTTCACATCTTGGAAAAAGAAAGGGAATTTGGAAGTCATCTCAGGGAAATCCAAAAGAAAACACCCCATGTAACACCCCTTACCCGTATTCATCGCCAAAATAGGGTTATGGAGCATTACCGGACTCACAATACAATTAAACATTCATTTAGTATACATTTTCTCAATTCAACCATTCGTCATTCAATCTCAATCAATTTGTCCCTAATACGAGCCTACAATGCCCTAAAATGCTTTAGGAGTGGTTCGGGACTAAACCGATAACTTATGAAACTTTACGAAACTTAGAAAATTTTTTGTCAAAACAAGGGACACACGTCCGTGTGGCCAGGCCGTGTGTCTCATACGGCCACTAGACACACCCATGTCACAGGCCATGTAGACATTCGAAATGGGAGCACATGGCCGTGTTACAGCCCGTATCCAACCTCGTGTAACTCTCTAACTTGGGTCACACGGCCAACACATATGCCCGTGTGACTAGCCCATGTGCCCTAAGAATGGCCACACACGCTCGTGTGCCAGGCCGCGTGCTAGGCCGTGCCAAACCTGTAGGGTATACTGACTTATACCACACAGCCAAGTCACGCGCCCATGTGTGAGGCCGTATGGAGCATACTGACTTGATTTCAATTTCAATTCTAAATCGTGCATCGGATAGTTCTTTTCATGCGGATTCAACTATCTAGAAGCACAAGCTATCATTTTTCCTTCTGCATCAACACACAACCCAAACTGTTTAATGACGCATCGCTGAAAATCACAAATTATTTACTCGATTTAGGTTGAACCAACACTGGTGCCTCGGTTAACAATGCTTTCAATTTATCAAAACTTTGTTGACACTTCTCGAACCATTCAAACTTTATATCTTTCTGTAGCAGTCTCGTCATCGGTGTAGAAATCATCGAGAACGAAATGTCAATAGTGACCAACCAACCCTAGAAAACTTCTAATCTCAAATACATTTCTAGGTGGTTTCCAGTCAATAACTACAAAAATCTTGCTTAGATCAACTTGAATGCCATCCTCTGAAACAATATGTCCTAATAATCTGACTTCCTGGAGCCAAAACTCACATTTACTGAATTTAGCATACAGTTGCTTATCTCTCATTGTTTGCAACACAATCCTCAAGTGCTCGACATGCTTAGACTCATCTCGTGAATAGATCAGAATGTCATCAATGAACACAACAACAAATCTGTCTAAATACGGTCTAAATATTTGATTCATCAAATCCATAAAAATGGCAGGAGCATTAGTTAATCCAAAAGGCATAACAAGGAATTCATAATGTCCGTACCTCGTTCTGAATGCAGTTTTCGGCACATCTGAGTCTTTTACTTGCAACTGATAATAACCAGATCTCAAATCAATCTTTGAAAACACTTTGTACCTTTCATGTGATAGCCTTAATCAGACCTTAGTCGAAATATGGTTTCGGGACCACAAAACCGAGTCACAAAAATTTATTTTAATTTTAATTGCATATATTTAAGTGTGATAGTGTATGTGTGAAAAAAATAAATGTTTAAAATTAGCCTTAGGAATGTGAATTTTCTTGAAAGGACTTAGTTGAGAAATTTAGAAAAGATGATAGGTAAATTGCAAGGATTAAATAACAACAAGGTGAGAAAGCATGGATTTGCATGTCAAAATGCCCTTAATTCATGAACTGGTCGACCATGTGATGATGTTCCTCCACTAAGTCTAATTAAATACAATTTTATAATGGCAAATGATAAAATAATCTAAATAGAAAAATAAATTAATAAGAAAAAGATGAATAAAATAAGAAATGGAAGGTGGGAGAGTGTTCATCTTCTCCTTCCAAAATCGAAACCTAAATGAAGAAGAAAGAAAAATTGTTAAAAGCATTCGGTCAACTTAAGGGTTAATCAAGGTAAGACTTCATGTTATTTTTCATTAAATTTTATCAAATTTAGTTAATAGACAAATCCATATTATAACCCATAGGTTGATTTCTCTATTTGGTGACAAAAATGAGCAATCGGTTGTGATGGTTAGATGTTAAGAGGATAGTGTTTGATGCTTTTGAATGGAATATTAGAAAGATGAGGAATGAACTAGCTAATAGATATATGAACACTGGTATGATATTATGAATAGATGTGGGGTTTTTGTTAGTTAGAAACATTCGGTCAAATTATTATGTGAAGGAACTATGTGTTTAAATGAAATAAAAATGATATTGCATTGAAATTGTATATTCGGCATTATAATTAAGTACATAGGTGATGTTAAATTTGATCTTGCATATTCGGCTATATAGTATGCACATTTGTGAAATTTTCTTTGATTCTATACAATCGACCAAATGAGGAGGTTGGCTTACAAAGTTGAGTTTGATTCATAATTATGTATATTTGAATGTAATCATATTTGGCATAATGTTATTTTGGAAGTGATAATACATTCGGCTTTGAGATATAATATAAACATTAGTTGAGACTTTGATGTCTTGAACAAGGATGGTTGTAAGAAGAAGTGGAATCATTAAATTTATATATATATGAGTATCTTGCAAGGTAAATTAAACTACTAAATTTATTTATTTATTCTAGCTCAAGAATCCAAAGGAGGGGAATCAAGCAAAGGTAAAGCAAAGAATATTGAGTAGTCGATTAGGAATCATTTCATCCGACATAAGGTAAGTCCATAAGCATTTATAGGTTGATTAACTTATACCTAAATAATACTAACGTATCATAAAAGGTTTCTTATGTTAGGTATTCTTTTGGAGTGATACACGTATTTATAAATGTGGTCGTATATGTTATTTGATTTAAGTAAATTGCCTTATTATAATGAGTCAACATTGGCACTAAGTGTGTGGATTTGAATGGCACTATGTGTGCAAAATTGAATGGCACTATGTGTGCTGGTTTGAATGTCAATACATGAGTGAATTTTCAAAGCACTATGTGTGCGGTTTATCATGGCACTATGTATACGCATTTGATTAGTATTATGTGTGCGAAAACGGTTGACGATATAGAGTGTGCCGGAAAGGAATAAAGTGCTAGGGCTATTAACGAAAAAATCGAATTTGAGATATGAAATGAATGTGCATGGAACCATCTAGTTGATCATTGTTTTATACTTTGAGGAAAGGATCTAAACTATCCGGTTGTTTTAGGTATTTAATTGGATAGCTAGACTTGGCTTGGGGTTCAATCGATAATTTAAGTAATTGTGGCATAGTTCGGTATGGATGAAATAGTTGATCTTACATTATTTTTCATATGATCTCATGCTAACGGTATGTATTATATTGCTTATTACTTATTGAATTGAATTCGGTTATGTTTAGTTATAGTTTAGATTCGTTTTGGGTACAAGGTTATATGTTGTTAATGAATGGTATATGTGAATGTGAGTATACGTTTTGGAAATGGTTTGACTATAGTCAATGAGTCTATCATGATGTATGTAAATTTTCATAAGTGTGATTGTATGATTAAATTTTTATTGGCCAATGTTTAAATTCTTTTAGATTATTATGTCATGTGTTTAGGGATGAAAGTTACATGTGGTATATATATATATATATATATATATATATATATATATATATATATGTTTTGAGAGTTGAAAATGCTTAGTAATTTGATAATGTGTATTAGGGTGAGTCGGTCATGTTAGTCATATATAAGTAATTATTTGAAATTTTGCTATTGTACTTGGTCATAAAATTTAATTTGAGATATTGTTATAAGTTGTCAGTTCAAGTAAAAATATAAAATAAAATAGTTTTGATGTGTATTTTATGTTAGGTGTGTATATAATATTATATATTTATAAACTTGAAGATGTTTTATAAATGTATTCAAGTATATACATCCGATATAAAAAAAATTAAAATAAATGTTCTGTCTGATATTACCTCATAACTCAGTCCAGTGATGGAAACGAGTTAGGGTGTTACATTTTATTAGTATCAGAGCTACGATTTAGTCGGTTCTAGGACTACCGTAGTGCATATGAGCCTAGCTATACATGCCTTAATGTTAGTATATGATAGTGTGATGACTTCTGACGGTTGAAATTATTGTTTTGATTAGTAAATGGAACCCAATTTAGAGAGAGCCTTAGCGGATGACGATGAGAGTGTAGCAGCTGCTCCTTTGCAAGGGACACCGCCTGTTGAACCTCAATCATCTGCGAATAATCAAGATGATGGGGAAAAATAAGCCTTCTTTACCATGATGAACGAGTGGGTCGCACAATATGCCCGAACTAACCCGGCTGCTCAACCATTCTCGAATTTAAATAATCCGCCTCAGGTGCCTATAATACCAGCAACTACTGATCCTTTGAAGTTGAGTAAACCTCCTGTGGATTTGATTAGGAAGCGCGGGGCCGAGGAATTTTGAGCCACAGCTACTGATGATGCTGAAAGGGTCGAGTTTTGTCTTGATAACACCATCCGTGTTTTTGAAGAGCTATCTTGCACACCTGATGAGTGTCTAAAGTGTGCCATATCCTTATTACGGGACTCAGCCTACTATTGGTGGAGAACTCTAATTTCTATTGTTCTGAAGGAACGAGTTACTTGGGATTTCATTCAGGCGGAGTTTCGTAAGAAGTATATTAGTCAACGATTCATTGATCAAAAGCGTAAAGAATTTTTGGAGCTCAAACAAGGTCGTTTGATGGTATCTGAATACGAGCGTGAGTTTGTAAGACTCAGTCGATATGCTCGGGAGTGTGTAGCTAATGAAGTCGCTATGTGTAAAAGATTCGAAGAGGGATTGAATGAAGATTTAAAGCTATTGGTGGGTATTTTAGAAATAAAAGAATTTGTAACACTAGTTGAAAGGGCTTGCAAGGCTAAAGAGCTTGGAAAGGAGAAAAAGAAAGCTGAATCTGAAGCTAGAGACTTTCGTAAAAGATCGGCGGGTAAAACTTCTTTCTCGGCTGCAAAAAGGTTCAGAGACAATACTAATCAATCGAAGACGACTGCAGGAATTTCTATTAGGGAGCGACCATCAACGGACTCTCGAGCTACCTCGATTGCTAGTGTTGGCAACAATCGACAGGAAAAACCTGAATGTTCACAATGTGGAACACGACATGTAGGTGAATGTTGGGGTAAGTCTATTAACAGGGCCTTTTATAGATGCGGATCGCGGGATCATTTTATTCGAGATTGTATAGAACCTGATGAAAAGAATAAGGTACAAGGTACGAGATCGAGTGGCGCAACGACTAGAGGTAGACCACCGAGAAACACAGGAGGTAGGGGTGGTAGTGAGAGAGGGACTTCTGATACGGCTGTTCGATCTGAGACTCGTGCTCCTGCCAGAGCTTATGCCATCTGTGCACGAGAGGAGGCATCTTCCCCTGATGTCATCACTGGTACTTTCACTCTCTTTGGTACTAACGTGATTGCATTGATTGACCCTGGTTCTACTCATTCATATGTATGTGAGACTTTAGCATCCAGTAAGACTTTACCTGTTGAGTCTACTGAGTTCGTAATTCGAGTGTCAAATCCCTTGGGTCGATATGTACTTGTTAACAAAGTGTGTAAGAAATGCCTCCTGATAATCCGAGATTCCTATTTTTCGGCCGATTTGATGCTTTTACCGTTTGATGAATTTAATGTTATTCTTGGTATGGATTGGTTGACCGTACATGATGCAGTTGTGAATTGCAAAATAAAGACCATTGATTTGAGGTGTGCAAATAATGAGATATTCCGAGTTGAGTCTACTGACTTAAACGGAGTGCCAGCAATAATATCCTCGATGATCGCTCAGAAATATATGAGAAAAGGGAGTGAAGCATATCTTGCATACGTACTTGATAACAAAGAGTCAGAAAAGAAACTTGAATCGCATGCACGGTGGTTTGTGAGCATTGGATGTTTTTCCGAGGAGTTCTTTGGGATTACCACCTGTTCGAGAGGTAGAATTCGGCATCGAACTTGCACCTGGTACCACACCAATTTCGATAGCTCCGTATCGTATGGCACCAATGGAATTGAAGGAATTGAAAACTCAGTTGCAAGAGTTGACAGATAGAGGTTTTGCTCGACCGAGTTTTTCACCTTGGGGTGCACCAGTATTATTCGTGAAAAAGAAATATGGAACCATGAGGATGTGCATCGATTATCGTCAATTGAATAAAGTGACAATAAAGAATAAATATCCATTACCGCGTATTGATGACTTGTTTGATCAGCTGAAGGAAGCCTCAGTGTTCTCAAAGATAGATTTGAGATCAGGTTATTATCAGTTGCGAGTTCGAGACTCGAATATACCTAAAACTGCTTTCAGAACGAGATATGGTCACTACAAGTTCTTAGTGATGCCGTTTGGGCTCACTAATGCCCCTGTGGTATTTATGGACTTGATAAATCGAATCTTTAGACAGTATTTGGATCGGTTTGAAGTGGTGTTTATAGATGACATCTTGATTTATTCGCGTAATGAATCTGAACATGCCGAGCACCTGAAATTGGTATTACAGATTTTACAAGACAAGCAGTTATACGCAAAATTCAGTAAATGTGAGTTCTGGTTGAGAGAAGTTAGCTTTTTGGGACATGTGGTATACGCATCAGGTATTCGAGTTGATTCGAGCAAAATTTTGGCCATATTTGATTGGAAGCCTCCGAGGAATGTTACTGAAGTTAGGAGCTTTTTGGGACTTGCTTAGGTTATTACTGAGCCCGGTTTGTAAAGGGTTTCTCAATGATAGCCACACCGATGTGAAACTACTTCAAAAAGATGTTAAGTTTGAATGGTCGAAAAATGTCGGAAAAGTTTCAACCGATTGAAAACTCGTTTAAGCTCAAGCTCCAAAGCTAGTACAAATGTGAATCGGTGAAAGAGTTTGTTATTTACTGATGATGCATCCTTACTTGGGCTGGGTTGTGTGTTGATGCAAGAAGGTCGAGTTGTGGCTTACTGGCGTCGAGGCAATTAAAGCCGCATGAGAAAAACTATCCGACCCATGATCTTGAATTAGCGGCCATTGTATTCGCTTTGAAAATATGGCGACACTACTTGTTTGGAGAGAGGTGTCATGTTTATTCAGACCACAAAAGCCTCAAATATTTGATGACTCAAAGAGATTTGAATCTGCGACAAAGACGTTGGCTTGAGTTGTTGAAAGATTATGAGCTCGTCATTGATTATCACCCGGGAAAGGCTAACGTGGTTGCCGATGCTTTAAGTCGTAAATCGCTGTTTGCTTTGAGAGCAATGAATGTTCACCTGTTTGTTTCATTCGATAATGTGTTAGTAGCAGAATTAAAGGCCAAACCATTATTGATTCATCCAATACTTGAATCCCAGAAAGTCGACGATGAATTGGTTGCTAAACGAGTTGAATGTGTTTCAAATGTGGAATCAGAGTTTCAGATTGACGACAATGATTGCTTGACGTTCAAGAGTCGATTATGTGTTCCAAGAAATTCGGAACTTATTTCGATGATATTGAGTGAGGCTCATAGTAGTCGAATATCAGTCCACCCGGGTAGTACAAAAATGTACAACGATCTGAAACGTCAATTTTGGTGGCTGGTATGAAACGAGACATTTCTGACTTTGTTTCAAAGTGTTTGATATGTCAACAAGTGAAAGCGAAACATTAAGTGCCTTCGGGATTACTTCAGCCTATCATGATACCCGAATGGAAATAGGATCGAGTCACGATGGATTTTGTATCTGGTTTACCATTGACGTAGAGTAAGAAAGACTCAATCTGGGTTATTGTTGATAGATTGACGAAATCTGCTCATTTTATCCCTGTCTGTACGGATTTCTCGCTCGATAAATTGGCAGAATTATATGTCTCCCAAATTGTTCGATTACATGGAGTACCTATTTCTATCGTGTCGGATAGAGACCCGAGATTCACATCGCGATTTTGGAAGAAAGTGCAAGAAGCATTGGGTACCAAGTTAAATTTTAGCACCGCTTTTCATCCCCAGACTGATGGTCAATCTGAGCGGATAATTCAGATACTCGAGGATATGTTGAGATGTTGTATTCTAGAGTTTTGTGGTTCATGGGAAAGGTATTTGTCTTTGATTGAATTCGCTTACAACAATAGTTTTCAATCAAGCATTAAGATGGCACCTTATGAGGCTTTGTACGGTCGTAAATGCCGTACACCGTTGTTTTGGACCGAACCTAGTGAAAGTAAAATCTTCGGGGTTGATTTGATTAAAGATACTGAACAGAAAGTAAAAGTGATCCGTGAAAGTCTGAAAGCAGCTTCAAATCGTTAGAAGTCGTATGCGGATTTAAAAAGAAAAGACATCGAATATTAGGTTGGAGACAAAGTGTTTCTTAAAGTCTCACCTTGGAAAAAAGTACTCAGATTTGGCCGTAAGGGCAAATTGAGTCCGAGATTCATCGGGCCATATGAAATATATGAACGAATTGGGCCGGTCACATATAGATTGATTTTACCCCCTGAACTTGAAAAGATTCACAACGTTTTTCATGTGTCAATGCTTCGACGTTATAGATCCGACCCATCACACGTAATTAATCCATCAGAGGTTGAAATTCAATCTAATTTGAGTTACAAAGAAGAACCAGTTCGTATTTTGGCTCGTGAAGTAAAAGAACTACGAAATAAGAAAATCTCATTAGTGAAGGTACTGTGGCTTAAACATGTGGTCGAAGAAGCTACTTGGGAACTTGAAGACACTATGAAGGATCGATATCCTAACTTATTCGCTAGTAAGACTTTCAGGGACGAAAATTCCTTATGTGGGGGAGAGTTGTGACAGCCTTAATCAGACCCTAGTCGGAATGTGGTTTCGGGACCACAAAACCGAGTCACAAAAATTTATTTTAATTTTAATTGCATATATTTAAGTGTGATAGTGTATGTGTGAAAAAAATAAATGTTTAAAATTAGCCTTAGGAATGTGAATTTTCTTGAAAGGACTTAGTTGAGAAATTCAGAAAAGATGATAGGTAAATTGTAAGGATTAAATAACAACAAGGTGAGAAAGCATGGATTTGCATGTCAAAATGCCCTTAATTCATGAAGTGGCCGGCCATGTGATGATGTTCCTCCACTAAGTCTAATTAAATACAATTTTATAATGGCAAATGATAAAATAATCTAAATAGAAAAATAAATTAATAAGAAAAAGATGAATAAAATAAGAAATAGAAGGTGGGAGAGTGTTCATCTTCTCCATGCAAAACCGAAACCTAAATAAAGAAAGAAAGAAAAATTGTTAAAAGCATTCGGTCAACTTAAGGGTTAATCAAGGTAAGATTTCATGTTATATTTCATTAAATTTTATCAAATTTAGTTAATAGACAAATCCATATTATAACCTATAGGTTGATTTCTCTATTTGGTGACAAAAATGGGCATTCGGTTGTGATGGTTAGATGTTAAGAGGATAGTGTTTGATGCTTTTGAATGGAATATTAGAAAGATGAGGAATGAACTAGCTAATAGATATATGAACATTGGTATGATATTATGAATAGATGTGGAGTTGTTATTAGTTAGAAACATTCGGTCAAATTATTATGTGGAGGAACTATGTGTTTAAATGAAATAAAAATGATATTGCATTGAAATTGTATATTTGGCATTATAATTAAGTACATAGGTGATGTTAAATTTGATCTTGCATATTCGCTATATATAGTATGCACATTTGTGAAATTTTCTTTGATTCTATACAATCGACCAAATGAGGAGGTTGGCTTACAAAGTTGAGTTTGATTCATAATTATGTATATTTGAATGTAATCATATTTGGCATAATGTTATTTTGGAAGTGATAATACATTCGGCTTTGAGATATAATATAAACATTAGTTGAGACTTTGATGTCTTGAATAAGGATGGTTGTAAGAAGAAGTGGAATCATTAAATTTATATATATATGAGTATCTTGCAAGGTAAATTAAACTACTAAATTTATTTATTTATTCTAGCTCAAGAATCCAAAGGAGGGGAATCAAGCAAAGGCAAAGCAAAGAATATTGAGTAGTCGATTGGGAATCATTTCATCCGACATAAGGTAAGTCCATAAGCATTTATAGGTTGATTAACTTATACCTAAATAATACTAACGTATCATAAAAGGATTTCTTATGTTAGGTATTCTTTTGGAGTGATACACGTATTTATAAATGTGGGTATATGTTATTTGATTTAAGTAAATTGCCTTATTATAATGAGTCAACATTGGCACTAAGTGTGCGGATTTGAATGGCACTATGTGTGCGAAATTGAATGGCACTATGTGTGCTGGTTTGAATGGCAATACATGAGTGAATTTTCAAAGCACTATGTGTGCGGTTTATCATGGCACTATGGTATTATGTGTGCGAAAACAGTTGAGGATATAGAGTGTGCCGGAAAGGAATAAAGTGCAAGGGCTATTAGCGGAAAAATCAAATTTGAGATATGAAACGTATATACATGGAACCATCTAGTTGATCATTGTTTTATACTTTGAGGAAAGGATCTAAACTTTCCGGTTGTTTTAGGTATTTAATTGGATAGCTAGACTTGGCTTGGGGTTCAATCGATAATTTAAGTAATTGTGGCATAGTTCGGTACGGATGAAATAGTTGATCTTACATTATTTTTCATATGATCTCATGCTAACGGTCTGTATTATATTGCTTATTACTTATTGAGTTGAATTCGGTTATGTTTAGTTATAGTTTAGATTCGTTTTGGGTACAAGGTTATATGCTGTTAATGAATGGTATATGTGATTGTGAGTATACGTTTTGGAAATGGTTTGACTATAGTCAATGAGTCTATCATGATGTATGTAAATTTTCATAAGTATGATTGTATGATTAAATTTTTATTGGCCAATGTTTAAATTCCTTTAGATTATTATGTCATGTGTTTAGGGATGAAAGTTACATGTGATATATCTTAGTAATTTGATAATGTGTATTAGGGTGAGTCGGTCATGTTAGTATATATAAGTAGTTATTTGAAATTTTGCTATTGTACTTGGTCATAAAATTTAATTTGAGATAGTGTTATAAGTTGTCAGTTCAAGTACAAATATAAAATAAAATAGTTTTGATATGTAATTTATGTTAGGTGTGTATATAATATTATATTTTTATAAACTTGAAGATGTTTTATAAATGTATTCAAGTATATACATCCGATATAAAAAAAATTTGAAATAAATGTTCTGTCTGATATTACCTCATAACTCAGTCCAGTGATGGAAACGAGTTAGGGTGTTACATTTCAACTAATCAAAAAAATCATCTATTCTTGGCAACGGATACTTGTTCTTTATTGTAACCTTGTTGAGCTGTCTATAGTCAATACACCTTCTCATTGACCTGCCTTTCTTCTTTACAAACAATACTGGCGTACCTCAGGACCAAAAACTCAGTCGTGCAAAACCTCTATCTATTAACTCTTGATACTGAGCTTTCAACTCTTTCAACTTTGTCGAAGCCATTCTGTACAGACCTATAGATATCGGAGATGTTCCCGGTACTAATTCAATAGCAAACTCTACCTCTCTGACCGGTGGCAACCCAGGCAATTCTTCTGGAAATACATCTAGATATTCCCAAACCACAGGCACCAATTCAATCTTCTTAATAGACACCTTAGTATAAAACATATGCTAGGTACGCATCGTAACCTTTTCTCACATATCTCTGGGCCGACATTGACAAAATTACTATTGGCAATCCACCCGAATCATCAAATTCAATCCGAAGAATTTCATTATTCTAACACTTCAATTTTATAATCTTTCGTCTACAATTCACAACTGTATCATGTAGAGTCAACCAATCCTTACCCAGAATCACATCAAACTTATCAAATGGTAAAAGCATCAAGTCAGCCAGAAAACAATAACCCTGAGTCCTTAAAGGATAGCTCTTGCATACTTTGTCAACTAGAACATACTTTCCTAAGGGGTTTGATACTTTAATTACAAATTTTGTAGACTCAACAGGCAATTTCTTACTAAAAACTAAATTTATATAGATATACGAATGCGTCGATCCATGATCAATTAAAGAAATCACATTAGTATCGTAAAGAGAGAATGTATCGGTAATAACATCTGGGGACGACGCCTCTTCACGAGAGCGAATAAAATAGGCTCTAGCAGGTGCTCTGGCTTTGGATCTCACAAATGAGTCCCTAGTCACACCTCTACCATTGGACACATTCCCCGTATTTCTCGAGGTCTCCCTCTCACAGTCGTATTGCTCGACCTTGCATTATAAAATTTATCTTTATCGGACTATTTTGGGCAATCTCAAATAAAATGATCTCGCAAGCCACATTTGAAACAAGCTCTATTATTCTTATTCCAGCACTCTCCAAAATGTTTCCTCCCATACTGTTAACATTTGGGTTTGTTGTTTCTTACGCTGCCAATGCTCGAGATGGAAGTTGCTCGAGTTTCAGAACTCACATGTTGATTTCCACGATCTGTATTCTGATATCCCACTGATGCATTTGATCGATTATATAAATCCTAAGATTTCTTTGATGAAGAATGATATGGTTTATTTATCGGTCTTTTCTTCGAATCTCTGGCCTCTAAATCAGCTTTCTTCTTTTCTCAGCTAAAATCTTTGGCTTTGCAAGCTCTATCAACCAGAACAACAAACTCTTTCAAGTCTAGAATCTTGACTAGAAGTTTAATGTCTTTGTTCAGCCCGTCGACAAACCACTTACACATAATCTCTTCGGTAGAAACATACTCTCAAACATATTTACTCAACCGCAAAAATTCTCTCTCGTACTCTGTTACGGTCATACGGCCCTGTTTCAGTTCTAGAAACTCTTTATGTTTTTTATCCAGAAACCGTTGGCTCATATATTTCTTCCAGAACTCAGTCTAAAAGAACTCCCAAGTGGCTCTCTCTCTCGGCACCACTGATACTAATGTATTCCACCACTGATATGCGGTGTCCCTCAATAGTGATATGGCACATTTTAAACATTCAGTCGGTGTGCAAGAAAGTTCATCAAGTACTCTAATAGTGTTTTCAAGACAAAACTTGGCTCTCTCAGGATCATCGTCAACATTAGCCCTGAACTCTTCAGCCCTGTATTTATAAATCTTGTCGACTAGAGGCTTATTCAATCTTAAAAGCTCAAAACCTTGAGGAGCTACGAGAACCGGTTGGGGATTAGGAGGGGGTAGAGGTTGTTGAGCATTCGGGTTTGTTCGGATATATTGTGTGAACCACTCGTTCATCATTTGAAAGAAGGCTTCTCTAGCCTCTCCTCTCTGGCTACCCGACATGGGTTTAGAATCAGACGGTGTTGTCCCTTGAGCGAGAGCGGGCACATTACTTTCAACCTCGTCAGCTATAGCTCGATTGGGATCGATTTACTATATGAAAACTCATTTTAAAATGTCAGGAGTCATTACACTATCACAATTTATATATGACATGTATAGCTAGGCTCTCACAGACACTACGTTAATCTTAGAATTGACTAAACTATAGCTCTGATACCAATAAATGTAACACCCTCACCTGTATTCACCGCCGGAATGGGGTTACGGAGTATTACCGGACTCACAATACAATTAAATATTCATTTAGCATACATTTTCTCCATTCAACTATTTGTCAATCAATCTCAATCAATTTGTCCCTAATACGAGCCTACGATGCCCTAAACATGCACTGGGAGTGGTTCGAGACTAACCTAATAACTTATGAAACTTTACAAAACTTAGAAAATTTTTCCTCGAGATAGGGGACACACGTTAGTATGGCCAGGCTGTGTGAGACACACGGCCACCAGACACGCCCGTGTCACAGGCCATGTAGACATTCGAAATGGGAGCACATAACTGTGTTCCAGCCTGTGCTCAACCTTGTGTAACTCTTTGACTTGGGTCACACGGCCAACACACACGCCTATATGGCTAGCCTGTATGCCCTAAGAATGGCCACACACGCCCGTGTGCCAGGCCGTGTGCTAGGCCGTGCCAAACCTGTAGGGTATACTGACTTATACCACACAGCCAAGTGACACGCCCGTGTGTGAGGCCGTGTGGAGCATACTGACTTGATTTCAATTTCAACACCAGGGGACACAAGGCTGTGTACTTGACCGTGTGTCACACACGGCTAAGACACACGGCCGTGTCTCTGCTCGTGTGGACAAAGATAGGCTATTCACCAAACTATTTTGCCACCCAAATTGTCACACACCTAAACCACAATTCAAAGCATCAACTCAAAGCATAATAGGCATTAAATCCACCTCAACCAAGTATCATTTAAACCATTTCAATGCCAACAATATACAAAACACACAATATTCCAATTTTCCATTTAGTTCATACCAAATATCAACTACTTCAAACATCAAAATGACCAAACTCAATATGCATTATTTGGCCTAATTTCACATACCAACATCCACAAATCATCAATTTAACATTCATAATACCTATTATCATCAATCATCACACAACCATCAACCAACTCAATTCACAAGACATAATCATACATATATGTACATGATTCAAACATACCAAATATACCAAATTAAGCCATCACTCATGGCTATTTATACATACCAAGACATATACATTTACAAGCCAATTCATTTGGCCAAAATCATTATCAAGTGTTAACCAAAATGACTAAAATCCCTATACATGCCATATACTTAAAATACCAAGTTCATAGGTACCGAGAGATAGGTGGATAGTGTGATGATGTCTCCGACAATCCTTGAATCCAAACTAGCTTTGAGTTCACTATAAAACACTGAAAAATAAACAAAGTAAACTATAAATTTAGTAAGCTCGTATGAGATAAACTTAATGCAATCACATAAACATAAATCAATAATTTGAATATATCAATATGTAGCTTTTCTTAACTATCAAACATTTCAAATGCTCATTCACAAAACTATATACTTCCATTT
Source organism: Gossypium anomalum (assembly GCA_025698475.1). Lineage (NCBI taxonomy): Eukaryota > Viridiplantae > Streptophyta > Magnoliopsida > Malvales > Malvaceae > Gossypium > Gossypium anomalum. Next base: position 46,542,673 of record CM046961.1, read on the forward strand.
TCATTTCTTCGATTCAACACTAAAATAGTTTATACACATACTTGTATCATCTCGTACCAACCTCATATACATTCTCATCTTTCATTTACCTATTGAACCATTTGAAATAGAAGTCAGATACTCAAGGGTCTTACACGATAAGTACCTATACCAAGGCCCGAAGCCAAATCGAGGTAAATTATTCGTAATACTGATATCATAACCCAAAGCCAAAATCAGCTGATATGCATGGTTCGAAGCCAAATTGGTTTACCTCACACCCGAAGTGCTAAATCATGGCCCGAAGCCAACTCAAAGTATCCTTAATGACATGTCACTAGCATCCTAAACTATTCCTAAGGTTCAACCGGGCTCCCAACTGTCGAATCATCGTCGAATCATTCCCAAACTTTTTTGAAGTCACACAATTACAATTCATGCTATATCAAAGCATATAGAATACATTTGAAATGAAATTATAACATACGAACTTACCTCGGATGCTAAAATGGCGAATCAAGTCTACTATTCTGTAACTTTATTCTTTCCCCGATCTAAGTCCGTATTTCTCCTTTCTTGATCTAAATATATTCAAAATTAACTCATTTAATCATCTATTCATTCAATTTATTCCAAAACACACTTTAAAACACATTTACACTTTTGCCCCTAATATTTCACATTTCTCACAATTTAGTCCTCATTTCATAAAATCACAAATTAATGAAATTCACAACAGACTCATGCTAGCTGAATTACTATTATACCCCTAGAAGCCCATATTTTTCATTTATTTCACATTTTAACCACTAACTTTACACATTTCTCAATTTAATCCGTATTTTGCATTTTCACTAAAAATCACTTTACAAAACTTGCATAATTCATAATAAATATTCATAATCTATCATCAAACATCAAAGATCATACATATTCATCAATGGAAACGTTCAAAATCTTTAACAGTTTTGCAAAATAATCCCTGGGCTAGCTAGTACTAGCTGCAACGATTTCAAAAATGTAGAAATCATTAAAAACGGGACAAAAACCGTACCTTAATAGACAATGAAAGCTTGGCCGAATGAACCCTAAAGAAATGGATTTTCTTCTTTGCTATGTACGGTTGAAGATGATGATATTAGATAATGTTTTCATTTTCTTTTATTTATTTTAACTTAATTAACCAAATTACCTTTTTAACCTTAATTAATAACCATAAAATACTTAAATACATGCCCATATATGTCCATTCATTACATTAATGGTCTAATTACAATATAAAGACCTAAAATTTAAGGTTCTATAGCTATTAGATACTTTTAGCTAATAGAACTCCACTTTTACACTTTACGTAATTTAGTCCCTTTTATCAAATTAATTAATCAAACGATAAAATTTCTTAACGAAATTTTCACACAAACATATTTTCATGCTGTAGACATTAAAATAATAATTTTAATTTCAAATTTTTGGTCCCAAAACCACTATTCCAATTTGACTAAAAACGGGCTGTTTCACCCCATTAGGAAAGAAGATTTGAATCCCTACTTACATTGAATAGCAAAATAAGGGAGACAATCAAATACCACATATGGGAAAAGTTTTGTACAATTCCAGCTGAAGTGGCGTGCATTCATGTCGTTCAAGAATTTTATGCTTCATTAAAGGAAACAGAAGCAAATAAATCAAAAGATGAGTCGTGCTCACAGGACCTATCTTAAAGATCATGAAAGGACAACAGACTAAGGATGATATAATTTCCTGCCGTTAAATACTATACCAAGCCCAAAACTAGCAAAACCAATGAGAAAGAAGATACAGAAGAAGATGACAAAGAGTCGGAGCTTGATTCTGACTAAAACATTTTCAATTTAATTTAGACTACTTATTTTTTTAAGACTTGGATATTTTTATTTTCTTGAATTTTTTTTATTATTTTAGCTTAGATTTTTCTTGTAGATTTTATTTTTGTTTTCTATCTCTATGTAGGAACTCCACTTTTTTTTTGAAGGCACTACAATTTTAAGCTTAATCAGCACGGAGGAGACCACCTCACAAAATCCGAGAACTTCTAATGAAAATCAGGTAATCTCATTCCTTTAATTTTTTTATGCACATTAGGGACAATGTGTTGAATGAAGTTTGAGGTGACATGAAAAAATTTTAAGTTTTTCGACTTTTATTTACTTAGTTTTTATATATTCTTACTAGTTAATTTTTTTTTCTCTTGTGTGTTCTGTTGTGCTTTGGCTTTTAGAAATACAAGTGACTGGTTAGGAGCATGGACATAGGTTTTTTGTTTAAACTATAAATTTAGCCTGAAAATAAATAATTTAGGTGTAACACCCCAAACCCGGCCTGGACGTTATGGCCGAATCTGGCGATGTCACACTGAAGTGTTTTTTGCAAAGTGCGAAATTGTTAAAAACCCATTCTCTATTAAACCTTTTTGAATAACCTCGAAGATGATTTCAAGGCTTGTCGTTTGTTTTCAAAATGTAATTCATTTGTCGAAATGTTAACTTTATTAAATTGTTATTAATTTCAAAAAAAATATCTCTTGCGGAAGCTTTTAAAACATGTTGCGTAGCTGTGATATTTTGAAAAGTATTTATCTTTTGAAAACCCGCGTCCTACTGCTAGCAGATATGTATCAACATAAAAAAAAACCCCAAATTAAAGATTTAAAAATGCCATATTACATAAAAATACCCAAATAAAACTACTTATAAATTAGAAGTCAAATATGGAAGCGTAAGCTGTTGTGTGGCCACCTTCGAGTCCCTCATAGCACCAATCTGCCTAAAGATTACCTGCGCAGATAGGCAGAAGGGTGAGTTTACGAAAACTCAATGTGTGATCCTCTAATAAACAAACAAATCAATCATATGATGAGCAAAAAGCGATGCGGGCCTAAGCCCATATCGATGTGATTCGATTTGATTAGGGCCTTAGCAATCAAGATATGATATCGGTATGGGCCTTAGCCCATTTCAATAACGATAATGACACGAGATATACAAGCAGACTACACTCTACTCCGTCCAGCCCTACACTCCATGTGGGGATAAAATCAACCTACCCATCCCTACACTCTAAAATAGCACCGGTTGCAGCACTAATCAGTGGTTGAAGCAGAGCTGCCAGTATAGTACACTTCTTCCAATCAATAATAAACCTGTCCCCATGCAACATATCATAATATTATGCATGTATGCAATATATATATATATATAAAATGGCATGCTCGATTGCAGTCATACATACATAAGCGCATAACAGTCATTTTACCTCATAGAGACATAACAGTTATTTCTTAATTTGGGGTCTAAGAATACTTACCGACCCAACAGTAGGTCCACAGCCATCTCGGGTGACCCATGCAACCTTAACAGTCAAATAGCAAAAAAGGCCCAAGGACCATAATGCAGGCCCATGTGGGCCCACACGCCATGTCACCCACTAAGCCCAAAAATGGCCTTGGTTGTGTGAACTACACAGCCTGGCCCAATAATCTCCACACGTCCGTGTGGTTTACCCATGTAGGGCCCACAGGCCCGTGGGGCCCACACAACCTATTTCGGCCCACTATGGCCCAAAATGATCAAACGCCCATCTCTATGCATTCAGATTACCACACGAGTGAGCGCACACCCGTGTAGCGCCAATGGTCACATTTTTTGACTTTTGCTGATTTATAAATTGGGCAGTGTTTACACACCTGTTTGCGAAAGTGCTCGAATAACCCACGAGAACACTAACCTAACACAATCAGAAACTTCGGTTAGTCGCTTATCAATCAATTGAAAAGAGCCCTAACCCAAAACACCTGTTCGAGGGCTTACCTATCACCCGCCTTGATCAATCACACTAAAACCGTTGCAAGAAATCGCTTAAAGTCCTTAAAGACTACCTGCATCCCCTTCGCGACTCATTACCTAATATCATACACGCAAATAATTCAACTAAAAGTATAGCAACTTATCCAAAACGTGGAACTAAGACTGAGAGATAGAAGTATTCGGCCACACCCAAAACACACCCTTAAACTGAGGCACGAGAAGGAACAGTCGCACTCCCTAGTAGAAAATGGAAAAAAAGAAGGGTGTTAAATAAAAGGCTATTACGGTAAAAGAGAAGAAAAGATAAAAACTAAGCACCCAACCCTGAGATGAAGTATTCGGCTAACATAGAAGTTGAGAGGTTATTCGGCTCTAGCAAAAGAGAAGGGGAATTGAAAGAAGCTGAAAGAGTAAAGAGAAGAGAAGACAAAGTGTTCGGCCAAAAAGCATCAACCAATTGAGGAAGGGAAAAGGTATTCGGTAAAGGAACAAAGCCAAGGGAGAGAGCAAGGGCAAGGAGAATCGGCCAAAGACCAAGGCTAACAACCAAAGGGGTTTAAGAGAGGGGAAGGGAAAATCAGCAATAGTATGAAAAGATAGAGGAGAGAAAAAGAATCAGTTAGACAAGGGTTTGTAAGGGAAAGAAAAATCAACAAACAAAAAGAACCTGAATGATACTCAAAATAAGCCAGCAATGTTGACAATTACCAAACAAAAGAAGAGCAATTTGCCAACCCCAAAACCGAATGCATAGAGAGACTACAATCCCAATTCGACTCCAACACTCCCTCAACTTCACATCCCCTTGATTGTCTCCTAAAATCTCTCCACAACATCCTCAAACCGATCACCATCCAAATCCCCCCTTTCTTCTCCTAAATTTCGGCTACACAATCCCCTACACCCTTCAAACACTTCAACCATCCAAGAATCAGAGTTCCATTAACATACAACCTCTCACACGGTAACTTGCAAAATAAAACACCCCTTGCGCGCAGCAAGACTCGAACTCAAGTCTCTTAGTAGCAGTAACATGCCACTATCCCCTAGACCAGCAGGCTTTTTATGACTTAAAATACCCAAATTTATTTATAAGCCTACTGACTAGGGATAAGGGGTTATTCCTTTAAAAACAAAATTTTTGCACATGCCCAGGCTTGAACCTAAGACTTCCCAAACACTTCCCAAGACACTTAACCACTGAAGCAAACATATATTTGTGTCACTTTCTTGCACATCTAAACATTTATGTGCAGCCTCCTAACTGTTCCCATGCTCAAAACCTGATACTTCTAGGCCCAAAATTTGGGGCGTTACATTAGGTGATTTATATTTTGACTAATTAATTCAATCTATTAGACTGTGAACGGGAAAAAGAAAATAAAAATATCATATGATAAAGGTAAATATGAATAGGTATTCATGTTTGCTGAATTATAGGATGTTTGAAATTAAAAATACTCAGTAAATAAATCTATGATTATTGAAACAATGCAGTATAATAAGTACACTCCTTAAAAGCATGTGTTTAAATTCAAATGAATTGTGGGAACAAAAGCATTGTGATGGTTAAAAGCATTGCGAGTGTGATAAAAGCATAGAATGGATAAAAGTCGAGTGTTGAGTGTTCACAGTGAAATAAAAATATAAGAAACTGAGAAAAATCTCACTCATATTGGCACAAAAAGTCGTAAGTGTTTGTACTTATAAATATTGTATTAGAGTTCAAAGCATGGGTGAAAAAAACTGAGTATAGAAATTTGAACTGACTATACTCTTCACGTATAAATATTATCTTCGTATATACATTTTTATGAATTATATATTTAATTTTCTTTAACTAATTTTCTTTGTAATCTTTTGAATTAATATGTTTGAATATAAATTACTATAAATTATTTAGACATCTAGCTAAAGTTATGTGTTTAAGCACAATTTCCTAGTGCCAATGCTTCAATCTGAACACGTGTACCAAGCTTGCTCAAGAACATTTTCCTTTCTTACATGCTTATTTTTCATTTTATTTGTTTTTGTTTGCTTGAGGAAAAGCAAAAACTTAAGTGTGGGGGTATTGACTTGCTAACAATTGCAATGGTAGTTTTAGTACATTTTTCCATTTAAAGGGCTTATTTTCTAGTCATTTTATATTTAATTATTACATTTTCAGCTTTCATAGTTTAGATTTAATTATTTGCAAAATAAGATATTTTACGTTATAATTTATGTTAGTTGACCTATTACAAAAATAGGCCTTAAGTAGTTTTAATTTGCTTAATTGAGTGTGCACGATGTGTAGTTATAAGCCCAATAGCCTTATGGACGACTCACGAGTCTAGCATAAGTTTCCTGAGATACATGTGAAAACAGACTTCAAAGCTCAGATTTAATGTGTCGTGTTGTGAAACACCCTTAGATATGTCGCAACACAAAGCTGGTCGTAGGGAGCAAGAATTGATGAGGCTATGGCCTATAATAAACCTAATTAGGGTTCTAAACATATCTATAAATAGGAAGGTTATTGCTAATTCATAAGCAAGCCTTTAGGAGTCGTAGTTAGTAGATTTAGGTTTTAATTAGTCTTATTTTCCATTTCTAAATACTTTGTTATTTTCTATTAGGTTCGATTTGAACCTAAATCCCCTTTAATAAAGTATTCAGCAGTTTTCTTTTACTTTTTTTCTTTTACAAACATCAAGGTCAATTTACTATCAAGAGATTTCACAACTCTGAGCGCATTTGATTCATCAAACGGATCAATTTCTTAACCTTTCTCTTATTTTAATATATTTATGTTTTCTTTCATGTTTAAATTAAATCTAAGAGTTATGACATCTAGATCCATGAGAGGCTAAGTCTCTAGGGAGATTAACAAATGGATATAGGGGTAGTTAATGGAGGAATGCGAGTTTCCCATAGGAATTAATTTGGTTTTAAATTATGTGTGCTTAAACCTTAGGAGTGACGACCTTAGAAAGTAATCTAGGTTAAACGATGTCGGAAGGTAAGTTTGTCGAGAAATCATAATTTATCCTAGTGGAGAAAATAAGGTCGGGAATAAGCAAACATTTGTCGATTAGTTAATTTGAAACACCCAGTTTCCAATTAATCTAGAAATCTAAAATAATTGGAGGACTAAATTGAAAGAGACCGCAAGTTGACGGGCTCTATTGAAAGAAACGAAAAAGTTGGAAACAAAATTGGACATGGTTGAGAACCAAACCTAGTTTGATCGATTCCGTAGTGGGAGATATAATAATTAGCTATGGATGGTTCTTAAAATGGTGGTAATAGCGTGATAAGGGCTATAAATAGTTGGGAAATGGCTTCCCAGAGATTATTTCCTTCTCAATTATGTTTCCTTTTCTCTCTTCTTCATCTTCTTCTTCGATTGCTTTAAAGAAGAAGAGGCCATAGAAGATAGACTTCATGAGTATGAAGCTGGACATGTAGGGAAACCATCATGCTAGTAAGGCTCTTAGCCTTTCTATGTATGTAATAATTAAGAAATGAAGTTATGGGTCTTTAGAATTATCTTAAGGGGTCTGCATGTTATGAAAGTTTAAGCTTCTAACTTGAAGTGCAATTTTAACTAGTGGGTTTTTAGTTGTAAATGCTTAGCTCCAAAGAGAGTGGAAGCTCTACCATTCGAGGTAGCCAAGCTATGAAAATAATAAAGCTTCAAGCGAGTTCCTAAAACTCCATGGACATCCATAAAATCTACAGGAGCATTTGTTAATCCAAACGGCATCACAAGGAATTCATAATGCTAAGCACATCCAAATCTCTAACTCTCAACTGATAATAGTCTGATCTCAAGTCTATCTTTGATAACACTGTCACCCATTTCAACCGATCGAACAAATCATCAATTCTTGATAAGGGATACTTGTTCTTTATCGTAACCATATTAAGCTGGCAATAAGCCATACAAAATCTCATGGTTCCGTCTTTCTTCTTCATGAATAACACTGGTGCACCCTAGGGCGAAAAACTCGATCTCACAAAACCCTTATCTTTCAACTCTTGTAACTAATACTTTAATTCTTTCAATTTGGTTGGAGCCATTCTATATGGAGCTATCGATATCGGTGAAGTTTCTGGTACTAGATCAATAGCAAACTCAACCTCTATGTTCGGTGGTAATCCAGGCAACTCTTCTGGGAACACATCCGGATATTCACAAACTATCGGCACAGATTCAACCTTCAATTTAGACACTTTCATATTCATTACATACACAAGATAAGCTTCACAACCTTTTCTTACATACCTCTAAGCCGACATCGATGAAATTATAATAGGCAACTCACCTGAATCATTCGGTTCAATTCAAAGAATTTTATTATTTTGACATTTCAATTCAATAATCGTTCATCTACAATTCACTACGACATAATGTAGAGTCAACCAATCCATTCCAAGAATTACATCGAACTGATCAAATGGTAAAAGCATTAAGTCAGCCAGAAAATAGTGATTCGAATCATTAAAAGACAATTCTTGCAAACTTTATTGACTAAAACATATCTGCCTAAGGGGTTCGACACTTTAATCACAAACTCAGTAGACTCAACAGGAAAATTCTTACCTGATACCAAATTTATGCAAATATAAGAATGAGTTGATCCAGGATCAATCAATGCAACTACATTAGTATCATAGAGAGAAAATGTACCAGTGATAACATCAGGGGATGACACATCTTCACGAGCGCAAATAGCATAGGCTCTAGCAGGTGCTCGGACCTCTGATGTCGCAGTTAAATCTTTTGTTACACCTTTTCTGCTAGTCCATTTTCTATATCTCAGTGGTCTCCCTCTAGTGGCAGTGTTGCTCGGCCTTACATTCTGAAAATTATCTTTCTCAGTCATTTTAGGGCAATCTTGAATAAAATGATCTTGGGAGTCACATTTAAAGCAAGCCCGGTTACTCATCCTACATTCACCGGGATGTCATCTACCATAGTGTTGACATTTAGGTCTGTTAGACCTAGCATTACCAACGCTCGCTATTGACGTAGTTTGGACCTTAGAGCCCGAAAATTACTTCCTACGATCTCTGTTGGGACACCCAGCTGAAACATTCGAATGAGTATACAAATCCTTCGATTTCTTTGACGAAGATTAAAATGACTTATTCAGCGGTCTTTTTCTCAAGTTTCTAGTCTCAAACTCAGTGTTTCTCTTTTCTTTGCTTAACTCTTCGGCTTTACAAACTTGATCGACTAGTACGACAAATTTTTTCAACTGTAAAATCCCAACTAACAATCTGATATCCTCATTCAACCCATCTTCAAATCTCTTGTACATGATAGCGTCTGTTGAAACACATTCCCGAGCATACTTACTGAGTCTAACAAACTCTCACTCATATCCAGTCATAGACATACGGCCCTATTTCAGCTCTAGGAACTCTTTGCAGTTCTGATCAATAAATTGTTAACTGATATATTTCTTTCTGAACTCATCTTGAAAGAATTCCCAGGTGACTCTTTCTTTCGGTACCACGGATACAAGATTATTCCACCACTGATATGTCGAGTCCCTTAGAAGTGATATAGCACATTTCAAGCACTCATTCAGTGTGCAAGAAAGCTCATCAAATACCCTGATAGAGTTCTCAAGCCAAAACTCTGCTCTCTCAGGATCATCGTCAACATTGGCTCTAAATTCTTCAACCCATTATTTTTTAATCTTATCAATTGGAGACTTGTTTAGTCTTAACAATTCCATACCTTGGGGAGCTACAGAATCGATTGGGGGTTACGTGGGGGTAGAAGATGTTGGGCAGCCGGATTTCTTCGAACAAACTCGTCAAACCACTCATTCATCCTTTGGAAGAAGGCTTCCCTAGCCTCTCCCCTCTAACTAACTGTTACTGGTCTACTTTCAGATGGCGCTATCCCTTGGGCAGGAGCCGGTGCATTACTTTCAACATTATCAGCTACATCTTGGTCGGGATCCATTTACTATATGAAAGTAAAATTTTCAATTGTTAGGAGTCGTCACACTATCACAATTTATATATGGCATGTATAGTTAGACTCTGACACACGTTACGTTAGTTTGAGAATCGACTAAACCATAGCTCTGATACCACTAAATGTAACACTCCTTACTCGTATTCAATGCCAAAATAGGGTACGAGGCATTACCGGACTTACGTCACAAGCAAACATACAAATCGAGTCATAAATTTACATCCAAATTAAAAACCATTTGTATTCAATCATAAAGTCCCTAATACGAGCTTATAAGGCCCAAAACATGCTTTGAAAGTTGTCTGGGACTAAACCGATAACTCAGGAAATTTTTACAAAACTTAGAAAATTTTTACTATAAATAAGGGTCACACGCCCGTATGGTTTGATACACGTGTGGTCACACACGCCCGTGTCTCTAACCTGTGTAACTCTCTATTTTGTAAGCATGAACAAATTGAAGCCACAAGGCCAAGTCACACGCCCATGTGCTAGACCATGTGGTTAATTAATTTTTCATAAAATAGGTTTAGGCTTCACACGGCCAGGACACACGCCCGTGCTTGAGGACGTGTCTCTCACACGGCTGAGACATACACCCGTATATCTGCTCATGTGCTCAATCTGAGCATTCTGCTTCTCAAAATTAAGGTACAGGGGACATACGGCCAAAACATATGCCCATGGGACAGGCCGTATGTCACAGAAGGCCTAGACACACGCCCGTGTGTCTACTCGTGTGGATAAAATAAAGGCTATTTACCAAGTCATTTGTCACACTCATTTACACATACACATACACAAATTCAATGGCATAAATCATGGTATACTTAGGCAACCAAAACATCCACAATCATGGCTAATACATGCTAATGTATTACCATTGTCTATCATACTCATGATATTTCATTATGCCAAATCAAATATACAAATTTCACATTCAAAAAAACACTGCTAAGACTACTTTCAACTTGCATTAACTTATCAAGATACTCTAGCCTATCAATGAACCAAACTTATCCATTTCACAACAAATCATTAAGCCACATTCAGCATTTAGCAAATCAATATAAACCAGGTTATCAAGGGCATTGGTACATACATGCATATAGGTATAAATATATATAAACTTACAATCAATTTAACCAAAATGAGCCAATTTACATGGCCAAACACCAAATCAAGCGTTTGACTATTATAAGCCAATACATTTTGCCAAAATCATGATAACACATATAACAAAATGACCAAGTCCCTATACATGCCATATACTCAAAATATTAAGATCATCGATACCCAAAATGACAGTTTGATAGTGTGATGCGATCTTCGACGATTTCCAATCCGAGCTAGCTTGGTAACACTATAAAACATAGAAAGTAAAATAGAGTAAACTATATAGCCTAGTAATCTTGTATGAAAGAAATAAGCAAATCTTACCATACATTTAACATTCAAGTAATAAATATAAGACGATGTAATTTACCATAATTTCATAACCATAGTTCATTCCATCACAAACTTACCTTGAGTTCATCATTTCGCGAATTTGATAATCATAAGTTTTATGCACATACCCGTACCAACTCGTAATGGTTTCATAGTTATTTTTATCTTTGACATACCTAATGAACCACTCGAAATAATAATATCGGATACTTGGGAAACCTTACACACAAGGTGTCACATATGTAGCCATTGCTACCTCTATCTCATAACACATATATGCTCGCTCTTGAGCCATCAACGGGCCTGCTCATACAAGCTGTAAGTCAAGACGTAGCTACACGGTGCTGCTCACACAAGTTGTCAAGTAACCGCAACATATGCCGGTATACTCAGCCACCGATAGGATGTATTGGACTAGCACTTGGATCACATAACATAATACCCTAGTGACATGTCACTTGTATCCTAATCTATTCCTAAGGTTCGATTGGGATTTCTCGCTTGCCAAAACATCGTCGAACGTGTCCATAGAGTCATTTACACAATTTATACAAAATTAAAGTATTTAAAATACAATTATAATAAAGCTTATTTACATACAAACTTACCTCAAATGCAAAAATAGCAAAAGGGATCTATTTGTCGATTATTTTGTTTTTCCCCGATCTACACCCGAACTTTTTTTCTTGATCTATAATACTAAATTTAATTTATTTAATCATCAAGCTATTCAATTCAATCCAAAATCACATTATGGCAAAAATTACATTTTTGACCCTAACATTTCAACATTTTACAATTTAGTCCCTAGGCTCGTAAAATGAATTTCTTTCAATTTCATCACAACCCAAGCCTAGTCGAATATTACTTGTACACATAATAGCCCACATTTTTCATTTATCCACACTTTTCTACACATTTTATGGCCTTTTACAAATAAGTCCCTATTTGACTTTTTATCAAAAATCACTTAACAAATGTTGTTTAACTAACAACAAACATGCATTTTCTACCATCAAACATCAAAATACAAACATATTCAACATGGGTAAAATTTTAGACTTTAACTTTCTTTCAAATTAGTGCTTGAAACAGCTAGACTCAAAATTATAAAAATCATTAAAAACAGGACAAGAACGGACTTACAATTGAGCTTGAAAGCTTGGCCAAAACCTACCTATGGTTTCTCATCAAAAATTCAGCTAATGGACTAAATTGAAGAAGATGGGCATCTTTTATTTAGTTCATTTTGTCTTTATTTACCAAATTACCAATTTACCCTTAATGCATAACTTTAAAATTTTACCTAACCATGTCCATTTTTGCCCATCCTAAAGTATAATGGCCTAATTACGATTTAAGGACCTTTAATTTAAAATTTCATAGCAATTAGACACCTTTAATTATAGAACTCAAATTTTGCACCTATTGTAATTTAGTCCTTCTAGTCAAATTGAGCACTCAATCGATAAAATTTCTTAACGAAATTTTTACATAATTATTCTATCACGCTATAGACCTTAAAGAAATAATAAAAGAAATATTTCTACTTTGAATTTGTGGTCCTGAAACCACTGTTGCAATTTGACCCAAAAACGGGCTGTTACAGAAGGGCTTTGCTTGGCATAGAAGGGGAATGTCACTATTAGTTTAAAAATTTTCTCCATTAAAATTCGAATAAGCATGGGTTTGTGATTAATTGCATGAATTTGCAATTTTATGTGATAGGGACTAAATTGTAAAAGTGTGAAACATTAGGGGCAAATGTGTAAATTTTCCAAAATATGAATTAAAATTTAAATTGAATAGACCGAATATTGAATGTGTTAAATTTGATAATATATAGATCAAGGTAAGTCGAGATCAAGATTAGATCAGGAAAAAGGAAAAGTGGACGAATAGTCGATAATTTCCATCCGAGCAACTCGAGGTAAGTTCATATAATTAGAATCAAACTTTTAAATACTTATAATTATTTGAAATGAATGTATGTAATTTAGTAAATGATCTACTTGAATTTAAATGCCTTATTGATATAATCTGATGGTTCCGAGCCCCATTTGAACTATAGGAATTCGTAGGATACGAGTGACATGTCACTAGGGTTACCGTTTAGGTTGAGATCCTGCATGTGTTGCGGACTCACCACAGCTCATATGAGCTTATTGATATATCAGCTCGTAAGAGCTTACTGATCTTAGCTCATCAGAGCTTACTGTTTCCAGCTCGTTAGAGCTTACTGTTTATCAGCTTAGGAGGAGCTTACCGATCATAGCTCGAAAGAGTGAATACGATGATGAATTGACGGATTACCGATTAATACACTTAGTGTGTAACACCCATGTATCTATCGATATTCTAATAAGTTCAACGAGCATAATTCTGTTAATGGTTATACGGATGAATTACTGGTTATATAAATGGCTTATCGATTATATGAATGAGGAGGAATTGTTACATATGTTATATATGTTACATGTTAAATTGATATACTTACTAGCTTTATAATGGTAAGTTCAATTTTGAATTATACAGGCTTACTAAGCTATAAAGCTTACTTTGTTTCTTTTCCGTATTTTATAGAGGTTCGATAGCTCGCTCGATTCGGATAAAGTCAGAGATACGCATCACACTAGCCAGTTGGCGATTGGTACCTTTGAAGTTATTAATATATGTAAATATGGCATGTATAGGCTAGTTATAAAGATGATAGTTATGGTCACTTGAGATGGTGATTTTGGTTCATGTTATGGTATAAGATAAAGCCATGTGATTTGGCTTAACTTGGTATAATGCTTTTGTTGTGTATATGTATTTAAATATGGTATATTTTGGTAAGTAGTAGATGGAATGGAAATATGCAAATGTTGCTTTGATATGTGATAGGCATATGAATGGAAAATGCTTAATTTTAATTGAGTACAGTTGGTTAGTGTATGAAATTCTATGAATTGGCTGTCTATTGAGTTATAAAATGTTGCAAATTATGTTGGTGCAAGTATGTAAAAATAGGGTGGCAAAATGGCTTTACAAATAGCCTATTTTTCTCCACACGGGCAAAGACACGGGCGTGTGTTCGACCGTGTGTGACACATGGTCATGTTACACGGCCATGTGTCCCCTGGTGTTGAAATTAAAATCAAGTCAGTATGCTCTACACGGCCTCACACACAAGCGTGTGACTTGGCCGTGTGGCATAAGTCAGTATACCTACAGGTTTGGTACGGCCTGGCATACGGGCGTGTATGGCCATTTTTAGAGCACAAGAGCCTATGTGTTGGCCGTCTGACCCAAGTCAGGGAGTTACACGAAGTAGGACACGGGCTAGGACACGGCCATGTGCTCCCATTTTGAATGTCCAGATGACTTATGACACGAGCATGTCTGGTGACCGTGTGGGACACATGGCCTGGACACACGGGCGTGTGTCCCTTGTTTTGAGAAAAATTTTCTATGTGGTCCAAATGTTTTAAAATTTATCGGTTTAGTCTCGAACCAATTCCAATGCATGTTTAGGGTCTCGTAGGCTCGTATTAGGGACAAATTGATTGAGTTTGAATGATGAATGTATGAAATGATATTATGTGTTCTAAATAGTTGCTTAATTATTTCGTAAGTCTGGTAATGCTCCGTAACCCTATTCTGGCATTAAATACGGGTGAGGGGTGTTACACCCATAGGCCTTTTTCCCGAGTCAAGAGCCTCAAAATTATATTTTCTCTTTGCTTTGCTATGTTCCTCGACCTTGTGCATTTTATCAACCAAAACTACAAATTCTTTCAACTCAAAATCCTGACTAATAGCTTGATGTCCTCATTTAACCCATCTTCAAACCAAGTACACATAGCAACCTCTATCGTATACATTCCTGGGCACACTTATTAAGTTGCACAAATTCCCTCTCATACTTCGATACTGACAGATGACCTTACTTTAATTCAAGAAGCTCTTTACATTTCTTATCGAGAAATCTCTAACTCACATATTTGTTTCCGAACTCAGTCTGAAGGAATTCCTAGTTTACTCGATCTCTCGGTACTACCACAACCAATCTGTTCGACCACTGATAAGCCAAATCGAAACAGCACATTTCAAGCATTCCGTCGATGTACATGACAATTCATAGAAAACTCTCACCTTGTTTTGTAACCAGAACTTAGCTCTCTCAGGGTCATCTTCAGTTGTACCTTGAAGCTCTTCAGCCCCATACTTACGAATCTTATCAATTGGAGACTTGTTTTGTAACACTTTTTACCCGTGTCTGACGCCGAGACAGGGTACGAGGTATTATCGGACATAAACACAAACAATCATACAAAACTGAGCCATAAATTTTTGTTCAATTTGAAATTATTCATATACATTCATATCATCCCTATTGCGGACCTACGAGGCCCATACATTGGGAGCAGTTCGGGACTAAACCGAGAACTTTGGAAACATTTGGAAGACTTAGAAAAATTTTCATGAAAACAGGGTCTCACGCCTGTGTGGGTAGGCTGTGTGGTCACACATGCCAGTGCGGCTTTGGACACGCCCATGTCCTCAGCCCGTGTAACTCTCTGTTTATGACATCACGTGCAAAATGAGATGACACGGCCAAGATACACACCCCTGAGGGCTGACCATGTGTCACGAACGACCTAGACACACTCCCGTATGTCTATCAATGTGGACAAATACAAGGCTATTTTCCAAGCCATTTTTCCACCCTCACTTGCACACATTCACACAACATCACATGGCACAATCTTAAGCATAAAAATGCATTTAAACCAACCAAAAACAAACAATAGCATATCATTTACATACCCACATCCATTTTGCTAATAGCATCATACTACCAATTCAATTCATGCTAAATTCATATTCATGGTCAAAATATACGATATCAATACCATCATATACGTACTCTTAACATCATACTTTACCAATCCAAACATACCAAATCATATTCAATAATAAAACTATCTAGCCACATTCAACCATTAAGTCTTTAGGCCATAAACCGCTCATAACAAAACTGTCCACTTGAGCATAGTCACTAAATTGTTTATATCTTTACCTATAGAATTCTAAATTAAGATGCGCTTGATTTTTTTGAAACTAGACTCAAATATATGCCTACCATAAAATATTTAGAATTTATGGTTAGCAAATAAGTACAGTTAATTCTTCAAATTTGTCCCTGTTCTGCTGTTTGACAGTTTCGACCTTTCTTCACTAAAAATTAATTATCTCTTAGTACAAGATTCGGATGATATTCCTGTTTGTTTCTCTTAAAATTAGACTCATTAAGAAATTAAACATATAAATTTAAACCCTCAAGTATTTTTATAAAATTTTTAATGATTTTCCATAGTTAGAATAGGGGAACCCAAAATCATTCTACTCTTGTCTCACAAAAATTCAAATATCTCATAAAATGAAATTATTTTGCTTACACCGTTTATTCTATGTAAAACTAGACTCAATAGGATTTAATTTCATATTTTATTCAACCTCTAATTTGATTTCCAAATTTTTGGTGATTTTTCAAAGTTGTACTACTGCTTCTATCCAAAAGTGTTTTAATGTTAATTTTACTCTATCATGATTTCTTTGTATTAACTTTCATTTAGACATAAATAACACCAAAGCATATCCATAACTAGCCATTCCAATAGCTAGTCATTAACAAATATTTACATGCCATTCATTGGCCAATATAAGCCAATTTACTTGGCTATACATTACATCAAACCTTTAACCATCACAAGCTAATATATTTAGCCAAATCATAATGACTCATACACCAAATGACTAAATCCCTATACATGCCATAAACTTAAGAGTTTTGTATTCACTTTTACCCCACGATGATAGCTTGATAGTGTGATAACATCTCCAACGATCTCCAACTCGAGCTAGCATACAACCCTATAAGATACGAAAAAGGAAAGGGAGTAAACTACAAAGCTTAGTAAGTTCGTATGCAAATAATAAGCAACATCAACCGTACATATATCACACAGTTAACATAATGTAAATCCTTACGAATTTAATTTAAATCTCATAAGAATAACTTACTCATTCACATCTAACCAAGTGTTCATCATATTCAACAATATGAACACACATTATTATAATCTACCATAATTTCATGGTTTTAATTTATTCAGTCACAATGCTTACCCCTTTCAACTTATAAGCATAATTTAACATATCCTGGCATTAGCCTAACAACCGTAATCTTTCCTTTGTAACATATTACTGGAATTAACAAATCATTTCAAAACTCATAATAAACATATATTTTAACACCTTCAATTATTTAAAGCTTATATTTTCCCATGATCATTTTTATAGCATCTATGCCAATCTTTACTTTTTCTCATATCCGATAAATCGCAATTTGCGTGAATATAACATGCTATATCATAACTCAATTTGGCCCGAAAGCCAATTACATTATTGCCAAACGAAATTTACCATGTACTTCGTACATCACAAATATAGGCCATTAATTCACAAGGCTTTCACAAAAATATTCTCATGGAAACCATGAACTCACCATATCATGAAATCATTACTTATAAACTTATGTACATACCTGTAAAAATCCATAACATAGTCACACACTTTCTCATCTTTGACATAATCTTTAGATTACCCATTGAACACTTGGAATACTACCGGATACACAGAAAGCTTGCACATAGTGCTTCATACGTAGCCATATGCTACCTCATATCACATATCACATATCACATATTGCTCGCTCTCGAGCTAATCACGGGCCTGCTCACACAAGCTGACAGTCAGGACGTAACTACACGGGCTGCTAACACAAGCTAACGGTACCCGCAACAGATGCCGAGCTACCCAGCCACCGGTAAAACGTACAAGACCAGCACTCGGATTCACATAAACACATTTCACATATCTCATGAGCTCAACTCATATAGTTCCTAGTGACATGTCACTCGTATCCTAATCTATTCCTAAGGTTCAAACGGGATTTTCTCGATGTCACATCTTCGTCGAACTCATTTACAATGTCATTCTCATTGACCATAATGTCTTTCATACACTCATTATAACAATTAAAAATAGAAATTCATACATTAATAAAGCATTTAAACATGATACCAAATTGCATAATTTACACATGAACTTACCTCGACATAAAAATGGCGAGAAAGAACCTAATTGTCAAATACTTGTTTTTTCCCCCGTTCTAATTCTAAATCTCATTTTTCTTGATCTAAAATATCAAATTCAACTCATTTAATCATTATACTATTCAGATTAGTCCAAAAATCATATTATGGAAAAATTACACTTTTGCCCCTAGGCTCGTAAAATGAAATGTACTAAATTTCTTTAACATACAAGCCTAGCTGAATCATTTTCATAACTATAACAACCCACAATTTCCATTAAAATACATTTTTACTACATATTTTATAAGTTTTATAAATTAGTCCTTTTAGGCATTTTCACCGAAAATGACTTAGTAAAAGTCATTTCTCTAACCATAAACATGCATTTTCTACCATTAAACACAAAAATACACACATGTTAATCATGGTTCAAAACCCTAGACTTTAACCATATCTCAAATTAGTAGTAGAAATGGATAGATCTTATTACGAGGATTTCAAAAAATGTAAAAATCATTAAAACGAGGCTAGAGCGGACTTACAATCGAGCTTGAAAGCTTGAAAAGCCCTAGCCATGGTTTCCTCTTGCAAATTTCAGCCAAGGAGGAAGATGGACAAATTTTTGGGTTTTTATTTTGTTTATTATGTCATTTAATTACTAAATAACCAAAATACCCTTAACTTAAAAATATTCTATTTCACCTATTTCATGTCCATTTTTGTCCAAAAAATTATCCAATGGTCTAATTACCTTTTAAGGACCTCCAATTTAAAATTTCATAGCAATTAGACACCTCTAGCTTTTAGAACTCAAGTTTTGCACTTTTTACGATTTAGTCCTTTTGACTAGATTGAGTGCCCAAATGTCAAAATTTTCAAACGAAATTTTCAAGAAATCATTCTGTAAAACTGTAGACCATAAATATATAATAAAAATAAATTTTTTCTTGTTGGATTTGTGGTCCCGAAACCATTGTTCCGACTAGGCCCAAAATCGGGTTGTTACATATTTACTCGCACTGGTTCCAAGCCCTGAGGAACTACGAGGACTAGTTTAGGTATAGGTGGGGGTGGCGATGGAGGTGGAGGTCGTTGAGCCATTAGGTTCATTTGCACGAACTCTGAAAACCACTTGGACATTATCTAGAAGAATGTTTCCTTAGTCTCTCCTCCCTAGCCCTCAGATACGGGCCTACTACCACTAGATGTTGCCCCGTGAACAAAGGCTTAAGCATTACTTTTAACTTCATCAGAATCAGCTCAGTTGGATGACATTTTATCTATATGAAATCATAGTTCAATTTGAGTCAGGAGTTATAACACTATCGAAGGTTATATAATGGCATGTATTTCTAGACTCATACATGCTACGTTTAGTCCGAGAACAGACTAAACCGTTCCACTTACACCACTAAATGTAACACTCCTAACCCTTATTTGTCACAGATTTAGAGTTATAGATAATTACCGTACAAACGAAACATTAAAACATACATTTCATACATCATTGAAAAAACATTATACTACATTCATTCACATACATATCGTCACTTAATCGAGCCCTAGAGGCCCTAGAAACGCCTTAGAAACAATTCAAGACGAAATTAGAAACATTTGGAAAATTTAATAAAAAGTTAGAAAATCTTTACTACAGGGGTCACACGGCCGTGTGCCTCACACGACTGAGACACATTCCCGTGTCTCAGGCCATGTAACCTTTGAACTAGGGACACACAGTCGTGTCCCAGCCCATGTCCTCACCCATGTAACTCTCTAAGTAGGGTCACACGGCCTTGTCACACGCCCGTGTGTCAGGCCGTGAAACTCTCGAAATAGCCCCACACGCTCGTATGCTAGGCTGTGTGCTAGGTCCTATAACTCTCGAAATAGCCTTACACACTCGTGTGTCAGGCAGTGTACTAGGTCGTGTAACTAACTGACTTGCATGCAATAGAACCTATAGGGGACACACAGCCGTGTCGCCAAGCTATGTGTCACACAAGGCTGACTCACACGCCCGTGTCTCAGGCCGTATAGACATAAATTTGCCCATAATCAAGCCATTTCCAACATCAAACCATGCACACACCTAAAGGCCATTTGTACACATAATCAAGACATCAAAACAGGACCAAAACTTACATGTAATGACCAATTCAATAGTCCAAAATCAATTAACCACTATGTCATACAAGGCACCTCAAATACATTCATCTACAACTTACCTAAACATATATATGTTACCACATTTCAATCATCAACATCTCTGTCAATGCATTCCCAAAACATGTCATATCTTATCCATAATCAAACCAACTAAATACATACCATTTGAGCCATTCAAACATGCAACAACATAGCCACATTGACATAAACTAGCAAGGCATCAAATGTACCAAACCAAATAACTTATACATACCAAATCTCCATCTAAGCATTCAACTAAACATCATTATAAGTCAACCTATACATTCCATTATAACCTTGGCCAAAACATCAAAAACTACTGATTTTTATGTTGGATAGTATGATAGATCTCTGACGAGCTTCCAAGCCGATCAAGCTCCCGATAATCTATAAAATATAGAAAAGAAAAATACGTAAGCACATAATGCTTAGTAAGTTTGTAAAACATGAAAGATAACTTACCATTTCATCTAAATAACATTAAGTATAAGCATAATGTAATCTAACCACAAGCTTGGCACAAGCCTGAGAATCATCATCAAAAATACATAAGTTAGTGCATTATTACATAATTTACTTGAATTAAACTTAAGGTATGCCATTTTTATATGAACATACTTCATTTGATTCATTCACCTTTTCATGTGCATATGCATTACTCCATTTGGAAACTTACCTTCCCAATTCCTTCTCATGCTCGTTGAACCATTTAGAAAATCATCAGATACTAGGGAAAGCTCACACGAAGTGTTCTTAAACATATAATTGTAACATTTCCTTTACATCGTTGCTCATACGAGCTGTGAAATGGGTTTGCTCACATGAGCTGTGGGTCGAAATGTAAGTTACACGACGTTGCTCACACAGCTATGGAGTATCTGCAACAAATGCAGGACCACAGCCTTCGGTAGGACATTTAAGACCAGCACCCGAAACATGAAATCCCTAACGACATGTCATTTGTATCTTACGAATTTGTAAGGTTCAACCTGGACTCGATAACCGTCATGGCACTTCTTTGGATATACATTGATTAATATCATTATAAATGCATAATAACATACAACTGACTAACATGAATATGCAATCCGTACATACGAACTTACCTAAATGACTAGGGCGTAGAAACGAGATCAACTAATCCGAGGCTTTAGCTTTTCCCCTATCTAGATTCGGACGTGGTCTATCTTGATCTAAATAGATAAACTTAATCCATTTAATATCCTTGGCATTCAATTTAATCCATATTTCATATTTTTACAAAATTACTATTTACCCTTAACATTTTAACTTTTCACAAATTAGTCCTTAAGCTCGTAAATTGAAATTTAAACATTTTAATCCTCTTCTCAAGCTAGCCAAATTCTCTAAGGACTTAAATCAATCCATACGAACTATTATTTCATAAATTTACCATGAGCTTTTACCATTCTTACAAACAAGTCATTAAATGTCATTTTAATAAAAAATCACTTTACAAAACTTGTTTATTTATCAACAATAACTCATAATATTTCATTAAACATCAAGAATCAAACAATAGCATTCATGGCATAACCCTAAATATTTAACAGTTTTACAAATTAACCTCCAAGCTGGCTAGATTAAGCTACAACGATCCTGAAAACATAGAAATTATTAAAAATGAAACAAAATTACATACCATGCAAGTTAACTAAGCTTGGTCGAACCCAAGCTATGTCTTCAATGGTGAATTCGGTTGAGGAATGTGTAAAATGAAGAAGATGAATGCATTTTCTTTAAGTTATTTTAACTTTAATTACTTATTTACCATTTTTCCATTTTAAAACATTCATAATTTCAACAAAACCAAGTCCATAAATATCCATTATCAATTCAATTGGTCTATTTACCATCCAAGTCCCTTAGATTAAAATTTCATAGCTATTTGACAACTTTAACTAATAGAACTCTACTTTTGTAACTTTTTACGATTTAGTCCTTTTCACTTAATTAATCATGCTAACCACTGTTCCCATGGAAACTAAAATAATAATTTACTCATCAGATTTGTGGCCCCGAAAATACTGTTTCGATTTCATTAAAAATGGGTTATTACAATTTGCTAGTGTTGAGTGGATGAACATGTTTCCCAATGCTTTTATTAAACATCTTTCTTATTCGTTATCTGACCATTGCCCAATACTCATTCACACTGATCAAATTACAAATGCCTATACAACGATGATTTTTCAATTTGAAGCATGGTATATCTTGGAGAATTCTTTTGAAGATACTGTCCGCTCGTATTGGGATGGTTCATGATATCCTCTTTTGAAAAAGTTGGTAGGTTTGCAAACTAGCCTCGTTCAGTGGTCGAGGGGTATAGCTCGTAAAAGCAAAGGGATAAAGGTGAAACTCACTCAATAGTTGGAGGCTCTATTGAAAGAAGATTTTAATGACGAAAATCTTGCACGCATCATTGATACCATAATACATCTCAGCTTAGAAATTGATAAAGACGAACGTTTTTAAGAGCAATGTGCTCATGCAAACTAGCTGAAAGTAGAGGACAAGAACACAACATTTTTTCATAAGTATGCTTCCAGCTATAATTCGGGTAATCAAATCAAATCCCTACAAAGAGGAGATGAAAAATAAACAATGGAGGTCGACAAGATGGAAAGTATTGCGCGGGATTATTTTCAACATCTGTTCACTTCTAATGGTGTTGGAGATATGTCTCACATTTTGGGGGGATTGTGCCAGTCATCTCTCAAGAGACAAATATACAGTTAACAACTCCTTTCGTGGTTGACAAAGTAAGAGATACGTTAAAGGAGAGGGGGCCTATGGAGGCTCCAAGAGATGATGTGCTTCCAGTAATTTTTTTTCCAAAGATTATGGTACATTTTTGGACGAGATGTTGTTGAGTTCTGCTTAAAAATCCTTAATGAATTTATGGAGCCTACTTTGATAAACTTGACAAATATTGTCATTTTACCAAAAGTCCTTCATCCCACAAATTTGGTAAATTTTAGACTCATTAGTTTATGCAGTGTTATTTACAAAATAGTTACAAAAGTTCTGTTCGATCGTATGAAAGGTGTAATGGATAGTTGTATTGATAAATCTCAAAGTGTGTTTGTGCCCGGTAAATTAATATCTAATAATGTATTACTTGCCTATGAAATTCTACATACTTTTCGTCAAAAGCGAGTAGGGAAGAAAAAATTTATGACATTAAAGCTATACATGAGTAAAGCTTATGACAGAGTTGAATGGGGTTTCATAAAAGGCGTGATGATTCAATTGGGATTTGATAATCGTTGGATGAAGCTTATAATGAGATGTATCTCAACCGTATAGTATTCAGTTGTTTTAAATGGTCAATTAGGGGATTTTTTTCGTTCTAGTAGAGGTCTCTGACAAGGTGACCATTTGAGACTATTTCTTCTTCTACTATGTAGTGAACGATTATCTTTACTAATGAGAGTTACTGCTCGGGACAGCTGGTTAAAGGGTGCACGAGCTAACAGGAATAGACCCTCAATTTCACATATGTTTTTTGTTGATGATTCCATTTTGTTTGGCGAGGCATCAGCTTAAATGGCAAATGTACTAAAAACTATTTTGCGAGAGTATGAGCAGTGCTTGGGTCAGTGCATAAATTTCAACAAGTCTACTATTTTTTTCAGCACCAACACTTCTACGTATGACAAGCAATTGGTTTCTGGGCTTTTAAGTGTACGACATTCTAACGATTCATAGTGGTAACTTGGTCACCCTAACATGGTAAGGCGATGCAAGAAAGAGTCATTTTAGATTTTAATAGACAAATTCAGAAAACGTATTGAAGGATGGATTTTTCGTTATTAATCCCAATAGGGACGTGAAATGTTCATTAAATCAGTATTGCAAGTGATTCCTACTTATTTTATGGTGTGTTTCTTACTTTCAAAAGCCCTATGTAATTAGATGGAAGGAATCATGGCTAAATTTTGGTGGCAAAAAGGACTAGGGAAACATGGGATTCATTGGTGTTCTTGGGAGCATCTTAGTGAGCCAAAGGAATTGGGAGGGTTGGGTTTTCACAGCCTAGTCAAATTAATGTCACTTTACTCACAAAACAAGGTTGGTGTTTGATTAATCATCTCGATTCCTTATTAGCTCGTGTTTTAAAAGTAAAATATTATCCAAATTCTAGTTTTCTCAACGCGAATTTGGGTATTTTACCTTCGTTTACCTGGAAAAGTGTGTGGTTAGCGAGGGGTCTACTGGTGAGTAGGCTTTGTTAGAGAATTGGCTCCGACGCTAATATTTCCATAATGGAGGATGCATGGTTTCCAGGTTCACCATCCTATCGTATCCATGAAAATATTAATTTAAGGGGTTTGAATGTGATGGTAGATTATATTGATAATGACAACATGATATGGAAAACAAGCCTGATTAGAAGTACCTTCCCTAATGAGGTTGTGAACCAAATTTTGCAAATTCCTTTGCTGAAAGAGAGAAAGGAGGATGTACTAGCTTGGCGAGGGGACCCATCTGGCAAGTTCATAGCCAAAATCACCTATAAACTATTACATGAAGGTACCTTTCGACCTAATTATACAAATTATGCTCCTAAAGACCTCTATACGAAACTATGGAAATTTGGTTCCCATAAAAGTAAAAAATTCATGTGTAAGGCAAGATAGAACTTCCTTCCCACTATGGTTAATTTACAGCATAGGCAAGTAGGGGAACGGTCTCTATCCCCGATGTGGTAGTAGTCTCGAAACCCTACATCATGTGTTTAGATATTGTCAAGTTTCAGCAACTGTATGGAATAACTTAAACTTATAGTGGGTACTGTCGCTACCTGAAATGCCTGACGTAGAATGGTTCAACTGGGTTTTTTCCCAATGCACTGAAGAACAGGGTAAGGTATTCGTCTGTAAAGTATGTGGGATCTGGACAAATAGGAACAAAATAAAGCATGAAGGAGTCTGTTGTATGGGTAAACAAATCACAGATTGGATCCAAATATATATTTCAGAAATAAATGGCCTAGAGCAAAAGAATGTTACCAGATCTACGAGCGAAGAGGCCTAGGTACCTCCAAACGCCCAGTCAGTTAAAGTAAACTT
The DNA here is from genome assembly GCA_025698475.1 of Gossypium anomalum. Taxonomy (NCBI): domain Eukaryota; kingdom Viridiplantae; phylum Streptophyta; class Magnoliopsida; order Malvales; family Malvaceae; genus Gossypium; species Gossypium anomalum. Next base: position 46,568,351 of record CM046961.1, read on the forward strand.
TGACACTGATTTCCGTTAATACTTGAACAAATCTACTTCGAGACTAGTCGTTCTTGACTCTCAAAGGGTGGTTTTGTTCACAAAACAGAAACTGCATGATTGTGTAACTTCTCTGTTCGCCGTGAAAGACCTTGCCTGTCTATTAGCAATACAGTTAAGCATCCAGTTGGGTCTCCAGCACATGGTCATAGAAGGAGATGCGAAATCCATCATAAACTAAATAAAAATGAGCGTTAGGGACAGATCAGAGGTTTGGGCTATCATCGATGATATACATCAGACAAAGACATCGTTTCAACAACTAAAGTTTGCAATGTGCCTAGATCCACAAATATTTTTGCTCATAACCTTGCAACAGAATGTCTAAGAACAGGGAAAGAAAGTTACCTAGACTTAGGAACAATGAATGACATCGGAGCGGGATCTTTTCTCCTCAGACCAAGAGAACCGGATTGATAGCAGAAAGGGGAACGTTTGGGTAGAAGGAAAGGCAAAGAAATGCAAAAGATCAGTTTTTTGGGACCATTTGTCTTTTAGGAATCTGGAACTGACACAAACTTCTAGTGTCACCGGTCAAAGTTCAAAGCCCATGACCATCGCACCAAATGGATCTAATGGAGGTCTATTGTTTAAATAGAGATCATTTGGCCCATAAGAACTTGCTCGATTCGGTAAGCTGTTGGAGAAGCCTATCAGACTGAAGTTCGGTTAGCCCGATAATGAAGATATGGCAACTTAGGCTATCTTGATAAGTATGGGAACTAATCTTTAAAGATTAATAGGGAATCATATCTTGTAAATATTAGATTTGATATGATTTGATGTAATCTTGTAAATCCTTAAAATTAAGCGATAGTCTAATCTCGTTCGTCGATGTAATGTAATCTTGACCGTCAGTTTTGGGGGAGCTCAAATATAAATAGAGAGCCTCACCCTTATTTGTACTCACTCCATTCATTGTTTCATCATTCTTTGTGAATAAGAGAACATTGAGAGCATTTACTCAAACACCTCTCGGACATTTTTTTCAATGGTTTTCTGTTGTTCTTTGTGGCTTCTTTTGGCATAGTTTGTTTCCGCTATACAAATCGGTGCCTTAGAGGAGTTCTAAAGGAATCCTTACTTGAGTAAAGGCTGACTTAGGTGATTTTGGACAAACGGATCGCCTAAGGCCGCACGGATCGTGAGACGAAAGAGCTAGCCCCGTGACAAGTGGTATCTGAGCTATTGGTTACAAAGGCATTGTTGGGATGTCAAAAGAATAGTTCGAATAAAGGTGGGCTAAAAGATCAGTCCCTTTGAGGGAGATGCTGCCGGCTGTTAAGGAACGCATAGGTAAATGTGAGGAGTCCATGGGGGACGCGAAAGAGTCACATAATGCACTTGATGAATGCATAGATGACTTGTGGGAGCAATCTAGGGACTTTGTGACTATGTGTCTCATTTCCAATAAGGATAATGTGCAAGAGTTGCTAGATTCCCAAAGGAAGAAGCTGAAGGAGAGGAGCAATGCTCTTGAGGCCATGGTGATGGCTTTGAAGGAGGAAACAATGGCCACGATGAAGGCTTTGAACACAAGAATATAGGAGCTTGAGGGAGAGTTGGCCTTGTGTCGAGCAGTCGTGGGGGAAGGAGTGTCAAGTGTAACACTCAATTACGAAGATGTCCCGAAGCCGAAAGAGTTTGTAGGGACACGGTCTGCATGCTATGTGGACAACTTCTTGTAGAGGATGGAAAACTTCTTCCGTGCCAAAGGATCACAGATGATGTGATTAAGGTAAACATTGCTTCAATGTTTCTTATTGATATTGCACTTTTATGGTGGCGAGGTAGGTCCACAGATAAAAGGCAAAGTGAGATTGGGACATGGCAAGAGTTCTAATGTAAGTTAAAGGGACAGTTTTACCCAGAATTTGTTGAGGAAGAATCTCGGGCAAAGTTTCGATGGCTAACACAACGAGGCACAGTGGGGGAGTATGTTCGAGAATTCAAGGAACTCATGCTTCAAGTTTCAGATGTGATCAATAAAGAAGCATTGCTTGCTTTTCAGAATGGATTAAAGTCGTGGGTCAGATAGGAGGTAGAATAAAGAAGTGTCCAAAAGCTGTCGAAAACCATAACGGTAAAGGAATCTATGGTCAAGCTTGGTCTAGGGAAAGAAAAGCTTGGATCTTCCAAGTCTGAGGATAGGGGCGTATGTGAAAAGAATTACAAGAAAGATATTGATGACAATGGCATCGGTGACAATTGTGGTAATAGGAAATCACGAGTTGGGAAGAAGAACCCAACAAGAAAAGGGACAAGTTGAAATGATTTCTTTGTAACAGTCCACATATGTTGAAGAAATGTCCAAAAAAGTCTGGGCCTTTTAAGAAGGAGAAGCTGGTAGGTAAGGCCTTGGGACTTGGCTCAAGCACAAGAAGTGTTGAAGCCAAGGAGGCTAGAAGCGAGAAGAAGCCAGTGGAGTGCTTCTTGTGTCATGGTCCGTATAGTTTGCAGAAGTGTCTGAAGAAGTCTGTCATCAAAGGGGACGATGGAGCAAACAAGGAGCCCAAGAAGCTTAGTTCGAGCAAGGGAAAAGTCGAAGCCAAGATGGCAAAGAAGAGCAAAAAGAAGCGAGTAAAGTGTTTCTTGTGCCGTGGTCCGCATGAGTTACGAAACTATCCAAAGCAATCCAAGTTAGTTGTTGTCAAAGAAAAGGCAACATCGGAGCTTGTTGAGTCATCGAAGGGGCTTCCACATGAGGAAGATGTGAGTTTGTCATCGAACTTAGGGGAAAAAATTGTAATGAAAATAGTGAAGCTTGGACCAATGAGGCTCAATTCGAGTAAAGCGATAGAGTTGAAAGAGTCGTCGGTGAGGCTTTCACTCATGGAAGAGGTGAGTTTGGCATCAGATTCAGAGGAAGAAGTTGCGATGCAAACCTTGAAGTTAGGATCAATGAGGCTTATTTCTATTGACAAACCGGAGGGACTACCACCCATGAGAGAAGTGGGGTGTTACACACCCCTAACCCGTATTCGTCGCCAGACTAGGGTTAAAGGCGTCACCAAACAAACCGGAACATCTTTCACACAAATCAAATACATCATCCACAATCATAATAAAACATTATCATAGAGGCCCTTATATAGGTTATCGAAACCTTAAACATGCATTAGAAAGGGTTCAGGACTAAATCGAGCTTATACAAAATTGTTTGAAACATATACATTTTTCAAAGTTATATAAGTCACACGCCCGTGTGAACAAGCCGTGTGCCTCACGTGGCATTAGACACGCCCGTGTCTAGGCTGTGGCAAAACAGAGCATACATACTGACTTATCCACACGATCGGAGACACGCCCGTGTGCCTGACCGTGGTCGAAATTGACTTGGGTCACACGGTTGACCACACGCCCGTGTGTCTAGCCCGTGTACTCTTCGAAATGGCCACGCACGCCCATGTGCCAAGACTGTGTGCCTTACACGGCCACCAAACACGCCTGCGTGTCTAGGCCGTACTCGAGACCAACTTGTACCTCAAAGAAACATTGAAGGACAGGGTCGAGACACACACCCGTGTGCTCAACCATATAGGCAAATATAGGTCATTTGCAAGGCCAAATTACCACCCATTAAGGGTTCTCCCTACAAGCATCAAAACCACAACATATACAACATATTTCCAACCAATTTCAATAGCCAAAACATTCATCATTTATGCCATTTCATTGAAAACAAATTCATGCTTGTAACACATACCAAAACATGTCATCCACAAGCCAAATTCATACCAAAACATATGGTTTATAAACCTTAATATACTCAGTCAAATTCGTACCACTTTCTTACCAACTCCATAAGTAAACACATACCGAAAACTTACCAAACTTACCATTTCTCTTGGTCATTCATAAACACATCAAATAGATCATATTGCATCACATTTCATATACCAAAATCAAACCATAATCACAACCATACCAAGCCATATCACATGGCTAAATATATACATCACAAAAAATAATTAAAGCATTTCTAGCCTATACATGCCATACTTTAATTTTCACTTTTTCAAAAGGTACCAAAAAGAAGTTCGATTGTGTGGTGATGATCCTCGATGATCCCTGAGCTCCCGATAGCTATGATATCTATAAAACAGTTGAAAAACACACAAAGTAAGCTTTCAAAATCTTAGTAAGCCATATACAAATAAACTTAGCAAATAACATCAATTCATTCATATAATTTAAGGCAAAATACATTCACTTAGCCATATATCTCTTATATTTCATTTGAACATGATTCACATATACATATCATAACTCATTCTCAAGCAACTCATACTTACATCATATATTCACCAAGGTACATATACTTACCTTTCATTCTCAAACATGGTATACAATTCAAACGTACCTGAGTCAGATACAAATTCACATAGTCATCTATTTTCCTGGAATGCCAGTCGAACCGTTCGGAATCATAAGGATACGTGGATAGCTTGGAAAACTCGTACAATGCCAACGTCCCAGACGTGGTCTTACATGTAATCAAATATCGATGCCACTGTCCCAGACAGGGTCTTACACGAAATTAAATACGATGCCAACATCCCAGACGTGGTCTTACACGTAAATCATAAGTCGATGCCAACATCCCAGATGTGGTCTTACACGATAACACATATCGGATCCTATGTCATGACATATGTATCCTAACTATTCCTAACGCTCACACGGGGCTTTTCGAACGTCGGAACTTTGTTGATACTTTCTCAGATATCTCATATTCAAGGCATAAAGTCATTCATTATTTTTCAATAGCATATAAGCATAAATAAACCATTTCAAATACATTTATTTGTATACTGACTTATCTCGTACGGATTCGGACGAACGGAGTCGACTATTTGACGACTTTCGACTTCCCCCGATCTAATTTTTTTTTCTTTTATTCTTAATCTAAATCATAAAATTTAACTCTTTTATTTACTAAATCATTCAAATTAATTCACAAACACACTTTTAGGGTAATTTACAAATTAGCCCTCACATTTTTACATTTTAACACTTCATTCCTTAATTCACAAAATCACAAAATACACATAATTTCCTTACACATATGCTTAGAAAAATTTTCATAGTATTCATATAAGCCCATATATTTCATTTATTTTACATTTTAGCCCCTCAATTTCTCATTTTCACAATTTAGCCCAAATTACTCAAATTCATCAAAAATTCAAAGACAAAACATATTAATCTAACACATATCTTTCATTTTCTATCATCTAACTTCATAACGCTCACAATTTCATCAATGGCATATTTCAAAATCATTATCAAAATCAGAAATTTAGGCATGGGCTTGATAGAGCACAAAGCAACAATCACAAAAAACGTAGAAATTATCAAAAACCGAACAAAATACATACCTAAATCAACCTTGATAATAGCCAAATATTAAAACACAAGAACCTTAGCTTTTCTTTCTTCAATTTCGGCAAGGAATGGTGATAATGGCTTTATTTTCATACTTGTTTTATTAATATTAACATAAATTATCAAATACCATTTTTAACCTTAATTAAACCATTATAAAATCACATATATTAAGGCCATTAATGTCCATTAACCATGTAAATGGCATATTAACCACATAAGGACCTCTCATTTACAAAGACATAATAAATAGGCACACTTAACATATAGCTAGCAACTTTTACATTTTACGCGATTAAGTCCTTTTTATCAAATCGGCATACAAATGATAAAATTTTCACACGAAACTTTCACACATTTTAATTTACATGTAATAAGCATATAAAATAATATTAAGATATTTTTTGACTTGAATTTGTGGTCCCAAAACCACTATTCTGACTAGTGTCTAAACCGAGCTGTTATAGGGTGTACATCAAACTTCAGGAAAGTAGTGCTGCAATTTGGACAGTTGACTCGAGTAAATGCAACAAGGAAGGTACATTCTTAACACTTTGATAGTGTTTTGTGTTCTAACTTGTTGACTTGGCAAGAACGTAGGGGCCCTTTCAAAGTTCTTGAGCAAGGAGGCCGAAAGACTGTGGACAAAGCGAAGCCAAATATTGTGAATCAAGAGGATTTTGTTCGAGGCAAGTTAGAATGTGAGCAAGAGAGAGACGTGTCTTCTTGCCATCGAGATGTACAAACAAATGGGACGGTTTGAGTTAAGAAGCAATGTAAGTTGAGGCAAAAGTTTCAAAGAAAAGAAAAAGCTAGTGCATCAAGACGAGACCGAGGCGAATCAAGTCAGTGGCATTTCGAAGTCGCAACGACGACATTGTGAGAATGGGTGGGGGAGAATGTCACGGGTCAAAGTTCAAAACCCGTGACCATCGCACCAAATGCATCCAACGGAAGTCTATTATTTAGATGGAGATCATTTGACCCGTAAGAACTGGCCCGATTTAGTAAGCTGTTAGAGAAGCCTATCAGATTGAAGTTCGGTTGGCCCGATAATGAAGATATGGCAACTTAGGCTATCTTGATAAGTATGGGAACTAATCTTTAAATATTAATAGGGAATCATATCTTGTAAAGATTATATTTGATATGATTTGATGCAATCTTGTAAATCCCTAAAATCAAGGGATAGGCTAATCTCGTCCGTCGATGTAATGTAATCTTAACCGTCAGTTTTGGGGGAGCTCAACTATAACTAGAGCGCTTCCCCCTTATTTGTACTCATTCCATTTATTGTTTCATTATTCTTTGTGAATAAGAGAATATTGAGAGCATTTAATCAAACACCTCTCGTGGATTCTTTTTTGTGGCTTTCTATTGTTCTTTGTGGCTTCTTTTGGCATAGTTTGCTTCCGCTATAAAAATTGGTGCCTTGGAGGAATTCTAAAGGAATCCTCACTTGAGTAAAGGCTGACTTAGGTGAGTTTGGACGAATGGATCGCCTAAGGCCGCACGGATCTCGAAACGAAAGAGCTAGCCCCTTGACACTAAGGCTTACTTTTGGAGAGTAGGTGACAGCTAAGTCTAGGCTCGTTTTTTTTTTTAATTTCATTTTATTTTTTATTTTGGTTCTTGTTTTTAATTTTGTTTGTTTTTTCAGTCTCGCCCATCTTCAATGGGTTAGCTTGCACTTTGATTTGTTTTATTATAAAGTCCAACTCGGTTCATTTAGAATAAATTGCTCTTTATAATATTTTTGATAAAATATAAAAAATATTAAAATACTAAAATGGACAAAGATTATCTTTCAAGTGCTATGAGAAATGGTTTTCTATTTGAACAACACATCTCGAATGTTGGTAGCTCAATCCTCGCATAATTGTTGCTTTAGATAAAATCAAGTCATTATGTTGAAAAGTATTTAATTCTTAATTATTTTTGTTGCTGGACATGCCGTTTTAGTATGGTATGTAAATCTACTTTTGACCGTATCATATCTCGTGTTTGGAATCTATTCAGAACAACACATACGAAGGATTTTAAGATTAAATTATCTGCGATGATAACAAATATGTGAATTTTAATAAGTATCAATATATTTTAAACAAAATATGCATAACGAGTCCCGTCTCAGTATTTTAACAAATGAAGAAATTGAATAAATATAAAAATAAAAGCAAAGCAAGTAAACAAAAAAAAATTCTAAAATTCAAAGAAAATATTACATGCAAATCAAAGGACACCAAATGAAGCGTGGGTTCTAAACTGAGACCGAGAAATTAGTGGAATGGTTTGTTTGTTTTTTCCCCCTCAACAATGGGTTAGAGAATTATTGATTTTGTGGCCAAAGCAGGTTTTGGAACATGAGTGATTCTGGGAAGAAGGTAGGCAAATTATTGTTTATTCAGGGCTCGCCAACAATAGAGTAAAATTGTATAACATATGCATATGAGCCAAATAGGGCCATTAAATTAGCCTTAAATGAATGATTCATTATATTCAACCAACTATAATGTTAATGCCTTGATATGCAAAGATTTTTTTTTGGTAAATTCTATAAATAGTCACTCAATTATAAGCGGGTTTTTATTTTAGTTATTTATTTTTTTCTATTTTTTCACCAATATTATCGAAATTTAATATTTTGGTCACTCATTCGTTAAATCACATTGGAATGCTAACGTGGTTGTTTTTCATAGGCATAATAATAAATTTAGTCCTCCAATATTTACAAGTTCTATTAATTTAGTCCTAATTCTAAAAAATTCAACAATTTTACCCTCAACTCTATACATTATGTTAATTTAGTCTAGATTCTTAAAAATTAATAAAAAATTTTAAATTATTTAAACATTTATTTTTTGATAAAAATACATATAAAATTGTAAAAATATTTATAAATAAATATCTACTTTTCTCATTTTCTAACATAACATTAATAATTCTATAAATAAAACAATTTAAGGGAAAAAGTCATGAAGAAGATTTAAGTCGATTCAACTTTTCTCTTTTTTCAACATTAACGACCATCGTGGTTAGGTTGTGTCAAAACCTACAACTAGAGATTGAAAATAGTAAAAGTTGATGTCTTTAGGTTGTTGCCCAGAACGAATTTGTTGCGTTTAAGGTTGTGCTTGAGGGTAAGTATGATTGGGAGTGTACAAGTGAGGATGAGGTCTTAGAGGCTAGTAGGAGAAAGGTCATGTTGGCAGCTCCACAATCAATTACTAGTTCAATGGCACGACGATAGAGAATGTGGAAGTCGAGAAGTTTGGAGTAAGGGTTATTAGTGACGGTGGTTGTGGGCGAAGGCAATGTCAACGCAAGTAAATTTGAAGGGAACTAAGAAATAAGGGTATATGTATAATAAATAAATTATTATTTTATAAAATAAAACTAAAAAAAGGAAAACTTTGAATCTAGTTTAAGTTTTGCTTGTGTTTTTGTAATTATTTTATTTAAAAATTTACGGTTTTAATGAATAAATTTCAAGTTAGAAAAAAGAAAAATGGGTATTCATTTATTTATAATTTTGTATGTATTTTGATCAAAAAATGAACTTTTAAATAGTTTTTTTTTTTTTACTTTTTAAAGGTTTTTAAAGGTTTTTAATTTTTAATTTTTAAGAATTAAGACTAAATTAACATAATGATTTAGTGGATGAGGGATAAAATATTAAATTTTAATAACTTTAGTGGAGAAAATAAGAATTTCTAAACTTGAGCGACGTTGAATTAGTATTTATATAATTTACCTTCTTATTTATGGGTGGGTGGGTGGGTGGGGCTTGAATGCAGTGCATGGCTTTAAGTTAATACTGGACAAGTGGAAAGTGTGAGAAGGCAATGATCGTTTAATATTGTCAAAGGTTTTGTTTGTCGGTTGGTATCGATGGTATGGAAAAGAGATGGCAAAAGTAGGGTTAATTCTTACATATATATATATATATATATATATATATTATATCTTTAAAAATTTATGAAAAAATAACAATATTTTGGTTGAAATTAAAAGAAATTGAGGTTTAACATGAATGTATTTTGTTTGAGTTCCGGCCATAAAACTAAAAGAAATTATGAGATGTGGTGTGGCATTGGTTTCTAACCTCATCTTTTAATAATAATTGGGGTTTAATCTTCATTCATGATGATGGAGTATATTTTATAGTCAATCATTTATTTTTTTAGAGAACACTTGCGACGAGGAGATTAATTATTATTATCAGTGATAAACACTTTAATTTTGACCAAAAATTTATATAAAAATAGGAAGACAAATACTTCTAGTATTATTTGTTATTTATTTTTTTTGGTGAAATATTATTTGTTATTTATTAAGAAAATTAAATTTCACTGAGAAAGAGATAAGCCGATTAACTAAATTCATTGATTAGTTCATTTGCCCAATATAGAAATGTCAAGCTTAACATGATTAAGATTAACACTTACTAAAAAAATAGAATAAATTACATTTATGGTCATTTAATTATAAATATTCTTTTTTTATTTTAGACACTTTAAAATAAAATATTTGTAATTTAGATATTTATATTATTTAATTCGTTCAGTTTAATCATTCTCATTAAAAACTCTAATAGAAATGACATTCTTTTTAAAAAAATGAACCGACCCAGCACCGTCCTAAACTGTCTTCTCCCAGGCTGACTCAGCTTTTGCTTTCCCGATCTGCTCAGCGATTTGCACCATAAAGAAACGGACTAGAAATGGCAGTTTGCTGCAAAGAACGGTTGTCCTGCTTCACCAGCAGTCATTACTAAACAAATGAATGTGAATTGGAAAGAATGTAGGCATTACTAAATATCCATGAAACAATTGAATGTGAAGTGGAAAATCTACTAAACAAATTAAAATCTTAAAATTCAGAAGTCTTCAACCATCATTTAAATTATAGTTGAGTGATTACACTATTCGTTTAGATTTTAACAGTGCCTCCTTACCTGGAACATTAAAGATTCAGTTAACGGTCCATTTCTACTCCGTTTCTTTATGGTGCGAATGGCTGAGCACCGCGGCGTAGCAGAGGTTGAGTCGACCCGGGAGGAGACAGCTGAGTTGGGTCGGAACCCAAACCCAGAAAATAATAAAGTGTTTTATTTTGGTTAATAATTAGTATTAGATAAATTATATTTTATTCCTTTTAAATTTGAAGTGGTATGCAATTGTAAATTATGTCATATGTCATTCAATTCAATGATTGGTCTACATGTAAAAAAGGTCATATAATATGAATACTTAAATTGTAATTTTTTTATTTTAGATGCTTAAAATGAGAATTTCTTATTATATATGTAATTTACCCTAAAAAATATGAGTTCGTTTTTTTATTATATTATTATTATTATTAAAAGCCGAACAGCCATTCACTAAAAAAAAAAAATAGCCCAACAAGGCCAGCAAAACATGATCCCCACTTTTAGAAAAAAGTTATCAAAATGAAATGACCTAACAAAAGCTATGTATTTTAAATTATCAACTACTGCCGCTATAAGTAGCATGAGATCCTAGGATCAAAAATTAAAATAGAAAAAGAAAATTGCATGCCATCCGAAGGTCGCGCAGAGTTCATCATATAGGTTGTTGGGAAAAAGATAATATTTTACAATAATTATATTTTAAAAAATAAAATAAAACATTAAAAATAAAAAGTAGTTTGTGGTCGCAAGTGACAAATATAGTATGAATTTTTAAAATAAGAGTGTTGATAATTAAAATTATCTTAGTTATCATATCAAAATAAATATTTTATTAAAATAAAATCAGCAACAATCAATCTTTTTCTTCGTTTCTTTTTCATCAGTGTAATTGAAGTTTTCTTTTATTAAAAAGATTGGTGACTAAATTTTTCTAAATATATTTTATTAAAATAAAACCAACAACACTTAATCTTTACTTTTAGATTTAATTTCTCTTTTTCTTAGAAAAAAATTGAAATGAAAAGAAAGGGATTAGGGTTATTAAAATTAATCAATTTAGATATTAGATATTTGTTTTTTTTATTGAAAAAATTCATGACCATTTCATTATAAAAATATTGAGATTTTTTTTCTAGGTTGATTTCAAGTACTCACTTTTTACTCAACAAAAAAAAAATCTCATTTTCTTAGAATGAAATGTTCAATCAATTTTTTCAATCAAGAAAAATAAATACCTAATACACAAATTTTTTAATCTTAATAATCATAATATATTGCTTGCCATTCCAAATTTTTTCTAAACAAAATTAAATTAGAAAGTAAGACTACTCAACTTTTTTCACCTTGCACTTTAATTACACGGTGAAAAGAAAAAAAAAAAGAGAAAAATTGGGTGTAGTCGATTTTATTAAGATTTAGAACTATTTATTTTGATTTAATAGCTGAGATCATTTTGATTCTCATCGTTCTTATTTTAATAGTTTTCATTATAATTATTAATTAAATAGTTCCTTTAATTGTTTTAAATTTATTAAACGTAAAACTTAAAAGTCTTAAATACTCAAATTATTATTTATTACTGTTATTTTATTTTGATTTTTAAATTTATTTAATTGAAATTAGTTCGTTATCTTAAATTCAATAAAAGATATTCATAAAAAGTTTGAGGAAGAAAATTATATTAATATAGATGCTCATGCTGTATTTAAAATATTTCTTAAATATTTATACTCTAATCAATAAATAATATTTATTTATATTTAATATTTAATATAATAATTGAATAATTGAATAATTTTTAATTTAATTAGTATTGATATTTGTTGAGTAATTTTGTCTTGTATCTTATCAATGAGAGTATTTGGGTATTTTTACATGTTATCACAACTCACGATAGAACCCTACTGTTTTGTCTTGACTACACCGTTCCTGGCACTGACATTCGATGCGGGCTTCAGACCAGCAGGACATGTGTTTCACTCTGGGTTGTCTGTGGAGCAAGCGGTCATTTCGGTTCCTACTATTAACATTATGTACGAGCTTTAGGCCTGCTAGACCCATGTTTCCTTTTGGGTTGCTTACGGAGCATCTACCAGCTGAGCTATAGCCCTTGTGTTTGTGATATATATTTTATCATATTATGTAGATAATTTCTTGTCAATATGAATATTACATGATCCAACATCATAATCATACCCTTTTGGTCGGTTTGATTGGTATTGCTTAAAAGTAATATTGGATTTATAATCCATCGATGTAATAGGTCCATTTTCTTTCTTTTTATGATTCCTTATGACAATAAATGACCTACTGAACTTAGCAGCTAGAGTATTGCTTTCATACGGCGGGAGTCATTGGTTCAATTCCAATAGTAGGTAGAACTTATTAAATACCATTAATCCCGATGTCTAATAAGTTTTTCTACCTACCTTCTTTTATTGATTTTGTATATTTTTTATCCTATTTTATTTCCGTTTTCAAATTTCAAATTTTTCGTTAGATCAAAATCTGATTTCACTTTTGATTGTATTTGATTCCCCCTTCTACGAGCTCATTGGACGAACACAAGCTGAGATCATGACCTTCCCTTAGTTTGTGCGAGCTAGATCCACGAGCTTGCCATGCGAGCTGGGTCTGCAAACACCCTTCGTTGTCTTTTCACGGTTCGCTTCTCACTCGATCATCCGGTGGGACCTGTCCGAGTCACGAGTAGATAACCTAGATCCTATTTGGGACTCGGGTTGGTGATCATTGATGTATAACAATATTATTAATTATTATTGTTGAGTAATATTTTCTCATATTGTATTAAGGGAAACACAGGGGGTATTTATACACATTCCTGCTACTACTAATACAACTCACAATAAGGCCCATTGTTTTGTCTTGGCCTTTGGACCGAGGGCACTGACATTCCCTGTCCCTGGTGTTAACATTTTTTGGGCCTTCTTTGGCTTATTGGACCCTTTCCTGTGAAGCATGTGATCCTTTTTAACCCCGGGACTGACTCTCCTAGTGAACCTAGCACCTGCTAGTCATGAGCAGAGGTTCTTTTTGCAGACATGGCTTGTGACCTCATCCCTACGAGGTTTACACGAGCTCTCCTCTTGTGACCTCATTTGTGCGAAGCTTACGTGAGCTCTCCCATGCGAGCTATCTTTTCGAACATCTTACATTCCTGCGAGGTCATCAGCTAACTGTGCCTGTAGGCGAACATTCTTCTTCTGGGTCGTGTTTATCCAGGTCGGAAGTCCAGATTCTATCAGTCATTTGGACTATCAGTTCCCAAATCTTAATAATCCAATCCCTCCATTGGTGGGTCTAAAGGACGTTACAAAGTGGTGGGCCTTAAGTCCATTTCAAACACAACTTGCTTGGCACGCTGTGGGGTCGTAGTGTATGGCAATTGCCCTGCCATGTGTGAATCCAAGCATTGGGCACGCATATCCAACTGTTAAGGCATGAATCATTTTTCTGTGCTCGTATCTGGGCCGTTTGTACATTTCTAGCAACCCGAATGGTTTCAGGGGTCTCTCTTAAAAAGAAAAGGTCAGGGTTTTAGGTTTCCTTATTATTTGGCTTTTCTACAATCGAACTCAAGGTAAATCTCTCAAATTTCTCTGTTTCTTAACTCCGATAGCTATTTTCTTTCTTTTTTTGTTTGTAATTTTGTAAAAATGAGAGAAGCTCACAGTTAGATTGTCTCGGCTAGTCTGATTCCAATCATCGTGATCGAAAAACTTTATGCCTGCACCACAACGTCAGAAAAGATGAAGCGGGCTCTGGCCGTGTAGGGAATCGAGCTTTCGTACTTTGCTTATGACTTTTTCATTCCCTTGTAGTCACACTGTGTGTGTGAGGCGATAGAGGATAACTTCCTTCTTTCGTTGCAAGTCTTGGAAGTGGGCTTCCACCTTCCTCTACACCCCTTCTTTTACAGTCTCCTCAATGACTATAGGCTCGCTTCTAGCTAGCTTTCTAATTTCTCGTGGTGGCTCACCATGGTATATTTCCTTCAATACTTCCAGTGAGGCAAGGTCTCTATGCTCTCCGTCTTCCAACATCTGTATCAGCTAAAAGAGACCGACGTAAGGGAGTCCGCAGGGTTCTACTATTTTTCTCCCGTCGAAAGGCGTGAACAATAATAAAAAACTAGTGCAAGAATCTTTGCCTAAAATAGGGGAAAAGTTCACATTCTACTTGGCGAGAGCTTTCGGTTCCCACTAGATGGTTCTCCCCCAACAAGGACATACGCACTTTCTAAAGGAGCCTCGCCACTGATGAGGCTATTGTGCAGTATAGCACGTTGATTGTGTGCTAGCCATGGAGGAGGTTTTAAGTGTTAGAAATGTCTTTAGATTCTATCTAAAAGATATTAGCCTGAATGGTTGAAAGGTTGGTGACGATCAAGAGGTCGCGCGATCGATTGGTGGGCAGTTAGCGAGGGACACTTGGCCCCATGATTCCTTCGACCAGTTGGAGATGATACTAACGGGACTCTTGAGGGAGCCTGCTAACTTCTTCTACCACTATTTTCAGATAGCACTTCGTCCCTTTGCCCTCTCAAAATTTGAGCAAGAAGAGAAAGTTGAAGGAAAAACTCACTTGTCACTTACTTCTATTAATCTTAGGGTTCTTGGTGGTGCAGGGGCAACTAGGGAGTGAAGGTAGTTCAAGTAACACTGATAATGACAGTATCTCATGCAAGCTTAACAAAGCCATGGACATCGATACTTTAATAAGTAGTGGTCGCAAAAGGCACAGGACCTCGATTAGGACCGCGAGTGTCAACCTCTCCAGCAAAAAAGAAGGGGATGGCCCTAAAATAGAGCGTCGCCAGAAAAGAAGGGCGGATAGTGAAAACCCTACTACTGTAGTCACCCCCATCCGTTCTTTCCCTCTAGCGAACTTGCCAACTATTGCCTAGGCAAGCTCGCTCATTGACATCATCGAAGATACTTCTCCTCCCCTGTTTGCGAAGACTCTCTAATGGCTCCCAAAGTTGAAAGGGTATCTATTGAGGCTATGAAAGACTTCCTTTCATCTTTGCACCGCTTACTATCTGAGGTTGGCACTCTTAGCCTAAGGTACATGGAGGCTCACGATAAGGAGCTCGCTGATACTCGAGTTGAGCTAGACAGGGTATACGAGCTATACAATAAGGTGAAAGAAGATAATAAAATAATAAATAAGCAACAGAGAGTCCTCATCGAGCACCTGGCAGTAATGGAGACTAAAGCAGAGGAGTATAGAGGTAAGCTCACTGCCAAAAAAGAAAGGGGCATAACTATAGAGGTGGAGCTAAAGAAGCTTACTATAAGGCACTCCATTGAACTAAAAAGGATCATTAGGGAGTGTCAAGAGTAGGTGGATACTACCTTTCAGAAGCAAGGGGAGGCGCTGGCAGTTTTTAAGCAGCAAACTTCCCAGAATATCTTGGGCTCCCTTAAAAAGTTCAAGGAGAACCTGCTCTTGCATACCTAGTTCGCATGTTGCCCCTTTGATGTCCACAAAGGTTCTACAATTGGTTCAAAGGTTATGGTACTGAAGACTTGGTTCCATCTATTGTTGGGGATGTTGTGACTGCAGTTCATCCCTCGGTGACTAGGGATGTTATGGTTGCTACTACAACTGTTGAGAATGATGCTTCTATTAATCAGGACTGGGGAGGGGGTGATGATGTAACTAAGCAATGATATTGTACTTATTTTCTTTGAATAAATAAACATAGTTTTGATATCTAGTTGGTTCTTTTTGTATTGTATTTTTCTTAAATGAAGAGCGTTGTTGCAAGCTATTTCATACTTGGAAAAAAATTTATATGCGAACATTGGTTTTACAACTATGAGCTTTGCTCTTGTTAACTGTACTGGGGATTGCGATTCTTTATCTGTGAACTTTGGTTTTACAGCTGGGAGCTTTGCTCTCGCTAACTGCGTGGAGGTCGTGGCTCTTCGCCTGCGAACCTTAATTTTACAGCTAGGAGTTTTGCTATTGCTAATTGTTTTGCAGATCGCGATTCTTTGCCTACGAACCTTAATTTTACAGACAATAATTTTGTGAGGAAGGGATTTATTTATCTGATGTGTATTCATATATAATACTTTTTGAGGTGTCGAGCATTTTAGGTTCACAGTATCATCGCGCCTTCTATTCTTGCCAATCTATATACTCTATAGCATATCTTTTTTACCACCTTGTATGGTCTCTCTCAACTAGGGGCCATCTTCTCGTGCTGGGAGGTGGGCAAACTGGCTTTAGTGTTTCTTAGCACAAGGTTATCTACTTGAAACTACTTTCCTCTAACCTTGAAGTTATAATAGCGAGCTACTTGTTGGGCACAGACTACGCTTTTATCTCAGTCGTTTCCTTGAGCTCATTGATTAAGCCCAAATTAAGTTTTAGGGCCTCTTGGTTAGCTTTTTTGTTGAAGTGTTGCGTTCTGTGCGATGTTAGGCCTATCTTCATGGGGATGACGACTTTTGCACCATAGACTATTGAGAAGGCTGTTTCACATGTTACAGTGTGGGGTGTGGTTTGTAATACCTATAAGATTTCTGGTAGTTCTTCTAACCAAGCCCCTTTTAGTTCACCTCCTTTGTTCTTGAGTGCGGTCAAAATCTTCTTGTTTATAGCCACTACTTGACCACTGGTTTGTGGGGTTTTTATTGAGTTTTAAGCCAAAAATATCAAAAGTTCTGTGCAAAATTTCATGAACTTCTCTTGGAACTGTATGCCGTTGTCTATGATAATAGTGTGAGGTTTCCCAAACCTGTAGACAATTGACTTCCACATAAATTACTCTACTTACTTCTTTGTTATGGTTGCCAGAGCCTCTGCCTCGATCCATTTGGTGAAGTAATCAACAAGACTTTGTTATGGTTGCCAGAGCCTCTGCCTCGATCCATTTGGTGAAGTAATCAACAAGTACTATAATAAACTTTTTCTATGTCGTTGCTATGGGGAATGGTCTAAGGATGTTGACCCCCAATGTCATAAAAAGTTAAGGCCCTGTCATGATTTGGAGAGGTTCTACTGGTTGTCGCTGTATTCTAGTGTTTCTTTGGCAGGGGTCACATTTGCAGACCATGTGTTCGGCGTATTTATAAATAGCAAGCCAATAATATCCCTGTCTAAGTATTTTCTGCATTAGCAACTTACCTCCCAAATGATCATCGCAAATGCCCTTATGGATCTTTCTCATGACATATTCAGCTACCGATGGAGAGAGGCATCGTAACAATGGGTGTGAAAACTCTTTTTTGTATTGCACGCCCTTTAGAAGGGTGTATTACGCTGCCTTGTGTTGTTGTTTCATGAGCTCTTTTCAGTCTTATCTTTCCTCTTTTCCCTGTAGCCTGTAGATTATAAAGGTCATCTACGTTTCTTCCTAGGTTGTGAAGATCACTTGGGGAACATCATAGCTCGGTGCTTTCTTATGTTCGAGTAGGATTTTTCCTCTCTACTCAATGGTGGTAGAGGATGCTAGCTTTAACAGAGCATTCGTGCATGTGTTGTCATTCCTTGGGAGCTATCTAACGTCAGCTTTGTCGAATCCCTCTAGTAATTAAATTTTTTTTGTATGATATCGTTTTAATGTTGGTTCTTTGACCTCATATTCGCTGTGCATTTACTTTTCTATGAGCAAGGAATCGGTGTGTATGGTCAAGTTTCTGGCATCTAGTAGAACGCTGATTGTAGTCATGAGATGAGCGCTTCGTATTCGGTGGTGTTGTTTGATGTTTGGAATCCAAATGACATTCCATATTTCGATTCGTTACCTCATATTGTGTGTGCACTTCCTGGTGTGTTTACTATTGGTAATGTCCAACACCAAAAAGTAGTTTTAGTAAAAAAATGTAAAGTGAATATTATATCTCTATAAAGTGTGGGAATCGTTATAGTGGTAATTTTGATCGCATAATGTGTTATTGATTAACTTGATAATTTTCATTAGTATTCACATATTACATTATATCCACGAGGTACATCACTATTCAATGTTTCAAATTACATTCTATGTTACCTGTTGTGTCTTCATTTCTTTCGAATGAACACTCTACCATGAAATCTGCCAACACCTACCCTTTTATTACCATCCACAGGGTAAAATCTATTCTGAATTTTCCAAGTTCGATGTTCCATTTTGTTATCCTCCCTAGAGTGTCTGCCTTTGCAAGCACCTCTTTCATCAACTAGTTAGTAACCATGATGATCTAGTAGGCCTAAAAATATGGGCATTGTAACACCCCATACCTATACCCTACGCTGGAACGGAATACGAGGTATTCCCTAACTTGAACACATACATTTACACGTTTCCGAGTCACCAAGATTTGGTCAAATTTTAAAACTTTTCCAATCTTTATCAAAACTCCTTAATACGGGCCTACGAGGCTCCAAACATTCTTTTAAAGCCATTCGGGAATGATTCGGATCATTTAAAGAACTCTGAAAAATAACATTTGACATAGGGGCACATACCCGTGTGGAAGGGTAACACGCCCGTGTGACCATTTCAA
Organism: Gossypium anomalum; assembly: GCA_025698475.1. Lineage (NCBI taxonomy): Eukaryota > Viridiplantae > Streptophyta > Magnoliopsida > Malvales > Malvaceae > Gossypium > Gossypium anomalum. The sequence continues at coordinate 46,587,233 of CM046961.1, forward strand.
CATGGTCGTGCTGATGGCCCGTGTGGTCCATACGGCCTAAACACTTAAGGACACGCCCGTGTCCTCCACCCGTGTGGAATTAACTTCTAATTTAAACCTACAGGGGTTTTCACACGGCCTGACATACGCTCGTTTCCTTCACACGACCATGACACGCTCGTGTCCTAGCCCGTGTGTAAAAACCTGGACATTCTGTTTCTAACGTTAGTAATTCCTAAAGGCCGCACGGCCAAGGCACACGCCTGTGTGCTAGGCCGTGCCCTTCACACAGCTGACACACACGGCCGTGTCTCTGCTCGTGTGTTTACTACCATGCATTCTAACTTGAATTTTTTACGTGCAAGGGACACACGGACGAATAACACACCCATGAGACTGGCCGTGTATCACACACGACCTAGACACACACCCGTGTGCCTATCCGTGTAGACAAAATAAGGCTATTTACCAAGCCTCTTTGCCACCCTTACTTACACAACCTGCATAAGATCACTCTATACCAATACAAGGACACATCATATAGCCAGAACAACCGCAATAGACAATATTTCATTTGTGCAATTTACTCATCCATGAAAATAACATCTTCTATATATATCAAAATGAATATTGACCATTATCCATGGCCTTATACAAAATAAAGGGATTTATCCCAAGCCAACACATTTGGCTAATTTCTCAATGACACAAAACATTAAAGTCTAAGCCCTATACATGCCATACTCACAAGTAAAAAAATCTAACTATACCAAGTGCTCTAGATGATAATGTGATTGGCTTCTCCGATGTAAGCGATGATCCTCGAACTATTTTGGCGGCACTATAAGAAAATGGAAAGGAGAAGGAGTAAGCATAAAGCTTAGTAAGTTACATATAAATAAATATAACAACAATTTTACCATTCATCAACATACTCATAACGCAAAGGCAGGCATAATCACAACTTACTCATCACTATCCCGTACACATCATATAGCACATATTAAGCTCACATCTCATGCATACCAAATAGGTACTTGTACCACTCACAAGAAGATTATACTTTCTTCATTAACTTAAACCATAACTCTCATCGTTGAACCATTCGGAACACTACCAAATATTCAATAAGCCTCAAACATAGGATAGAATATCGATGCCATGTCCCAAACATGGTCTTACACTTGCTCATCTCGTAGCCGATGCATGTCCCAGACATGTCTTACACTGGCTTATATCTCGAAGCAGATGCATGTCCCAGACATGTCTTACACTAACTCTCGTCTCAATGCCGATGCCATGTCTCAAACATGGTCTTACACTGGCTCCCATAATGTGGTCGATGCATGTTCCAGACATGTCTTACACTAGCACACAATTGACCCAAATGTCATGGCATGAATATCCGATTTATTCCTAAGGTTCAAACAGGAATTCTACTATCTCAATTATCATTAGGCATTCTCATTTGCACAATCAAGCAATTCATGCTATAATAATTGAGCACATATAATAACAACGTAGTTGTATTATTTATGTACAACTTACCTCGGATTACAAAATATGGGGACTAGTCGGTCTATTCTACTTGCTTGGCCTTCCCCCGGTCTAAGTTTGGATTTGGTATTTCTTGATCTAAAATGGAAAAAAATCACTTATTTCATCAGCACATTAATCTAGACACTCAAAAATTCATAATTGGGTAAAATGACCATTTTGCCCCTAAATTTTCACAAAATGACCATTTTATCCCTATGCTCGAAAATCAATTTTTATCAAATTTCTTCATATCATAAGCCTAGCCGAACCCCTTTTAATCATAAAGAAATCCAAAATTTCCGCTATTTCACACATTTATTACTTATTTACCACTTGTGCAAAAAGGTCCCTAGTTAGGGCTTCCATGAAAACCTCATGGTAAAACTACATGAACACTCTCATGGTAAAACCCTAGACTTCCAACCATTTTGTAAAATGGGCCCCTCATTTGGAAGCTCATGCTTTAAGGGGTCTAAAAATGTAAAAATCATCAAGAAAATTTATTAAAATCAATTACTTGTGAGGGGATAGCTTGGCTGAAATTTTTAAAGCTCCAAGAACCCTTATTTTGCTGAGAATTTTGGTGGTAGTGAAGAAGATGAGAAGGTGATATCTTTCCCCTATTTTATTTCTATTTTAATCAATTTAGCCATCAAACCCACCAAATTTGGACTTTTTGACCAAGTTTGTCTCCTATGGCCGGCCATGCCTCCCTAGAGGGTCTAATTTCCCTTTAAAGACCCCCAATTTAGGTTCTCTGGCTATTTGGCACTTTTAGCTATTAAAATAGGACTTTTACACTTTATACGATTTAGTCCTTTTTTGCAATTGGGCTCACAAACTTTAAAATTGACTTGCCAAATTTTTCATACACTCCCACTGTTCTGCCTAGCCCTAAAATCAGGCTGTTACAATTCCTCCCCCTTAGGGATTTTCGTCCTAGAAAATCTTACCGGTGAACAAGTTCGGGTATTGATCTCTTATGGTCTCCTCGGGTTCCCATGTAGCTTCCTCGACTCCATGTCTATGCCATAAAACTTTCACGAGTGCTATACTCTTATTCCTCAACTGTTTGACTTCTCGAGCCAAAACATTGACCGGCTCTTCACCATAAGTCATGTCCGGATGGACCTCAACCTCTATCGGCGTAATCACATACGAAGGATCTAATCTATATCAGCGTAGCATGGGTACATGAAACACGTCGTGAATCTTTTCCAATTCTAGTGGCAAAGCCAATCGATAAGCAACCGGTCCTACTTTCTCGGTAACCTCATACGGTCCTATGAAACGAGGACCAACTTGTCTCTTCTACCAAATCTGAGTACTTTCCTCCACAAGGATACTTTCAAAAATACCTTATCACCCACTTAAAATTTAATTTCCTTTCGTTTCAAATCCACGTAAGATTTCTGTCTATCCGAGGTGGCTTTCAAATAGTCACGAATCAGTTTAACCTTCTCTTTGGTCTCTTTGACTAAATCGACCCCATGAATCTGACTCTCTTTGAGCTCAGTCCAATATAAGTGCATTCGACACTTTCGCCCATATAAAGCCTCATAAGGCGCCATTTTTAGACTTGACTGATAACTATTGTTGTAGGCGAATTCGACTAATGGTAAGTACCTTTCCCAACTACCTTGAAACTCAAGTACACAACATCGCAAGATGTCTTCTAAGACCTGAATCACCCTCTCTGACTGACCGTCGGTTTGCGGGTGAAATGTCGTGCTAAAATTCAGTTTTGTTCCCAAAGCCTCTTGTAACTTCTTCCAAAACCTCGAGGTAAACCTCGGGTCTCTATCCAAAATGATCGACATGGGCACTCCATGAAGCTTCATAATCTTGGAAATGTACACGTCAGCCAATCTCTCAAGGGAGTAGTTGGTACGCACCGATATAAAATGTGCCGACTTTGTTAGCCTATCCACAACAACCCAAATAGCATCCTTTTTCTTTGGCGTCAGAGGTAATCCCGTCACGAAGTCCATAGTAATCCGATCCCACTTCCACTCGGGGACCATGATAAGCTGAAGTAGACCCGACGGTAATTGGTGTTCAGCCTTCACTTGCTAACACACAAACACTTGGAAACGAATTTTGAGATGTCTCTTTTCATTCTTGACCACCAATACATTTTCTTCAGGTCGTACATTTTCACACTACCCGGGTGGATAGACAAGCAACTACTAAGTGCCTCTTGTAGAATCTTCTGAATAAACTCATTGTCCTTGGGTACACAAACTCTATTCTTAAACATTATACACCCATCAGTAACAATTCGAAAGTTTGATTCGACCCCCGACTCATACTGAGTTCTCTTGGCTTGCAACTCACTGTCGTTATTCTGAGCTTTGCAAATATCTTGTAGAAACATCGGCCTAGCTCTCAACTCTACTAGAACCGAACCATCATCTAACAAGGCCAATTGGGCATTCATTGCTCTCAAAGAAAATAATGATTTCCTACTCAATGCATCGACGACCATGTTCGCCTTTCCCGGATAATAGTCGATAATCAGCTCATAATCTTTTACCAACTCTAGCCACCTTCGTTGTCATAGATTCAACTCCTTCTGAGTCATCAAATACTTAAGACTTTTACGGTCAGTGAACACTCAGCATTTCTCGCCATACAAATGGTGCCTATTTTCAACGCGAACACGATGGAGGCCAACTCTAAATTGTGCGTCGTGTACTTTTTCTCATGTGGCTTCAGCTGTCTCGAAGCATAAGCTATGACCTTACCTTCTTGCATAAGCACGCACCTCAATCCATTCAAGAAGGCGTCGCTATATATCACAAACTCTTTGCCCGACTCCGATTGCACTAAAACTGGGGCTTCGATCAACAAAGCCTTTAATTTCTCAAAACTCTGTTGGCACTTCTCCATCCATCGGAACTTGACATCTTTTTGCAACAACCTTGTCATCGGAGTTGCTCTTATAGAAAATTCATTCACAAATCTTCTGTAGTATCCAGCCAAACCCAAAAAGCTTCGAACCTCTGTTACATTCCTCGGAAGTTTCCACTCAACAATAGCCGAAATCTTGCTTGGGTCAACTCTGATCCCATCACCTGACACAATGTGTCCTAGAAATTCAACCTCCTTAAGCCAAAATTCGCTCTTACTGAACTTCGCGTACAACTGCTTGTCTCTCAAGGTTTGTAAAATTGTTCTCAAATGCTCCGCGTGCTCACTCTCATCACGCGAATAAATCGATATGTCATCGATAAAAATGACAATGAACTTATCCAAATACGGTCAAAAAATACGGTTCATTAAGTCCATAAAAACCACTAGGGCATTTGTTAAGCCGAAGGGCATGACGAGAAACTCATAATGCCTGTACCTCGTCCGAAATGTGATTTTCGGTATATCTTGCTCCTTAACCCTTAACTGGTAATAGCCCGACCTTTGATTGAATGATAAATTTTAGATTTAATTAATTTAATTTATTCGAGTTCAAATCCCTCCATATGATTTATATTTTTTGTTTTTGTTAAAAAAAAAAGACTAAAATACCCTAAAAAGTATAAGTTATTTTAATTACAAAAAGACAATTTCATAATTTTCTCAACTAAATTGATGATTTGGTTGAGAGTGACACCAACTCAATAAAACACTTAATAAATAGTATAGATATGCAATTGATAAAGATAATAAATCATGCATGTTAAAATAAAACACTTAATTGAGTTTGCGTAACAAATTAACTCGATACTAACTCATAATTGATGACAACATCATGATAAATAGTTGTAGTTTATAGTATTGTTAATTTGATTTATTTATGTATTTACATTTTGTTTTACTCACGATATAATCTAATTTTTTAAATTTTAATATAATACATATTTTATGTGTTATTATGATTAATTAGTTTTAAATCATATATTAATTAATTATTTTATATTATTTTTAAACATAAATTTGTGTTTTAAATTCGTAATTTTCATATATATTGACATATGATAGAACTTTTAGTATTTATTAAAAATTTTAAGCTCAAAAAAATGATATATTTAAAAAATTAATGCATCTTTTATTTTTGTTTTACGATAGATAAAAATTAATATTTTTAAATTTATGATTATTCACTCAATAATATTATATCTTAAGTTATAACTTGAACCACTGCATTTAATATTTATTATAAAAAATTGCAGTTCAGTGTTCACCTAAAAAGAATCTTTATTTGCGTAAAACAACAGAGAAAGCAATAATTGTGTGTAGTTGGCTGCCATCTACCCGCCTTCTTTGAACCATGAAAAAAGTAACATCTTTCTTGTATCATTCATTATTATGTAAATGGTGCTCTGGCCAACTTTTTTACTTTTAGCCCTTCACTCCAAGTGCAGTGTGCAGTGTGCACCAAAAATTTATTCACGTTTTTATAATTTAAATATAATAAAAATGGTAAAAGGTCAAAAAAAAAAAAAGAAAAAAAGATTTTACGTGACTCAAGAAACAACACTAAACTAAAATAATATAAAAAATAATTTAATATTTTTAATTATTTATTGATAGGGGTGGAAGGAATTTTTTAATACTAATATAATTATTTTAATCAATATTAATATAAATATTAATTTATTTTTTTATTTTTTACAGTCTTTTTAAATTTGTGTTTATTTTTCAAAATTATTAAATATAAATAATTAGGTGATATTGCTTATGTGTTGTTTTTGCCACATTTTTTTGGTGATTGGGCCATATTATCATTTTTTTTTTTGAATGTGGGACTAGTAAAATAGTTAATTGAGTCAAGTTTACCTTTACATTTTTCTAATACATTTAATATTTTCTATTTTCCCATTCAAATTCTAGAAAGAAAAAGGGTAAAGTCAAATATCAAGTGGAAACCTCTAAGTAGTTAAAAAAATTTTATAACGGTGTTAACTTTTAGGTACTATATTTCACCAAAAAAAGTTTAAGTATCATATTGAGAACACAAGTATAGTTTAGAAGATATTTTTTTAATTAAGCCTTTATTAACTTGTAAAATATATTTAATTTTTCTATTGTTTGAAGAATATTCATTTATCACACAAAAATTTCAAAAAAAAAAAAGTAGATTTATTTATTGAGATTTTCTTTTAAAAATTATACTTTTATTATTTATATATTTTTGTTTTAAATTTTAATTAAAAATAGTAAAATTCTAATTAAATATTGAAATAGTATAAAATTTATATACATTTGACTTCTATTAAAATTAAGTATTTTGAATTTATATTTCATTCAATTATATATTATATATTTTACTTAAATTTATTAGTTACCCTTATTTAAAAGGTTTGAATGAAAAAGAAACTAATAAAATTAAAATAATAAAGAAGTAAAAATGATTAATAAAAACGTTTATATAAATAATAAAATTTAAGTTTTAAATATTTAACTTGTATTTGCATTAAAATTATTTTATTTAAAAAAATAAAAGAGAAGATAAAAACAAAATATAGTTATCATTGATAACATCTTTTAAAAAATAAACATACTACCAATGAGGTTCTAGCTTAAAAGAAAAGATTGTACGAAATAGAGGTGCCATGTCATCCTATATACCTTTCCAATTATTTAATGACATTTTAGCAATTTTTTCCCATATCATTGGTACACAATTTTAGTAATTTTTTTAACCTGAATCTGAACCCGAACCCGAACTCTAATTTTAGTAATTTTTTTAACCTGAATCTGAACCCGAACCCGAACTCTAACTCTAACCCAAACCCGAACCTTCAACCTTGAATCCCAAACCCTGAACCCCAAACTCTAACCTAAAATTTAACCTTGAACCTTGAACTTAAACCCTAAATCCGAACTCTAACATGAAACTCGAAATCTCAAACCCCAAATTTTGAACCCAATTTCAAGGTTTGAGTTTGGGTTCAGGGTTGAGTGTCTAAGTTAAAAAATTACCAAAATTATGTATCAATGAGATAGAAAAAATTGTTGAAATGTCATTAAATAATTGGAAAGAGATATATGATGACATGGCCTTCGTGTTTCATACAATCCTTTCTCGACCAATGAGGTTCTAGCTTAATAGCAAGGTTAAGGCCCTAGGGACTTTAAGATCCTAGATTCGAGCATCATCATATGTAAACCATGTGTGGCTTTTGAATCCATATTTGTTCTAGTTTAAGTCTCATCATGCGCAAGCTCTGTATAAATATTTATATTATAACTATAGTTATTCGAATAATTTTTTTGTAATTGCAATAGTGATTATACTTATAACTTCTAAAAAACTTATATATGCTAACTAAAAATATATTATGTTTAACATATAAGCAAATTACAATTTAAGTTAATATTATTTTATTGGAGGCTCTATACAGATTTATTTCATCTACGTTTGCATATAATTCAATTATCAAGTTAGTCGTGTTTTGTAATGATTAAATTTAGTTATAGTTATTTGAATGTATTCTTTGATAATTGCATTTGTGATTATCCTTGTAACTTCTTAAAAAACATACATATATCAAATGAAAATGTATTATATCTAACATATGATTATATTAAGATATAGTACAATTTATAATTTATTTTAATAATAATTGAAATAATTTTATAATTAATTATATTTTTATTATTTTAAATTGAAAATTATTGAATGTAAAAATTGAAGACAACATAAATAAATAAAATATTAATTAATTAATGATAAAAAAGTTGTTCCTTTATTTAAAAATTATTTTATTAATGTATTTTTCTTCAAATTTCAATGGGTAAATAAATATTTTTCAAACTATAGGAGCAAGATTTTTTATTTACTAAATAAAACTTAGGATGAGTAGTGTATTTTTCTTTAACCTTGTGTTTGAATAAATATAATTAAAGGAAAGGAAAGGAAAGAATATATTTGAATAGTGTTTGGAAAACCACTTAGTAATTCGATTTGAGTATAATTGCTTGTAATTATACATCAATGACATGTTTGAGTAACTATTATAATTAGTGTATCCCACTAAATTGGATGTAATTGAAGTACCCAATTGCATTTTGTTAGCTCAATTAGTTATCAGAAACAACCAAGAGGAGGTGAATTGACCTTTTAAAAATTTTTGGAAGCAAATAGTTATAGAGACAATGAACATGACAATATATAGTTGTTCGACACCAATTGCCTACTCCACTACTTTAGCTTTCCACAATTAAAGATTTTCCCAAATTTTGAGGATAAAGTTTAACATTACAATTCTCTTAATATTTCTACCCAAATCTTATTATCGTAACTCTCTTAAGGTTTCTACCAAAACCTTAAGACTCAACTCTCTAAAAGAGAATAACAAATAAGCAAACAAAGAAATAATCCTCACAAGATTAGGATGTTTACCAATTAAGCACAAATATAAGGAAAACACATGAGCTGATAGAAAATACAATGAATGCTCACAAGTGTTTACAAGAAGAAAATAAAGAATTGAAGCACAAAGTGATTGGTAATAGATTTTTGATGTATCTTGAAGCACTTGTTCTATCATAATCTCACTTGTTGTGGTAGAACCTTTAGAAGTTGATATTTACACCCTCTAACTGATTTCCAATGGTTGTGGTTGTTGAGGAATCGAATAAAGCCATTAGGGATGAAAATACCAGATCATTAAATTCATCTGCAACAAAATATATCGATACTTTTTCTATGAGTATTGATACTATTAGCATTTAATGTTTGATTCAATAACCATTAAAGTTAGTTTATAGCGGTACCAAAGACATTTTATCGATACTTGGTAAAATGTATCAATAATTTTTGAAAATGTATTAATACTTTTTGTGATTGTTTGAAAAATCATGAAGTCAGAATGCAAAAACGATATCGATATCAAAGATGGTATTGATAAAAATACAATAGGTATCGATACTTTTTGAAAAGTATCCATACTTTTTGCTTATGTTCAATTTTGTTTCAAGTTAACAAGCAATTTTAGTATCGATCTTGAAAAATGTATCGATAAAAATTGTATGGGTATCAATACTTTTTGTAGGGAGTAGTTTTTCAATTGATTTAAAAGTGTTTCAATTGAGTTAAAAAAGTTTAAACTGTTTTTTAAAGTTTGTCAAAAATTTTTCTAAGTGTTCAAAACATTTTCTAAGATGTTTAGAAGTCTTAAAATGATATTTATGCTTTGAACTTTATAATGTATTTGTTCAAAAATAAAATTTATTCAAAAACATTTTTGTTTGTTATATCAAAACAATTTATCAAATAAAACTAGTTTAACAATCTCCTCCTTTTTTATATAACAAAACATTTTGGTAAATTTATTTTTGAATTTGCAACTCCCCCTTGTTAAAGTTCAATTTGAATCAAAGACTTGATTTTATGATTTTGAAACAAAAACTTGGATTTATAATTTTGAAACAAAGACTTGAGTGTGAAAAACTGATCACCTATGTGTTGGCATTAAAATATTAGTCACTAAAAAATAATAAACCAAATACCAATTAAATTTTCCTTTCTTTCTCCCCTTTTTGTTATATAAACAATAAACAAATAAAGCTTAAAAGGAAAAGAAAATGGTTAGTCCAAAAATAGATATTTAAAAATAAAGAACAAGTGAACTAAAATTTAAAAAATAATCATTAGAGTATCTTAAAATACCAAATAAACATTAAAGTGCAATCACATAGAAATAGGAAAAGAAAAAATAACTCAAAGGATGTAATCATTTTGGTCATTTTTAATGATTTCGTACACCTAATTGTATAGAACAAAAGCATGACGTATATGAATCATAGAAGATCATAAAATATGTAAAAATGGAACATTTACATCAAATAAAGTCTAATTGAGCATACTTAAAGGCATTTAAAAATCATGTAAACTAAACCAAATAGGTCAAAAATAGACTAGATATGCAATATCAACTCCTTCTAACTAATTGCATATGAGAGTCATTGAAATAATTTTCAGGTCTGCTTGTGGTAAGATAAAGCAAAGAACCAATCATTAACCTATATAATTTTATATCTACACATTTACCTTCTTCATCTTTGTTAAGCTTTGTAGAAGAGCTCCGGGTGTAGCTTGATTAATGAAGATGTCATCTTTCCTTTACTTGATTTGAAGTCCCAAAAAGGAGTTTAGTTCTCCTATCATGCTCATCTCAAATTCACCTTGCATTATCTTTGAAAACTCTTCACAAAGAAAATCATTAGTAGCACCAAAGATAATGTCATCAACATAAATTTGTACCACCAATAAATCTAAATTTTTCTTTTGATAAAAATTTTTGTATCAACCCTCCCTTTACAAAAACCTTTTTAAACAAGCAAATTTGATAGTCTTTCATACCAAGTTCTAGAAGCTTGTTTCAAATCATATAAAGCTTTTGAAAGTTTGAAAACATTGTTTAGGGATTTTGGATCCTCAAAATCGGGTGGTTGTTCAACATGCACTTCTTTGTTTATAAAACCATTTAGAAAAACACTTTTCACATCTATTTGATATAATTTAAAATCATTAAAGCATTCAAAAGCTAAAAGCATTCTAATAACTTCCATCTTAACAACGGGAGCTTACGTTTCATCATAGTCTATTCTTTCCTCTTAAGTGTATCCTTGAGCAACAAGCCTAGCCTTGTTCCTCATTATGTTACCACTCTTATCTAACTTATTCCTGCACCTACTTAGTACCTATTGTAGATTTTTCACAAGCTCTTTTTACAAGGGTCCATATATTGTTTCTCTCAAATTGATTTAATTCCTCTTGCATAACCAATATCCAATATTCATCATTTAATGTTTCTTTGATATTTTTAGGCTCAATGCATGAGATAAATTCAACATAATTACATGTATCTCTAAAAGAAGATCTAGCAGTTACCCCTTTGGATGGATCCCCCAAAATATTACCATCCTTCACATAATTGTACTTTCTTGGATGACTGACATCCTTTTCCTATATGGTGAGCACCTTTCGAGCTTCTTGTGTTTATTCTTGAATCTTTTCATTTGATGAATGATCAGCCTTATCATCATTGTTTAGTATTCCTACATCATTATCATCATCAACACAAGCATCTTTTCTATGAAAAGGATTAGCATCATCGGAAACATGTATTGATTCTTCAACTACTAAAGTTATTTTATTAAAGACTCTATAAGCTTTAGAATTTAAAGAATAACTAAGAAAAATTCATTCATCACTTTTTGCATCAAATTTATCAAGATTGTCTTTGTCATTATTTAAAACAAAGCACTTGCATCCAAAAGGATGAAAATAGCTAATGTTAGACTCTTTGTTTTTGAAAAGTTCATATGGAGTTTTCTTTAAAACATGCCTAATCATTACTTTATTAACAATATAACAATCGGTGTTTGTGGCTTTCGCCCAAAAATATTTTGGTAAATTGTTTTCACAAAACATGGTTCTAGTCTTCTAAAGTTCTATTTTGCCTCTCAACAACTCTATTTTGTTGAGGGGTTCTAGGTGCTAAAAAGTTATGGCTAATCCCATTTGAGTTGTAAAAATTTTCAAAACCAATATTTTGAAATTTGGTTCCACGGTCACTTCTAACACTAGTGATAGAGTAACCTTTTTCATTTTGATTAATTTTTGAAAATGTGACGAGTTTTTCTAAAACCTCATCTTTAGTACTTAAGAAAAGAGGGGTTCTAGGTGCTAAAAAGTTATGGCTAATCCCATTTGAGTTGTAAAAATTTTCAAAACCAATATTTTGAAATTTGGTTCCACGGTCACTTCTAACACTAGTGATAGAGTAACTTTTTTCATTTTGATTAATTTTTGAAAATGTGATGAGTTTTTCTAAAACCTCATCTTTAGTACTTAAGAAATAACCCAAGTAAATCTAGAATAGTAACCAAAAAGCACAAAAAACATATTGTTTTCCACCCAAGCTAGTAGTTCTAATAGGTCCAAAAAGATCTATGTGAATAAGTTGTAAGACTCTATTAGTAGATACATCATTAATAGGTTTAAAGGATACTCTCTTATGTTTGCCTTTAACACATGCATTACAAACTTTATCTAAGTTAAAATCAATTTTTGATAATCCTCTAACTAAGTTATGTTTAGCCAATTTATACAATATGCTTATGTTAGCATGTCCTAATTTACTATGCCAGAATAAAGAAGTATGTTAATTTTTAATCATAAGGAAAAGGTTTGAATCATGCAAGTCTTATAAATGCACTATGTATGTATTTCCTATTTTATGACCAACAAGCATAATCTTATTAGACACAATGTCAATTACTTTACATCCATTTGACTAAAAAATGGCATTGAGACCTTTATCACATAATTGACTAATACTTCGAAGATTATGCTTAAAACCATTGACATATAAAACATTTTCAATAAAAATTTAAGAGTTTTTACCAATAGAGCCAATTCTTTCAATGAGTCCTTTGGAGTTTTCACCAAATGTAACTTCTAATCTACTTTTTGGCTTTATATTGATAAAGTGGCTCTTATCACTGGTCATATGTCTTGAGCATCCACTATCAAGGTACCATGAATTTGTACTTGAATTGTCCATCTTGAAGCAATGCTCCTTTCCTTACAAACATAGAATTAAGTCTTGATTTTTAATACTTACATTATTTTAGGTCCATAAGTATTAGTTACTATAATTTTAGTCACTTTAGGTATCCATTTTGAAATGATATCCCTATCTTGAGTAGTCATGAGTCCTTTAGCTACCTATATACTTTTAACAAATTTTCCTTTGTAAAAACATAAGGGACCTCTATGTTTGTAGTAATAAAAGCTTGATTTTAAAAAGTTTTCTTTTGAACTTTCTCTCTTTTTAAAACCTTTTGGAGAAGCTTTGTTAGATAGAGTTTTTTTTTCTTTTCCAGGAACTCAAGTTTCTTTTTAAAATCATCATGAGCTTTTGAAACTAAATTATGAAAGTCGGAATTCTTTTTCTCAAAATCATTTATAATTACTTGCACATAATTTATTTTGAAATGTTTTTCTTATAATTTGAAACCATAATTTCAAACTCCAAGCCTAATTCATCATAGACATCTTATAACTTATCAAAAGAATAAGAAATTGAGCTAGATGAGATAGAAGTTACCTTAGAATCTTCTATGTCCATAAGGCAAAGGTAGGCTTCTTATTATTATTCATGAGTGACCTCAAGCTTGTCCTATATCTCCTTGGCATTGGAATAAAATGACACCCTATTCTACTCATTTGAACCAAGTGTATAAAATAGAATGTGAATGGTTTTAGCATTAAGCTATACATTCCTTTTTTCTTCACTTCATTCTCTCTTACTCTTTGACACTAATTGCTCTCATTTTTTTTTTTGAGAAATTAAGAAACCATTCATGATGATATCCCAAGCGACAAGATCACCCACTTGAATGAAGAGCATCATTCTTGTCTTCCAATAAGAGTAATTTACTCCATTAAAGAATGGAGACTTTGAGATAGACTGAGATTTTTCATAGAAATCTAATCCAAAAGTGGACGCAATTGTTGTAGAATGTGTTGATTATCATTTGAGATTCTCCAAGGATCTCTTGATTGTTAAACTGTCTTTAGAGACAAGCTCAAATCAACACCCCTCCATTGTCTCTATTGTTGAATTAAGGTTACAAGATGCTACCACTCACAACAGAACAGAATCATGCTATATCAATGTAAAATTTCTTTAAACAATCATTAATTATCAAACATATAGTCAAAAACATGTTATTCATATACTAACGGGGTTAAATCGAGCTTATGGAATCCCTAAAATAATTTAAAATAAAGAAGACACTCATTTGAAACATTTCAGAAAAAAGAGGCAAAAATACAAAACAGCGGGTCATACGGTCATGTGACAAGCTGAGGCCATATGGTGCTGAACCATATACTCGTGTCGCAAGCTGTGCTACAAACTAAATCCGTGTAATCTAGGGTCACACGATCATGTCACCTGGCCATGTAAGTAATTGTGGTCGTGTACACCAATTAACACTTTAACCATATAGACCACACGGTTGTGCCTTATGTCTATGCACGGCACATAATCGTGTGTCAAACCGTGTATCAACCCCTGTGCACCTATAAGGCTCTTTATCAATAAGTTACCTATTCCTAGTCACTTATGTCACAAGCTACAACATACCATCATTTCAAACCTATCCAAAATCATCAAAACAAACCCAAAACAACACTTAATTCATTCATCCTAAGTGCCTAACCAATATGCCACAATTGGCACCTCAATTCAAACATTTTCAATTTAACATTCATTACCATTTAAGCATCATTCACATACTATTCACATTTTCACACATTCAACTTCACATACCAAATGAAATCCTAGGAAAAGTTAGCCAAATGACCAAATGATATTTTTCACTTCATCTCAAAACATAACAGCAACTAGAGCTTATCATTACATGCCATTTCAAACACAAACTTATACTTACACACTTGTAATCAAAATGCCTATTTACATGTCACTTATAACCTATCACAAAATGATCAAAAATCTACCGAGTTGTTGAATGGATAGTGTGAGATCTGACTTAAATTCCAACCAATTGCAAAACTTCTGATGATATACAAGAAATCAAACAGAGCGAACATAAGTAGCACAATGCTTAGTAAGTTCATACATAAACTTAACATAACTTACCAGGGTTTAATCTAACATAAGCATTGAACATTTAATTTATACATTTAAGAAACACGATGATCATTGATGGCTTATTCAAACCACAAAGTAGCAAGGTTAGTTCCTTTACAAAACAAACATAACACATTGACATGCTTATGAAATATATTCAAGTGAACATACTTGGTACATATATCACCATTCAATTCTAGCAAATTATACAATCATATCCAATTCAAATAACCATTTTCCATTTCATATAACCATTTGTCATTTCGTATATCCATTTTCCATTTCATATATCTGATTTCTACCAGATAAGTTACAGTGAAATAACATTGGATACACAGGATAACAATGCTCAAATGAGTTGTTGGTCGGGATGAAGGCTACACGATGCTGCTTACACGAGTTGTGAAGAATCCACAACAAGTACAAAACCTTAGCCATCAGTAGGATATCTAAGACCAACACCCGAAATGGTAATAACCCTAATAACATGTCATTTGTATCTTACCCGTTCACTAACTTCATACAAGCTTTAATTCATAATCATATCATTTAGTTATTTAAACATTGTTACATTCACATGAATTCAACCATATCACATACCTCAATTATAATATCATTACAATTTGATCCATCTGATGTTTAAGATTTTTGTACAAGATATTTAAATAAAAAACATACACAAACATATTATCACAAAAACAACAACTAAATCAATTTATACACTATACAAACTTACCTAAACCAAATCAACAGTAATTGCGACACCAATGATTACTCAATAATTTTTCCTTTTACTTATGTGTCTATCGGTTGATCCGTTTCTTAATCTATAATAAAACTTAATTCAATTATCAACTTTAATTACCTTATAATTTCAAAATACATGCACATGACCCTTAAGCAATATTTTATATTGTTACCCTAAAATTTTACCTTTTATTCAATTTAGTCCTTAAAATCAAAACTCGTGCATTTTTCACAATTCAACCTAAAACCTTAGTGTCGGATTCAATATAGTTCCTAAACAGCCCTTGGATGAGTACGTTTGAAAAATATTCCTTGTTAACTTCACTATTTAAATAATTTAGTCCATAAGCTCAAAACTAACTAAAATTACTTTACAAAATAATCATATTTTAACACCAAGCTTATAATCTATCAACCAACCTCAAGAACACTTAAAAATCATTAATGGTAAGTCTCAAAACCTTTAACAATTTTACAAAATAATCCTTGGATTAGCTAGATTGAGCTACAATGATCTCAAAAATATAAAATTTACAAAAAAAAAAAAGTAGCAAAATTCACTTACATGCAAGATGAATGCTTGGCCGAATCTATTAAGGCCTTCCAATAGTGTTTTTGGTTAAGAAAATGCAAATGGAGAAGATAATAGCTTGTTTCCCTATTTTGTTTATAATTTTATTTACTTAATTACCATTTTACCCTTATAATGTAATTAAAATTTCACTGAAAATATGAATAACCATCCACCTACTTCAAAATATGGTTAATTTACATTTAAAGTTGTCCATTCATGCTTTTATAGTCATTTAGCACCTTTAGATTAATAGCGATCAAATTTTTTAGCTTTTACGATTTAGCCTTTTTTATCAATTAACCAACCAAACATTTAAATCACTGAACCAAGCTTTAATACGACACTCTAATAGACCATAAATATTATATAAATAATATTTATTGACTTACTGGTCGGAATTATGATCTTAAGCCATTGTTTTCGACACCACTGAAAAACGGGTTCTTACAACTCTTCCCATAAAGAAATTTTTGTCCCTGAAAATCTTATCAAAAAAAAGGTTCGGACACTGGAATTTCATAGCTTCTTCCGGTTCTTAAGTAGCTTCCTTGATACCGTGACGTTACCAAAGAACCTTTACTAAAGTTATACATTTGTTTCTCAATTCTTTGATTTCCCAAGCCAGAATTTTAACTGACTCCTCACTGTATGTTATATCAGACTGTAACTCTATATCAACAGGAGAGATCACATGAGAGGTATCAGATCTATACCATCTCAACACCGACATGTGAAAAACATTATAAATATTTTCTAGTTCTGACGGCAAAGCTAAACAATAAGTTGTCGGCCTTATTCTCTCGAGAATCTCATATGGACCGATGGAACGTGGGTTGAGTTTCCCTTTTCAACCAAAATGGAAACTTTCTTTCAGGGTGATACCTTTAGGAACAATTTACCACCATCCTAAAATTTATTTTTAAATTGGCGTACGATTTTTGACGGTCGAAAGTAGCTTTCAAACAATCTTGAACAACCTTAACTTTTTCTTCGATTTCACGGATAAAGTCTGTACACAAAATTTTTTTATCACTCAATTTAGTCTAGTACAACGGAGCTCTACAATTTAGACCATATAAAGCTTCATAAGGGGCCATTTTAATACTCAACTAGTAAATGTTTTTATAAGCAAATTCAACTAGCGGAAGAAAATTTTCCCAGTTACCTTAAAATTTAAGAATGCAACAATAGAGCATATCCTTGAGTATCTAAATTAATCTCTCAGACTGACCGTCAGTCTGTGAATGAAATGATTTGCTAAAATTCAATTTAGTGCCTAGAGCCTCATGTAACTTACCCTAAAATATAAAGGTAAATCTCGAATCGCAGTCAGAAATAATCGACAATGTTACACCATGCAATTTGAAGATTTCAGAAACATACAAATCTACTAATTTCTTAACTGAAAAATTTGCGTGTATAAAGATAAAATGTGCAGATTTTAGTAATTAATCAATGACAACCCATATCACATATTTTTTTCTCAGTTATAGCAACAACATTGACACAAAATCCATGGTAACTTATTCCCATTTCCACATTGGAATCATAACAGGTTGTAACAACCTTGACGGAACTTGATGCTCGGCTTTAACCTATTGACATATCAGATATTTCGACACAAATTCTGAAATTTCACATTTTATATCTGGCCACCAGTACATTTGTTTCAATGGCTGCACATTTTATTACTACTAGGATGAATCAAATATGTGTTGTAGTGAGCCTCCTGTAAAATCTCTCATTTAACTTCAGAATTCTTCGGTACAAATAATTTATCCCAAAAATACAAACTACTGTTATCACAAGTACGGAACTTAGTATCTAGCACTTTTCAAATCAATTCTCGCTTAACATTCAACTTGAAATCTTTTTTTGTGCTTCACAGATTATTGCAAAAACATCGGTTTAGCCTTTAACTTGGCCAAAATCGAACCATTACTTCCAAGCATCAAACAGATGTTCATGGCTCTCAAAGTAAATAATGATTTTTGACTCAAGGCATCCACAACTATATTGGCTTTTCCCGGGTGATAGTTGAGGATCAACTTATAATCTTTCAATAATTCCAACCATTTATGTTGTTTTAAATTCAGCTCTTTTTGGGACATCAAAAATTTCAAGCTTTTATGGTCGGTGAAAATACGACACTTCTCTGTACAGATAATATCGCCAAATTTTTAAGGCGAACACGATAGCCGCTAGTTCTAGATCGTGTGTCAGATAACTTTTATCATGCGGTTTCAACTGTCAGGAAGCATAAGCCACAACTTTACCTTCTCGCATCAAGACACAACCCAAACCACTGAGTGAAGCATTGCTACATACCACAAATTCTTTCCCAGATTCTAGTTGAGTTAATACGAGAGCTTCTATTAACATCACTCTCAATTGCTCGAAACTATGTTGACATTTATCGGTCCAGACAAATTTAACATCTTTTTGCAATAGTCTTTTTATCAATAATGCAATTATTGAGAAACCTTTGACAGAACATTTGTAATAACCAACCAGACCTAGGAAACTTCTTACTTCAATGACATTTTTTGAAGGTTTCCAACTTAGTATAGTAGAAATCTTGCTAGGATCAACTCATATTTTGTCTATTGATACTACATGACCCAAAAACATGACTTCTAGAAGTCATAACTCACATTTCCTAAATTTTGCATATAATCATCTCACATAATGTTTGTAATACAATGCTCAAATGCTGGCCATGCTCAACCTCATTTCTTGAATAGATCAATATGTCATCGATGAAAACAAAAACAAACTTGTCTAAATACGGCTGAAATATTCTGTTTTTCAGATCCATAAATACAACTGGAGCATTGGTTAACCCAAACGATATAACTAAAAATTCATAATGTTCATACCTGGTTCGAAAGACAATTTTAGACGCATCTGTCTTTTTAACCCTGAGTTGATAATATCCGAAACAAAGATTGATTTTTGAAAACACTATTGTCCCTTTCAACTGATCAAACAAATCATGAATGTGAGGTAGCGAATATTTGTTCTTAATCATGACTTTGTTCAACTTTAGTAATCAATGCACAATCTCATCAACCCTATCTTTTTTCTTTACAAACAATATTAGTGCAACCTAGGGAGAGACACTCGGCCGTATAAAACCTTTGTCAGGCAATTCTTGTAACTGTGCTTTAAGTTCTTTTAATTTAACTAGGGCCATTCTATAGGGATCAATTGATATCGAATAAGTTTCAAGTGTCAATTCAATAGCAAATTCAACCTCCCTGATTGGTGGTAACCCTAACAATTATTCTAGGAAAACACCAACAAAATCATATACAGTTGGAACTAGCTCAATTTTCAATTTTGAAGCTTTGGTATCAAGTATATATGCTAAGTACACCTTACACCCCTTTTTTTTAACAAGTTTCTGAGATGATAAAGTAGAAATAATGTTGGTGGCACAATCAAACCTATCCAATTCCACATGAAGCATCTCACCATTCTGACATTTCAATACAATCTACTTTCTTCTACAGTTAACACCAGCATCATGCATAGTCAACCAATCCATGTCAAGAATGACATCAAAATTGTTAAAGGGCAATAGTATCAAATCGGTCAGAAAGTCACAATCTCGGATTCTTAGTGGACAATTCTTATAAATCTTATCAACTAAAACACATTGACCAAGCGGATTAGTTACAAATACAGTGCATATGTATGAATGAGTTAACTTTGAGTCTATCAAAGAATAAACAGTAACATCAAAGAGAGAAAATGTACTAGCGATAACATCCAGTGCTGAAGGTCCTCGTGAGCCCGGATAGCATAAGCCCTAGTAAGAGCCCGTGACTCAAATTATAGTGCAATGTCTTTCTTTCCACTTCTATTGAAACCCTGTTCTACTTATCCAGGCCAAGTGCATGAAATAGAATGTGCGTGGTTTTAGCATTGAGTTGTACATTTCTTTTTTCTTTACTTCATTCTCTCTTACTCTTTAACACTAATTGCTCTTATTGTTTTTGAGAAGTGAAAGGACCATCCATGATGATATCCCAAGCCACAAGATCATCTGCTTGAATGAAGAGCATCATTCTTGTCTTCCAATAAAAGTAATTTGCTCCATTGAAGTGTGGAGGCTTTGAGATGGACTGAGATATTTCATAGAAATCTGATCCAGAAGTAGACGTAATTGTTATAGAATGTTTTGATTATCGTTTGAGCTTCTCTGACGATCTCTTGATTGTTAAACCGTCTTTAGAGGCTAGCTCAAATGTAACACCCCTCATTTGTCTCCATCGTTGAATTAGGGTTACAGGATGCTACCACTCATAACAGAACAAAATCATGCTATATCAATGTAAAATTTCTCTAAACAATCATTAATTATCAAACATATAGTCAATTATTCATATATTAACAAGGTTAAATCGAGCTTACAAAATCCCTAAAATAATTTAAAACAAAGCATACACTCATTTGAAACATTTCAGAACAAGGAGGCAAAAATACAAAATAGAGGGTTACAATACCATGTGATAGGCTAAGGCCATGTGGTGCAGAACCACACAGCCGTGTCCCAAGCTGTGCTACAAACTGATGTAGTATAATCCAGGGTTATGCGGCCGTGTCGCTTGGCCATGTAACTGTGGCCCTATACGCCAATTAACACTTAAACCACACAGACCACATGGCCATGCCCTATGGCAGTGCATGGCACATGGTCATGTGTCAGGCTGTGTATTAGCCTGTGTGCACCTATAAAACTCTTTATCAACAAGTTACCTATTCCTAGTTCACTTTTTTCATGAGCTACAACATGCCATCATTCAGACCTATCCAAAATCATCAAAACAAACCCAAAACAACACTTAATTTATTCATCCTAAGTGCCTAACCAATATGCCATAATTGACACCTCAATTCAAACATTTACAATTTAATATTCATTACCAATTAAGCATCATTCACATACCATACACATTTGCATACATTCAACTTCACATACCAAATCAAATCCTAGGCAAAGTTAACCAAATGACCAAATCATATTTGTCACTTCATCTCAAAACATAACAACAACTAGAACTTATCATTACATGCCATTTGAAACACAAACTTATACTTACAGATTTGTATCAAAATACCTATTTACATGTCACTAATAACTATCAAAAAATGATCAAAAAATCTACCAAGTCATTGAATGGATAGTGTGAGCTTCGACTTGAATTCCAACCGACTCTAAAACATCTGATGATCTATAAGTAATCAAACAGAGCAAACATATGCAACACAGTGTTTAGTAAGTTCGTACATAAACTTAACTTACTCGAGTCTAATATAACATAAACAGTGAACATACAATACATTTAGAAATATATTCAAATGAACATATTTAGTACATATATGACCATTCAGTTGTAGCAAATTATACAATCATATCCAATTTAAATAACAATTTTCCATTTCATATAACCATTTGCCATTCCATATATCCAATTTCCACCCGATGAAATAACATTAAATTAATAAAGAGCTAATATTATTTTTTGAAAATAAACTTAAGAATAAAGAGTTAATTATAAAATAATTTTAGGGCAAAAAATAGTGTTTTAAATATTGTAAAATTGTTTACATTTCTTTTTTCTCTTCCTTTCCTTCAAATTGGAGTATTAAAAAATGGACCAAAATTAGGAAAAGTCAATTCCTTTTATTTTTCCTTTTAATAAAAATAATTCATGCAAACAAAGAAAAGGAAAAGTAAGGACAAAAATTATATTATTACTATTTTATTTGAAGTTTATTGAATTTATTGTCTTTTCTTAATTGACATTAAAATTTAGTAATATGTTTTATTATTAGTATGTAATTTTCACATTTATAATGACAAGAAAAAATATAATATTCTGAAATAATAAGTGTATTGAACTTTAAAATCAAATTGAATTTAAACAAAAAGATTGAGTGAATTTTTAATGGATTTCTATCTTAAATTAAAGATAATCTTAAATATGATATTTAATTAATGTATAATGGATATAGTAGTTTAATTATTTTAAGAAAATAAATGGTAAAAGTATCATAGAGATGAATTGTATTTTGTCTTCTTTACTTAATAAAATAGACAAATCATATTATATACAGTAGAAAAAAGTACAAATTGTCTCTTTCATTAAAACTTCCATCTATATTTGCTGTGAAGTGATGACTTGTCTTTTTCAATTTTTTATATAAGTGACCCAAAACTAAAGGATGAGTAGAATTAAATAAGATTACCATGGAAGCTCCTGTATTAGAAGTCAGGTTGCATTTTAACCTTTCTACTAAAAAAAGGGCATATTAGCCATTGTACGATAGATTAAAGAGTGAATTAGTCATTTTGTTAAATATCCTATACATTTTTACTGTTAAATGCTCATGTAACTAAAGGACGAACCAAACATTAACATGTGGCGTGCCACATGTACCTCATGCAAACGTGACAATATTTTAATTTTTTTTTAGAAACTCTTAAAACTAAATAATTATAATAATTTAAAAACCATATCCAGGATTAACCTAGAAAAAATTACAACACATAACATATTAAGACAACTAATTAGTTGATAACATAACAACACACGTAAAAAGAATGACATAACTCAATTTCCTTGAACCCTAGAGAAATCTATATTGTTTACCTTTTTGTCTTCTAAAGTTGTTGATGATCCAACCTCCTACATTAAATCGATTCTATAGTTGCACTTTTGAACGAGTCTACATAACTGAAGTATTGGATTTCATAGAGATGATCTATACCACCAATTGCTTAGAGCCATAAATATAAGCACTAAATGAGTTCATTTCCCTATGATCATCCAAATCATCACTATAGTTTAACCTATTTCTCTAATCCCTAACTTTTGACTCCTCAATTCATTCCTCCTTTACAATTAACCAATTGGTCGAAGTAGAACATATTATCGATGAATGCCGAGGTGGAATCATATAACTAGTACAGTAAAACCTAAGATATATATTTCACAAATTTGTAAACCATTTTCTTAATCCCTAATGTTTTGAATACCTAGTGACTTTTAATGGTCCCTACAGTTGAAGACACTCACCAAAAGCTATCACATTAAACCATAAATCCTAAAACCAATTCTATTTATCCCTAAATTTTTTTCTTTTTCTTTTTTTGCAAAAGCCACTCCCATATTGGAACAAATTTTTCTAAATTTCTCCATTTCCAAAAATCTTTAACGTACTTATCCCCAAAACTAATTATACTTGCTTTTATATAGGCATAATTATGATGAGTTTTTCTAATGTTTTAATTTATTTCACTCTGCTACTTTGTTAAAGCATTGAGAACCATTAACCCATTTCTCTAAACCCTCCTTAAACTAGAACATAGGATAAACACCCATCAAATAATTTTCTTCCATCGTATTTTATCTTCAATACATTGTCAGGTCAATAATGAGAGTTTATCGAATGCTTTGATTTAAAGTTAAGTGCTTACAGAAATGGGTTAGGGTTTAAAAGAATCATGGATTTGGGGCTTATGGTTTCAAATAGATTAGGTTTTCTTGCATATAGGTAAAAAATGTTGAGAAACTCGACAACCATGATAGGTAAGGTACATAACACTGAACTCGACATTCATGAATGTTAAGGTTAATGTAATATCTTGTAAAATCCATTTCTCTTTTAAATTTTTTTTGTTATTTTAACCAAAGGAACCTATGAAAAATGATACTGAATTCTACATCAATGATATATTAAATTAGGATTAGGGTTTTAGATTAGGATTTCTTTTCTAAGCTTTAGGCTAACATTACACTGAACTTCATACATATAGGTTTCGAGGTACCGATGTTGTAAAAGATTCCAACTTGTTTGAACTATTTGGTTAAGGTTGTTAAAGTGACAACACACTACTTGACACCCATGAATGTTAAATTCTATACATTTGTTAGAGATTCGTGAGTAAAGGATTATTTAACAAAATTTTTTAGTAACTTGTGACCCAAAATGTTGAGCTGCTCATGGTTGTCGACTTTAAGGTTTGGAAAATCTCTAAATATGAGACTTGACACTTCTTTCTCCCTCATCTAAATTTTATATCCAAACTCAAAACCTAACTTATTTCCCTAATATTTAAACCCTAAAGTTATACATATTTAGGGTTTAAGGTTAAAATTTGTACACCTATCCCATAAAAATATCTAAATTGAAAATACTTCCCCATTTTCCATATCAAAACCATTTTAAGTTGAGGGAAATGTGTTTAAAATTGGCAGGGTTCAGGGACATGAGTTATATCCCTACACTGCAATTGCTATAAGGTATTACTAATTTGACATCTATCAACTTCATAAAAGACCTCATTAGGTGTTAAATTAGTAATGAAAATAGATCAAAGATAGATGTTACCAAAACCCATATAACATTTTGCAAGGGATGATGCATGCCATGTGCACCATTTGTTTCGATTTTACTCGATGTTAAAGTCAGGGTGTTGGTAATGTCAAAGTTAATGATATATCTAGATTGCAACATCATCTAAATGAGAGGATGGCTAATTGTTGTGTGCACCTTCCGTTTCGATATGAAACTAATTGGGTGTTTCTAAAGTCAAAGTGAGTGAGCTATGCCTATAGGTTGGAGGAAAGACACAAATAAAAAATTATTTAGAGTTTAGTGATACATGCATGGATGGGGTAAATTTTATTAAATTAAATTAACCAAAGTTGCCAATTTTCAAGTTTTAAAAAAAGTTAAATTGTGATGAATTTTTGGATGGGATCTAGTCATTTCTGAGTTGAGATGACTTCATACCATTTGAATAGCTATATTTTATCTTCAAAATTCACTTTGAATCTCTCAATTTTGATTCCAAGAGCTCAAGTTATGGTCATTTTAGTAAAGGTTGCGTGAGTATTTGGACAGTTAATTCGAGTTTAAAACATATTGGGTTTGATTTTCAGGATTAATTTTGATTATATATGAGCCCAATATTGTATTTTAGGTATTATTTTTTATTATTTATTTATTCCAAAATTTAGAATATTTTTAGGTATTTTAAGTTATTTAGGAGTTTTATGTTTCTTAGTCAAAAAGAAAGTTTAGTTTCACTAAAACTACTTGTTTATAGTAATTAGAGTTCTATTATACTTATAAGTTTTATTTTGATGTAATTAACTAGCCTATATAAAGTCCCCTTCATTATTCATTAAACACACATTCAATAAATAAAGTTTTTTCAACTATTTGAGTTTTATCTTTTCAAGATACCTTTTTGTGATTTTTAGAAGTGTTTTCTTTTTAGTTTTTCTTTGTGAAGCTATGGGTATCTCTTCACCCTCTAATTTACTAGGTGGCTAGCCTAGGGGGTTGGTTAGAACCAATTGTGAAGCTTGTTGGAGATCATGTTTTCAAAGGGTTTCATAGGGTATCTTTTTTAATATTCTTCCATTCAATATTTATCTATCTTCTCCATATATTTTCCAATCTTGATTTTGTTTTTTTTTCTAATACTTTATATTCTTGTGAAATTTTAGGTTTCAAGATCCAAGATTTCCTTGTAAGATCTGACTTATAATCATCCAAAACTCTTTAAGTCTTCTTCTTTCTTACTTGAATTCATTCTTCCTTATACTTTGATTCGCTGCCTTAATTGCTCTTTCTTACGTACTGTTAATTTGTTTCAGGTATCTTACAGGCCAAGAAGGGTTTGATTACTCTTCAGTTGGGTTCTTCTCATGCCCTAACAACTTGAATTTGATCTTGGTTCGTTGCCTCGTATCATTTAGCTTGTGCATGTATCAGTTAAGGAAACGAGTTTAGGGTTCAACCTGTATGATGTGTTACTAATTTGACATCAAACTATTTGGTAGAGTCACTAATTCCTTATTGATTTTAAATTAGTAATGAAATCAATGGCTTAATGTCCCTGAGACTTACAAAAAGCTGTTGACCAGATGATGTATCATATTTTCACCTTATATGTGCTTAGAGATATCTCATCTAACACTTAAAGAACATGTCATAAGAAATGATGTACACTATGGGATTTTTTATGTTTTTAACCTTAATTTTTCCCTAAATCATTTTCATAAATAAAATATAGCTTTGAACTATTGAAAATCATAACTCAATAATTTGATAACTAAAATAGTAACTGCAAAAAATAATAATAATAATAATTACATTAATGGTTTCAAAGTAATAGAATGATTGTGAAAATAATTAACAATCAAACCTCAATCATGAGTAACGTCGAAACAATGAAAGAGTTTTACATCATGCTAGTCAATGGCTCCAACTCAATTTACATCGTGATTGAGCTTGGGTTAGATTATCCTTGTCATCACCATTATATGTTTCACGTGCTAGTGGGAGAAAATGAACTTCACACTAGGGATGGCCTATTGGAGGATAATGATGAAATAGGGGTGTACATGCTTGTAAGATCGGAAAGCTACATAAACTATGGGTTTGTTAGAGTCATTTCTATTACAAAAATCATAAATGGTGAAGGAGAGGTGTTGGTATGACCGAATCCCTCACCAATGCAACAAGGGTTTATCAGATAATACGCCGAAAAGGTAGGTGGGAGCAATATAACATAACATGGTTGGAAACTTCGATTTGTGGCTTCATATCAAATTGCTACATAGGTGGCTCCAACTGGACAAGTTAGGCTTCTCCACCATGACCTTACTCTTGTGTTCAACGACAACTAGATAGTGAATGCCATTTCTTAACCACTAGATATTCCCCTTTTGTATAGAACCACATTTGACCCATCTACATAAACCATTGCATATAAGCCTCAGAGGGTAAAAATCACCATCCTAAATATGTTGGAAAAATCCAGTTAAGAAAATTGTTATTTAGTTACTTATGCTTTGTACGAGGCGGATTCAAGTCGATCCTTGTTTTTAACTGAATGACTTTCTTATTCAATAAATCCATAATGACCAATTAAACTATTTCCATCTTCGAATTTCAATTATTTAATTATGATTAATTAAATAATAATTCAAAGAGCATTGAATTTATTCTCAAGTAATTTTTATACTTTAGTGGAAAAACACATTCATTGCGAATAGCGACAAATTTAACTATTTCTCTTAATTCATCGTTTTCATTCATTGGTTCTACATGCAATCATTTATGTTTATCTTAAGCTAGATGAGGAGTCAATTGGATATATATAATTAGGGCTCAAATAATTTATAATTATGTTCTATTTTTTCATCTATTAATTATAACATTATGTAGTCATGAAGTCATTCCACTAAAGTATTATGATTGAGCTATCTTTTATTATATACCATTACGAAAGCTATTTAATAATTGCTTGTCCAATGATCTTGTCATAAGTGTGTTACCCTCATAGGGTATTCTTAATCTCTTTGGGATAAATATGTTCTCCCAATGTGATCCTATTTTATCTCATGGTAACCATTATATCTTCCTTCATGAAAATTAAATTACTATCAAATAGTAATTAAGTCATTTATCACAAAGACAAACGGTCTGTGACCACGTTTACTTTTCATCTATCATGTAAAGCAATTGAGGAACATCACTTACCCATTTCTTGGGAAATGAATTCCATTATTTTGAATGATGCTACATACTACAAAAGTCATATACCCAACACATCGACTTTTATTTCCTTATCTATTTGAACATAGGCTTTTACTTACATCATGTTGGAAAAATCCCGATTTGAAACAGTTTTCTTTCACAGCGAAAAATTAAAATTTTGAAAACCAACCCGATTTATGATATTTATAGCAATAACTTTAACCGAATTTGTACCTGTGTTTTCGGCTTACTGAACGTTCGTTGTTCCCGACTTTCAACCAAATGATCTCCTCCGCTATTCTCGTACCACAACTTCTTTGAATGTGGGATCGAACCAATTGAATCAAAACACAGAGATAGAAAAAATTTTCTCTTTTTGGGTTGAAAACGAAAATTCTTTCTTCTTAATAGAAACCAATAGAATTGTTATTTCGAAAATATATATATATAATAGTTGAGAATAAATTCTCTTTATTTTTAGGCAAAATAGCAATATCTCAAAGTTATGTTAATAGCTCTACCAGTACCATCTATTTATAGGAAGAAAATGTAAAACCCTTGTTGAGTTGTAATGGTTTATTTCTGATAAAAAAAAACAACATTCTACTTAGAATAGGACTAGGGTGGATGACACACCCTAGTATTCCTACTAGGGTTGTCCCCACCTTCATGCCCATGAGAGGTTTTTAGGCCTCTCTCACATTGAGTCCAATTACGGGTACTTCTTGAGCCTTTTTAACCCAATACCCTGTAATATGATCCAACTTGATCAAGTTATTCTATTTCCCAAAATAAACTTTAATATTTATATATAAAACAATTTTCTCATCATTATTTTACCCCAGCGAAATTTTAACAATTTTGTACCTAGTAAAATTTCGAGAAAATATGTTCAATATTTCACAACTCAACATGTTCACTATGATCGAATGATTTATTTTTATTTTCATTTTTCCGATCATTTTTTAAATAATCTATATTTTGCAAATGAATCATTTTCATTTCCATTTTCATTTTTGGAAACTTACATTCATTTCCAAATGATTTCATTTCTCCATTTGAAGAAAACCATAATCATTTCTGAATGTTTCTTATTTCTCTTTTCATATTTATTCTGTTCATTTCTATTAAAACATGCAATTTATTTATGGTTTCAACAAGCTAGCATAGAGACCGATTAAACATATGTAGTTGAGGCTCAAATGATTTATAATTAAGTTTCGGCTTTTCTCCTATTAATTATAAACTCATTAAGTCACAAAGTCATTCCACTATAGTATCGTGACTGAGGTTTCCCCAACGACATTACGAAAACAACTATTCAGTGCTCGTTCAATGACCTTGTCATAAGTGTGTTACCTTCATAGGATATCCTTGATCTCTTTTAGATAATATTCGTTCTCCCAATATGATCCTATTTTATCTCATGGTAACAATTACATATTCCTTCATGAAAATTTAATCACTATCAAATAGTGATCAAGTCATCCATCACAAAGACAGATGACCCATGGCCACATTTACTTTTCATCGGCCATGTAATGTCAATGAGAGGATATCATTTACCCGTGATTTGGGTTATGAATTCACTATTGTGAATGACGCTACATACTACAAAAGTCGTACATCCAATGCACCAACTTTCGGTTCCTTATCTATTTGAACTCAGACTTTTACTTACATCAAAGTGTATAAGTCACGCATACATAGTCTACCGTCCACTCAGGATTTAGGTATGCCACACTATAAACGTCACTAGTGAATAAATCCATAAACGAATTTAGGATCTATTATGCTTAGGTTCTGTCCGATGAACTGTCAATCCAGTCAGTCAGTCACATCTATGTATCTATCTTCTGGGAGTCATCCGTTCTGATGCCTAAGACTAGGTATCTCCCAATTGGACTTTATAGACGACATATTAGTCTTTCAATTTGTAACAACCCATTTTTCAGTGAAAATGGAACAGTGGTTTCGAGACCACAAATTCGATCCGAAAATAAAATTTATTTTTATTTTGTTACATGGTCCGCAATACGTTAGGAATTTCATGTGAAAATTCTAAAGATAAAATTTTATCGATTTAGTGCTTAATTACAAGATGGACTAAATCGTATAAAATGTAAAAGTTGAATTCTAGTAGCTAAAAGGATTAAATAGCTATGGAAGTAAAAAATTAAGGTCCTTATATGGTAATTAAACCATTAAATAAAAGTATGTAGATATTTTGGTGACTCATCCATGGAAATTTAGAAAAATGGCAAGGACTAAATTGGAAATTGACTTAATTTAATTAATTAAAAGATGAAAAAGAAAATATCATCTTATTTACTCATCTTCTTCCCCAAAAATACATGAAAACCCTAGGAGAGAGAGAAGAAACTTTCATGGCTTAATTGGGTAAGTTTCATTGTCCCGTTTTTAGTAATTTTGATATTTTTGAAACCGGGATAGCTTAATCTAATCTATTTGGAGGATCAATTTGAAAAGTTATCAAGGTATGGAAATTAGGTCATGGATGGATATGCTGAAAATTTAAATTTTATGGTAGAAAACGAAAGATTGTTGATAGATAAACAACTTTTACAAAGTTATTTTTGATGAAAACATAATTTAGGGACTAAAATGTAAAGTTGTAAAAATTGATGAAAAATTTTGAAATTTATTGAAAATAAGTGCTGTAAATTTTATGTTGAAATTTCGGTTAGGTTTGAAATAAGGAGTAAATTGCATAAATTTCATTTTCCGAGCCTAGGGATGAAATTAGAATTTATGGAAAAGTTAGGGGCAAAATGGTAATTTTGCCTAGGATATAAATTGAGTCCTAATGAATATGAAATGTGTGAAATTGATGATAAATTTATTTATATAGATTCGAACAACACAAATTCGAAGTTAAATCGAAGAAAAGAAAAGGTTTCGGATTAATAGATTTTATACGCGAACCAGTGTCGAGGTAAGTTCGTGTAACTTAATCGAGCATGTAAATATGTTAACTTGAATGTTATGATTGTATGCAATATGATTTATATTTATGTGAATATTATAAATGTGTGAATGATTGCATGTTCAAAAATGTTAGAAAAAGGGTAAAGTCTCGTTTGAATATTGAATTCCGATGAATATATATGCTTTTTCGAAATAAATAAGGTCCTGCATTTGTTGCTGACGGGATTTAGCTCAGATGAGTAATCCTATTAACCTCGCTATAGAAAGGATTTAGCCCAGACAGGTAATCCTGATATAATTCCTCTTGAGCATATGATACAATTAGGATTTAGCCTGGACTGGTAATCATGTAATACGATATGTGGCTCGAGAGTGTGTTCTTTGATTAAATGCCTTAAAGAGTACTCTTGAATAAGAATTGAAAGGTTATTGAATTGTACACCTTGAGTGTACTACTGGAATATCCATCGGAATTTCAATGATTCAACGGACACAAATCTTGGCATGATGAGAGAATTATAAGATGAAATGATAATGTCTTGAAAGAATATTGCATGATGAGCTCATCTATGTTTACTTGATGTATATGACAATTTTGTGACTAACATGTTTGATTGAGTGCATGTGTTTAGGCAATTTTGCCAAGTTGATGGAAAACATGATATTGTATGCTTAGATTTAATAAACGAGATTGGTAAGTTTAGTTTCTATTATACGAACTTACTAAGCATGTAATGCTTACTCTGTTTTATTTTCCCCTGTTTTATAGTGCTCAGAAGCTCGTGAAGGTTGGAGATCATTGGAGCATCATCACACTATTCTCTAGCTTATTTTGGGTATATATAGTAAAAATCATTTTAGTGTAATGGCATGTACAGGCTAACCTGGCAATAGATGGCTTAAATATGTGGTTTGTAATCTAACCATTGGAATGGCTAGTAATGGTTGTTTTTGATATACTTGTAATGTCATACTATGGTAGCTACATACATGTTAAATGGTTGTTTAAATTATGCCTAACATATGGAATATACCAAGGTAAGATTATAAACATGTATGCATGTAAAGATATGTCATGTTGAATGATAGAGTTTGCTTAATTTGAATGCTTGAAATGGTTGGTATTTGGATGTGAGTTTTAGTGTAGTTTATTGGTATGATTTTGGGTGAGAAATGAAGCTAGAAATGGCTTCATTTTGTCCACACGGGCAGACACACTAGCGTGTGTCTAGACTGTGTGTGACACACGGCCTAGTATATGGGCATGTGGTTAGGTCATGTATCCCCTGCACCTTAAATTTTGAGACAGATTGCTCAGAATTGAGCACACAGGCAGAGACACGGGAGTGTTCTCAGCCGTGTGTGCTACACGACCTAGAACACAGGTGTGTGTCTTGGCCCTGTGAAACCTGCACCTAAATTCGAAAAATAAAATTAACCACATGGCCTAGCACATGGGCTTGTGGCATGGCTGTGTGCACAAGTCAGAGAGTTACACAAGGTCGAACACGACCTGTAGCATGAAGGGTCACATGGGCGTGTCCCTTGGACCAGACGGGCGTGTGAGCCCTGTAACTTAGAAAATTTTTGAAATGTCGCAAAAAATTCTTAGAGTTTCCGATTAAGTCCCGACTTGATTCGAATACCTATACTGGGCCCCGAGGGTCCATTTAAGGGACATTTTGAATAATATCAGAAAATGAACAGTGATTGACATGATTTATTTGTAAATGTTCTAAAAGCTTCGGTAATGCTCCGTAACTCTGTTCCGGCGATGGATACGGGTTAGGGGTGTTACACAATTGGCTTGTTAATTTCCGATTAGACTAAGGACATATTTAGGTTCATCTACTAATACAAGCTGTCTTTTCGTACTATGATCCGATCATGTAATACCGCTTAGTATCAGTTTAAACAGTAGACAACCAATGAGTGACATTTGCTTCTATTTTGCTTTACGTGCAAAAATTATTTCAGGAAAATAATACAATGTATATTAATGTAATTTATGAATAATTTTATTAACCAATCTGTTCAAAAAAATTATAAGTGTACTTAGATGAAAATACTACACTTAGGGCAGCAGATCTAACATATCAAAGTATACAAGTCATGCATACATAGCTAATTGTCCACTCAAGGTTAATGTATACAATACTATGAATGTCACAAGTGAATAAATCCATAAATGAATCTAAGATCTATTCTACTTGGGTCATATCTGATATACTGCCAGTCTAGTTAGTCACATCTATGTCTCTATCTTTTAGGAGTCATTTGCTCTAATACTTAAGACAAGATATCTCTCTATGAGACTAGATAGACGACATATTAGTCTTTCAATTGGTTTGCTTATTTCCGATTAAAATAAAAAAATATGTTTAGATTATCTACTAATATAAGTTATTTTTCTGTAATATGATCCGACTACATAATACCTCTTAGTATTAATTAAACGTTAGATAACCAATGAGCTAATATTTGCTTCCATTTTGTTTTATGTACAAAAAACTGTTGAGAACAATATACAAAAGATGTTAATGTAATTAATTGATATTTTATTAAACTAATTTATTTGAAAAACACAAGTATACAAAGACGGAAATATTACACTAAAAGCACTAGATCTAATAAGATAATATTCCAGTAGATGGAATGTTAAGGTAGTTGATCCTAAAGAACAACCCATTTCACTTACTTATCAATCAATTTTTCGTTGCATCCAAATAAGGTTCTTTTTATAATTGATATGATTCGAAATATTCTAAATTTTATTTTAGGTATAAATCATTCTAGTAAAATCAATTTTGGCTGAAAATTTTAAAATTTATTCAAAAATTGTCTTAATGTAATTTTTTATTTTTTCAATACCATTTGGGTAAAAAAAAAATCCTACTATTATGTTAACGATAAGGGAAAATGTGTTCACCACATGCCATTTCCTGTTTCATTGATTATTCTTCTATTTATAGAAAGAATAAAGGTCTTTGTCAAAATGTTTTCTTTTTTATTCTTCTTTTAAATCTTTACCTTGGACACGCGTGAAGAAAATGGGAGATATGTGGAAAATCGAAATAAAGAGATAAAGAATGGGTTGATCAGGCTATAAATCAGACTGTTGTGGTCTATCCAAAACACAAAAAACAACAAGTAGGCATGGCTAAAGCTACATCTTTTACTACTTTCCTTTTGATGTCTTCTCTATTTCTTTCTTCTTACTTTTCTGTCTCAAAAGCAGACAACTCCGCTCCCATAGTGAGTGGTCTCTCATGGACTTTCTACAAAACTTCATGTCCCAAAGTAGAATCCATTATTAGAAAACAACTGCAGAAGGTTTTCAAGAAGGACATAGGCCAAGCTGCTGGCTTGCTCCGTCTTCATTTCCATGACTGCTTTGTTCAGGTGCCGGTTAATTAATATGCAAACACAGAGTCTCTTGGAGTAATAGTTATTGTATTCTGAATATTCTTCTTCCTAGAGTATTCTGAATATTACTCACAGCTTGAGTTACGACTAAAAGAAGAAATATTGCTTCAAATCCTACCATTTTCAGTTTTCACTAACAAGAATCTGCTTCATTAAAAGACACTTTAATGTGGCTACAGTGAGTTGGTGAATTTTTAATGGAAAATTGAATATGATCAAGTCATGATTATATAATAATAATGAATAAATATTGCAGGGATGTGATGCATCGGTGCTGCTGGATGGATCAGCGAGTGGACCAAGCGAGCAGGATGCTCCGCCGAACCTGACCTTGAGAGGATTCGAAATCATCAATGACCTGCGTGCGCGTGTCCACAAGGAGTGTGGAAGAGTCGTCTCTTGTGCTGATATCGTTGCTCTTGCTGCTCGTGACTCTGTTTACCTGGTATATTCTTTTACCACTCAATTTTCTTAAATATTTAAATTACTTCAACTTATTTGTTTCTTCGAGTATACAAGTTTAGTAATAATTAAAACATACTAGATAATTATTATTTTTTAGAGATATATGGTAATGAAATTAGCAAATATTACCCAACAATCAAATTTAAATATTAAAATCGATTGAGTTTTAGTTTGATGTGAGTTTGAAGGTCTTAAAATTATTTGTATATCCTATTTAAAAGTGGGAAGAGGTTATATATTAGATAAAATAAAATTATATATTTTACAAAATAAATATGAGTGAAGGTAATAGAAATAAATTTGGTTAAAAGATTTATGATTTGAATATAGTATTTCTTTTTATTGATTTATGGGTCTACTTTATAAAGGGGTTGCCAACTTGTTATCACTGTGAGGCCTTAGAATTTGAAAGTTCAAAGGAAAGGAAAAGTCAACTTTTTGGTGCGATAAATTTATTAAAGATTAGAGTATGGAATAAATATATTTGTTATTTTATTTAATTTTTAATACGTTTTCTACATATCCCATACTTACAAAAATAAAATCATCGTTAACAAAGGGTGACAACCATAATAAAAATTTTTAAATAATTACAGTCATTCCATTAAAATATATCCATTTTAAATCATAAAATTATAGATATTATCAAGTGAAATAATTTATAATTAAATATATTATTTTTAATTTATAATTAAATTTTATAAATTTATTAGAAATAATTTTAAATATATTATTTTATAATTAAAAAATGTTAAAAAGTGATATTTAAAGGTTAAGTAAATAGGTAAAACTTTCAAAGCTAAAGTTCAAAAATGGTTGGAGGTTAGGTTTCATTTTTGATAAATAGATAAATGATTTGATTTAAAAGATTTTCCTTTTTTGCTTACCGCAATTAAAGAAACTTCTGCATAAACTTGTTATATTCACAAAATTATTAAATTAAATTAGATTTGTTTATACAAATCATGCATTGTACCAACAAAATCTCCTACTAAATTTTGATTGAATACGGTAAATCGAATTGGACTCTAAAGAAGATAAACTCTCCTATTTTCTTTCAAATTCAAAATGTTATATAAAAGAAATCGAATTTCATTCTAGGGAGCTCATAGATTACCTTACTTCAATCACAATGCTCTAATGATTTCCGTTTTTCTTGATTGCTGCAGTCTGGAGGTCCGGACTATGACGTGCCATTGGGAAGGCGGGATGGTCTGAGCTTCGCCACAAGAAATGCAACATTGCAGAACTTGCCCGCACCCTTCGCCAATGCTACCGCCATCCTTTCCAGTCTCGCTACCAAAAACTTTGACCCCACAGATGTTGTGGCTCTCTCTGGTGGCCACACCATCGGCATCAGCCATTGCAGCTCTTTCACCGGCCGCCTTTACCCTACTCAAGACCCCACCATGGATCAAACCTTTGCCAAAAACCTCAAGCAAGTTTGTCCTACCGCAAATTCTTCAAACACCACGGTGTTAGATATAAGGACCCCTAACAAATTCGATAACAAGTATTACGTTGATCTCATGAACCGCCAGGGTCTTTTCACCTCCGACCAAGACTTGTACACAAATAGTAGGACCAGGGGCATTGTTACTAGCTTTGCTGTTAACCAGACTCTCTTCTTTGAGAAGTTTGTGGCGGCCATGGTAAAGATGAGTCAGTTGAGTGTCTTGACAGGCAAGGGCGCCGGTGAAATTCGTGCCAATTGCTCCGTAAGGAATGCCAATAACAACTCCCTCTTAGCGTCTGTGGTGGAAGAGGAAGCCAGGTCTGAATTTTAAGGATTTAACATCTTAACTATGTTTTTGTATCACATCTTTTCTTTGTCGGTGTATTTTCTTGCTTAAGTTGGGGTGACGGGGTTTGTATCCAGTGTTAACTTTTAATAAAAGTATCCAAACTTTGATGAAAACCAGACCAAGTCTGAAATCAACCAGACAAGGAGCTTTACAAATGAGAGCTCAAGTTAATAATATCAGCCATGGGATTAGCTTCTAAGTTGCAGGGAGAATCTAACTTAATCCAGGCCTAACTATGCACATCTTTTTGTTCTTTTATATAGATACAAGTAGTAATTGCAGCAGCTAAAGATATATTAGATGTTGAGCACTCTGTACTGAACCTAATGCTGTCTAGAGGAAGTTGATTCAGTGCGTATTTTATGTATAACCGCGTAAGTTCTCTTTTTGATACCCATACAGACGTGGCAATACAATAATTTTAGAATAAGTTGTATTGGCAAGACAAATTATAATTTCTAAAGAGATAATTTATATTCAAAATGGGAAGATGACATTGTTGGAAATGGAGCAACGTCTTGAAAGGATTGACCTTCATGGAAAGGACATTAAAAAAAAACATTAGTAATACAAAAAATATATTTCAAATAATTTAATTTTATATGTAAATGAACTTCAAAATATTTTTTTTAATAAAACTCACTTAAAGTATTTTATGTAATATAGTTAAAATTTATTGCTAGTATTAATTTTAAATAATTTTTATTTCACAAAGATAATCAATTTGATAAGAGCGTAACATGATTCGAAGTTGGTTTGAAAGAGAAGGCTTGATTCGATTCGGGAAGTTCTAGACCGACTCCTATGATTTTAACAATGAGCAATGATGTTTTAAGTTTGAAAATAACAAATAAAAAGTGAGATTTAAGATCAATAGTTGAAGCAAAAAAAAAAAAACTAAGAAAAGTGAAGAAAAAGGAAAGAATAGAGTCAATTTGAGGCGGAAAGAATGATTGAATGTCTGGAAGCCTCTTAGGAAGAAAACTGACTTTCAAAGAAGCTTTATTGATACCTAAGAACACAAAAACAACAAGTATAATGATTAAAACAAAACTAAGAAACAAGATAAATAAAGAAAACATAAATTAAAAGGTGGAAGATGGACCGAATAAATTGATGGATATGAATAGAATGATAAATGTTTGATTGAACTCTTCGAGGAAGATTTCCAGACAAGCTCGAGCAATGACTCTAACCAACCCGCTAAGGTTGAACTCTAGTAAATTAGAATGTGAATAGTGCTTCCCACAATTTCAAGAAGAAAACTACTAAAATACACAAGAAAGATATCTTGCAAAGATAAAAACTCAAAGAGTTGTATAAATCAACATAATGAATGATGTCTTTAATGAATAATGAAGAGACCTTTATATAGGCTAGCTAATTATATCAAAATAAAACTTCTAAGTAGAATGAAACTCTAATTAATCTAAACAAGACATAGTTCTAATGGAACTAAAATTTCTTGTTGACTAAGAGTAAAACTCCTGAACAACTTAAAATATTTAAAAGTATCCTAAAATTCTAAATAAATAAATAATAAAAATATAAAACCTAATAGATACAATATTGGGATAATATGTAATCAAAATTAAGCCTTAAAATAGCACTCAATATGAATTAAACTTGACTTAAAGCCTGAAGCTCATAATTTCTCGTAACAATCCCGTCCAGAAATTCTGCTCGTGCAGTATTCACTAAAATGACCATAACTTGAGCTCCCAGACTCAAAATCGAGTGAATAAAAGTGCATTTCGAAGTTAAGAGATAACTATCCAATCGACATGAGACATATTGACCCAGAAATGCCCGGATCCCTTCAAAAAATCATCACAAATCAACTAATTATAACATGGGCTAGGTTTGTAGGCCTAATTGGGCTCTTTGAAATGTAACACCTAATCCCGTTAACATCTTCCACATGGTATTTTCAGCATGAATTGAGCTTTTAAGTTCGCGAATATATTTGGACTCTTCTTGTAACAACTCGATTTTAGACAGTGTTAAAAAATGTGATTTCGAAACTCAATTTCGTAAACCAAGTTAGTGAAATTATGAATAAAAGAATTTATATGCTTAACTAAAAATATATTAAAGGATGGTCAAGAAATTTAATAAAAAAAATCACCAATTATAGTGTAGGGACTTAATTGTAAAAGTGCAATCTCTATTAAAATTTAATTTACTAAAAACAAAAGGATGTAAGGAGTAATTGGGACAAGGACTTATGTAATAGAGATTCGTATACAATTATTAGGGATAGTAAGAATGATTAATTTAGCCAACGTGACTTGTCCTAGCATCAAAATAAGCTTCGCATCCCAACCATTTAACTTATCTTGCACCTTGTATTAAAAAGTAGAGGAAGAGACACGTCGATGAAAAAGCAGGATACCTAAATCTGAAGCCTCTTAGAGACCCATCATATTCACAATGTTGTTAGCAAGTGTATGATCAGTATTAGGCAAAAAGAAAAATTGGGTCTTAGAATAATTAATTTTGAGCCTCGAAAAAAAGAAAAAATTGATAAAAGACTTAATCAAAGTTGCTTGTTCTAGGCTTGACTCACTATGTCACGCCCTAAATTTCTTAAGTATGGAATGTTAGATTATGTTAAATAATTAAATTTGGTTTGGAGATTAAGTGTTGTGGTTGTGTGCGTGAGGTATGGGGTTCGAGTCACGCCCTTGTATTAGAGATTCGTATACAATTATTGGGGATAGCAAGAATGATTAATTTAGCCAACGTGACTTGTCCTACCATCAAAATAAGCTTCGCATCCCAACTATTTAACTTATCTTGCACCTTATATTAAAAAGTAGAGGAAAAGACACATCGATGAAAAAGCAGGATACCCAAATCTGAAGCCTCTTGGAGACCCATCATATTCACAATGTTGTTAGCAAGTGTATGATCAGTATTAGGCAAAAAGAAAACTTGAGTCTTAGAATAATTAATTTTGAGCCTCGAAAAAAAGAAAAAATTGATAAAAGACTTAATCAAAGTTGCTTATTCTAGGCTTGACTCACTATGTCACGCCCTAAATTTCTTAAGTATGGAATGTTAAATTGTGTTAAATAATTAAATTTGGTTTGGTGATTAAGTGTTATGGTTGTGTGCATGAGGTATGGGTTCAAGTCATTCCCTTGAAATTTTGTTACTTTTTAGCTTAGTTCTCATCCCTAGTCTTTTGACTTAAATCTTATTTCTGCACAATTTATAATAAAATGAGTTTGCTAGTTTAGTGGTAAAGTATTAGTGTACCCTTTGATTTTGTGTTTGAATCTCCATGTGTACAAATTGGGAATTATTTTTGTTTCTAAGGCATATGTTAGTAATTTTAAATAATCAGGTAGGTCGGGATAATATCAGAATATTTTATTTTTACTTTTGGATTAAATTTTAATTTCCCTAATTTTTGTTTTTCTTTACTTTTGGATTAAATTTTAATTTCCCTAATTTTTGTTTTTCATCTCTTCTTTCTTTCTTTTCTCTCTTAAGTTCTTCCTTTTTCTTTTGCGTTGAATCTTGTTGCTACCGTTACTCCTTTTTGCAGGACTTTTGTTGTGATTACAATCAAGGATAGTGTAAGTTCTTTAAGTTATTTTGTTGTGATTTTGATGTTAATTCGTTTTTTGTGCATGATTAAATTATGAGTTTAATTCTTGTAAAATAGTATGATAAATATTCTGTTGGTTTTCTTGTTAGGTGAAAGGGGTGAAAATCAAAACCCTCCAATAGAGTAGATACATTATTTGGAGAAGTAAGTGTTTGAACTTTGTCTTAGGGATTAAAATTTCGATTTAAGGATGTTATTTTGGATGTGTTTTCAATAGTTAATTGGTGTGATTTGATGAATGATTGTAGGATTCATGAGTTTCCAATTGTATGGTCAATCAAATTTACTATCAGGTGTGTGAAACTAACCAAAATTTTTACTAAAACTCGAAAAAATTACAAAATAGGGGCTGTTCGAAATTGTCCAGCGTCACACGGCCGTGTGATAGACCGTATGTGATTACACAAGCTGTGCAGGTAGGATGTGTGGACCACACGGGCTAGCTTATTGGGCCGTATGGGCCTTTTTGGTCAATTTTAAGGCCCGATTAGGGGTCGAATAAGGAACTCAAAAAATGGGTCTGTGGGCATTTTGTAGGCCTCGAAAAGAGTAAGATTCGGTATGTTTGCTCATGGGTAAACTCAGAAAGCATGTTAAGTAAGTTACGTTATGTATAACATGTGATATGGTATGCTTTATAAATATGTATGTTTGGGGTATGTATGCCATACAGTTTATGTATACGTATTGGGGTGGGTTATGTTTTGATGGAAGAAGTGTAATCTGCAGTTTTAACTGCAATTATGGCAGTTAAACCACAATTTTTGTCCAGCATCTCAGCTTCATATTTATGAATGGTATATCACCACATATCAGTGTGATTGGATATGTAACGGCCTAATTTTCAGTGGTGTCGGAAATAGTGATTTGAGATCACTAAATCTGATAAGTAAGATTGAACAAGGTAGTAATTTAATATTTATGAGTCAAGTAAGAATTTGGAAGAATTTTTGAATTGGTGAGTTTGGTGAATTAAAAGAATTTATTAGGTCAAACGGGTCAAAACTGAGGTATCGAGACCTCAAATTTGAAAACCGAGATATAAATATTTTTATAAATATTTATGGAGTTTCATTTAGTTAGTATTAGAGTTTGGTTGGGGAATTTTAACGTTTGGGTAGTCAATTAAATAAAAAAGACTAAATTGTAATAAAAATAAAATTTGTTAGAAGGATTAGATAGCTCAAGTGTTAAAAGAAAGAGGATTTAAAGAGCAATTAAGCCTAAAAGTGAATAGGTTGGACGGCAAAGGCAAGAAATCAGCAGAAAACTAAGGGAAATAAGGGCAAAATTGGAAATTTTACAATTTTAACATATAAAAATAAGGACAAAATTGAAAGATCTAGACATCTCTTCATATTTTCTCAGCCAAAATGCCATAGAAGGTCTGGAGAAAGCTGGTTTTTCATATTTTTACATCAAGTGAGTTTAATTCTTGCTTTTTCTTGATAATTTTTATGTTTTTATGACTTTTACAATTAG
Source organism: Gossypium anomalum (assembly GCA_025698475.1). Lineage (NCBI taxonomy): Eukaryota > Viridiplantae > Streptophyta > Magnoliopsida > Malvales > Malvaceae > Gossypium > Gossypium anomalum. The sequence goes on from CM046961.1 coordinate 46,628,999, forward strand.
GTCCACTTATAGAATTCATTAGTTTTTGATTTTATGGGTGAAATTGGAAGTTACTCTGGATGGGAAAGGGAAGTTTGTGATGAATTATTATGAAATTTAAGTTCTAATTTCATATTAAGGTGGTTTTATTTAGTGATTTTGATAGAAAATGGTATTTAGGACCTAATTGTGAAAAAGTTGTGAATTGAAGGTTGGTGTTGAAATTCATAATATTAAAGGTTTTGAAATAGTTTATAATGATAAATAAAGTGTTAATTGAGAAAAATTAGTTCAATTGATGGGTGAATTGAGCAGGGACTAAATTATAAAAATTGAAAATTTTGGGGTAAAGGTGCAATTTCAAAAGTTGAACAGCATAAATTGTGAAGTGAAATAGAAATCAAATAAATGCTAATGAGTGGAAATATTTTATATTATAGATCAAGAATCCAAAGAAGAACGAGGAAAAGAAAAAGTTGCAGAATAGTCCCTAAATTTCAATATCTTCTACAAATTAGCCGGTAAGTCCATCTGGTTGAATTTAGATATTTATTTGTGAATGATTGAATGATATAATGTGTTATTATATATGAATTTGTTGTGGGATTGTGAAAATTTTGTTAATGAAAGAATAAATGTGGAAATGCAAATTAGAAAAAACGCAGAATGAGTAATACGTTCGTATCATGACATGTGATGAATTGATTGGATAAGACCATGGTTGTTCCATGGAAAAGTGTGAAATGTAGGTATGGTATCATCCATACTGAGTTGTGAAATGTAGGTATGGTATTATCAAATCCATACTGAGTAAGAAATGTAGGTATGGCATTTCCCATACCGAGTTATAAAATGTAGGTATGGTATTTCAATGAGGAAAACCATACTGAGTTGTGAATCGTGGCACTGAACAACGATGTACTCAATTTCGTAAGCCGTTTCCTAATTTGGTAATAAGAAATACAAGAGAAGTGAACGAAATGAAAGAGATTGAGTGGTTGTTACTGTTGAGCTCAACTATGTGAAGTATTATAACAGTGGTTGTGAATGGCAAGAAACTTTAGAAAATGTTTTGGTATAATTTGGAAACATTATGTTTGGTAATCATTACTTTGAAACCTATGAACTTATTAAGCTTCAATAAGCTTACTTGTGTGTGTTTGATATTTTTATGTAGATTGAATTAAAGTGAAGTTGGTAGATCGGATCAACACAACAAGGCACACTATCCAGATCAATTCCGTTAGCTTTTGTTTTATGTTTAAAGATTTATATGGCATGTATAGAGTTTAAATGAATTGAAGTAAAGATGTTATAAACTAGTTAACAATATTTTGTACTAAAATAGTTTTTAGTTAGTAGCAGTAGTTTGACTTTGAAAATTCACCATAAATTATGAAAATCTAATTAGGGGTTGAATAAAATATGAAATTAAATATTATTAAGTCTAGTTTTTTATAAAAGAAAGTATGTAAGCAATGGAACTGTAAATCATGAGATACAATAACTTTTGTGAGATAAGGTAAGAGTGATTTCGAGCTCCCCTATTCTGATTTGTAAAAATCATTAAAAATTGTAAAAAAATAGTTAGGAGTCATACTATATATGTATGGATTCCTTATTGAGTCTATTTTTAAGAGAAACAAACTCTATAGTTATTTGAATTCTATACAGGGAGAAATTTGGTTCGTAGTACACAGGCGTTAGAGTAGTCAAACTCTGAAACAGGGGAGACTTTAACTAACAAACTGTACTAATTGGCCCAACCAAAAATTCTAAAAAAAAAATTTGTAAGTAGATATATGAGTCTAGATTCGGGGAAAATTTACGGATTTGGATTTCGAGTTTTGTAACTCGAGATATGATTTTTTTAAGCGACTGTGATGCAGTTGGATAGCTTATCTGGAAAAGGTGATATAAATTGTCTGAATTTGTTTAAGTGCTCAAATAAGTTTAGTAATGCCTCGTGCTCGACTCCGGCGACGGTCTCGAGTAAGGGGACGTTATATTTATTGGTATCAGAGCTTTGGTTTAGTCGATTCTCGGAACGAATGTGATGTGTAAAGTATTTAGAAATACATGCCATATAAATCTGTGATAGTGTGATGTGAATGATCCGATCTAACTACTAATTTTTGTTATAGATTGTAAAGATGTCCGATGGACCGAGGATGCTAGTCAAGAAGAGGAAGTTAATAGTAGAATACAGACTACTGAGTAGGGAACAAGTGGTAATGTTCCAATTTCTTTGATGAGAGAGGAAGAACTTAAAAATATGATTTATGGGTTAATGAATAAGTGATATCGTGAAGCAATACAAGGAAGAAGTCAGGCACAACAACCTCCTCCTCCCCCTACTGTACCACCAGTTACAACCCCGGTTGCTCCTCTTTTAATTGATGAATCTAGTAAAAGAACACCGATTGAAAAACTCAGGAAGTTCGGAGCTGAAGAATTTCGAGGGAGATCAGACGATGATCCAGTTAAAGCAGAGTATTGGTTAAAGAGTTTGGAGAGAGTTTTTAAACAGATGATGTGTTCTCCGGAGGATTATCTAAGGTGTACAGTTTCGCTATCGAAAGAACAAGCGTATAATTGGTGGGAAACTATTGAGGTAGTGGTACTTGTAGATAAACTTACTTGGGAATTCTTCAAAAACGAATTTAAAAAGAAATATGTGGGAAAGAGATATTTAGATAAGAAGAAGAGGGAATTTCTTGATCTTCGACAAGGGAATAAAACAGTGGCCAAATATGAAAGAGAATTTGTATATCTCAGTAGATATGCTCGGGATGTTGTACCGACAGAGGAAGAAATCTGCATTAGATTTGAAGAAGGGCTTAATGATGAAATTAGAATGATGATTGGAGGCACAGAGATTTGAGAATTTGTGGTTCTGTCTGATCGAGCTCAAAAGATGGAAGAAGTGTATAACAGAAAGATGCAAAGAGAAAGAAGAAGTAAAGAGATATACAAAAGAAGTTTCTCTAGACCAACTTCGACTTTTCCAGCTAAAAAGTTCAGAAATGATTCTAGTCGACCTGTTACAATTCGAGAACGATCAAATAAAAGTAAAACAACTCAACAAGATGTTGGAGTAACTAAGAAACCAGCAACTAGTGTAAATAGTGTGCAAAATATTCTAAGACCTAGATGCAAAAATTGTGGTAGATTTCATATTGGTGAATGTTGGGGAATAACAGGAGCTTGCTATAAATGTGGTGGAACTGATCATTTTATTCGGGACTGTCCTCAATTGTTAAAAGAAGATAGAGAAGAAGGGAGAAGCAAGCAAATACTCCTCAAAAAAAAAGTAAAGCGTTCGGTCAAAGTCAAAGCGGTCTTTGTTTCGTTTCATTCGTTCGGGAACGAGAGATACTGCAGCCCAATCAGAAACAAGAGTACCTGCACGTACATATGCTATCCGGGCAAGGGAAAAAGCTTCTGCTCTAGATGTGATAGCTGGTAATTTCTATCTTTTTGATGATTCTGTGTATGCTTTAATTAATCTTGGATCTACACATTCATATATTTGCACTGCATTAGTGTCAGAAAAGAAAATGACTGTTGAGTCCACTGACCTTGATTTGTAAGTCACTAATCCACTAGGACAAAGTGTGTTGGTTAATTTAATATGTCGGAATTGTCCACTGAAAATACAAGGCTGTGAATTCTCTCCTGATTTAATATTGTTACCTTTCCGAGAATTTGATGTTATTCTTGGAATGGATTGGTTGATTAAACACGATGCCATAGTGAATTGTAGAGAAAAACGGATTGATTTAAAATATCAGACAGGGGAAATAGTTTCAACTGAGTTTGGGGATAAAAAGAATGATGTCAGAATTATTTCAGCCTTTGCAGGTCGAAAATTGATTCAGAAGGGTAATGAAGCATTTTTAGCTTATATTTTGATACTCGGGGTTCTGAATTGAAGATGGAACAATTGCCAGTTGTTAATGAGTTTACTGATGTGTTTCCTGAGGAATTACCTAGTTTACCCCCAGATCGTGAGGTTGAATTCGTAATTGATGTAATTCCGGGTACAACTCCAATATTAATAACACCATATAGAATGGCACCGGCTGAGTTAAAAGAGTTAAAGACACAGTTGCAAGAGTTATTGGATAAAGGGTTCATCAGACCGAGTACATCACCTTGGGGCGCACCTCTCTTATTTGTGAAAAAGAAAGATGGCTCGTTGCGATTGTGTATTGATTACAGACAGTTGAACAAGGTAACAATTAAAAATAAATATCCATTACCTCGTATCGATGATTTGTTTGATCAACTGAAAGGTGCTGCAGTGTTCTCAAAGATAGACCTTAGATCCAGGTATTATCGATTTGAAGGTTAAAGAGTGTGATGTGCCAAAGACCGCTTTTCGAACTCGGTATGGTCACTACGAATTTTTGGTAATGCCCTTTGGTTTAACAAATGCCCCTACTGCATTTATGGATTTAATGAATTGAATTTTTCAGTCTTATTTGGATAGATTTGTGGTGGTATTTATTGATGACATATTAGTCTATTCAAAGACAGAATCCGAACATGCACAACACTTGAGAATTGTACTACAGACTTTGAGAGAAAAGCAGTTATATGCAAAATTTTGTAAATGTGAGTTTTGGCTTTATGAGGTTGGATTTCTGGGTCATATTGTATCAGCTGAAGGAATTCGTGTGGATCCAAGTAAAATTTCAGCAGTGGTGAATTGGAAAACACCGAAGAATGTAACTGAAGTGCGAAGTTTTCTGGGATTAGCAGGATACTATCGCCGTTTTGTAAAAAAATTTTCCATGATTGCTTCACCAATGACTCGTTTATTACAGAAGAATGTTGAGTTTGTGTGGTCTGATGAATGTTAGCAGAGCTTTGATCAGTTAAAGAAAATGTTAACAGAAGCTCCAGTCTTGACTCAACCAAAATCAGTATACCATATGTTTGTGTACTGATGATGCATCTTTAAATGGTTTGGGTTGTGTGTTAATGCGATCGGGAAAGGTGGTGGCTTATGCTTCACGGTGATTAAAACCACATGAAAAGAATTACCCTACACATGATCTTGAGTTATTTTGCAATTGTTTTTGCTTTAAAAATTTGGAGACACTATTTATATGGTGAGAAGTGTTATATTTATACGGATCACAAAAGTTTGAAATACTTAATGACTCAGAAGGAACTGAACTTAAGACAGAGACGGTGGTTAGAGTTGTTAAAAGACTATGATTTGGTTATTGACTATCATCCAGGGAAAGCTAATGTAGTTGCTGATGTACTTAGTCGAAAGTCATCCTTGTTTGCACTTCAGGCAATGAATGCTCATTTGGCTCTTAATAAAGAAGGTGTTGTATTAGTAGAATTGAAAGTAAAACCAATGTTCCTTCAACAAATTCAGAAGCTGCAGAATGAAGATTCAAAATTGGTGCTGAAACGGCAAATGGTTCGGGATAATTTAGATTCAGAGTTCAGTATTGATGATGAAGGTATGTTGCGTTATCATAATAGGATTTGTGTTCCAAATAATTCTGATTTAAATAATGATATTATTTCTAAAGCACATAATAGTATGTATTCTATTCATTCGGGTAGTACAAAAATGTATGGTGATCTGAAAAAGACATATTGGTGGCCTGGTATGAAAAGAGAAATTTCAGAATTTATTGCAAAATGTTTGATTTGCAGATAAGTTAAAGCAGAGCATCAAGTGCCCATGAGTTTATTACAACCCATTATGATTCTGAATGGAAGTGGGAGCATATTACAATGGATTTTGTGTCGGGATTGCCTATGACTCCAAGAAAGAAAGATTCGATATGGGTGATTGTTGATAGATTGACAAAGTCAAACACACTTTATTCCAGTGTAATGATTTCTCACTTAAGAAGTTAGCGAGAATTGTATGTGTCGAGAGATTGTGAGACTACATGGAGTTCAGTATCTATCATTTAGCAGGCCAGGGATCCGAGGTTTACTTCAAGATTTTGGAATAAATTGCAAGAAGCTTTAGGCACAGATTGAATTTTAGTACAACATTTCATCCTCAAACAGATGGACAGTCAGAGCGAGTGATTCAAATTTTAAAAGATATGTTAAGATGTTGTATACTCGAGTTTGGTGACAGTTGGGAAAGGCATTTATCGTTGGCTGAGTTTGCTTACAACAATAGCTATCAGTCTAGTATAAAAATGGCACCATTTGAGGCTCTTTATGGTAGAAAATGCAAGACTCCATTGTGTTGGTCTGAATTGAGTGAATCAAAAGTAGTTGGGGTTGATTTGATTTGAGAAACCGAAAAGAAAGTCCAGATTATTCGAGATAGTATAAAAGTTGCTTCAGATCGTCAGAAGTCATATGCGGATTTAAAATGAAGAGACATAGAATATGCAGTGGCTGATCGAGTATTTTTAAAAGTTTCACCGTGAAAAAAGGTGTTCGGTTTGGTAAAAAGGGAAAATTAAGTCCGAGATTCATAGGGCCATATGAAATTATGGAAAGGGTTGGTCCTGTAGCTTATTGGTTGGCTTTACCTCCGGAACTTGAGAAGATTCACAATGTATTTCATGTGTGTATGCTAAGGCGGTATAGGTCAAATCCTTCACACGTAATTCCTCATACTGAAATTGAGCTTCAACCAGATATGACTTATTCAGAAGAACCAGTGAAGATTTTGGCTCGTGAAGTTAAAGAATTGCGGAACAAAAGAGTACCATTGGTTAAAGTATTATGGCATCGACATGGTATGGAGAGGCAACCTGGGAAACAAAAGAGTCAATGAGATCACAGTATCCAAATCTATTTTCAGGTAACAAATTTATAGGACGAAATTTTTAAAGGGGAGGAGAGTTGTAACGGCCTAATTTTCAGTGGTGTCGGAAATAGTGATTTGAGATCACTAAATCTGATAAGTAAGATTGAACAAGGTAGTAATTTAATATTTATGAGTCAAGTAAGAATTTGGAAGAATTTTTGAATTGGTGAGTTTGGTGAATTAAAAGAATTTATTAGGTCAAACGGGTCAAAACTGAGGTATCGAGACCTCAAATTTGAAAACCGAGATATAAATATTTTTATAAATATTTATGGAGTTTCATTTAGTTAGTATTAGAGTTTGGTTGGGAAATTTTAACGTTTGGGTAGTCAATTAAATAAAAAAGACTAAATTGTAATAAAAATAAAATTTGCTAGAAGGATTAAATAGCTCAAGTGTTAAAAGAAAGAGGATTTAAATAGAAACTAAGCCTAAAAGTGAATAGGCTGGACGGAAAAGGCAAGAAATCAGCAGAAAAATAAGGGAAATAAGGGCAAAATTGGAAATTTTACAATTTTAACATATAAAAATAAGGACAAAATTGAAAGATCTAGACATCTCTTCATATTTTCTCAGCCAAAATGCCATAGGAGGTCTGGAGAAAGCTGGTTTTTCATATTTTTACATCAAGTGAGTTTAATTCTTGCTTTTTCTTGATAATTTTTATGTTTTTATGACTTTTACAATTAGGTCCACTTATAGAATTCATTAGTTTTTTATTTTATGGGTGAAATTGGAAGTTACTCTGGATGGGCAAGGGAAGTTTGTGATGAATTATTATGAAATTTAAGTCCTAATTTCATATTAAGGTGGTTTTATTTAGTGATTTTGATAGAAAATGGTATTTAGGACCTAATTGTGAAAAAGTTGTGAATTGAAGGTTGGTGTTGAAATTAAGAATATTAAAGGTTTTGAAATAGTTTATAATGATAAAATAAAGTGTTAATTGAGAAAAATTAGTTCAATTGATGGGTGAATTGAGCAGGGACTAAATTGTAAAAATTGAAAATTTTGGGGTAAAAATGAAATTTCAAAAGTTGAACAGCATAAATTGTGAAGTGAAATAGAAATCAAATAAATGCTAATGAGTGGAAATATTTTATATTATAGATCAAGAATCCAAAGAAGGACGAGGAAAAGAAAAAGTTACAGAATAGTCCCTAAATTTCAATATCTTCTACAAATTAGCCGGGTAAGTTCATATGGTTGAATTTAGATGTTTATTTGTGAATGATTGAATGATATAATGTGTTATTATATATGAATTTGTTGTGGGATTGTGAAAATTTTGTTAATGAAAGAATAAATGTGGAAATGCAAATTAGGAAAAACGCAGAATTGAGTAATACGTTAGTATCATGACATGTGATGAATTGTGGATAAGACCATGGTTGTTCCATGGCAAAGTGTGAAATGTAGGTATGGTATCATCCATACTGAGTTGTGAAATGTAGGTATGGTATTATCAAATCCATACTGAGTAAGAAATGTAGGTATAGCATTTCCCATACCAAGTTATAAAATGTAGGTATGGTATTTCAATGAGGAAAACCATACTGAGTTGTGAATCGTGGCACTGAACAACGACGTACTCAATTTCGTAAGCCGTTTCCTAATTTGGTAATAAGAAATACAAGAGAAGTGAACGAAATGAAAGAGATTGAGTGGTTGTTACTGTTGAGCTCAACTATGTGAAGTATTATAACAGTGGTTGTGAATGGCAAGAAACTTTAGAAAATGTTTTGGTATAATTTGGAAACATTATGTTTGGTAATCATTACTTTGAAACCTATGAACTTACTAAGCTTCAATAAGCTTACTTGTGTGTGTTTGATATTTTTATGTAGATTGAATTAAAGTGAAGTTGGTAGATCGGATCAACACAACAAGGCACACTATCCAGATCAATTCCGGTAGCTTTTGTTTTATGTTTAAAGATTTATATGGCATGTATAGAGTTTAAATGAATTGAAGTAAAGATGTTATAAACTAGTTAACAATATTTTGTACTAAAATAGTTTTTAGTTAGTAGCAGTAGTTTGACTTTGAAAATTCACCATAAATTATGAAAATCTAATTAGGGGTTGAATAAAATATGAAATTAAATATTATTGAGTCTAGTTTTCTATAAAAGAAAGTATGTAAGCAATGGAACTGTAAATCATGAGATACAATAACTTTTGTGAGATAAGGTCAGAGTGATTTCGAGCTCCCCTGTTCTGATTTGTAAAAATCACTAAAAATTGTACAAAAATATTTAGGAGTCATACTATATATGTATGGATTCCTTATTGAGTCTATTTTTAAGAGAAACAAACTGTATAGTTATTTGAATTCTATACAGGGAGAAATTTGGTTCGTAGTACACAGGGGTCAGAGTAGTCGAACTCTGAAACAGGGGAGACTTTAACTAACAAACTGTACTAATTGGCCCAACCAAAAATTCTAAAAAAAAAAATTTGTAAGTAGATATATGAGTCTAGATTCGGGGAAAATTTACGGATTTGGATTTCGAGTTTTGTAACTCGAGATATGATTTTTTTGAGCGACTGTGATGCAGTTGGACAGCTTATCTAGAAAAGGTGATATAAATTGTCTGAATTTGTTTAAGTGCTCAAATAAGTTTAGTAATGCCTCATGCTCGACTCCGGCGACGGTCTCGAGTAAGGGGGCGTTACAGGATAGATGGACTCTTGTAGTCCTAATTGGTGTGATTGGTTGGACCGAATTGGAGTGTAGCAAATAGGGGTAGGATATGCTTTGATATGATATATGACATGGCTCTGATATGTTATATGATATGATAATTTCAATCTGATTATTTATATATGCAAGCTCTATAAGTAAAAGCTATATGTGGGCCAAGCCACACACTGGGCATCAAGCTCACTCGTCTGTTTTGTTTCATTTTAGGTGATCCTCAGGCTTAGGATTGGGCGGCGACTCTAGAACTCAGTTTGCACATTATTGGTTTAGTATGTTTTGGACTAATTTTATGGACTTTTTGGACTTTTAATTTTTTTTTTTGGGACATTATTGCTGATTTTGGTTTTATTTTTACAAACATGCTATTCATAATTGGAATATTATACAAGATGTCGTAACTAGGAATACACTATGGTTTATAAGACACAATTTAAAAATGATTTTCCACTGCCAAGTTTTTATTTGAAATCTAATACAATGTTTTTATTACACAAACGATTAGAGTAAATAGGATTTGTTTTAATAAAGCTAATAAAACGCGGTCTTCATCAAAGTACTCACATGTTTTTCGAAGTAGTTATGTTTTCAATGTGTTATTCAATTATGTTTTCCTTTAAGTTAAAAATGAGTTTTTCACCAAAATTAAGCAACATTGTTCTCACGTACGATGTAACATTCACAATCCGACTATAACATCTAGGCCGGGTTTGGGGTGTTACATACTATACTTTTACTTATTCACTTTAGTCCCTTTTTCAAGTATTTTATGTATACTTAATTTATTTAGAGTTACACTTCTCACGTCACATAATAATTCACTTTTTTACTTAAATTCTTATAAATTCTAAATATTATCTCTCATGGATTCTTTCATACTAATATTTTCTTTAAATTCATATTCTCTACACATAACATTTTTGAATACTTACCTCTCTTGGCTAAATAGAGTTCTCATAAGTACTTACCTCTCTTGGCTAAATCTCACTTATATTGCTTCACTTCTCTTCCTTTCTCACTTTTGTCACTTTTATTCCTTTGTTTATAATATTTTCATTACTTCTCTTTTCTCTTCAAGAACACATCAAGAAAATAATTAAAATCTACACTAAGAATCACTTTCTCATATTTCTACTTCAATTAAATAGAAAACCCATGAGAAAACACTTAGATTCTTATCTTATCTCTTTAACCTCTTCGCTTTCCTTTTAACTTTCTTCACTTCCAACTCTAAAATTTCTTGATTCTAAAATGATAAACAAGCTCTCTAGGGTCTTTAGCTTACTTTTCCTCTTAGGTGGCTATGAAAATTCTCAAGATTTTGAGGTGGAATGATGGGATTTAATGGAAAATGACCAATTTATAAAAAAAACTAAAGTTTCTCTCTTCTTCCTTCTCTTGCACGTTGGAAGCAAATGGAAAAGTATAGAGGCATTTTTCCATATTCCAAAATAATTATCTAGTTTTGACTTGAATTGAGCTGTAATTAAAGCTCTTGTCAAATATTTGTTTGGAACAAATTCGAAGCATGTTACCCCCATCCCCTACTCCTAATATTATAAAAAAAATAATTATGATCTATTATAAAATAATTAAAATATTAATAAAAATCTCAACATCATAATTAACATCCATTGGATCCTATTTACAAATTCCATAATTATCCATTTCCAAAAATGACCCTTTTTGCCTCTAAAAATCTCTAAAACTATTCCATTTAGCCATTGTCCGCTTTTGGTAAAACTTACACTCTTTATCTTTCCACTCTTTCTCTCAAATTCAACTTAATCCTTTTATGCTTTAAATTTCACACTTTGACTCCAATACCTTTTAAATCCTTATAATTTAGTCTATACTTCAGATAAATATTTCTCAATATATTAGTCTCTTCAACTCCCTCTGATAACCAACTACCTTCTCTACTAACACTGATAAATCACATTTTATTTACTCTAAAAAACCTACTCATATATTCTCAAATTAACACTTCTTATTAGCAATGGGGTTTTAGGGTTGTTATACAATAATAATCCAATTGCATTTTCACAAGCCGAATGGTTTGATGCCATGAAAGATGAGGTAAAATCTATATAACAAAACAAAGTATAGGATCTCATCAAACTACCAAAATGTTCAAAGCGCGTTATATGCAAGCAGATTCTTAAAACTAAGCGCAACTCAAATAACAATATCAAACGACATAAAGCTAGACTTGTTAATAAAGGTTATACTCAAAATGATTGTATTGATTATAAAGAGAATTTCTCACTAGTCTCTAGTACTCTTGAAGAATTATTATGGCGTTAGTGGTTCATTGTGATTTACAGTTAAACTAAATTCATGTGAAAACAACTTTTTTAAATGAAGATATTGAGGAAAAATTTTATATGAGTCAACATGAAGGTTTCTTAATTGAATTAAAATGTCATATTATGTGTAAACTTAAAAAGTTAACATGGACTTAAAACAAACTTCAAGGCAATGGTACATTAAGTTCAATGATATCATAAAGTTTTTGGTTTTCAAGAAAACGTCATTGATTAATGTATATCAATAGATCAAAAGGAACAAGTTCAATTTCTTAGTTCTTTTAAGTTGATGATACTTTATTTGTTGTAAACGATGAATAACTTTGAAATGAATTATACAGAAAAAGGCATCCTATGTGATGGGAATTGAAGTATTCTGCGATTGATCACAACCATTTTTAGGATTTTCTTAGAAAATCTGTATCGAAAAAGTTCTAAAGAGATTTAATATACATATTTGTTTAGTAAAAATTATTCTTATTGCAAAAGGGGACAAATTTATTCTTAAACAATGTTTAAAGAATAATGTAGAATGAAAAAGAATGAAACCAATTTCTTATGCTTCTATTGTGGAATAAAGAATTATAATATCATTATAGGATATCTAAATTGTTGGAAGTGATTAAATTTTCATACACACATTCTACTATATGTTTTGATAGTTGAATATTCACTTTTGGCTATTTGTTTTTACTTGCTGAAGGAGTCATATTATGAAAAAATGTTAAACAGTCAACCATTGCATCATCTACAATGGAAGCAAAATTTGTGGCATATTTTGAGGCCACTATTCATGCATTATGGTCGCAAAAATTTATTTCAGGACTTGGGGTAATCAACATTATTACCAAGCCATTGAAAATTTATTGTGATAATTTTGCAACAATTTTTTCTCTAAGAATGGCAACTACTCTAAAGGTGTAGAACATATGAAATTAAATATTTTTCCATTGAGAATGAAGTTTAAAAACAAAGAATGGTTATAAAACACATTTTGAATTGATTTTATAATTGTAGATCCATTAACTAAAGGCTCACAACCAAAGATATTTAAAGAACATATACATAGAATGTGTCTTGGTTGTATTTATAGACAATACTTTATGACAATGTGATACTCTAAGCTCAATTATTGTGTTTAATGTATTTTTTGTTTACAATAATTATGTGCACATAATTTACTCAAAATTATTTAAAATAGAAATATCTTTATAAGGTATCGTTATAACAGACCTATTATATTGACTTATAGTACTATAATAAAAGTAAGCTTCTGAATTAAACTATAAGCGACCATCATAACTCATATTACAATTCAGGCAATAATGATTAATATTATATTTTGTTTTGTGAATTTATGCTCTATTACATTAATGCAAAATTTTAACCAATTTTATAGATTCCATTAAAGTTGAAATTAAGTGTACCCATTTAAAGTAATTGTTAACCAATTTTAGGTAATTGGTTTTATTTCCTTTAACAGAAAATTATATCCTATAAATTTATTTGGTTAGTTAATGGACATGTTCAGAGTAAAAGTTGTCCTACATAAATTGATACTTAGGCTGCACACATAAAACTAAATAAAAAAAAACATCCTCTATCATTAGGGTTTATGTCAATTTATTATAATATTTAGCAATTTCGTATCAAATAACCTTATATATTTTGATGAAAATCATATTATCATAAATATATTAAAATTATTATTTATGTAACATTAAAATTCCAACTTTTACGTTGGAAAGCAGGCTAGTTAGTCAATCCCGATATGTACGGAACTTATTAATTACTAATCTGAGTACGACAAAAAATCTGCATCAATGGTTATGTTTTATCGCTCGAAGATAAGTTTAGGGAGAAAGAATATATCAGTGAAAAACCTTTAGAAGACAGTACTTCAAGAAAAGAAAAGAAAAAAAGGCAAAATCTCAGCAGCACCTGGTCATTTTGCATGGCCTAATCATCAATAGCATATGGTAATTGCTTCCCTTGATTCAAAGTACTGAATTCCCTTGTGGATGCAGACCTACTAACTTGACTTATTCTGTACGTGTTATCATTGTTCTTCTGATAGTTTTTGGCTCGTGTTTGTGATTTGGGTAAAGGGGGCCGGTTTCTGATGTTCTTACTACCATTAGAATAAACATTGGTGTTTGGAGATGTCTTTTGGCCAGAAGAAGCAAATGGAGAGAGCAATAGGGAAGGACTCTCCACCTGGGTCTGCTTTGAACCTGATGAGGTGCTGTTGGTACTACTCCCACCCTCTTGAACTTGCACATTTGGCTCAGGAGTCTTACTGTCCTGAAACAATCAAAAGTTCATGTACTATTATTATGGGACAAGAACTACTACTAACATTAAAAGCAGGAACTTAACTCTGTTTAATTTGTTCGTCTACTTGCTTAAACATAATAGAAAACTAGAATAGATTTGACAGATGTCTGATTACAACATCAGCAAGGAGTCATTGGTGCATCTCTTTGTTCCAAATTCCTTACCTCCCTACAAATGTTGTCATCTTCGTTTTCTTCAGCCACCTCATCCTGTTTCCTCTGTTCACGAAGCGCTCGAGACCGTTGTCTTATTTTTGGATTTCTATGCCTATAAAAATGAGAAAAGTGATTAGGTACTGCATGGCAAGCTCTACCTTCGTGGAACAACAAAATGTAACCACACTTGCATTAAGATTGAATTGAATACCACAAATTTTACTTATTGCTATGACCAAATGGTAAAGGCATTTTCCACGCGTCTTAGGAAGTGACAATACTATATAAATCATGACCAAAAACTTGAAATTTCATATTCATCATTGTATTTAACTGTAAGTATTTGGTAATACATGTCAAGGTTGAATGAAGAGTGTTTGTGCAAAGTTTCTTGTGTACCGTCAGACTTACAAAACGTAGGATCTGGATTTCATTGTGACAAGCAAGAAATCTTGGGGCAGATTGGCATGCAGGCAGTATATTTCTAATACGCTAACATGATTATGCAGATAGAAATATCCTTATTTTGAAATTCTTCATTCATATCTTTTCATGCAAAAACTGTATCTTAGACTTTTAATCTAGTTCTTTCGGAATCCTAGATATGCAAAAGCTTCTTACTTGCCTACTACCAAGTCATGCACCTTGACAGTGCTCTTAAATTCAAGCCAATGATGATGTAGCATCAAGTCATGAGCAAAATGATGCAAAAACATATTCACCCTTCTGATTGCAACTCCCCGCATTAATTGCCAATTTTTCTCTAGGAAGGCAGAAACATCTGAACATGATTGGTACAAAAAGATTCCTAATCAATCTGTGAAGAAGAAACTTACTTTCTCTGTTCATTGGCTTCATCATCCTTGTTATAAACACCAGGAAGACCAGAAAGGTCGCACGCTAGCGGACTTGCGAGAAAAAACTGCAAATACAAAGTATTTCTTAGCTCAAGGTTAAGAATAAGGTTCGCATGTAATCTGATAATTGCAACAAGAGCTCAAGAACAGCGGCATAATCATACTAAAGAGTAGGACCTTATATGGTCATTACATAGACGAGTATAGAATTCCCAACTGACAAAATGGTACAAATAATAAAATAATATGGCAGAATTAATTGGACAACATAATAAAAGGGTAAATGCCAGACAACTAGTTTAAGAGAAAGAAACAGTCAAAGGGGAAGAAAAGGAAAAGTTTATTTGGCGAATGCAAAGTCAATTCATATGTGTTTCTTAAGGCTAAAACACAGAGTGAATGCATGAGTCATTGGCTCCTTTAACACATCAAACTTGTGTTGAACTTAATCATCAAACACTGATTAACCATTGATAAATCATTAGCTCTATAAATTTTTTGAATTGGCAATTCTACCATATAAAAGAAGCAGAAAAAGAAATATCATTATTTTCCAACATTGAAAGAAGGAACTTCTGCATACTGAAGACTGATTTCGACAAGTGTTGTTAGTCACAACGTGCTGATGGAATGAAACTAACAAAGCTAGATACAATACGAAAATAAAGATAAGTAAAGATTCAAAGGCCGTCCTTTTCATCGGCAGAGAAAGAAAAAGAAAAATAGAATGGTACTAAATAAGTTTCCAATTCATACTTCATTTTGAAGCGTTGAAGATGCAGAACCACGATATGCAGGATCTAAAGCAAGAAGGGTGCTTAAAAGACCCAAGGAAGACTGAGGAAAGTTCCTGAAAGCATCCGCTAAACTAGGTTTGTATGATTGCGGAGGTCGGAAAGTTGTTGACAGCCTCAACTTTTTCCAATATGCCTCTGATGGAGTACCGCACAACTTGAAAATCTTGTGAAGTTGCTCAACCTGGATGCGCCAAAACAAATTCTAATATGAGAAACTAGTAACACCAAGAATTATACAGATTAGTGAAGAATATTAGAACGCCTTACCTCTGTTCTACCTGGCATGATTGGCCTCCCTGCAAACATCTCACCCAAAAGGCATCCAGCACTCCAAAGATCAATTCCAACTCCATAATCTGTTGAACCTAACAACAGCTCAGGGGCTCTATACCATAATGTCACAACTCGGCTTGTGAGAGGACATTTCCGGTTTGGAGAAAAATAATTTGCAAGCCCAAAGTCAGCAATCTTTAGCATCCCGCTTTTGTCAATCAGCAAATTTGATCCTTTAATATCCCGATGTAAAATGCCCCTCTCGTGGCAGTGTTGCAAACCCGAAAGCAGCTGATGCATGTAACATTTTATCTGCACCAAGGATTCAAGACAGAAACTGATTGAACTAGTGTCTCCAATTCCTGAAGTCCCAGAAAGAGCAAAGAGGCAAAGAAATCCAACCTGTGGCTCAGTAAGCCTTTCCTCAGGACGAGACATGATTCTTGCCAGATCCGAATGCATGAAGTCAAAAACTAGATAAAGACTATATTGCATTCTTGATGTTGCCAATCCCTCAAGCTTCACTACATTGGGATGATCCAACTTCTGTAATATCATTATCTCTCGTGCCATAAATTTCACACTCTCAGGTTCTGATGTGTCAAAACGGACCTTCTTCAAGGCAACTATCTTTCCAGTTACCTTATCTCGAGCTTTGTACACATTGCTGTAGGTACCCTGGCCTATCTATAACCAAACAACATAAAGAAATTTTACATCATTTGCATTTCTTACCATACAAGTTTATAATGTTTTAATTTGCATCAGTTACTCACGGAATCAAAGACGATAATGATGATCATAATAATAATAATAATGAGAGCAACTCAGATGATCCTAATACAACCAACTTGGCCTTGTCAAGTTGAGATTGTTCAACATTCTCACCAAGGTTGGAGCAGAGAAGGATAGCATCAAAGATAGTATTGATTGCTTTTTCTTTCCATCACTTTCTTGGCAACCAAATGATGTCAGCCAAGGAATTTCATATTAAACAAAAGGACATACGTTTTCAGATTGTAAACAAGTTATTGAAAATCCAAATTCTACTTGTTACAGTTATTTGATAGTCAGCCAGCCATTGTTACCAGAGAAATTAGATGTAACATCAAAGTTCAGACTCAGAGATTTACCTTATCAAGCTTATCATACGACTCGGCACTTTTTGGAACCAAACCAGCCAAAACCTCTTTAGGGATATTGTCAATTAGCCATTTAGGCCATCCGTCAACCATTTCATCTCCAGCAACCAAAACATTTCTCCTTTCAACAGTTTCATTGCTACTCTCTTTTTCTTTACCGGCAACAACACCATCAGCACTACCAAATCCATTAAGCTGTTTTGGCGGTTCAGGCCTATGAACCCGATCTGGATCAGTATACCTCTGACCAGTCGACCTTCTATGAGCCGCAAATGCTCCTTTTCCTTTATACCCATTTTCCATTTTTAGCTTCTCTAAGCCCCTAGGTGGTGATTTCATTGGGTTCTTGCCTTGAACACAACCCATTTCTTTGTTTCAGCAACCAAAAAGGCTTCTCCTTCTTGATGGTTTAATAATGAGAAACAAAGTAGAGAAAAGGCCAAGAAGAAGAGAATAAAAAGGGAAAAGATGACACTTGGAAGAGTTTAAAGAAGGAAAAGAAGGAAATAGAAGAAGAAGAAGAAGGTGACAAAAATGGCCGTCCTAAGCCGGCATTGTTGGAAGTTTGCTGTATGGGTGAAACCAAAAGGATCTCTTCTTTTCTTTTTCTTTTTTTTTGTTTCATTCGAATATTTCCTTTTGGAATTCCTTTTTGTCTCGCTTTCTCCGCTTATTGAGACAAAAAAAGTGAAACTTGAAACCCCCATTCATGGAATTGCCAAATGTGTTTATCATAACTGTTTAAGGCGGGAGACAAATAGTTGAAACTTGAAAGCTCAAGTGTTGCTACTGCAATGAGTGAACCAATGCATTTTGCCACCTGGAAGATGTAAGGTCACGTGACAAATTGAACTTAAAAGGGTCTTGATCATGGAATCTACAGCAAAACTGTCCAATAGGATTTTGCCATGTCATGTCATGACTATGGGGACCACAGAAAGGGTGCCAACCATCTGATCTGGATGACTTGTCAATCGGCAGCTGCTATAGCTGTTGGGGGAAGGGAGGATACAGATTTCTCACCGGCACTGCTGCAGCTGCTATTACTACCCTGAGCCAAAAGAAATTTATGCTTTTGTTGTGCCTTGTCTTTCTCTCCTCCTTTACTTGTTGAAGCTTGTATGCCTCACCTTAACCTTTGCTTGGGGACATTCAGGCCTTGGGCTTCTAGGACAACAACTTTTCCTTCTTCCAGGCACGTCTTTTTTTCCCATATTTTCTTTTTAATGATTTTGGGTTCTGAGCATTTTCTTTGTTTTAGCCAAAAATTGAGCACTTGAATTTGTTTGTTTGGTTTATTTAACTTTTAGAGTATCATTTTAAAGCTTTTTCCTTCGACTGCTTCAAACAAGGGAAAGAATCATATGGGTCCAATCCAAGATTCTTAGGTTAGGTTCTTTATTGGCTTGGCTGAGATATTTGCAGCAGTGTAAAAGGGAGTTGATGATAATAATAGGTTTTGTTGGTTCTAATCAATAAATTAGTGGAAAAATAATGAAGGATGATTCTTTATCTCTTCTTTCTTAGTGGAATAGCAGCAACAACAACATCAGCCAGTACCAAAATATAGAAAATAGAAAATCATCAACATTCAACATCAAAACAACAGAACTTATCCAGTAAGACTCTAAGAACAACAGAGACTATTGCTCCTAGTATTGATAGCTAGCTGAGGGGAGATGCAAATCCTTAGTTGAACAGCCTCCTTAATAGTGCAACAACAGTAGAAGCACTGAAAATAAGTGTGAGCTGTCCTGAATTATTGTTACTTAAAAGTTAAAAAGTAATCATGAAAATGCATGTGATATATTAGTAATGTTTAGGTTGAATACATATCTGATTTCCCAAGCGAATTTCCTTATTGAAAAGCAGTTTGATGGTTTGCTCTTGTTAAAACCAATTTTGGAAATGTCTGGCATTTACATTCCTTGTGTTTCATACCACCCTTGACTCCATCAGAGCCAGATGCTAAAACTTGAGTATTATGAGCTTATATGCATTTCCTGGTGTCAGTTGAAGAAGCTGATATCTGCAGCAAATACCATTTCTATAACTTGAGCTGGTTATTCAATCTTATCTTTTGGCGATTATATGTCAGCTCAGGAAGCTTCTGTTACTATCCTAATCCTATAGTCCCTTGTCAAAACTAAGGTGTCTCATATACATTCATACACTTCACTTTTTCCTAAAATAAGGTGTTTCAGTAGGATAGATTTTTAAGGCTCAAGAAGTATATCTGATCTTTATGACAGAATTTGAGGTATCAATGTTTGAATTTGCATTTGTGAGTTAATCAATGCAGGCAAAGAGAAGTCTGAGTCACAGTAACCTAACCCTGGGGCTAACCTTATTGGATAGACATCAACAAATAAAGGATTCAACCTTGATCTTTACCTTATAATCTTATACATGCAACATGAATTATGGAATATTGAGCTATTCGAGAAACTTAATTTGGTGAACTTTTTATATTGTTTTACCACTATGTTAGAATTTTGCTTGTTACTGCAGCAAGCTGAGTTACTTAAGATGTGTAATTATCAACCATGGGAAGATGATTCACCTTCAAGTGAAGAACATGAACCAAGGAGCAGAAATGTCACAAACACTGTGGCAACTGGATGGCATCCATGGGAAACCAGAATAGCAATGTTAGAGGCACGGATAGCAAGGATTGAGGTTCGACTTGACGGTCTTGAAGCAAGGATATTTTATCAGCAGAAGGCACTGCGGATCATATCTTTGCTGTTTTTGGTTACTCTTGCATATGCCATATGGAAATGAATGTGAGGGATGATAAAACTGTTGAAGCTGTAATGTTGTACAGCTCTACTTAGATGTGGACTTAGCTCGCCATCTCATGTGACGCGATTTTTGCACTGCAGAAGTCAAACGGAAGCTAACAAGGAGGAAACAAGCTACTTAAATGTTGTCAACTTGTTGCATAATTTTGATGTTCTTTGTCTGTCTACAGATGATTGTCACAACCATGTTTTGTTGGTCTTTTTGAGATATCATCACTATGATTTTCCAATTTTTCTCCTTTTTCCATTTGCTAGTATGAAATCCTTTTTGTCAAAACAATTATTTAAGCAATTGTTAGAATAATATATATTGTAAGAAGAATTACATATTATTATTTACTATCATAAAAGATTAGCCCAAATTAAAACTAATCTAATTTGGTTGTATTAGGATTTAGCTATTAAATAAAGTATGTGTCAATATCCTAGTAACTAATTTCTAATTGATGATATGTTTGTTAGAAATTAGAGTTAGTGCAAAAGCTATATATATTAAGGTAAAGTCTCCAAATTACACATATACATAATTTTTCTAATATATCATCTTTAGAAAACAGAAAGCCATATTCTTTGAAATACTTGTGTGCTAATTTGGAATATCAAAACGACAAGATTGAATATTCTAAGAAATCAATGAATTCAAGTATGTTTTCGTATTTAGTTTTGTTTTGATGATTTGATATAATAGATCCTGGTTAATAAAGTTTTATATCAGATTTTGTTTTCGGTTCTAACAAGCGACATCCAAGCTTCATCATGTTGAATCATTGAAAAAGAATTAAATTTTCTTCTTTTTTTTTGAATTAATTTGTTCTTTAAATTTTATGAATTTGGTGTTTTGATCATACACATGATAAATCTTTTAAATTTAAAACTTCTAGGATTTTAAAGCAATAAAAATTGAATGATTTCTGCCGTGTTTATTGTTATTATAGATGAATGCTTTTTTAAGTGAAAGATGATGGTGGTGGATTTAGGTTTAAGTTAGTGCATCAGTTTATCAGTATGTTTCATATGGATGTATTTATGTGATATAAATCTTATAATTTTATTATGTGTTAAAAAAAAGTTGGAAGAATGTGCTTACCAAGTCAATCACCATTGATTTATATGCGATTAAGGAATATTTTATTTGATTTGATCTCTCGTTGGATAGAGAAAACAAAAGCAATTATCTTTAAATTTTAAAATTTTTCCATCAGTTACTTTGTAAATTCTCGAATAGTTGAAATCGGTTTATACGGTTGATTTTTTTAACACAAAATGCTCTGTAAATTTGATAGCATTTGAATTGATATCTAATACGTGAGATTTTCGCACAATTGCTTTAGTTCATAAGAATTGCTTTAGGCTTTAATGCATTGTTGGAGGGATTCAATATATATTGCTTTTTTTTTTTTTTTAATATATATGTTTGTAGTATTTTAAGGATGAATTTAGGTTATTTTTATGAGTATCTAATTTTGACCTATTATGATTTCAAATATTTAGGTAATTTATAATATTTTTATCAAATTAGTTTAATGGATATCTGTTGAAGTTGTTAATTTTATGCTATGAATATTTATTCAGTTTTTGGATGTTTTGATACAAACTCATGTTAATTATGATATATGAATTTGATTTTAAGTTTGGTTCAATTTAATGGTTGCTTGTAATTCGTCAAAGATTAAGGTATTCAATTTCTCATTCAGCAATGAGACAATTTTATTTTGGATTATTGTTATAAATATTTTAAATTTGAATATGGGTATGTTTATATATATTTTAAAATAACTTAATTGAAATAATAAGTTGTCAAAGCAATCTCTGTTATTTGAAATTATTTTTTTAAATATAAAATATTGTGTGCATGTAACTTAAGCTACGTTAATATTGATCAGCCCAAAGGAAGGTTAATATTTTACTAAATTACATGTGCAACTGTGCTAATAAACATGTGACAATTATTCGGTTTTACATGTGAGCAATAAATCAATCCAATGGAAGATTTATTGTTCAACATGTTTTTATTGTCAATTTTTTATTACTACAATAAGATATCACTTACAAGTTAATATTTTTGTCCAAAGATGAAATATTCATGGAGTGCCCGATATCTTGAGATGAGATTTACATTTATTCAAATTATTTTGGTTTAAATTTGAAATATTTTGAAACAAATAAATTCTTATTTTGGCTTTGAGATTTAATTAAGAATGTCTAATATTTTAAATAGACTAGTTGAAACAAAATACCACCAAAGTGATTTATTTTACGTACATTTGTTTATTTAAAATATTAAGATAATTATATATTTTTGTGATTCATGCCATTATTAATTGACTCAAAGGTAAGTTAATATTTGACAGAATTTCAACATCTATGGTGATAAATGTGTGACAATTACAAGGTACTTTATGTGAGCAATAAGTTAGTCCAAAGATTGATTCATTGTTTGGCATAATAATTTATTATCAATGTTTGATTGCTACAACAAGATTATTGTTTATTGTTAATATTACTGTCCAAAGACTTGATATTAATATTGTGTTTGGTATATTGAGATGAGATTAGCCACTATTTTGAATTTATTGTTTACTTATGAATATTGATGTGAACTTATTTTTATCTATTTTGTTCTATATTCGACTAGTTCATCTTCTGTTGCCACAATATCCGTTAATATAAATTCTATACTTATGCTTAATAGGACTAATTTCAATGAATAGAAAATGCACGTCCTTATGGTGCTTGGCTTTATGGACATAGACCTTGCACTAAAAGAAGAACAACCCACACCTCTCACTGCAAACACACACCCTTGATGCTAAAAGGAATTTTGAGAGGTGGGATTGTTCAAACTGTATGAGTCTAATGATCATGAACATAGCAGTCCAAAAACCTTTAGAGACGTATAATTTGAAAAATTTACTCAGGCAAAGGGTTTCCTTGACGAAATTGAGAAATTTTTTGCCAAAAACTATAACGTTGAGATGACATCACTTCTGAGTTCTTTGATGTTTGTGAAGTATAAGGGTCAAGGAAACATGAGAGAGTACATTATGGAGATGTTTCATGTTGCTTCAAGACTTAAGGCACTTAAAATCGAGCTTTCTGAGGAATTGCTTATTCTTATGGTTTTGGTATCACTTCCTGTAAAGTTTAACCAATTTAAAATTAGTTACAACTATCAAAAGGAGAAATGAACTCTAAATGAGCTCATTTCTCATTGTGTGCAAGAGAAAAAAAGGTTGAAACATGATAAGTCTGAAAGTGCACATTTGGCCAATACCTCTAAAGACAACAACTTACATTCTGAGAGTACCTAGTAAAAGAGCTGCAAAAACACCTTATGAGCTTTGGACAGGTCGAAAGCCTAGTTTAAAGCACTTTCAAATTTGGGATGTCAAGTTAAGGGAAGGCCTTATTGGCTACATGGAAAGAAATTGACTCCAAAATAGTAAGCAGCTACTTTACTAGTTATTCTGAGCTATCTAAAGGATACAAGTTTTATGATCCCACAATTAAGAATATTTTTGAGACGGGAACTCTAACCTTTTTTTAGGATGTTGAGTTTGGAGGGAGAAATAAGGTTAAAGACATTGCTTTTGAGGAGGAATTGGATTTTAACTTAGTTCTTGCTATCACTTTTGATGATGTTTAAGTTCTTATAACTACCATTGATCAAGAAGTAAATCTAGAACCTCAATAAGACAATGTTGAACAACTCCTTATTCAAGATGAAGTAATTGTTCCAAAAGAACAAACTCAACAACCTCAAGAACAAATGTCATTAAAGATGTCCACGAAAGAGAGGAGAAATGTTATTTCAGATAATTATGTTGTATTTCTCCAAGAACATGAGAATGACAATAGAATGATGGAAGATGGTTCAATCAACTTTCATTAGACCATGAAAAGTTCTAATTACCAAAAGTGGATTGATGTCATGCAAGAAGAGTATAAGTCTATACAAGGCAATAAAGTTTGGGAACTTGTCCTCTTACCTGAAGGTGCAAAACCAATTGGTTGTAAATGGATATTTAAAACCAAGAGGGATGCAAGTGGTAATGTGGAAAGGTATAAGGTGCATCTTGTAGCTAAAGGATATTCTTAGAAAGAAGGCTTTGATTTCACAGATACTTTCTCCCTAGTTTCATCGAAAGACTCTTTCAAGACAATCACGGTGCTTGTTGTTCATCTTGATCTTGAGTTACATTAGATGGATGTTAAGACTGTGTTTTTCAATGGCGACAATAAAGAAACAATTTATGTGGTACAACCAGAAAACATTGAGTCGGGAGACCCAAAGAATATGGTTTGCAAATTAACAAATTTCATTTATGGACTCAAACAAACTTCTTGTCAATGGTACTACAATTTTCATCAAGTAATTGTCTCATTTGATTTTGAGATGATTATTGTTGATGATTATGTACATAAAAAATTTAATGAGAATAATTATATATTCTTAGTTCTATATGTCAATAACATTTTGCTTGCCACTAATGATATCAGCTTATTGCATGAAATCAAGAGGTTTTTATTTAAGCATTTTGAGATGAAAGATCTTAGGAAGCCTCTTTTGTTTTAGGAATTCAGATACATCAAGATTGATCTCGGGGTATTTTTGGATTGTCACAAAAGAGCTATATCAATAAACCTTCCCTAAAGTTCATTGTACAACACATCCCAATCTCCGTATAAATGCTCCATGGCCATCTGTTTAGCCTACCATGCTTTCTTGTATGACACTCTGTACTGAAACCGGCCTTGCATGTCGACAATGAGGACTAATATAATAATGGTTGGCATGTCTTTCACCAACGACATGATGCAGTTATAGATTATTTTCCCATCAAGTTTGTGATGGTCTTGCGTCATACGTGTAGCAGTCGTGTATGTGGCCTTTCAAATTTTTGAATTTCCCACAGTTGTGACCTCTAGATAAATACAACTCGTATCTGTCAGTTGCACCCATTTGAAGACCTCCAACACTCCCCAACATATAATGTCAATGTAGATTTAATGACTTTGTAGTCAACTGACACCTTTATGTTATACCGCTTGATGGCAAATACGCAATCCTCTTTGTACGCGAGTTGTTGGCCTATGTACAACTCTTCCAATTCAAAATTTGCCACCAATAGGTGAGAAGGTATTATATCTAGGGACTCAAGGAACTCGGATGCATGTCTCGCATCAAGATTTAGACTCAATATGTAAGCCCTAGGGTCATTGCGTATGATAATGCCACGACTCGGGTTCCCGACCGAAGGGGCGAGTACATTTTCACCTTCATTCACACCTTCATTATCGATATCATTCGAGACCTCATCCAGATTGAGGTCATTGAAATCTACACCCTTGTGATTAGAATGACCATCATTATCGAATCCTTCACCATCTGCATCGGTACCAATCACCACCAGAGGTATCTGTAAACAGGGACCCAGATTAGGGTTGTCATACTCAGTCAAACCATGGTGTGGATTTTCGGCCCATGTCGATGTTTCTCCATACTATAGTTAAACTTGTGCACAGATGATCACTTATCAATAAACATTCTCAGAACCTCCGTACATGAGTCTTCAACTCCATATTTTTTACTTAATTGAGTGACATTTAGAACGGGCTTCACATCCACTAACTTAGCAAACAATTGAACCGATTCAGCATTCACGTTCCCAATCGAGCAATAAAGTGCGATCATTGTCTCCTAGTCTTAAATCATGTACAAGTTCCATCTCAGTAAATTTGATAGGATTTGATGAAATTGGAAATTTGTAGAATAGTCTATACATCCTCCTCCCACACCATCGAGCTATTTTTGCACTAATCTTTTGTTTTATTTCTTCAAGCTTTACATTCTAATTAAATCTTATTCCTATTTGTTGGCGAGATTCAAATATACAACCAACTGTTATTTGTAAAATTACCCCCTCAAAATGAATGTATATGAAGAATTGGTTATTCATATTTGATACAATATCTATAAAATAAATTTAAAATAAAAAATTAGCCTTTATTTAGAAAAAAAATAGTGGCTCCTACTAAAAAAATTATAATTACATAGAAATAATTACAAACTAACCTTATAAACTCGAACTTAATTTTTAAAAAATCTGTATAAATCTTTCTTTTTCTTTTTCTATGTTTTCTACCCTCCTACTAAACACAATTCTTTTTTTTTCTTCTTTTCCTTTCTCTCTTAAACAGACACTAAAAACTTTTAACAAAAATCAAAACATTTAGCAGATGCAATTTTTTGGTCAAGGTAAGGTTATATATTTTGAGTGGTGTCACCTGACAATGTGTCAGGATTATCGCTTGACACGTCAATGACACCACTAATAATTTTTTTCATTCTTCTTTTTTCTATTTACAACTTTTTTTTTTTGAAAAATATTAGTGCCACCTGACATACTGATGACACCCATTAAAAAAAATTTCTAACACTCTAGCCACCGGTGCAACCTAACAGCGTCGAGGCACCAATTAAATTTTTTTTAAAAAAAATCACTAATGCTACCTGACCAATCGACAAGACCATTAAAAAAATATTTTCCCTTTATTCCCTCCACCGTAAACACTCATATTTTTCACTTTCACTAATATATAACTGTGTAATGATTAGGAAAAAAAATGGTGTGATACCACACAAGTCATTTTCGCATATA
Organism: Gossypium anomalum; assembly: GCA_025698475.1. Classification (NCBI taxonomy): domain Eukaryota; kingdom Viridiplantae; phylum Streptophyta; class Magnoliopsida; order Malvales; family Malvaceae; genus Gossypium; species Gossypium anomalum. The sequence continues at coordinate 46,655,828 of CM046961.1, forward strand.
ATTTTTTCTTCATATCATTTTTTATTAATTAATTAATATTTTAAAATTATTTCCATTTGAAAGCCGTATTTTCTTTCCTAGTAAGCAATCAAAAGTCATTTTCAATAATTTATTATTTTTTAAATTACCTTTATATCAAGTATACTCAAAATTCATTTTACTTTTCACTTTTCCAATCTTTCCTTACATCCATTCTTGCCTTTCATCCATCGTACTTTTCCACCCAACCAAACAAAATCCTAACCTTCACTCATATTTAACATTTTAACCGAACGGATGTAAACGATTGATCTTAAAAATAATTGGTCATTGAGAAACTCAAAAGTGCCAAAAAAGATAAAATTGGTGGTGTTGAAGCAAAAGCACACTTGATATGCTTGGAGATTAAGTCCTCCCCAAATGACCTAGTAATTTTAAGGTCAAATTTTATGATGCCCGGCAAAGAATAAACAAAACATGTAGCACAAACAAGGATCAAACGAACAATTGATTAATTAAAACACTACTTGTCTGAGATATTTAGGCCAACTCAAAACAAAATGTCACATCCACTGATGCAAAGGATGCTTATAAACCAAGGAAATAAACACTGCCTGACAACATATATGAAACATTCAACGCTTCTTAGAGACACCTACAGTCTTTCCTCTGCGACCAGTGGTCTTGGTGTGCTGACCACGGACACGAAGACCCCAATAGTGCCTCAGCCCACGGTGGTTCCTGCATTACAGTATTTCACGTGTTAGCTGTCACACCACATCCCTACAGCCAGATGGACAATCGACCAAGATGCAGACTACTTACATAGAATCTGTTGAATCTGTTAAACCACAGAAAATGGCACATAAAAAAAGAATGCAGCAAATCGAGAATTAAACATGTATGATTTTAGATTTTTCACTTTTGACCCAAACCACATCAATGGTTATTCAATTCCTCTCATCTTAATCAACTAAAAACGTCAAACAAGATAACCACAATGATACACCTCCCATTTTGATAATAACTTGCCAGCCAACACATTTAAAAGATTTTTAGGAGAAAACTCGAATCGAGAAATGATACATGTAGATTCTTACAAAATCGCTTACGTGCATAATAACACATAGGATATCATAAAGATAATGTTATTCCTTCTTAAGCATAAAAAAGGATAATAAATAATAAAAAATTAAAAGCTACAGAAATGAGCCCCAAATCAGTTGCCCAAATCATTTAGTCAGATGCTTATCGTAAATTGATATATGATGAGGAACCATGAACTCAAATTAAACAGAACTACTAAAACATAGATACAGTTGGCCTGATCATATCATTTTAAGCATCAAACATTTGGAACATACAGCAAACATGGGAAAAGATAAACTCAAAGCACAGATTAGCAAGAACGAAGTACTAACCTGATCTTCTTCAATCGCTCCAAGTCATCTCTCAACTTCATGTCGAGAGCATTAGACACAACTTGGGAGTACTTCCCATCCTTGTAATCCTTCTGCCTATTCAAAAACCAGTCAGGTATCTTAAACTGCCTGGGGTTTGCAACAATGGTCATGAGATTGTCCAGCTCCTGTGCAGTCAATTCACCAGCCCTAATAAAAAAAATCAGCAAAGTTGCACAAAAGCTCAACAACAAACCAAAAAAAAAAAAAAACTGAATAACATGACTCCTCATGCCACAAGCCTATACATAATTGAAGCCTAGAAGATAGTCTAAAGTTTTAGATAGAAAAAATAAGAAATCATAATTTTCTTCCACACATGAATCCATTCATATCAATGACAAAAGTAACCGTTTCAACCTGAAATACCAAAAAACAAAATCATCTACTATATGTTTTTTTCTAAACTTTGAGCTATAGGACATCTTATCGGTTCCCACTTAAGCCCAAAATTGACATAAAATAGGCAAGCTCCTTGCATCTAAATTTTCATAATAAAAGATACCTCTTGTTCATGTCGACATCAGCCTTCTTGCAAACAATGTTAGCGAAACGCCTTCCAATACCCTTGATGGAGGTCAAAGCAAACATAATCTTCTGCTTTCCATCAACGTTGGTGTTCAGCACACGCAAAATGTGCTGAAAGTCTTCGTTCGCCACCAGAGACTGTACAAACACACACAAAAAAGAAGAAGAAAGAGTTAAAAGCAATAATGTTAGAAACAAAACATCAACCCTAATTCAAACCAAGAAAAAACCATCCCCGAAAAGGGAGAGAAAAGGAAAATAAAATTTAGATTAAAAAAAAAGTGAATCAGATCAAGAAAAATATAGTATTGTAATTGGAAAGATGGAATCACAATTACCATTTTGATTTGGTGAGGGAGGAGGAGAGACTATGGGAAGTGATGAGCTGAAGCGAATAAACAGCGGAGGCCAAGTTAGGGTTTTTAAGGATTCCTCTAACAAACGTATTTATATTGGTTCATAATAACTCTTAGGGTTTTTTAGTTGGATTTTGGGCTGAAGAGAAAATTAGTGCACTGTTGTCATAAGGCCCAAATTTTCCTGTCTTTTAAAACTCACCATTACACCGATTTCACCCAATACTAATATAATTCGATTCCCCTATACCATCATAATAGTTGGACTGAGTTTGAAAAAAAGTTAATCAATTAAAAATAAATATTAATTTCTAACTAGTTAATTTTATTTTATTTTTTAAATTCCAATAGACTTGGCTTTATTAAAACATAAACCAGAATACATGTCACCAAGCTCAACATGTCAGCCTGGAACTTAAAAAAGAAAACTAGAATCGAAAAAATAATAAATAAAAAGATAAAGCTTTAGTCCAGTCACATTTAATGCCTGAAATCGTGCCAACCTTTCATTTCTTTCTTTTCAATCTCAACGATTTCAGTTCCCAAGGAAGCGTTTCTCCATCTTCATCTTTCAAAACAATTCTCCCCTCTCCGAACCTTACCCACAAGAGGCTCCAAATTAGTCTGGTTCCAAATCTGGTTTAGTTACAAGAATGGTTTAAAATTGACCAAACTTCAATTGAAACAGGGCATTCTCGGAGGACGTGGTCCAGATTCTCATTTGCCCCCTCACATCTCGGGCAAGCCATATTCGCCACTAGTTGTTTATGATTCAAATTAACTAGTGTAGGAATAAAATTTCTAGATATTCTCCAAACTGTAATTTTTAGCTTTGTTGGAAGTTGTAGGTTCCATAGCTGTCTGTATGGTATGTAAATCATTAAAATTAGGGCCTAGAATACTTGGTTGTAATAGTTTATAACTGCTCTGAACAGAAAAGTCATCGAAAGGTTCACCACACCAGACCACCAAGTCATCGTCGCATTCCTTCGCTAGTGGAATCATCAATATCCTAGTCGTATCAACATCCGAGAAGGTATTAGTAACCAATTATTTATTCCATTCTCTGTTATTTCTGTTTATCAGCTCCGCAACCATTGAAACGCTATTATTATTCATACTCACATTCAGTCTCTAATTAATTGAACTTGGTATCCATGCATGCTTAGCAATTGAGATGTTTTCACCCGATCCAACTCTCCAACATAAGCCCTCCTGTAATAGGCCCCTCGTAGCCCAAATACTTTTCCAAGTATAAGAGGGTAAATTCCCCGTGCATTTAAGAAACCGAAACTTGGATAATATTTTGCCTTTAAAACCTAGGCTAATAACAAATCAGGAGTATCCATCCCTGTTTGGCCAATAAGGTGATGTTAAATTTCTCTAAATTATGAAACCCTAAACCTCCTTCCTCCTCTTTCAAAGCACAGAGACGATGCCACTCACACTAATGAATCCCCTTTCTCCCACGCCCCTTTTGCCTCCAAAATCGTGCCATAATACTTTCCATTTCATCGTAGAAAGTTTTTGGCAGTAGAAAAAGGCCATCAAGTATGTTGGAATGGCTTGGAGCACTGACTTAATAAAATTTTCTTTACCCCCTTGCGATAGAAACCTAATGCACCAACCATCAATCTTCTTTTTAATTCCGTCCTTCAGCAGTTGAAACGATGGCTTTTTCTTTCTACCCACCATGTTGGGCCACAAACCAATGGGAAAGAACTTTTCTTAAAGCAAGTTATAACCCTAAGTCTCCAAACAAGATAAGAAAATATGATGGAGCAACTCAATCAATTAACTCAAGCATTTGAAAGAATGATAGTGCAAGCACCACCTCTAGTACGAGTTCAACAAATAACAAGAAGGGTGAAATTTAATAAAAACCAATTCATCAAGAAGGTGGGCATTGTGGAATATCTCGTTGATAGAAAATTGGTTATTTCTCAACAAGATATGAATGCACAATGGGTGGTGGATAGTGAACAATATGAGGATCTCTTCCACACACGATGCATGATTTACTAGAAAGCGTGCCATATTATTATTGATAACGAGAGGTGTGCAAATGTGGCCTCTACTATATTAGTGGACAAATTGAAATTACTGTCTACAAATCATCCCTATCCTTATAAAATTTATTAGTTGAATGAACAAGGTAAAGTTAAGTAATAAAATAGGTTTCCCTTGTTAGGAAATGTGCCCATATTTTAGTAAACATGTAATTCTTTTATATGACATTTCACTATTATACCTTTTGTGTTTATGTCCTTTATGTTTTGCATACATAGAAAAATTATGACAAACAAATATAAACTCATTGATTATCTAAGTTCAAACTGATGATAAGCGGTATTGTAAGAACATTTACATTGTGAGAAAGATAACTAATTTTAGTAGATAATCTAAACGAGTCTATAATCCCATAAAAGAATCAAAGTGAGTGTTTGATTCAAATACTTAGAAGGATTATTATGTGATCTACAATTCCAAATGGGGAGATGGCTAGTCTTGGCTACCAGAGCAGTTGACTCTACAGGTAAAGATATAGATGTACTCATTGGAAGAATGATACATTGGATTGGACCCAAGTTGAATTAATTTTGAATCCATTTCTAAATTAATTCACTTGTGATGTTCATAGTGTGATTTACCTAAATCCTGAGTTAATCACTGATCATGCGCATGTAACTCATGTACTTTGATATAAATTGAGGCTTATGCTATAAAGATTATTGAGCCCATAGCCAATATGTTGGGTACATGACTTGTGTATGGCATGGCTTTATTAGCAACAATGGAATTCATAGCTAGATTAAAGAGTTAACGGTATCCTCTAATTGTCATTGTGTGGATTGATAAATTTGGAACGTGGCCGCGGGTTGCTTGTTCTCGAACTCATCGCATTTTTAAAACGATATAAATGAATTATTAAGAAAATCTCTGAGCTCTCTACTTTATGTGGTGGCAAGATTCTTGTTATTATTCTCTCATCAGTTGGTAAATCTTATTTGTTTGGTCATCCTTATGTTAAAAATCTATCGCTAAACGTTTTTTAAACCCAAACCAACCTCATAATGAAACCACTAATGTTTCTGTTGAGGCTTATCGTAAGGTAAGAATCAACTTGCTTGTTCAAGATTTCAATGAGGTCCAAGACCAACTGGATGCAATAAAAGAAAAACAAAAGGCAATTGCTTTGGCCCAACCATTACATGGAACAAAAACTCGTCATTGGTGAAAAACTCCCCTTGATCAGCTTAACCTGAAGGAGCTCTATGAGCGAGACAAACATTTCACAGAGTTTATGAACTTGATCTCTATCATGAGGGACAAGAAGATTGCAGTTATTTCCTCAATGCAAGCTTCGATGGATGAGGATGTCCCTTCTGCCTTTCCTCCTAGATATAGCCCTAGTCAGCAATAGTTTTGTACTTCAAAGTCCAAGATGTTAAATGTTGTTTTTATTGTCTTATTTTTTATGTTTGTTAGGCTTGTCAATATTGGAAGTCCTCAAGGTATACATGAACTTGTTTATGTAGCCGACCAACATATAGTCTATGGTATCTATTGTAGCATTCCTAAGCCTTCACCATTTAGGGTTTAAGATTATTTCCGTTCCAATTATCATGTTGTCAGCTATTTGCTTTTAATAAACTAGTTATTAAAAAAAATTGTTGCATCCTGTTTTTCTAACCTTTGAGCTCAAGGTTGTGAATTTTCTTATATTTATAACTCAATCAAGTTTCAATTCATACGTGGATACACTCTTCACTTTTAGGATACAATTAAAAAGTTTTCATGGAACGTAAAAAGAAGAATATATCATAGTGGAATATGCTCTCTCTTCTTACAAGATTCCATGTCAAGTTTTGCAACCAAATGATATAAAATTTATAGAAATTTCTTGAATATATTGAATGGCAATGATTTATTGTCTAAATAGTTTTCACTTTAGGGTTAATTATTGGCCTTCTATGCAAGTGAATTCTAAATAGAATATATTTTTGGGAGTTCTCCTTGTAGCAAGTTTTTGGTCCCCTTACAATTCCATATTAATGATATGCCTTCACCACATCTTTTCAAGTTGTTTTATGTATTTAAAAAGTCCCATTTTCATATCCTTTTTTGATAAAGCTTACAAAAAAAGACGATAACAACAAAATACATGCACTAAGTGCAAGTAAATTAAAATTAAATTTGATTATACATTTTTATTTTAGGTTTATTAAGTATGTGTAAATATATTCAATTATCATTAAATAAAAATTTAAAAATTAAAAATTATTTTTTTTTGGAAAGTAATAAAAAGGAAATGGCACAACTAACTGTGCCGCAAAAATAATCTAAATGTTATGTTTAGATATATTTTACATGTAAGAGATTTTTAATTATACTTTAACCACATATTTTATTAAATTAGTATAAGGATAAGTTCTACTGTATCGATTTTTGGTACTTTTCAACATATAATTGACTTAAAATGTACCATACTATCATGAAGGATTTTTTTCCTTCATTTTTTTGGCATATTTGGTATAATATATATACGATCAAGAATACAAGATTTATACTGTATTCAAGTAACATATTTACCTACTAATTCAAGACTAGATTCATTTACTAACATGATAATCAATTATTGAACGTCAAATTTGATCACCTAATTTAATTAGTTTCAGCATTTAATTTCTAGGGTTTTTTTGCCTATATATATGAATTCCATCTAAGAAGAACTTCATTCCAAATCATCTAAATGGCTAGTAAAGCGTTCCTGTTTAAATTTTTTGCTTGTTTCTTTTTTCTTTTGATTATTTTTGCAATGGCAAACTCAGGTAAGAAATCTAAGGGAAACAAAAAATTGAGATTAAGATCATTGAAAACGAGGATGATAGGTTCATCGCATTTTCAAGATGACATAGATGAATTTATAAGAAAATCTCCGAGCTCTCCATTTTGTGGTGGTAAGATTCTTTTTATTATTCTCTCACCAGTTGGTAAACCTTATTCATTTGGTCACCTTTCTGTTAAAAATCTATCCCTAAACACTTTTTAAACCCAAACCAACCTCTTAATGAAACCACTGACGCTCCTATTGAGGCTTACCATAAGGTAAGAATCAACTTGCTTGTCTAAGATTTCAATAAGGTCCAAGACCAACTAGATTGTAACACCCCAAAATAGGGCCTAGGAGTTTTAGGGGTATTTTAGGAATTTTAGTCTTAGAGTGTTCGAAATTTTGCGACATAGTTTATTGGTAATGTTTTGACTATGGTTTTTAGAAAATTAAATCAATTTCTAAAAATTAGTTTTAAATACCTTTAATTTTGAAAATAAGACTGATTTATAAAAGCGGCAAAACTTAGAGTTTTTAAGAGGCAATTAGACACAATTTTAAAATCCAATCTAAAAACCCCATTTATAGCTCTATTTTCATGTTAGTTTTCCACATCTTCATGCTTTAGCCGTCCCTTGCTTTCAAAGCTTCTGTCTTCTACTTTTTGTTCTTCAGACCTTAATTCAATTGATTTCCATCATTCCCAAAGCATTAAATATTCAAAAAACCTTCAAGAAAGCAACTTAAAATTCCATAGATTTCATCATCTTCTCCACGTTTAGGTTTTTCGTGTTTTCGAAAAAAGTCCATTTTTCTTCCAACTAAGGTAATCATTCATCTTTTTATTAGTTTTTAATGTCATCTAGTCTTTTAAATGGAATTTTTATCCATTAAATCACATGTTTTAAATAAAAGCCGAAAATTGGGTCGTTAATGGTGAATTTCAGGAATTTGGGTAAAAACATGGTTTCAAAGTGTTTTTCAACTTGTTTCAACATGATTAGAAGGTTTCTAAACTTAATTTAAAGTTTTGTTAAGGATTTCTAAGGATTTAATGAATTTTCGTGAAAATAGGCATAAGCATGTAAAAATTTTGATACCATGAATTGAGTAGTTTTGTGTAGTTTAAAATTTGAGAATTAGTCGTAGGTGAATAATTAGATGAATGTAATCAATTCTTGGTGAAAAGATTAAGTATAGAGGAAGACATTTGAGTTTCAAGTTAGTTAAAATTTCAAATTCATGAGGAATATAGCTTAGACTTGTGTTTTTGTTTGGTTTAAGTGAGTCTTTAGTTGAATATTGATTGTGTAAATTGTGTGGTTATCATGTGTGAAGCGTCGGAACCATTGAAACCTTATTCGAGCAAGACGAAAGGCAAGGAAAAACTAGTTTAAGCTTTCGACTTTTCGGCCAAAGTGTAATCGCTAAGTGTTTGGAATCACTGCTAGTAGACATGATTCATAGTGTTAATTGGGAGCTTACAATAGCCTAAATCCCTATCCTAAGTTCCGAGTGTAAGTTTTCTATTTCCCTTATTTTATTTTTGGTAAATTATGTGATTATGAGAATATTTATGGATTGACTATTCTGATGTGATATTATGATATGAGACATGTGTGATGACTATTGTGAATTGTATTGTGTTGTGGGCATATTAAATATGTTGAACAATAGTGATGATGTTGTGTTAGCAATATAAATGTACAGTGAAAGTTTGCAAAAAAAAAAAAAAACGTTAGGCACGTATGTGTTGAATTATGGAATGTAATGCTAATGTAACAAGTTATGTATGTGATAAATTGATTTTAATGCACTCATATGTGGTTGAATATGTGATGGCTCAATGAGCATGATTGTGGCACTTCAAGTGCAATTAAATGTGAATTCAGTAAGAATGTACTGTGTACAAGTTTTTGATGTGAATTGATGAATATGAACATAGATTATGTGCATTCAATAAGTAATTAAAATTGTGTAATTGTGGATATTTTGGCCTTGTGACCTTATGAGACCATTGGATATAGTTGGCATGCCATAGGATTGTGAGTACTTACCTATATGTGTTTTGTGATTTGGGCATTGAGGCCCTGAGACATATTGGAGAGGTAAGGGAATATGAGCTAAGCTCCATTCAACGAGACATGTTTGGTGTGTTGGAAAGTGTTAGCTTTATGATTCACTTTTGGGGTATGTTTAAATATATGATTCATTTGTTGTGTTAGAGATTCGTGTATCCGATGTGTGGTGATAGAGCCTACTTTTATGTTTCATAGCATCAAGTGCGAAATTATCTTAAAATGTATATATGTGTAATGTGATATATGCCTAAATGCGTAAGTGGTTGCTATACAAATTATCATTGAAATGTGATCTTATTTGTTGTGGTAATACGATGTGAGATGCATGCCTAAACATGTGAATAATATGCTAAATGAGTCGATTTAAGTTTCATGAAAATGTTAGTATGTTCTCATAGTAAATTGCATATGTAATTGTGGTTTGGATCGTTTTCATTTAACTTGTGAATGCATGTGAATATATCGCTAGACTTGTGGGTTATTAAAGCATGTATAAGTCATTTAGTCTTAACGAATTATTGTTAAATGAATTATATATAAGTGAGTTGAGTGTAATTGCATATGGGAGTATATGTTAGTTTTATGACTTTATGAAACGTGAATATGTTATTTTGACTTGATTAGATTACAGTTGTGAAAGTGTTGTTGTATGCTCTTATTTAACCTTTTATATTGTTTGTACATTGTGGTTATTCTGACCATTCAATGAGTTGTTAAGCTTACCCACTCCCTTCTTAAACCATTGCAGATTATTTGTGTGTCGGTGTGAGCGGCATGGTTCCAAGGGGTGATCCGAGCAAGTCCTTTTTTCGTTATTTCGTGGGTGTTATTGTTATTTGTTTTTGTTTTGGGAATAAAGCAATGTGGTGGACTTTTACTAATATTTGCCATGATGTTTTGGATGCCTCTATAGACTATTTGTTCATGAGTGTATGAGATTCATTTCGTATTTTGTTGACTATTGTTTGGACTTACTTTCGATGTTTGAGACTATTATAACGACCGTTTTGACGTTTATTTGATGTCGATATGATAGCATGATGATTTGGTACATGTTGGAATGATTTATTTGCTCTAGTATGTTGTATTTTTTTTTTGTCTAGAGCAGATGTATAAAAATGATACCTCTATGATTTTGAGATGTGCAGGGAGTCAATAATGTAATTTGGTATCAATACCTTATCATGAGTATTGATACTCGAGGTAATTTTATCGATACTTTTTCAATTGCACCGATATTTTCCAAGTTTTAATTTTTGGACGAGAAACAAAATGCTGATTTGGTACTGATTTTCTATAAAGTATCGATATCGTGCGAGGAAATTATCAATACCCATGTTCTAGTATCGATACCTATGTGATTGTCTTGGAAATTTTGCTAAGTGATCCTAATGCATGTTCAATTATTACTATATGTTTATTTAAAATATGTTTGACATGTTCTAATGATGATGATATATGTTTGACTAAAAAATTATAAGACCACTAATAGAGAGGATGTTCTTCATAATGTGACAATTTACTATGAGTATGACATGAAACGGTAGTGTGGCATCTTGATATTCGGGCTTGCGACCAGGCCATGTATAGGGTGTTACATAGATGCAATAAAAGAAAAACAAAAGGTGATTGCTTTGGCCCAACAATCACATGGAACAGAAACTCGTCATTGGTGGAAAACTCCCCTTGATCAGCTTAACCTGAGGGAGCTCTGCGAACAAGACAAATATTTTGTATAGTTTATCAACTTGATCTCTATCACGAGGGGCAAGAAGATTGCAACTATTTCCTCAATGCATGCTCCAATGGATGAGGATGTCTTTTCTACCTTTCCTCCTAAATATGGCCCTAGTTAGCAATTGTTTTGTACCTCAAAGTCCACGATGTTAAATGTTATTTTTATTGTTTTATTTTTTATGTTTGTTAGGCTCGTCAATCTTAGGAGTTCTCAAGGCATACATGAATGTGTTCATGTAGCCAACCAACATTTGGTTTATGGTCTTTATTGTAGCATTCCTGAGCCTTGATTATTTAGGGCTTAGGGTTATTTTCATTCCAATTATCATGTTGTCAGCTATTTTCTTTTAATAAACTGGTAATTAATAAAATTGTTGCATCTTGTTTTTTCTAACCTTTGAGCTCAAGGTTGTGAATTTTCTTATATTTATAACTCAATCAAGTTTCAATTCATATGTGGATACACTCTTCACTTTTAGGATACCGTTAAAAAGTTTTGAAGCAATGTAAAAAGAAGAATATATCATAGTGGAATATGCTCTCTCTTCTTACAAGATTCCACATCAAGTTTTGCAACCAAATAATATAAAATTAATAAAAATTTCTTGAAAAGATTGATCGACAATGATTTATTATCTAAATAGTTTTCACTTTTGGCTTAAGGATAGGCCTTCTAAGCAGATGGAGTCTAAATAGAATATATTTTTTAGAGTTTTCCTTGTAGTAAGTTTTTTGTCCCCTACAATTCCAAATTAATGATATGCCTTCACCTTATCTTTTTAAGTTGTTTTATATATTTAAAAAGTCTTATTTTCATATCCTTTTTTGATAAAGCTTTTGAGTTTTGAAAAGGTCGAAAGCGTAGTCTAATTCACTTTCACATTTGGGGATGTCTAGTTGAGAAAAGGCTATAGGCCACATGAAAAGAAATTGGACTCCAAAATAGTGAACAACTACTTTATTGGTTATTCGGAGTAATCTAGGGGCTATAAATTTTATGATCCCACACTTAAGAATATTTTTGAGACGGGAACTGCAACATTTTTTGAAAATGTTGAGTATGGAGGGAGAAATAAGGTTAGAGACATTGCTTTTGAGGAAGTATTGGTTCTAATCAGTTCTTGCTATCACTTTTGATGATGTTCAGGTACTCATACCTATCATTGATCAAGAAGTGAATTTAGAAACTCGACAAGATAATGTTGAAACTCCTTATTCAACATGAGGTAATTGTTCTAGAAGAATAAACTCAACAACCTCAAGAACAAATGCCATTAAAGAGGTCTACGAGAGAGAGGAGAAATGCTATTTCAGATGATTATACTATATTTCTCCAAGAACATGAGGATGAAAATGGAATGATGGAAGATGATCCAATAAACTTTCATCAGGCCATGAAAAGTTCTAATTCTCAAAAGTGGATTGATTCCATGCAAGAAGAGTATAAGTCTATACAAGATAATAAAATTTGGGAACTTGTCCCATTACCTGAAGGTGCAAAATCAATTAGTTGTAAATGGATATTTAAAACCAAGAGGGATGCAAATTGTAATGTGGAGAGGTATAATGCGCATCTTGTAGCTAAAAGATATACTTAGAAAGAATGCATTGATTTTACAAAGACTTTCTCTCTAGTTTCATTGAAAGACATTTTCAGGACAATCATAGTGCTTGTTGCTCATCTTGATCTTGAGTTACATTAGATGGATGTAAGGCTATGTTTTCCAATGGCGACAATGAAGAAACAATTTATATGGTACAACCACAACACTTTAAGCCGAGAGACCCAAAGAATATCGTTTGCAAATTAACAAAATCCATCTATGGACTCAAACAAGCTTCCCGTTAATGGTACCACAAGTTTCATCAAGTAATGTTCGATTTTGAGATAAATATTTTTGATGATGTGTGTATCACAAATTCAGTAGAAGTAAGTATATATTTTTGGTCCTATATGTCAATGACATTTTGCTTGCCACTAATGATATAAGCTTATTGCACAAAACCAAGAGGTTTTTATCTAAACATTTTGAGACTGAAGATCTTGGGGATGCCTCTTTTGTTTTAGGAATTCAGATGCATCAAGATCAATCTCGGTGTATTCTTGGATTGTCACAAAAAAATTATATCGATAAAGTACTTAAAAGGATTGACATGCAAGGTTGTAGACCAGATGACACCCCTATTACTAAAGGAGACAAATTTTGTCTTACTCAATGCCTTAAAAGTAACATTGAAATTCAGGAAATGCAAAAGATTCCCATGCATCACTGTTGGGAGTCTAATGTATGCTCAAGTATGTACGCGTCCAGATATTGCATACATTGTTGGGATGTTAGACAAAAATTTAAGCAACCTTGGTATGGACCATTAGATAACAGCTAAAAGTGTTATGAGATATTTTTAGAGAACAAAAGATTACATGCTCACATATAAGAGGTCTGATAAGTTAGATACCATCAAGTATACAGACTCCGATTTTAATGGAATATGGATACAAGATTTTGCCACTAAAGTGCAAATTGTGAAAACAAATTGTAGTCATTTATTCCAATAACAATAGGAGTACCTTAAAGTCAAAGCACATAGACTTTAAATTCTTTGTTGTTAAAGTAAGAGTTTAGAGTGATCAGGTGTCTATAAAGCATATTAGGACAAACTTCATGATTGTGGATTCACTTACTAAGAGACTACCACCTAAGGTTTTTCATGAGCACACTACTCATACGGGTGTAATGCCATTTAAGGATATTTAGTTATAGTGAGAGTTTTTATTTTTAAATGTTTTTATGTTATAGACACATTTTCAGTTATTTTAGTTTATGAATATTAAGTTTATTTTCTGCAAATAAAGTTTATTTGGTTTATTCACACTTTGATTTTGGTAAAGTTTGATCTCACTAAGATTAAGGAGGACCAGTTTGAAATCGCCATGTTTGGATCATATTGCATGTATTTTCCATGCCACACATCCATACTTGATCTATACCATTTGGTTGTGCTAATATACGTGATCAGGGATGGATTTAGTTACGATATATATAAAAAAAGTTACATTGGTTCTATATTAACATAATTAATAGAGGAGATTATTCGGAATTCCTTTCGGATATGATAATAAAATTTTGAGCTCATAATGACATGTAATTATAGAGTAATTACTATATATATGTGGTGCAAGTGGGAGATTGTTAGAAAATATGAACTTTACATATATAATAAGAGTAATTACATGTTATTATTTACTATCATAAAAGGTTAGCTCAAATTAAAAGTGATCTAATTTGGTTAAAGTTTATTGGGGTTTAGTTATTAAATCAAGTATGAGCCAAATATGTGTAGATACTCTAGTAACTAATTTCTAATTAATGATGAGCTGATTAGAAATTAGGTTAATGTGCAAAAGTTTATATTAGGGTTATGGTCCCCAAATTACACAAATGTAACTTTTCTGACATCCCATCTATAGAAAAGAGAGAGCACCTTCTCTAAACTACTTGTGTGCTAATTTGAAAGATCAAAACCATAAGATCCTTAGATTTCAAGACATTGATGAACTTAGGTATACTTCTGCATCTAGTTTTACTTTTGATGATTTGACATGGCAGATCCTAGTAAGTTCTTGTTTTTATGGTTTTAACAATATATTTCATTATCAAATTAGTTGAGATTCAATACAACTATATATTAGAAAATGATAAAAATATGGATTTGTCAAATTCAAAAATATTTTAAGAATTTTAAATTCATTACTAAATAGACTTCTAATAGATTCATGAATTTAAGAAATTATCATGAATACCATATTTCTAAATAATTCACTATTAAATTTATACTATTTTTGAAATCTAAATCCAAATTCTAAAATTTTAGCTCCCAAACATTATAACTTAGTTTAGCATTGCTTTTCAAAACTGTTTTTGGGCCAAAAAACATTTTTGAGCAAAAGTTAAAATTTTTTGCTTCTATTTTTGGATAAAAAAATGCTTTTACAAAGCATTTTGCGTCTCAAAAACACTTTTGAAAAGTTCAAAAATATCTTGTTTAACAATGCTTTTATCTCAAAACTATTTTTTATTCCAAAAATACTTTAGAAATAATGCTAAACTCTTGCTATGCATTTCTCTTTTATTTTCTTCTTCACATTTTTCGTTAATTATTATCTACTCTAAAATATTTTTATTATAGTTCGAATAAAAAACATATAAAATTTATTCACCATAATTAAATTATTGATAGAAGCATACTATTTTTATTTCATTATTTTTTCAGATTTCTAACTGTTTATAATCTATACTACTATATATAAAGGGAAATCTAAGGCCTTCCTTCTTTTAGCACCCGACTCTCTTTTTTTTC
Organism: Gossypium anomalum; assembly: GCA_025698475.1. Classification (NCBI taxonomy): domain Eukaryota; kingdom Viridiplantae; phylum Streptophyta; class Magnoliopsida; order Malvales; family Malvaceae; genus Gossypium; species Gossypium anomalum. The sequence continues at coordinate 46,671,162 of CM046961.1, forward strand.
ACTCTTAACAATGGTAGTTAATTTTCAACTTTAGTTTTTTACTTTTAAATTATATAAAAATAGTTAAATTTCAATCGTGGTCTCTATATTATATTAAAATTTGAGATTTAATCTTTATATTTGATTTTTTTATGTAATTTAATACTTCAACGTTTATAATGTCATTAGTCAGTCTAAGCATTTTATTCTAATTAAAAGATTGACATAAATTTAAAGAACTGTTAACATCAATAGATTTTTTTCTTAAATGCAAGTCCAGTATAATGCCATTTTTGTAACATGATTATTGATTGAGTACTTTTAAAAAATTTAGAATGAAATGCCAACAAATTTAAAAGAAAAATTTTAACGATGTTAACAATTGAGCCTAAACTTTTAAATTCAAAAAATAAAGGGACTAAATTCTGAAAAATAAAAAAATTGAGCTTAAATTTTAAAAATAGAGAGTACAAAAATTTAGAGCATATTATAACCTTTAAATTTTAATTATTTAATGCAAAATAATTAACCCAACATGAAGCATAAGTTGAAAACCATCCTAGTTCTCTAATATTACAAATATTGGTTGATAGTAATTTAAATATAATTTTTTTTAAAAACACATATTGAGGTAAAAGAAGAAGACATAGATGATTGAAAGTTTGACACCCTACTCTACAAATAGATCCAACCAACACCTTATGTCATGGGGCTAGATCTTTCGTCTCGCGATCTGTGTGGCCTTAGGTGATCCGTTTGTCCAAACTCACTTAAGTCAGGCTTTACTCAAGTGAGGATTCCTTTAGAATACCTCCAGGGCACCAATTTGTATAGCGGAAGCAAACTATGCCAAAAGAAGCCACAAAGAACAACAGAAAGCCACAGAAAAGAATGCACAAGAGGTGTTTGAGTAAATGCTCTTAGAATTCTATTACTCTTAAGAATTCAACATACAATGGAGTGATCTACAAGTGAGGGGGAGGCACTCTATTTATAGTTGAGCTCCCCCAAAACCGACAGACAAGATTAAGTTACATCGACGGGCAAGATTAACCATATCCCTTGATTTTAGGGATTTACAAGATATCCCATATCAAATCTAATCTAATCTTTACAAGATATGATTCCTATCAATCTTCTAATATTAGTTACCAAAATATCTTCATTATTGGGCCAACCAGGCTTCAATCTGATAGGCTTCTCCAACAGTTCTTTGAATCGGGCTAGTTCACGTGGGCTAAATGTTCCCCATCTTATCGCTAGATCTCCATGGGGCGCATCTTGTGCTATGGTCATGGGCTTTGTACTTTGACCTGTGACATTCTCCCTACCCATTCTTGCAATGTCCTCGTTGCAACTTTTGAATGGCATTGACTTGATTCACTTTTGAACTCTCTCGTTGCCTTGGCTGATTCCCAACTTGTCTTGAGATCAGGTTGTCCCTTCCTTCGAAACCTTTACCTCGGCTTCTGTCACCTCTTAACTTGAACCATCCCACTAGTTGGTACATCTCATTGGCAGAAAGTCTCCGCTTTAACTTGCCCAAAATTTGACTTGCTCACTTTTAAATCCACATGATTCTCACACCTTGGCTTCGTATTGCCAACAGCCCATCAGCCTCCTTGCTTATGAACTTTAAAAGGGCCCCTATGATCTTGCCAAGCCAACAAGTCAGAATTTAGAACATTATCAAAGTGTTTGCAATGTACCTTATTAGCAGCATATACTCGTCTTGACTGCTTTTGCATTGCTCCTTTTCCCTCGGAGCCCGATGCACTACCCACCTTTCCCAAACGTGTTAGCTCCATAGTCGATTCTGTAGGATTCATATCGATCTCTTGCGCCGCTAACGCTTCTGAAAGGGCTTTCCTAGCATTCTGTTCTATCGAGTCAATATTCCTCCCATACGAAACATCCTCGACTAGTTGGATTGACGGTAACACATTTGTCCCAACCTTCATATCCTGATGCACCAACACAATAATTTTTTATAATGGACCGGTGACAATGTGAATTTGATTGGCCCATGGATACAGAGCTGCCTGAATCCTGTCAAGGAAGTTTAGGTTAATAATATAATCGTAATCATCTAATTGGATTACCTCAAATTCTTCCTTTCCTTTCCATTCGCTGATTTGTAACTCTACATTTTGAACTACTCCCACAGTTAGGGCCTCATCGGAATTTAATGTCTTGATCTTCTTATTCGATTTCCTAATCGAGAGACCAAGTTTTTTTGTAGCCTTTTCCAATATGAACAAGTCCGATGCTTCCGTTTTAACAAGAGTGCTCCTCTTCTGACCTGCAATGTTGATGTCTACAAACATCAGCCCTTCATTGCCATCCCTTTTCTTAGTAATGAGCACCATCGAATTGACCCTAGATGTCTTTCTCTTAACAGGCTCTGCCTCTTCCAGCTCATCATTCCTCTTGATAGTTGAAACTGAAGATACCTTTGGGCAGTCCCTCTTCATATGCGGTCCCTTACCGCATCTCAACTTTCCCTTATTCTCGTTGGGGTTGTTAGGTCTCCATTTCCCATTTCGTGGTTTCTCATTACCACCATCACTACTACTACCGTTGCTATCATTGCTATGTCCCTCTTTATCTTCTTCATGGTACCCACCATTGCCCCTCCTGTTGGGCTTAAAAGAATCAAACCTGTCTCTTCTCGGAACAAGTTGCACTAAGGACTCCGCTACCATCATGGCATTGGTAAGTTCCTGAATTCCTTGGCATTGCAACTCTTGTTTTGTCCATGGTTTCAACTAATCCGTGAAGGAGAAAAATGATTCCTTCTCGCTCAAATCAGAAATTTAGAGCATGAGTTCACTGAACTTTCGCACATACTACCTAACCATGCCTTGTTGCGTAAGTTGCCACAACTTTGCTATAGGTTCATCCTCGGTATACTCAGGGTAAAACTGTACTTTGAATTCCTTTTGGAACTCATTCCAAGTCCCAATCTCGGTCCCATCATGTCTCACATCTGTGGACTTACGCCGCCACCATAGCAAAGCAACATCAGTAAAATACTTAGCAACAATATTTACCTTTGTGGTATCATCCTTGATGCTCATTGCACGAAAGTATTGCTCTATGGCCCAAAGAAAGTTATCCACTTCACTTGTGGACCTTGCCCCCTTAAACGCTTTTGGTTTGGGCACATCCATTACTTGTTGCTTCGACTTCAAAGGCAACATTCCATTACCCACGGCAGTCTTGAAAATCTTGAGCTCCCCCTTAAGCTCATTGATCTCTTCCTTCAAAGCTGTCACCATAGCCTCGAGAGCATCATCCTTTCCAGCCAGCTTATTCTTTGAGGAACTGATAGTATCCCACACAAATTCCCTGAGCTACTCCTTCATCGTTTGTAACCCATCAATGAGTTTATCATAGACATCGTTGATCCTCTCCTTAACGTCTCCTATAGACTCCTCGAGAGTGACGACTCGATCTTCCAAAGCTGACAATAAGTCCCTCGATTGAATTGCTTTTATGGCCCTTCCACGGGTCTCTATTGGTTCACTCTGATCGAAAACTTCTTTTGACATCCTAACAGTGCCTTAAAAGCAATAGCTCTGATACCATTTGTCACGGGGCTAGATCTTTCGTGTTGCGTTTCGTGCGGCCCTAGGTGATCCGTTCGTCCAAACTTGCCTAAGTTAGCCTTTACTCAAGTGAGGATTCCTTTAAAATACCTTCAGGCACCAATTTGTATAGCGGAAGCAAACTATGCCAAAAGAAGCCACAAAGAACAACAGAAAGCCACAAAAAAGAATGCACGAGAGGTGTTTGAGTAAATGCTCTCAAAATTATATTACTCTTAAGAATTCAACATACAATGGAATGATCTACAAGTGAGGGGGAGGCTCTCTATTTATAGTTGAGCTCCCCCAAAATTGACGGACAAAATTAAGTAACATTGACGTATGAGATTAACCATATCCCTTGATTTTAGGGATTTACAAGATATGTCATATCAAATCTAATCTAATCTTTACAAGATATGATTCCCATCAATCTTCTAAGATTAGTTACCAAAATAGCCTAAGTTGCCATATCTTCATTATAGGGCCAACCAGAGTTCAATTTAATAGGCTTCTTCAACAGTTCTTTGAATCGGGCCAGTTCTCGTGGGTTAAATGTTCCCCATCTTATCACTAAACCTCTATGGGGTGCATCTTGTACTATGGTCACAGGCTTTGTACTGACCCGTGACACTTATACTTGATTGACCTTTATGCATGGGTTGGAAAAGTTTTAATATAATAGTTTTTATTGATTTGGTAGCTAATTTTTTATCGTACTTAAATTTAACATTTTTCTTTAAGTTGGTACTTAATCCTTTTTGTAACCCAATTTGGTACCTCAACTTGACTCTTTTTCCTAGTTTGGTATCTAATTTTTTTTTTGTTTGATTTGGTATTTCAACTTGTCAAACTTTTTACAAATTACTCCAACATACTACTAATCTATTTCTTTTATGAGGTAGCAAAAAAAATTAATGTATAACCGACATGTGACAAATAATATGATTTCTTTTTTGTATTTTATATGTTCAATTACTTTTACTTTTAATTAATTAATTAATTTATTAATTAAAAATAATTACTTTCTTTTAATTTGGGTATTTAAAACTACTTTTTATTTAATTTTAATTCATTAAGCATAGTTCAATACCAATTTTTTTAACATGGATTTCCTTTAACACTGATAATATTTTTGTAGCATAACAAAAGAATTGTTAATACCATTAGTGTTTTGTGTAATTTGTATAACATTTAATAAATTTAGGTACTAAATTAAACCTAAAAAAAGCGTAGGTACCAAATTAGGAAAAACAAATACCAAGTTCAGGTACCAAATTAGGCCCGAAAAAAGTGTAAGTACCACATTAGGAAAAAAGTCTAGTTCAAGCACCAAATTGAGCTAGAAAAAATTTAGATACCAAATTAGAAAAATAATATATTAGATTTAAATACCAAAATTATATTAAGCCATTCGAAAATATTAAACTGAACTAAATAGACTTAGAATAATTGTTGATATTTTTAAAAATTTCACTCTTTTTACCCTTTTTTGTATTGACTATTGATTATAACGTTAATGTTTTATATTGGACTCCTAAAAGCAGTGGTTCTTAGGTTTTCTATTTTCTTTTCACATTTATTTTTTATGTTGAAAGTTTATGCGTACATATATCTCATATTATGACAATTGAAAAATAAGTTAATCTATCTATTTCCACTATATCAGATCATCCACAATAATAATTTAAAATGGAAGTCATTGGTATATTTAAATATTAAATTTTATGATTTTTATTTTTTAAATAAATATATATAAGATTTTTTTTAAATTAAGAGGAGAGCAAAACTCTAACAACAAGGTGACTAACGCAAACTGAGCCCAGGCCATACCTGAGACAATGAACACCTTGACTATCAGGCCAACACACGAGGTTCAAAGGTGAGCTTTTTTTTATTTTTATTTTTTTAAAGATGAGATGTTAGAAAAATTATTTTATGTGTAATTATGATCATAACCATAATATGTAACTTTATTTCATATTTATCTTAATTACTGATTAGCTCAGCATTAATTAGAAATAAATAATTTAAGTATCTACATATGTTTAGCTCGTATCCTTCTTATTATTATATATAATTGAAGCCCAAATAACTTTACTTGCATTAGATCACTTTTTAATTTGTTCTACCTTTTTATAATATAAATAAATAATATGTATGTGGGGATTTCTAGAGAGTTAATGCACTACCTTCAACCTCGTACAAATAATTATATAAGCCATGCCATTCATCAGTCTAGCCACCTCACATATATACTTAAAATCTAAATCAACCTCCACTAAGACAAATTAAGCTCTCTCTCTCTCTCTTATATAAAAGTTTTGAATATATAATGATGAGCCCACAGATCAAGAAAATCACCAAAAGAAATGCTTGAAGACAATTGCAACTAAAAACAAAAGAAAATAAAAAAGGAGAAAGCCTAGCAACCTTGGTTGATAAGGAAAATCTCCCACAAACAAGAACAAATAGGCTGATTCGTCACATCATAAGAAAAAGAGAAGTGTCACACCCCAAAATAGGGCCTAGGAGTTTTAGGGTTATTTTAGGAGTTTTAGCCTATATGAACGCGAAATTTCATAAGTTTGGTAATTGATAATGTTTTCGACAATGGTTTTCATAAAATCAAGTCAATTTCTAAAAATGAGTTTTAAATATCCTTGATTTTGAAAATATGACTAAATTGTAAAATAGTTAAAACAGGGAGTTTTTATAAAGCAATTAGACTAGAATTTCAAAATCAGCCAAAAAACCCCCCATCCATAGCATGTTCATGTTCTTTCTTTCTTTTTTGCTAGTTATGTCGTCCCTTTTGCTCTCCCAACTCTTCCAACTGCTTTTGATCTCCAATCCCTAATCTCTCTTGATTTCCATTATCCTTTGAACTATAAATCTCCATTGAAACCAATAAAACACCCAAAAACTTCATTAATTTCATCATCTTCTTCAATAGTGAATTTTTTGGAATTTCGCAAAAGTTCATTTTTCTTACATTTGAGGTAACCAATCATCTTCCTATTAGTTTTAAATTTCAAATCAAATTTCTAGCCCTTAAAACGCATGTTTTAGATAAAGGCCAAAATTTTGGTCATTAATGGTGGATTTTGGGTTTGTGGATAAAACCTTGATTTTAAAGTGTTTTTCAACTTATTTTAACATGATTAGAAGTTTTCTAAACTTACTTTGAAGTTTCGTTAAAGATTTCTCGAGTTTTAATGAATTTTTAAAAAATAGCCATAAAGCATGTCGAAAAAGTTGATATATCAAATCGAGTAGCTTTGTGTAGTTTAAAGGTTGAGAATTAGTCATAGGTGAATTATAAGATGAACAAAATTGGTTTTAGGTGAAAAGATTAAGTATAGATTGAGATATTAGTATTTAAAGTTTGCTATGTTATAAGTTCAGTTATATGAGAATTTAATTTAGGCTTATATTTAGTATGCATGTAATGAGTCCTTGGCTAATTTTTGGATGTATTGTTGTGTGAACGTTTTGTGTTGAAGTTCTGGATTCGATAGAACCTTCTACGAGTAGAGATAAAGGCAAGGAAAATCTAGTTTGAGCTTTCGAATTTTCAACGAAAGTGTAATCGGTGAATGTTTGGAATTTCTACTTGTAGACATGATTCTTAGTGTTGATTGGGAGCTTAGGAATAACCTAAACCTCTATCCTAAGTTCCGAGTGTAAGCTTTCTATTTTCCTTATTTTCTTTTTGGTAAATTATGCGAATATGTGAATAACTATGAATTGATCATTATGATGCAATATTGTGAATTGTATTGTAATGTGGGTACATTAAATATGCCGAATGACAATAATGATGTACTGTCAGTGATATAAAGATGGGAAGTGAAAGTGTGCAAAAGCCGGTAAATATGTATGTGTTGCATTGAAGAATATGATGCTAATGTAATAGGTTTTTGTATGTGATAAACTGATTTTAATACACTCATATGTTGACGGATATATGATGGCTCAATGAGCATTATTGTGGCACTTTAAGTGCAATCAAATGTGAATTTGATAAGTATCCATTCTGTACAAGTTTTTGATGTGAACTGACGAATATGAACAGAGATGATGTGAATCAAATCATTAATTAAAAATGTGTAATTATGATGTGGATAATTTGGCCTTGTGACCTTAGGAGACTGTTGGATATAGTTGGCATGCCATAGGATTGTTGTAACACCCCTAACCTACATCTGTTACCGGAATAGGTTAAGAGGCATTACCTAACTTATAACTTATATCAGAATAACCCAATATCAAATATCATCTCATTATAGTAAAAGTCCTTGATTCACATTCATTAAGAACATAAAATCGAGTATACGATACTTAAACATGCATTCGTGACCAATTTGATAACATATAAAAGTTTCAGAACTTATAAAAATTTTCAACTTTTAAAAGGTCACACGCCGTGTGAACAGGCCGTGTGCCTCACACGGCCTTAGACACACCCGTGTGTCTAAGTTGTGGTAAAACAGGGCATAACTACTGACTTACCCACACGGTTACAAGACACACCCGTGTGCCTTGGCCGTGGTCGAGCCTGACTTGGACCACACGGCTAGCCACACACCCGTGTGCTTTGATCGTGCTCGGGCTTGACTTACAATTGTAGGGTACCCCAGAGGACACATGGCCGTGCAACAAAGCCTTGTGTCGCACACGGCTGAGACATACGCCCGTGTCTCTGCCTGCGTGGACAAAAATAGGCCAATTGAATAGCCAACTTGCAACCCCAATTTGGGTAAATTCTACAAGCAAAGAAACAACCATATTTGCACCACCATTCAACCAATTTTTATGCCAAAACATTCATCATTTATATCATAACAATATCAACCATTTCTATACTCATAAACCTTACCAATTCATGCCAAACATAAGGTAAGATCATACCAAAACATTTCCTTCCATACATCATTCAATCTCATGCTAAACTTACCAAAACTTACCAACATTTACCATTTCTTTTGTCCAACTAAAACATACAACAATTGCACATTAACATCACATACCATAAGCTATCATCAGCTATGAGTTTAAACACCAAGTAGCCAAATCACATGGCTAAGTATGTACATCCTAAAACATAATCCCACAACTACCAGCCTATACATGCCATACTTCAAAAATATACATTTTCAAAAGTACCAAAATGAGGTTTGATAGTGTGGTGATGATCCTTGACGATCTCTGAGCTTGCAGCAGCTTCGATATCTATAAAACAATACAAACACACACAGAGTAAGCTTTCAAAAGCTTAGTAAGCTCGTACTAAAAACATCAACAGTATATAAAATATGAAACATCAACACATAAGTACTTATAAATTCTCAGCTCATCCATCAAGTCCATGCCAACACCAACCATATGTTTATACCATCTACCACATAGGTATTATACTTACCTGAACATTCCCGTATTCCTTCTTTTTCATTCTCACCTCTTGTTTGAATATTTTAAGACTTTTCGAAGATCACCAATGCTTTAAACATTCGCGCACTTAGTGCTTTAAAGATTAGCCGAAGGTATAATAATTCCACACACTTAGCGCTAGCTCAATTAACCGAAGCTATTTTGGTATCGCACAGTTAGTGCCTCATATAGCCGAAGCTAATTTAAATCGCACACTTAGTGCCAAATACCATTGGTTTATCATCGTATTCATCCAACCAAATATATATACAATCTATGCATAATCAAAAAACAAAATATACTTATAACATCATGTTTTACGTACGAACTTACCTCGTACTTTGAATTATCGACTCGGACTGTTTACTCTACAATCTTCGACTTCCCTCGGTTTAAGTCTGAATTCCTCTTTTCTTGATCTATATGTATTCAAAATTAACCCTTTTAATGACTAAATCATTCAAGCCAATCCATTCACACACAATTAGGGCATTTTGTAAAATAGCCTTCACATTTTCACATTTCAACACTTTAGTCCCTAATTCAAAAAAATCACAAAATACACGAAATACACAAAATTTGCTTGTACACAAGCTTTTCCTAGCTCTCATACAAGTCCATACATTTCATTTATTTCACATTTTAGTCCCTCAAAATAACATTTTTACAATTTAATCCCTTATATGCATTTTTACTCAAAATCACTTTACAAAACATGTATATCAAGCACTAAGCATTCATAATTCATCATTTAACATCAGAAAACTCATGAATTCATCAATGGCATCTCATCAAATCTTCAACAATTTCATGAATTTAATGAATTTAAGCATGGGCTAGCTAAAACACTTAACAACGATCACAAAAACGTAGAAATCATCAAAAACTGAGTAAAATTCATACCTTAATCAAGTTCTTCAATGGCCGAATGTTAAAACACAATACCTAGCTTTTTCTTCAATTTCGGCATGGACAAGATGATAATGACCATTTTCATGCTTTTGTTTTAATTAAACAAACATTAATTAGCCATTTATAGTTTTAACCTTTTTATTTTCATTAGAATTCCACTAACTCATGACGAAATATGTCCATGCATTAATTCATTGGTCTAATTGCATCATTAGGACCTCTCTTTTAATAAGACAAATCAAATGGGTACTTTTAACAACTAGCACACAGCTTTTACATTTTACGCGATTAAGTCCTTTTATCAAATTAAGCACACAATGATTAAATTTTAATACAAAACTTTCACACATGCTAATTCACATATCACAAACATAGAAAATAATATTGAAATATTTTTTTGACTCAGATATATGGTCCCAAAATCACTATTCTGACTAGGGTCTAAACCGAACTGTTACAATTCTCCCCCTTAGGGATTTTCGTCCCCGAAAATCTTACCGTTAAACAGACTCAGATATTGCTGCCTCATAGCATCTTCAGGCTCCCACGTGGCCCTTTCAATACCGTGTCAATGCTATATCAGTTTAACTAACATAATTTTCTTATTTCGCAGTTCTTTATCCTCGTGAGCTAAAATACATATCGACTTTTCTTCATAAGTCATATTAGACTAAATTTCATTCTCAGACGGAGGAATTACATGTGACGGATCAGATCTGTATCGTCGAAGCATCGATACGTGAAACACATTATGAATCTTTTCTAACTCGGATGGCAACAACAATTTATATGCTACAGGCCCAATACGCTCGATAATCTCATACAGCCCGATGAACCTTGATAATCTCATACAGCCCGATGAACCTTGGACTCAATTTGCCTTTTCTACCAAACTGAAGCACTTTCTTCCCCGGAGACACTTTCAAAAACACTTTATCTCCGATCTCAAACTCAATATCTTTTCTTTTCAAATCCGCATATGATTTCTGACAATCAGAAGCTGCTTTCAAACTATCTCGGATTACTTTTACTTTCTGTTCAGTTTCTTTTATCAAATCAACCCCGTGGATCTTATTTTTGCCGAGCTTAGTCCAATACTAAGGTGTACGACATTTACGACCATATAAAGCTTTGTACGGTGCCATTTTAATACTCGACTAAAAACTGTTATTATAAGCAAATTCAATCAAAGGTAGATATTGTTCCCACGTACCTTCAAACTTAAGAATGCAACATCTCAACATATCCTCAAGTATCTGAATAATCCACTCGGATTGACCGTCCGTTTGCGGATGAAAAGAAGTATTAAAGTGAAATTTAGTACCCAGAATATTTTGCAATTTCTTCCAGAATCGTAATATGTATCTCAGGTCTCTCTTCTGATACTATAGATGATGGCACACCATGCAATCTCACAATATCGAAAATATATAACTCAACTAATTTATCAAGTGAGTAATCAGATTGAACTGGGATAAAATGAGCTGATTACGTTAAACGATCAACTACAACCCAGATTGCATCTTTCTTTCTCGGAGACAGGGGCAAACCCGAAATAAAATCCATTGTTATTAGATTCCATTTCCACTCTGGAACCATAATCGGTTGTAATAAACCAGATGACACCTGATGTTCAGCTTTAACTTGCTGACAGATCAAACATTTAGAAACAAATTTAGAGATATCTTTTTTCATTCTAGACCACTAATAATGCTGTTCAGATCATTATACATTTTCGTACTACCCGGATGCACAGATAAACGACTACTACGAGCTTCACTCAAAATCATTTGAATTAATTTGGATTTCTCAGAACACAAATTCGATCTCAAAATCTTAAACAATCATCTTTGTCAACTATGAATTCTGAATCATACTCTACATTACACTGAGTTTGTTTAACTAAAATCTCATTGTCAATCTTTTGAGCTTCGATAATCTGCTGTAAGAACAAAGGTCTTGCTTTTAATTCAGCTAAAACTAAACCATCATTGGGCAAAACCAAACGAGTATTCATCGTATGCAAGGCAAACAATGATTTTTGACTCAAGGCATCAGCAACAACATTTACTTTTCCCGGATGATAATCAATCACAAGTTCGTAGTCTTTTAGTAGTTCTAACCATCTTCTCTGTCGTAGATTCAGATCTTTCTAAGTCATTAAATACTTCAAACTCTTATGATCAGAATACATGTGACATTTCTCACCGAACAAGTAATGGCGCCAAATCTTTAGAGCAAACACAATCACAACTAACTTTAGATCGTGCGTCGGATAGTTCTTTTCGTGTGGCTTTAACTGTCTTGAAGCATAAGCAATGACTTTTCCTTCACATCCCAGACCAATCATCGAAGCGTTACTATAGATCACAAATTCTTTACCTGATTCAGGTTGTACCAAGACTGGAGCTTCAGTTAACATAGTTTTCAATTGATCAAGGCTATTTTGACACTTTCTAGACCACTCAAATTTCACATCTTTCTGAAGTAGTTTTGTCAATGAAGTCGCAATCATCGAATATCCTTTTACGAATCTTCTATAATAACCAGCAATTCCCAGAAAATTACGGACTTCAGAGACATTCCTCGGAGGTTTCCAATTCAGATAGCTAAAATTTTGGTCGAATCAACCCGAATACCAGATGCTGATACAATATGGCCAGAAAACCCACTTCTCACAACCAGAATTCACATTTACTAAACTTCGCATACGACTGTTTATCTCGTAGAATCTGTAGCACTAATCTCAAATTCTTGGCATGCTCGGTTTCATCTCGTGAATAAATCAATATGTCATCAATAAATACAACAATAAATTGATCTAAATACGGTCTAAAAATTCTATTCATCAAATCCATAAAGATAGCAGATGCATTAGTCAACCCGAAAGGCATAACTAAGAATTTGTAGTGGTTGTACCTCGTTCTAAAAGCAGTTTTCGAAATGTTTGAGTCTTTCACTCGCAGCTGATAATAGCTTGATCTTAAATCTATTTTTGAAAACACAGCAGCTCCTTTCAATTGATCAAACAAATCATCAATTCGGGGCAGAGGATACTTATTCTTGATAGTCACTTTATTCAACTGACGGTAATCAATATACATTCTCATCGTACCATCTTTTTTTTTTCACAAATAGAACCAGAGCACCCCAAGGTGAAAAACTCGGTCTAGCAAACCCTCTATCGGTCAACTCTTGCAACTGAGATTTTAATTCTTTTAGTTCAGTCGGAGCCATTCTGTACGAAGCTATCGAAATCGGAGTAGTACTAGGTACCAATTCAATGCCAAATTCTACTTCTCTAACCGGAAGTAATCCAGAAAGTTTTTCAGGAAATACATTAGGGAATTCACACACAACATGCACTGATTCAACTTTCTTTTCTGACACTCTCGAATCAATCATATATGCAAAATAAGCTTCACAACCCTTTCTCACAATATTTAAACCTTTCATCAAAGATATCATAGCAGATAATCGATTCAAATCACTAGATTCAATTCTAACTATTTCATCATTCTTACATCTCAAATCAATAATTTTCCGTTTGCAGTTCACAACAGCATCATGCAAGGTTAATCAATCCATAACCAGAATTATATCAAGCTCATCAAAAGGCAATAACATCAAATCAGCTGAAAAATAATTGTCTCGAAACATTAACGAACAATTCTCGCATACTTTATCAACCAGAGCACATCTGCCTAGGGGGTTCAAAACTCTAATTACAAATTCAGTGGACTCTACAGGCAATGTCTTACTGTTTACTAAGTTCATGCATATATACGAATGTGTTGATCCAAGATTTATCAAAGCAATCACAGAAGTATCATAGAGAGTAAATGTACCCGTAATCACATCTGGCGATGAAGCTTCCTCACGACCTCAGATAGCATAAGCTCTGGCAGGTACACGAGCCTCAGATCTAACAGCTGTGTCTTTTGTTCCTTTTTGAGTACCCTTATATTTCCTAAATTTTTGGGAGGTCTACCACGAGAAGCGTTACCACTCTACCTTGGATTCTGAACATTATCTTTTTCAGTTGAATCTGGGAAATCTTTTATAAAACAATTTCTTGAACCATAATTATAACAAGCTTGGTTATTACTTTTTCCCCAACATTCACCAAAATTTCATCTTCCATATTGATCACATTCAGGCTTTTCATTCTTTGCATTATCAACACTGGAAACAGACGTAACTGGAGCTTTGAAATTCGATTGCGATCTAGCATGATCTCTGTTCGAATGTCCCACATTAGTCTTTGAACGACTACTATCATCTTTAAACTTCTTTGATCCAGATTGAAATGATTTTTTCGATAATCTCTTTCGTACCTCTCTAGCTTCAAAATCAGCTTTTCTTTTCTCTTTTCCAAGATCTTCAACTTTACATGCTCATTCAACAAGCACAACAAATTCTTTGATGTCTAAAATCCCGACTAACAAACAAATATCCTCGTTCAAACCATCTTCAAATCTTTTACACATTATTGCTTCCGTAGATACACATTCACGAGCATATTGACTCAACCTTACAAATTCCCACTCATATTCTGTGACAGACATACGGCCTTGTTTAAACTCGAGAAACTCTTTGCATTTCTGATCAATGAATCTCTGAGTGATATATTTCTTCCGAAATTCAGCTTGGAAGAAATCTCAAGTAACCCGTTTACTTGGAACCACAGATGCAAAGTCTTCCACCAACGGTATGCCTTATCTCTCAGAAGGGAAACAACACATTTTATGCATTCTTTAGGATTTAATGACAACTCATCAAACACTCTTGTCGTGTTCACTAACCAAAACTCGACTTTTTCAGCATTATCGCTTGTTGTAGCTCGAAACTCTTCACCCCCACATTTTCTAATCTTATCAACTAGTGGTCTACTTAACTGAACCGGAGTCACTGATGGGATAACAGGAGTTTGAGGAGGATTAACCGAGGGTGGAGGTTGTTGTATAGCCGGACTGGTTCTAATATATTGGGTGAACCAATCATTCATCATATGATAGAAGCTTGTTTAGCCTCACCATCACGGCTACTCGTAGCAGGTCGAGAATCAGCCTGCACCATCCCTTGCGCGGGAGCAGGCGCATTGCTTTCAATATCGTCTGCTACAGCTCTTTTAGGATCCATTTGCTATATAAAAGCACATTTCAATGTTAACACTATCACAGTTCATAGATATGTCATATATAGTTAGAATCACAAATGCTATGGTAGTCCTAGAACTGACTAAACCATGGCTCTGATACCAATAAAATGTAACACCCCTAACCCGTATTCGTTACCGAAATAGGTTAAGAGGCATTACCTAGCTTATAACTTATATCAGAACAACCCAATATCAAATATCATCTCATTATAGTAAAAGTCATTGATTTACATTCATTAAGAACATAAAATCGAGTATACGATACTTAAACATGCATTCGTGACCAATTTGATAACATATAAAAGTTTTAGAACTTATAAAATTTTTCAACTTTTAAAAGGTCACACGCCCGTGTGAACAGGCCGTGTGAGCCCGTGTGTCTAAGCCGTGGTAAAATAGGGCGTAGCTACTGACTTACCCACACGGTTTCAAGACACACCCGTGTGCCTTGGCCATGGTCGAGCGTGACTTGGACCACACGGCTAGCCACACACCTGAGTGCTTTGGCCATGCTCTGGCCTAACTTACAATTGTAGGTACCCTAGGGGACATACGGTCGTGCAACAAAGCCGTGTGTCGCACACGGCTGAGACACATGCTTGTTGTAACACTCCTAACCCGTATCCATTGCCGGAATAAGGTTATGAGGTATTACTTGACTGAACAAAACTTCTATAAGGTCAAAGATACTTACCAGACATAAATTATCAACAATGCAAACCTGTCTCATTGATTTTTCCATAAGAGCTCTTATAAATTTCCAAAATGACTAACTATCAAAACATAACCGAATATCTAATAACAAAATAACTACTATCAAGTTATAACTAAAACATTTCAACACATTAGTTCAATTATAAGGCTTCTCTAAACAAAATGAGCAAGCCATCTTCGCATGGCTATAATGTATACAAATTCGAAATATCATTCTACCTATAGTCTATCCTATACATGCCTTAAAACATGATGATATACAATCTTCTCAACTCACATAATGACTCGATAGTGTGATGATATCTCCGGCTCTTCCAACTCGAACTAAAGGATAAACCTATAAGAAATGGAAAACAGAACACGGATTAAGCTTCAATGCTTAGTAAGTTTTAAGCAATGCAAACAATTAATTTACTTATAGATCGATTATTTCAAATTTTCAAGAAATCATTCCTAGGTAATTGCCATTTTAGCCAAGTATCCATGAACATAAAGCATATTTAGCAAATTCATCTCACTTGAATCTGAACTCAATTAAAACCAAATATTCAAATCACAAATAAGATCATAAGAACTCGAAAAGCATCTCATTAACTAGTTTTAACCATGTTTGCAACAAAATCACAAATTCACTACAAGCTGTCTTCCTGAGCAACAGTGACTAAATTATTTATAACTGGAGCTAAGAAACTCCAAATTAAGTGCCGTTAATTTTCCCTGAAAATAGACTCATATATCTTCCATCCATCAAATTTTCAGAATTTTTAGTTTGACCAATAAATACCAGATTTTTATTGAAATTTCCCCTATTTCACTATTTGACTATTCTAACCACTCTTCACTACGAATCAATTTTCTCATTATACAGAATTCGAATTATGTTATCGTTTATTTCATTTGAAACTAGACTCATTAAGGAGTCTAATTATATAAATTTTATCTTATAATCATCATTGTACAATTTAAAATGATTTTCTAAAAACAGAACAGGGGATTTCAAAGTCATTTTGACTCTATCTCACGCCACTTCAAATATCTCATTATCTACAAATCTTTTGCTTACAAGGTTTCTTTTATAAGAAACTAGACTCATCAAGATTTAATTACATAATTTATTCAGCTTCTAATTCAATTTCCACAATTTATGGTGATTTTCCAAAATCATGCTACTGTTGCTGTCCCAAGCAGATTTATTACAATTTGCTCTTTCACACATTCCTTGCATTCAAATTATCTAAACATGTATATCATGTCATTCAAGATCGAACTCATATAACATAGGCATTAAAATGCTTCACTAACAGCTTTAGTTCAATTGAAACGAATAAAATACAATATCATATTCACATTTAATTTTCCATGATCGTAATCACCTAAAAATAAATCATATACTTCCACAAACCTTTCCACAAGGACCAAGTGTTTATATTTGAATATAAATATAGAATCACTTCACATAACTTCACACATTTACCGAATATATCACGATCACATTTATAGTCATAACACTTATTCACAGATGCATCACTTTATATATTTATAATTTAATTCAAATCAAATCAAATCGCATACGAGTACATGATACGCACACGCCAACTTAATATGTAATGCACTTTCAATTTGTCAACTTAGTGTAGGATCTTGTAATTGTATACTTTTATCGAATTCATCGGCACTTGGCCTGCTAGGTATAAAACCCGAAATTATGTTACCAGCCTGCGAAGCCTGCGGGACTTTAGCCCGGATACATTCCCAGCACGAAGCCTGCGGGACTTTAGCCCGGATACATTTCAAAGACGAAGCTGCGGGACTTTAGCTTGGATACATTTCAAAGACGAAGCTGCGGGACTTTAGCTCTGGATACATTTCGAGTGTCTTGCTTATTTATTCACATGTTAACACATTTCACATAACATATCACATTAGCAATTCAATTGCTTCATTCGAATATAAGCACAAAATGTACACCTACCCTTTAACTTTCGGTTCAATAATCATACACAAGGAACACAAATGTCGAAATCTTGTGTCATGACATATGTATCCTAACTATTCCTAAGGTTCATACAGGGCTTTCGAACGTCGTTACTCGGTCGAATCGAAAGCTCGAACATAGTTTTCAAACTCATACACATTCGGCATTTACAAGTATAAATTCATATATTATATACCAGCATATATACTTAACATTTAACTACATTTAGGCATGTGTATTTGCTTATAAACTTACCTCAGACGTCGTAAAACGGGACGGAGCTGCTAGTCGATAACTTTCGTTTTTCCCTAGTCCAAATCCGATTTCTTTGGTTCTTGATCTAAAAATATTCAAATTAAGCTCATTCAAACATATTTTCATTCAATTTAGTCCAAAAACACATAAATGGACAAATTACCATTTTACCCTAACATTTACAATTTTTTACAATTTAATCCCTATTGCACAAAACACAAAATATGCAAAATTTCAAGGTACCCATGTTTGGCCGAATATTCCTAGTGTTCATACAAGCCCATTTATTTCATTTATTTCACATTTTAGTCCCTTAAATTATTATTTTTGCAATTAAGTCCTTATTACTCAAAATCATCAAAAACTCCAATACAAAATATGTTAATCTAAAACATATCTTTTATTTTCCATCATCAAACAAAAAAAGTCACAAGCTATTAACAATGGCACAACTCAAAATATTCATCAAAATCAAAATTTCAAGCATGGGTTTTGTAGTACTCAAGCAACGATTTCAAAACGCGTAAAAATTATCAAAACCGAGATGAACACTTACCTTAATCTAGCTTGAACAAGGCCGAACCCTACTTTGTTTTCTTTCTTTTTCTTTGTTTTAGTTTCAGTGCAAAGATGAAGGAAATAACATGAATGTGGCTTATTATTTTATGATATAATAACATATATTATTTTATTATTAATTTACCTAACTAACATTAATGAAATAATAATAAAATTATATAACCTATGTCCATTACCGTACAAGCCACATGTTAATGGAATAGTTACATTATAAATACTCCAACTTAGAAAATCACCAACTATTTGGCCCTCTTACTTTAAACTATCAAATTTTCAATTTACGCGATTAAGTCCTATTATTTAATCGGACACCCAAACGACAAAATTAAATTACGAAAATTTCACAGATATAAATTCACACAAAATAAACATAGAAAATAATTTAAAAATATTTTTCTGACTCAGATTCATGGTCCCGAAACCACCGTTCTGGTTAGGGTCTAAATCGGGCTGTTACACTTGTGTCTCTGCCCATGTGGACAAAAATAGTCCATTTAAATAGCCAATTTGCCACCCCAATTTGGGTCAATTCTACAAGCATATTTGCACCACCATTTCAACCAATTTTTATAGCAAAACATTCATCATTTATATCATAACAATATCAACCAATTCTATACTCATAAACCTTACCAATTCATGCCAAACATAAGGTAAGATCATACGAAAACATTTCCTTCCATACATCATTCAATCTCATGCTAAACTTACCAAAACTTACCAATATTTACCATTTCTTTTGTCCAACTAAAACATACCACAATTGCACATTAACATCACATACCATAAGCTATCATCAACTATGAGTTTAAACACCAACTCGCCAAATCACATGGCTAAGTATGTACATCCCAAAACATAATCCCACAACTACCAGCCTATACATGCCATACTTCAAAAATATACATTTTCAAAAGTGCCAAAATGAGGTTTGATAGTGTGGTGACGATCCTTGATAATCTCTGAGCTTGCAGCAGCTTCGATATCTATAAAACAATGCAAACACACACAAAGTAAGCTTTCAAAAGGTTAGTAAGCTCATACCAAAAACATCAACAGTATATAAAATATGAAACATCAACACATAAGTACTTATAAATTCTCAGCTTATCCATCAAGTCCATGCCAACACCAACCATATGTTTATACCATCTACCACATAGGTATTATACTTACCTGAACATTCCCGTATTCCTTCGTTTTCATTCTCACCTCTTGTTCGGATATTTTAAGACTTTTCAAAAATTACCAATGCTTTAAACATCCGCACACTTAGTGCTTTAAATATTAGTCGAAGGTATAATAATTCCACACACTTAGTGCCAGCTCAATTAACTGAAGCTATTTCGATATCGCACACTTAGTGCCTCATATAGCCGAAGCTAATTTAAATCGCACACTTAGTGCCAAATACCATTAGTTTATCATCGTATTCATCCAACCAAATATATATACAATCTATACATAATCAAACAACAAAATATACTTATAACATCATGTTTTACGTATGAACTTACCTCGTACTTTGAATTGCCAACTCGGACTGTTTACTCTACAATCTTCGTCTTTCCTCGGTCTAAGTCTGAATTTCTCTTTTCTTGATCTATACACCCTTTTATTCACTAAATCATTCAAGCTAATCCATTCACACACAATTAGGGCATTTTGCAAAATAGCCTCACATTTTCACATTTCAACACTTTAGTACCTAATTCAAAAAAATAACAAAATACACAAAATACACAAAATTTGCTTGTACACAAGCTTAGCTAAATTTTCCTAGCTCTCATACAAGTCCATACATTTCATTTGTTTCACATTTTAGTCCCTCAAAATAACATTTTTACAATTTAATCCCTTATATGCATTTTTACTCAAAATCACTCTACAAAACATGTATATCAAGCACTAAGCATTCATAATTCATCATTTAACATCACAAAACTCATGAATTCATCAATGACATCTCATCAAATCTTCAAAAATTTCATGAATTTAAGCATGGGCTAGCTAAAGCACTTAACAATGATCAAAAAACGTAGAAATCATCAAAAACCGAGTAAAACTCATACCTTAATCAAGTTCTTCAATGGCCTAATGTTAAAACACAAAACCTAGCTTTTTCTTTCTTCAATTTCGGCATGAACAAGATGATAATGACCATTTTCATGCTTTTGTTTTAATTAAACAAACATTAATTAGCCATTTACAATTTTAACCTTGTTATTTTTATTAGAATTCCACTAACTCAGGACCAAATATGTCCATGCATTAATTCATTGGTCTAATTGCATCATTAGGGTATCTGTTTTAATAAAACAAATCAAATAGGCACTTTTAACAACTAGCACACAACTTTTACATTTTACGTGATTAAGTCCTTTTATTAAATTAAGCACACATATGATTAAATCTTAATACAAAACTTTCAAACATGCTAATTCACATATCACAAACACAGAAAATAATATTTAAATATTTTTTGACTCGAATATGTGGTCCCGAAATCATTATTCCAACTAGGGTATAAACCGGACTGTTATAATTGTGAGTACTCACCCATATGTGTTATGTGATTTGGGCGTTGAGGCCTTAGGACATGTTAGAGAGATAAGGGAATGTGAGCTAAGCTGCATTGAATGGGACATGTTTGGTGTATTGAAGAGTGCTGGCTTTATGCTTCACTTTTGGGATATGTTCAACTCTATGAGTCAATTGGTGTGTTGGAGATCCGTGTATCCGATGAGTGATGACAGAGTTCACTTTATGTTTCATAGGCTCAAGTGCCAATTTATCATTTAAATATGATCTTATATGTTATGTTATTACGATAAGAGACAGATGCTTTTAATTATGAATAATATGTTAAATGAGTTGATTTAAGTTACATGAAAACATTAGTATGTTCTCATAGTAAATTGCATATGTAATTGTGTATTGAGTTGTTTCCATATAACTTGTAAATGCCTGTGAATATATAAGTTAAACTTGTGAGTTATTAAAGCATGTCTATGTTGTTTCAGTCTTGGCAAATTATTGTTAAATGAATTAATGAAGCATGAACATGTAATTTTGACTTGAATGAAATATGGTCGTGAATGTGTTGTAGTATGCTCTTGATTGAACTTTGATATTGTGTGTACATTATGGTTACTCTGAGCATTCACTAAGCTTGTTAAGCTCACACACTCCCTTCTTAAACTTTGTAGATTAGTTGTGTGTGGGTGTGAGTGGTGTGGCTTTCTGAGGGGTGATCCAAGCAAGTCCATTTTATTTTTCTGTAGGTGTTTATTATTTGGTTATGTTTTGGGAATAAGGCAATGTGGTAGTCTTTGTGCTGATATTGGATATGATATTTTGAGTTGTCTCTTTGACTTAATTATTCTTAGGATTTTGGGATTTGTTTCGTAATATGTTGACTATTGTTCGAATTTGCTTTTGATGTTTGGAACTATTATTGTGGTCGTTTCGGTGTTTTTTTGATGATGGTACGATAGCATGTTGAATTGGTATAACTTGGAATGACTTATATGCTTAAACATGTTATATTTTTTGGGTCTAGAGCAGAGGTATCAATATTTTTTTTAAAAATGATACCCCGTGTTTTGAAACGTATAGGAAGTCAGAATAGAGATTTGGTATCGATACCTTTTCTTGATATTGATACTCGAGGTAAATTTATCAATATTTCACGATAGGTACTTATAATTTTCAAGACTTTGATTTTTAATCGAGAAACAAAATACAAGTTTGGTATCATTTTTCCAGGTGGTATCGATACCATACAGAGAAAATATCAATACCCTAATGTCAGTATTGATACTTACGAACACATTTTAAGAATTTTGCTAAATGGACCTCATGCATGTTAGTACTTTTTTTTAGGACTGTTCATGGTATGTTTTGCATGTGATAACAATAATTAACCAATTAAGTGACCTAAAACCTACCAACATGTTGTAATAAAGGATGTTTTTCTTAGAATAGGCTGTCCACTTGTTGTGAGGAAGATGAGAAAGTGGTGTGGTATCCCGTATCTAGGTTTGGTGACTAGGCCAAGTATAGGGTGTTACAAGAAGTTGGAGTGATAAGAATCGAGGTAACTCACCTCTAAATAAAGAAACTTGCTTGGATAAGAGTGGATAAGGTTGCAATATGCAAATTCTAAAGTTTAGAATAGTCTACATAATATTTTTATTACTTTGAACGAGTATTTATAAGAACTTGGGATATACCCCAAGCATAGGACACTTAAAGGCTAACTACATGCATCATTAATAACCAAATACATCAATCTAATCCTAAATACATGCATAATTATGAAAATTATGCTTGTACATGCATTAATACTTACATTAATGACCAAATACATGGATCTAATCCTAAATACATATATAATTATGAAATTCATGCTTGTACATGCATGAATTATGTCTGTCTTTCTTGCAAGTCACACTTTTTCAATAATGTGATACACATTGTGGATCATGTCCAGCCAAAAGAAACTTCCTTCACCATCTCCAAATTTTTCATTTTGTGAACATGATTGGCTAAGCTTTTAGTATGTGCTTTCCTCACCAATAATTCTCTACTAACAGACCCTTGAGGAATGTAAAGCTTATGATTCTTGAATAAGTAATGTTCATGTCTTCGAGATAGCACATCAGTTACAACATTGACATTTCCTTTTGTGCACTAAGCATCAACTAGATGTTTCAACTCCTTAGCCTTTTTAAGATTGCACCTGTAAGTGGTGTGCTTAGTAAGACAACCCCTCACAACAAATTTATTTGGTTTTCAATCCCTCTAATTGGTGGTAGCCTTTTTGGTAGTCTTTTAAGAAACACATTTGAAAAATTTTCAATTTGTTTTTGAATCTGCGAAGGTAAAGAACTCTCCTTTATTGGCATGGTATTCGAGTTAGCTCTCATCCAACTTCTTCCTATCTTGCTTTCAGTTAGCAACGAATTGGTTTTATCTCTAGAAAAAATATCTCTAGAAATCTTCTAAAACAATTTCTTCAGAGAATTTTCTCTCTATAACTTTCTCTTGATAAATATTAGATTAAATTTAACATTAAATCTATTAAATTAATAGAATATTTATCTACAATATAAATATTAAATTTAATTTAATATTAAGATAATCACTTTAATATTAAATTAATAAAATACTATCAAGATAAGTATGAAATTAAATTAAATATTAAATTTATTAAAATAATATTATTTTTGGAATCGTTAATCTGAAATCAAATTATATGGTAGAGTTCTGGTAGGAGTGTGATTCTTCCACTGCTTAACCACCACTGCCGACCATCTATCATCCGCTAGAATGCCACTGTCGCAAATGTCAGCGCTGCCATGCCCGATGGTGTCATCGCAAGTGCGACACCCTCACAACACCTCAAGCTAATTCGACTACTACTGGTTCGGTTTGGGCCAGTGATGTCCATACCGGTCTAGTCTAGCCATCGGTTTGATCTCGTCCAAGTTTCATATACCAGGCCCAGTTCGACCAATATTTTGGGTCTAGGTCTAGGTTTTGGGTTCTCGTGTAACAGCACGTTTTTAGTCAAACCAAAATAGTGGTTTCAAAATCACAAATTTGAAGTCAAAATAATTATTTTAATATTATTTTAAGTGTTTAAAGCATGATAGCATGTATCTGTGAAAGTTTCTTGAATTAATTTTATCGTTTGAATGCTTAATTCGGTAAAAAAGACTAAATCGCGTAAAAGTGTAAAGTGGAGTTCTGTTAGCTAAAAGTATCTAATAGCTATAGAACCTTAAAGTAAAGGTATTTATATTGTAATTAGACCATTAATAGCATGAGTGGACATATATGGACATATATTAAGGTGTTATAATGGTTATTAATTAAGTTAAAAATGTACATTCATAAATAAAGGTTAAATAAATAAAACAAAATAAAACCATCACCTAATATCATCATCATCAACTAATTTTGAAGAGGAGAAGGCCATTCTTTTAGTTTTTCCATTCGACCATGGTTCAATAGCTCAATTAGGTATGGTTTTTGTTCCATTTTTAATGATTTCTATATTTTTGTGATCGTCGCAACTAGTTCTAACTAGCCCAGGGACTATTTTGCAAAACTGTTAAAGATTTTGAATGATGCAATTGATGAATACATGTGTATTTTGAAGTTTCTTGATAGATTATGAATGCTGGTTGATAGATATACAAGTTTTGTTAACTGATTTTTAGTGAAAATGCAAAATAGGGATTAAATTGAGAAATGTTGAAAATTTATGGTTAAAATGTTAAATAAATTAAAAATATGGGCTTCTAGGGACTAATTGGTAAGTCGGCTAGCATTGGTTGGTATTGAATTACAGTAATTTGTGATTTTATGAAATAAGGACTGAATTGCAGAAGTGGTGAAACAATAAGGGAAAATGTGTAAATGTGCTTAAATGTGTGTTTTGGATTGAATTGAATAAATAGATGATTAAATAAGTTAATTTTGAATATATTTAGATAAAGAAAAGTGAAATTCGGATCTAGATCGGGGGAAAACAAAGTTATCGACTAATCGACTTATTTCGTCGTTTTCACATCCGAGGTAAGTTCGTATGTGATAAATTTCAATATAAATATATTTCATATGCTTTGATATTGCATAAATTGTGAATATGAGACTGTGAATATGAACGATAGTGATTTGACGATGATTCGACATTCGAAATCCCGGTTGAACCTTAGGAATAGTTTAGGATGCTAGTGACATGTCATTAGGGGATTCATTGAGTTGGCTTCAGGCCATGATATAGCACTTCGGGTGTGAGTTATACTGATTTGGCTTTGGGCCATACATATTGGCTAATTTGCCTTCGAGCCATGATATCAATACGTCGGAGATAAGTTACCTTGATTTGGCTACGGGCCATGGTATAGGTACTTATCGTGTGGGACCTTTGAGTATCCGACTTCTATACTGAATGGTTCAATGAGTAAATGAAAGACGAGAATGTGTATGAGATTAGTACAAGATGGTACAGGTATGTGCATAAACCATATTATCTTTGAATTGATGAAATGGTGAAGAAAGTATATAGTTTTGTAAAAGAGTAATTGAAAGGTTTGTTAGTTGATGTGAATTCTTATACTTATGATCAATGGTTGAATTATGTGTTTATGATTATATCAAATTTATGTCATACGAGCTTACTAAGCTTTATAGCTTACATAATTTATTTTCTATGTTTTATAGTGAATTCAAAGTTAGCTCGGATTTGGGAATCATCGGAGATCACTTCACACTATCCACCTATCTTTTGCTACTTATAAACTTTGGTATTTAAGTATATGGCATGTATAGATATTTAGATTCATTTTGAATATGGGTTGTTAATGATTTTGGTTATAACTTGTTAATGAATTTGGCCATATGAATTGGCATTGTAAATGTTTATGTTTGATTTGTAAATATATCCATGAGATATGGCTTAATTAGGTGAATTTGGTTATGTGGATATATGTGTATATATGGTAGATATTTTAAGTTCATGGATGGATATGTGAATGGCTTATATTATGAAACTTTTGGATATTGATATAGTAAATGTTAAATGGTTGATATTAGATTTGAATTGTGCTTGTGAATTGGTGCAAAATGATGAATGTTTGGGAAAGGCTTAGTTAGTCGATTTGTATATGTGTTTTGGTGTGTTTTGGTTGAGTAAAACATAAGTTATAAGCATGTTGGTTGTTTGTATTGGAAATGGTATGAATTAGTCTTGATTGTGGCTAAATTAGATGTTCATTTATACTTTGAAATAGTGGCATTTGGGTTGTTTAGGTACATGTAAATTTGGGTCGCAAATTGGCTTGGTAAATAGCCTATTTTTGTCCACACGGGTGTGTGTCTTAGCCGTGTGTGACACACGGTCAAGGACACGACCGTGTGTCCCCTGGTGTTGATTTTGAAATTAAGTCAGTATGCTCCATACGACCTCACACACGGGTGTGTGACTTGGCTGTGTGGCATAAGTCAGTATACCCTATAAGTTTGGCATGACCTAAGGCACGGCTTGGCACATGGGCGTGTAGGGCCATTTTTAGGGCATATGGGCTAGCCACACGGGTATGTGTGTTGACCATGTGACCCAAGTCAGAGAGTTACACGGGGCTGGGACACGGCCATGTGCTCCCATTTTGAATGTCCACACGGCCTGTGACACAGGCGTGTCTGGTGGTCGTGTGAGACACACGGTCCCCCTGTTTTGAGAGAAATTTTCTAAGTTTTGTGGTAGTTTCTTGAGCTATCAGTTTAGTCCCGAACCACTCCTAAAGTATGATTAAGGCCTTGAAGGCTCATCATAGGGACATTATGCTTGAGTTTGATTAATGTTTGCATGAAATATGAATAATTGAATATTTAAATGTGTTGTAAGTCCGGTATTGCTCCGAATCCCTATTCTGGTGTGGATTACAGGTTAGGGGTGTTATATTTATTGGCATCAGAGTTACGGTTTAGTCTATTTTAAGACTAACGTAGCGTATGTGAGAGTCTAGCTATACATGCCATATTTAAACCGTGATAGTGTGATGACTCTTGACATTTTAAAATCTGTTTTCACATAGTAAATGGATCACAGTCGAGCTATAGCTGATAAGGTAGAAAGTAATGCGCCTGCTCCCGCTCAAGGGATAGCACCGTCTGATTCTAGATCTATGTCGAGTAGCCAGGGAGGAGAGGCTAGAGAAGCCTTCTTCCAAATGATGAATGAATGGTTCACGTAGTATATCCGTACAAAATGCTCAACAACCTTCTCCCCCTCCTATACCCAATTGGTTCTCGTAGCTCCTCAAGGTGTCGTGCTTTTAAGATTGAATAAGCCTCCAGTTGACAAGATCCGTAAACATAGGGCTGAAGAGTTCAGAGCTAATATTGATTATGATCCTGAGAAAGTCGAGTTTTGGTTAGAAAATACTATTAGAGTATTTGACGAGCTTTCTTGCACACCAGCTGAATGTTTAAAATGTGCTATATCACTTCTGAGGGACACTACATACCAGTGGTGGAATACTCTAGTATTTGTTGTACTTAGAGAACGGGTTACCTGGGAATTCTTTCAGACCAAGTTTAGGAAGAAATATATAAGCCAACAGTTTCTAGATCAAAAACACAAAGAGTTTTTAGAATTGAAACAAGGCCATATGACTGTAACCGAGTACGAGAGAGAATTTGTGTAGTTGAGTAAATATGCTCAAGAGTATGTTTCTACTGAAGAAATTATGTGCAAGTGGTTTATTGACGGGTTGAATGAAGATATTAAACTTTTGGTCGGGATTCTAGATTTGAAAGAATTTGTTGTATTGGTTGATCGGGCTTGTAAAGCTGAAGATTTTAGCCGAGAAAATAGGACAACTGATTTAGAGGCTAGAGATTTGAGAAAAAGACTGATGAATAAACCATATCTTTCTTCATCAAAGAAATCTTGAGATTTGTATAGTCAATCAAATACATCAGTGGGATATCAGAATAGAGATCGTGGAAATCAACATGTGAATTCTAAAGCTCAAGCTACTTCTGTCTCGAGTGTTGGCAGTGTGAAAAACAACAAACCTGAGTGTCAACAATGTGAGAGAAGACATTTTAGAGAGTGTTGGAATAAGAGTGTTAAAGCTTGTTTCAAATGTGGCTTGCCAGATCACTTTATTCGAGACTGCCCAAAATTATCCGATAAAGAAAAATTTCAAAATGTAAGACGGAGCAACATGACTATGAGAGGAAGACCACTGAGGAATGTGGGTAATATGTCCAGTAGTAGAGGTGTGACTAGGGATTCAGCTGTGAGATCCGAAGCTAAAGCACCAGTTAGAGCTTATGCTATTCGTGCTCGTAAAGAAGCATCATCACCAAATATTATCACCGTACATTTTCTCTTTACGACACTAATGTGATGCTTTAATTGATCCTGGATTGACACATTCTTATGTTTGTGAAAATTTAGTGTCTAGTAAGAAATTTCCTGTTGAGTCTATAGAATTTGTAATTAAAGTATCAAACCCCTTAGGCAAGTATGTTTTAGTTGACAAAGTATGCAAGAACTGTCCTTTAATGACTCGGGGTTACTATTTTTCGGCTGACTTGATGCTTTTGCCATTTGATGAGTTTGATGTGATTCTAGGTATGGATTGGTTGACTTTACATGATGCCGTTGTGAATTGTAGATGAAAGATTATAGAATTGAAATGTCAGAATAATGAAATTCTTTGGATTGAATCTGATGGATCGGGTGGATTACTAGTTGTGATATCGACTATGTCAGCTCAGAGATATGTGAGAAAAGGTTGAGAAGCTTATCTCACTTAGGTTTTAGATACCAAAGTGTCTGAAAAGAAGATTGAATTG
This sequence comes from Gossypium anomalum, assembly GCA_025698475.1. Classification (NCBI taxonomy): domain Eukaryota; kingdom Viridiplantae; phylum Streptophyta; class Magnoliopsida; order Malvales; family Malvaceae; genus Gossypium; species Gossypium anomalum. The sequence goes on from CM046961.1 coordinate 46,700,143, forward strand.
GTGCCTGTAGTCTGTGAATATTCTGATGTATTTCTAGAGGAATTGCTAGGTTGCCACCGGTCAGAGAGGTTGAGTTTTCTATTGAGTTGGTACCAAGAACATCTCCGATATCTATAGCTCTGTACAGAATGGCTCCGACAGAGTTGAAAGAGTTGAAAGCTCAGTTGCAAGAGTTAATAGATAGAGGTTTTGCACGACTGAGTTTTTTGCCCTAGGGTGCACGAGTATTGTTTGTAAAGAAAAAAGACGGGTCAATGAGAATGTGTATCGACTATCGATAGCTCAACAGGGTTATGATAAAGAATAAGTACCCGCTACCCAGAATAGATGATTTGTTTGATTAGTTAAAAGGTGCTACAGTGTTTGCAAAGATTAATTTGAGATCTGATTATTATCAGTTGAGAGTTAAAGACTCTGATGTGCCAAAAATTGCATTCAGAACGAGGTATGAACATTATGAATTTCTTGTTATGCCTTTTGAATTGACTAATGCTCCTGCCATTTTTATGGATTTGATTAATCAGATCTTTAGACCGTATTTAGACAAATTTATTGTTGTGTTCATTGACGACATTCTGATCTATTCACGAGATGAGTCTGAGCATGCCGAGCACTTGAAGATTGTGTTGCAAACCTTGAGAGATAAGCAACTGTATGCTAAATTTAATAAGTGTGAGTTTTGGCTCTGGGAAGTCAGATTTTTGGACATATTGTTTCAGCGGATGGCATTTAGGTTGATCCGAGCAAGATTTCTGCAGTTATTAACTAGAAACCACTTAGAAATGTAACTAAGGTCAGAAGCTTTTTGGGATTGGCTGGTTACTATCGACGTTTCATTGAAGGGTTCTCGATGATTGCTACACTAATGACCAAACTGCTATAGAAAGATGTAAAGTTTGAATGGTCCAAGAAATGTCAACAGAGTTTCAATCAATTGAAAGTGTTATTAACTAAGGCATCGATTTTGGTTCAACCTGAATTGAATAAAGAATTTGTGATTTATAGTGACGCGCCATTGAACGGTTTGGGTTGCATATTGATTCAAGAGGGAAAAGTTGTAGCTTATTCCTCTAGGTAGTTTAGAGTTGGCTGCTATTGTATTTGCATTGAAAATTTGGTGACATCATTTGTATGGTGAAAAATGCCACATCTTTATTGACCATAAAAGCTTAAAATATATTATGACTCAGAAAGATTTGAATTTGCGACAACGGAAATGGCTCTGGCTACTAAAAGATTATGAGTTAGTAATCGATTATCATCGGGGAAAGTGAATGTAGTCGCGGATGCTTTGAGTAGAAAATCATTGTTTGCCTTAAGAGCAATGAATACACAGTTGACATTATCTGATGATGGTTCGATTTTAGCTGAGTTAAAGGCTAAACCAGTATTTGTTCAGTAAATTTGCGAAACTTAAAAATGTGATAGTGAATTGCAAGCTAAAAGAACGCAATGCGAGTCGACTAATGATTTAGAGTACCAAATCAGATCCGATGATTGTTCGATGTTTTGAGATAAAATTTGCATACCGAAAAATCCATAGTTGATTCAGAAAATTTTGCACGAGGCATACAGTAGTAATTTATCTATTAACCCAGAGAGTACTAAAATGTATAATGATTTGAAGCAACTGTATTGGTGGTCGGGTATGAAACAAGACATTTCTAAATTTGTAACTAGCCAGCAAATTAAAACTAAACATCAAGTGCCTTCGGTATTACTTCAGCCTATGATGATACTGGAGTGGAAATGGGATAGAGTGACTATGGATTTCGTATTGGGATTATCTCTGTCTTCGAAAAAGAAAGATGCAATTTGGGTTGTCGTTGATCGACTGACGAAATTAGTACATTTCATTCCGGTACGTACTAACTTTTTGCTTGATAAATTGGCTAAGTTGTACATTTATGAGATCGTTGGATTGCACGGCGTGCCAATTTTGATTATTTCGGAGAGAGATTCGAGATTTACGTTGCGATTTTGGAAGAAGTTACAAGAAGCTTTGGGTACGAAGTTGAATTTTAGTAAGCTTTTCATCCGCAAATCGACGGTCAATCTGAGAGAGTAATTTAGGTTCTCAAAGATATGCTCCGATGTTGTGTTTTAGAATTCGAAGGCAATTGGGAGAAATATTTGCCATTGCTTGAATTCGCGTATAATAACAGTTTTCAATCGAGTATAAAAATGGCACTGTACGAAGCTTTGTATGGTCACAAATGCCGAAATCCATTGTATTAGACTGAACTTAGTGAGAAACAGATTCACGGGGTTGATTTGGTTAGAGAAACCAAAGAGAAAGTGAAAGTAATTTATGACTGTTTAAAAGTAGCTTCAGATTGTCAAAAATCGTATGCGGATTTGAAACCAAAAGACATTGAATTTCAGATTGGTGACAAAGTGTTTTTGAAAGTATCTCCATGGAAGAAAATACTTTGTTTCGGTCGCAACGGCAAACTTAGTCTGCATTTCATCGGGCCGTATGAGATTATCGAAAGAATAGGGCCAGTGGCATATTGACTAGCTTTACTGATTGAGTTAGAGAAAGTCCACAATGTGTTTCATGTATCGATGTTACGTCGATATAGGTCGGATCGATCATATGTAATTTCTCCGTCCGAGATTGAAATTCAACCTGATATGACGTACAACGAAGAACCGATCAAAATCCTAGCATGTGAGATTAAAGAGTTGAGAAATAAATGCATAGCTTTGGTGAAAGTTTTGTGGCAATGACATGGTGTCGAAGAGGCGAGAACCCGAGGAAGCTATGGGAAAATAGTACCCTAACCTATTCACTGGTAAGATTTTCGGGGACGAAAATCCCTAAGGGGGGAGAGTTGTAATAGCCCATTTTTAGTCAAATCAGAACAGTGGTTTTAGAACCACAAATTCAAGGTCGAAATAATTATGTTAATATTATTTTAAGTGTTTACAGCATGATAGCATGTATGTGTGAAAGTTTCGTGAATTAATTTTATCGTTTGAATGCTTAATTCGATAAAAAGGACTAAATCGCGTAAAGTGTAAAAGTGGAGGTCTATTAGCTAAAAGTATCTAATAGCTATATAAACTTAAAGTAAAGGTATTTATGTTGTAATTAGACCATTAATAGCATGATTGGACATATATGGAAATATATTAAGGTGTTATGATGGTTATTAATTAAGGTTAAAAATGTAAATTAATAAATAAAGGTTAACTAAATAACAAAATAAAACCATCACCTAATATCATCATCATCAACCAATTTTGAAGAGAATAAGGACATTCTTTTAGGTTTTCCATTCAGCCATGGTTGAATAGGTCAATTAGGTATGGTTTTTCTTCCATTTTTAATCATTTCTATGTTTTTATGATCGTTGCAACTAGTTCTAGCTAGCCCAGGGACTATTTTGTAAAATTGTTAAAGATTTTGAATGAGACCATTGATGAATACATGTGTATTTTGAAGTTTCTTGATAGATTATGAATGCTTGTTGATAGATGTACAAGTTTTGTTAAGTGATTTTTAGTAAAAATGCAAAATAAGGGTTAAATTGAAAAATGTTGAAAATTTGTGGTTAAAATGTGAAATAAATGAAAAATATGGGCTGCTAAGGACTAACTGGTAAATCGGCTAGCATTGGTTGGTATTGAATTGCAGTAATTTGTGATTTTATGAAATAAGGACTAAATTGTAGAAGTGGTGAAATAATAGGGGAAATGTGTAAATGTGCTTAAATGTGTGTTTTGGATTGAATTGAATAAATATATGATTAAATAAGTTAATTTTGAATATATTTAGATCAAGAAAAGTAGAATTCAGATATAGATCGGGGGAAAACAAAAGTTATTGGCTAATCGATTTATTTCGTCGTTTTCACATCCGAGGTAAGTTCGTATGTGATAAATTTCAATATAAATATATTTCATATGCTTTGATATTGCATAAATTGCAAATATTAGACTGTGGATATGATTGATAGTGATTCGACGACGATTCGACATTCGAAATCCCGGTTGAACCTTAGGAATAGTTTAGGATGCTAGTGACATGTCATTAAGGGATTCGTTGAGTTGGCTTCGGGCCATGATATAGCACTTCGGGTGTGACTTATACCGATTTGGCTTCAGGCCATGCATATCGGCTAATTTAGCTTTGGGCTATGATATCAATACGTCGGAGATAAGTTACCGTGATTTGGCTACGAGCCATGGTATAGGTACTTATCGTGTGGGACTTTTGAGTATCTGACTTCTATTCTGAATGGTTCAATGGGTAAATGAAAGATGAGAACGTGTATGAGATTAGTACAAGATGGTATAGGTATGTGCATAAACCATATTAGCTTTGAATTGATGAAATGGTGAAGAAAGTATATAGTTTTGTAAAAGAGTAATTGAAAGGTTTGTTAGTTGATGTGAATTCTTATACTTATGACCAATGGTTGAATTATGTGTTTATGATTATATCAAATTTATGTCATACAAGCTTACTAAGCTTTATAGCTTACATCATTTATTTTCTATGTTTTATAGTGAATTCAAAGCTAGCTTGAATTCGAGAATCGTCAGGGATTGCTTCACACTATCCACCTATCTTTTGGTACCTATGAACCTTGGTATTTAAGTATATGGCATGTATAGATATTTAGAGTCATTTTGAATATGGGTTGATAATGATTTTGGTTATAACTTGTTAATGAATTTGGCCATATGAATTGGCATTGTAAATGTTTATGTTTGATTTGTAAATATAGCTTTGAGATAGGACTTAATTTGGTGAATTTGGTTATGTGCATATATGTGCATATATGGTTGATATTTTGAGTTCATGGATGGATATGTGAATGGCTTATATTATGAAGCTTGTTGATATTGATATAGTAAATGATAAATGGTTGATATTAGATTTGAATTGTGCTTGTGAATTGGTACAAAATGATGAATGTTTGGTAAAGGCTTAGTTAGTCAATTTGTATATGTGTTTTGGTATGTTTTGATTGAGTAAAACATAAGTTATAAGCATGTTGGTTGTTAGTATTGGAAATGGTATGAATTAGTCTTGATTGTGGCTAAATTAGATGTTCATTTATACTTTGAAATGGTACAATTTGGGTTATGTAGGTACATTGTAACACCCCTCACCCGTATTCAACACCGGAATAGGGTTACGGAGCATTATCGGACTTACAAAACAATTTATACATCCATTTAGCATACATTTTGTCAATTCAAACATTCATCATTAAATCTCAATCAATTTGTCCCTTATATGATCCCATGAGGCCCTTAACATGCTTTGGGATTAATTAAGGACTAAATCGGTAACTCAAGAAACTTTCACAAAACTTTGAAAATTTTTCTCATAATAGGGGACACACGCCTGTGTGGCCAAGTCATGTGTCTCACATGTCCACCAGGCACGCCCATGTCACAGACGGTGTGGACATTCAAAATGGAAGCACATGGCCGTGTCCCAGCCCGTGTTCGACCTAGTGGAACTCTCTAACTTGGGTCACACGGCCAACACACACGCCCGTGTGCCCTAAAAATGACCATACACGCCCGTGTACTAGGTCGTGTCAAACCTGTAGGGTATACTGACTTATACCACATGGCCAAGTCACACGCCCGTGTGTGAGACCTTTTGGAGCATACTGACTTGTTTTCAAATTCAACACTAAGGGACACATGGCCGTGTATCATGACCGTGTGTCACACACGGCTGAGACACACGCCTGTGTCTCTGCCTGTGTGGACAAAAATAGGCTATTTACCAAGCCATTTTGCCACCCATTTTGCACATACCTATTCAAGCTCAAATGGTACCATTTCAAGACACTAATATGCATCAAAATACCATCAACCAATGTTCAAATCATACTATTTCTTTACCATCAATACCAATCACAAATATGCTACAATTTGCCAGCTAATTTCATACCTAAATTCACATATACAATTCAACTAATTATACCCTTCCAATCATGCATTATCATATACCAATTCACAAGCATAAAGCTTCCCAAATATCAATCCTTTACCATTCAAATTGCCGAATATCATTAAGCATCATAAATCCAACTTCAAACACACAAATTAAGTCAATTACCAAACTCAAAACAAAACCGTTTGCACATTTATAAACATCATTAAATTCATCACCACAAGCGAACTCAAGTGGCCAAAATACATTTTCATCGCCTACTAAAATGACTCAAGCCTATACATGCCATATATCAAATATACACACTTCAAGAGTACCAAAATAGATGTCTGGTAATGCGATGAAGTCCCTGACGATCCTCGAATCCGAGCTAGCTTCAAAATACTACAAAACATATAAAAATAAACAAAGTAAGCTATAAAGCTTAATAAGTTCGTATGTAAATATGAAATAATCTCAACAATCATTAGCACTTCATGTAACATCCCGAATTAGAGCTTAGTTGGAACAGTGGTTTTGAGACCACAAATTTGAAGTAGAAATCATTATTTTATAATTATTATAAGGTTTATGATATGATTTCATGCTTGTGTGAAAATTCCATGAAGAAATTTTATGTGAAAGATGTCCAATTTGCCTTTAATGACTAAATTGAATAAGTTGCAAAACTTGTGTTCTAGAAGCTTTAAGTATGAAATTTCCATGGATTATTAATTAGAAGGTCTTAAATAGCAATTTGACCAATTTCTAAATTTTTGGACAAAAATGGGCATGAATAGGAAAAATTGGAAAGAAAGGCATTAAGGGCATTTTGGTCATTTTGTAAATAAATGAATTAAAAGTGAAAATGAAGCCAAAATCTATTCATCTTTTCCATGCATGTGCCGAATTTGAAGAGACACAATAGCTAGGGTTTCTTCAACTTTCAAGCTTGATAGTAAGTCAATCCTAGCCTCGTTTTTAATGTTCTTTGCATTTTTGAGATCCTTGAAGCATGATTTAGCCATTTCTACCCTTTATTTGAACTAGGGTTTATGTTCAAAAATTTACCCATGTGTGTCATGTATGTATTTTAATGATTAATGGAGGAATATGAAACTTTTGTGTTAGATGAACATCTTTTTCTAAGTGATTTTTCATAAAAACACCAACAAGGACTTTTTTGTAAAACATGTAAAAATAGGTGTTAAAAATGTGATTTGATGAAAAATATGGGCTGTTATATGAGGGAATATGAATCGTCTAGGCTTGGGTAACCAAGAAAATAGATACATTTCATTTTACAAGCTTAGAGGCAAAAGCATAAATATGTGAAAGTTTAGGGGCAAAATTATAATTTTGCCAAAATATGATTTATAGGCTGTTTTGAATAATGTGATAATTAAATAAGTGAAAGTTGCTATTATAGATCAAGAAAAATGGAGTCCGGGCCTAGATCGGGGAAAGAGCGAGATCTTGGACTAAATCAAACTAGTTGTCCATATTTTGTACCGAGTTAAGTTTGTGTGTAATTGATACAACATTTTATTATGTATTTAACACTTAATATTGCATGAGTTGTATATTTGTCTCTGTGAGTGTTATTGATGTTATCCGAAAAAGATTTGAGGTGACAAAATCCGGTTGAACCTTAGGAATACTTAGGGTATAAATATCATGACATTCGGGTTGATGAGATCCCGTATAAGATCATATCTGGGATATGGCATTGGCATCGATATGTGATCCCATGTAAGACCATGTCTGGGACATAACTTTGGCATTGTTATGTGATCCCGTGTAAGACCATGTCTGGGACATGGCATTGGTATTGATATAAGACATCGTGTAGGACCATAGCTGGGCTATTGACTTCGATATGTGTGATCCCATGTAAGACCAAGTCTGGGACATGGCATTGGCATCGATATGTGGTCCAGTGTAAGACCATATCTGGGATATGACATTGGCACCCTACTATGTGTACATGATTTCGTGAGTATCCCTTAGTATTCCAAGTGGTTCAATGGGTAGTCCAAGGATTTGTCAAAGGAATGACAAGGTATGATTATGTTAAAAGGGTATAGGTGTGTATGACAAGCTTGTAGTCATTGAGATTTCGAAATGATAAAAATTTGGTAAGATGAGAATGAAGGAATCATGATCTTGAGTCCTATTGAACATTATGTAAGTCGAACGAGATAGATTATGACTATAATGATCAATGAGGATGAAATATTTTAGATTGTGTTATGTATGTGTATGAAAATGCATATTCTTATTGCTTATTAATTACATGCAAGCTTACTAAGCTTTATGCTTACTCCCTTTCTTTTCCATTTTCTTATAGTATCGCCAAGCTAGCTCGGGGATCAAAGGACGTCGGAGGCTCGCTCACACTATCAATTGAATCTTTTGGGTATAGTTAGTCTTATTGTTTTGAGTATGGCATGTATAGGAAACTTGGTTATTTTGTTATGTGTCATATTGGTTAGCCAAATGTGTTGGCTTATGGTGGTGTTACAATTATTTTGTATATGGCCATGAGAGATAACACATATTAACTCTTAGGTTGTAACCCTAATTAATTATGCATGCATGCAAATTTGTTTATGCTTGATATGGTTGTGAATGATGAGTGTGTTGAATGGTATATGTGTTTGATGGGTAGTTTATGATTGATAGGATGATCATATCCATAGTATAAATGAATAATATGAAAGTGGGTAAGGTGTCAATAAAGACATAATTTAAACATGAATGTAAATGCTTGAGTAACCAAATGTGCCATGTTGCATGCCATGAAATAGGTTTAAGCATGTGAGTGTTAAAGGGTGACGTGTGGCAGGGAAAATAGCCTAGAATTTATCCACACGGTTAGACACACGGGCATGTGTCTAGGCCGTGTGTGACACAAGGACCACCCCACGGGCGTGTGATCTGACCGTCTGTCCCTTGCACCCTAATTAATGTAGAATAGAATGCCCAGTAGTAAACACACAGGCACAAACACAGTCGTATGTCTCAGCCATGTGAAGGACACGACCATGGGGCATGGGCGTGTGCCCAGGCCTTGTGAAGTTTGCACCTATTTTATGAAAAATTATGAATTTTAATTGTCCACACGGCCTAAGCACACGGGCATGTGCCTTGGCCGTGTGACTACATTTTGTGCATAACGTCATAAATAGAGAGCTCTACGGGCAAGGGACACTGGCATGTCCCAAGCCACATGGGCGTGTGAAACAACACGGTCTATCCACACGGGCGTGTGGCTCTCTAAATCATGAAAAATTTTCTTTGTAAATGTTCCGAAAGTTCCCGGTTTAGTCCTGAATCTTTCTCGATGTATGTTTTAGGCCTCGTAGGCCCTTATAAGGGATGTTAAGCATATGTTTGAATGATTTCATATTGGAGTGAAATTTTATGGCCTGGTTTTGTATGTTTGATTGTGATTAAGTCCGGTAATACCTTGTACCCTGTTCAGGCTCCGAATACGGGCAAGGGGTGTTACACTTCAAAATGGATAACACAATTAACATTTAAAGCATCAATAAAGGAGCTAACATAAAGTTTAACCATATCTAACTCATAAGTCCTCAACTTCTTCTAACTCGTTGCCTGAATAGTTTTCAGTACATACCTGCACCGATGCATATCTATTTATTACCAACTCTCTCGAGCTTATTAATGTTTACGATACAAATACTTCAATTTTTCGATGCCATAGTCCAACTATGGTCTTACACATACGTTGCCAAGGCCCTGCCGTGGTCTTACATTCACATGCCATAACCCGGTTATGGTCTTATTATCCGATTTGCCATAGCCTAGCTATGGTCTTATTCAACAATTCGTCCACTTAAACAATACATTTCTATTAAGTTCTACACATTTAACCATATGATAAATACAATCTCAATATGAGCCATCCATTGAATAAATACACATTTAAGTTCAACTATACAAACTTACCTCGTGTACGAAAATGACGAAACAGACCGGCTATTCAATTACTTTGCTTTTTCTCCGATCTAAGTCTGAATTCCTCTTTTTTTGATCTATAAGTAATCAAAATAAACTTATTTATTCTTCTATTTATTCAATTCAATCCAAAATACACATTAGGGCTGTTTTATACGTTTGCCTCTAAACTTTCACATTTTAATAATTTAGTCCTTATTTCACAAAATCACAAATTCAAGAAATTCAAGACTAACCCATGCTAGCCAAATTAACAATATACCCTTAGCAACCCATATTTTTCATTTATTTCACATTTTAAACTAACTTTACGCATTTCTCAATTTAATCTCTATTTTACATTTTCACCAAAAATCACTTTACAAAACTTGTTTAGCTAACATCAAATATTCATAATCTATCATTAAGCATAAAAATACTCATATATTCATCAATGGAAACATTCAAAATTTTTTACAGTTTTGCAAATTAGTCCCTGGGCTAGCTAGTACTAGATGCAACGATCACAAAAACATAAAAATCATTAAAAATCGAGCAAAAACAGACTTACAATTAGATGATGAAGTGGCTGAATATCAAAAACCCTAAAATGGTTTTCTTCCTCTCCCCAAATTTGGAAATTGAAAGAAAGATGGACAACATTTTGATTTTTTGTTTTGTTTTAATTGACCTTTATTAACTAATTTACTAAACTAACCTTATTAATATAATTTAAAAATCATTTAATGGTTGTCCAAAATTGTCCACTCATCTTTCAAATGGTTTAATTACCATTTAAGGCCATCATATTTAAAAACCAAAGCTATTTGACACCTTTAGCTAATAGAACAACACTTTTGCATTTTACGCGATTTAGTCATTTTTCTCAAATTTAGCAATTAAACGATAAAATTTCTTAACAAAATTTTCACACTAACATGATATCATACTATAAACATTAAAATAATAAAATAATTATTTTTATTTTAGATTTTTGGTCCCGAAACCATTGTTCTAATTTGACCAAAAACGGGCTGTTACATACATGTAAATTTGGGTGGCAAATTGGCTTGGTAAATAGCCTATTTTTGTCCACACAGGCGAAGACACGGGCGTGTGTCTCAACTGTGTGTGACACACAGTCAAGTACACAGCTGTGTGTCCCCTGGTGTTGATTTTGAAATTAAGTCAGTATGCTCACACGGCCTCACACACGGGCGTGTGACTTGTCTGTGTGGCATAAGTCAGTATGCCCTACAGGTTTGGCACGACCTAACACATGGCTTGGCACACGGGCGTGTAGGGCCATTTTTAGGGCACACGGGCTAGCCACACGGGCGTGCGTGTTGGCCGTGTGACCCAAGTCAGAGAGTTACACGGGGTCAGACATAGGCTGGGACACGACCCTGTGCTCTTATTTTGAATGTCCATATGGCCTATGACACGGGTGTGTTTGGTGGCCGTGCGAGACACACGGTCTGGCCACATGGGCACGTGTCCCCTATTTTGAGGAAAATTTTCTAAGTTTCGTGATAGTTTCTTGAGCTATCTGTTTAGTTCTGAACCACTCCCAAAGTATGTTTAAGGCCTCGAAGGCTCATCATAGGGACATTATGCTTGAGTTTGATTAATATTTGCATGAAATGTGAATAATTGAATGTTTAAATTTGTTGTAAGTTTGGTAATGCTCTGTAACCCTATTTTAGTGTGGATTACGGGTGAGGGGTGTTACATCTCGGTTTCAATTTTTGATATCAAGTCCAATTTTCAAGTTCAATTACCTATTGGGCCAATTGTCTAACTTGAAAATTAATTTCCAAAAATATCATATTAATTTTAATTAATTTGAATAATTTAATTTTACTTGATCAAAATTAATTTTCCCAAAAATCGCTGAGATTTTCCAAAATTAAATTTTCAAGAAAATTATTTAATCAAATTTTCTAGTTGAACAATTCTTAAGACTGCCCAATTTAATTCCACATTGAATAAATCGACTCAATTAAATTATTTCCAATGTCGTAGAATTTTCTTCTGAATTAAATAAAGTTCGATTAAGCTTTTGTTGAGCTAGTGAATAGACCAATCAAACATATACAATTAGGCTCTAGTAACTGCAATTAGGTTTAGAAGCATTGTTCCAATAATTCGCAATTTACTTAATCATGAAGTCCATCCATAATAAGTACCATGATTGAAAACTCCTTATCATATATTCTTTATGAAAGCAATTCATCCAACTATTTTGTCCAATGTCCTCATCATGTATGTCTTACCCTCATATAATATCCTTAATTCCTTTAAGTTAAATCCGTTCACTCAATACAATCCTATTTTATCTTATTGTCACCATTGTGTCTTCTTAATGATTAATATGATCATTGTTAACAAATGACTGTAATAAATTGCTCATTCGATGCCAAGCAACCCGTGTCCACTTTCCATATTTATCAATCCACACAATGTCAATGAGAGCATATCGTTAACTCTTTAATCGAGCTATGAATTCCATTGTTGCTAGTAAAGCAATGTCATACACAAGTCATGTACCCAACATAATGACTATGGGCTCGATCATCTTTAGATCATAAGCCTCCACTTATATCAAAGCACATGAGTCATAAACGCATGATCAATGAAAAACTTAGGATTTAAGTAAATCACACCATGAACGTTTATAAAACCCCTAGCCCGTATCTGTCATCGAATTAGGGCTACAGAGTATTACTGGAGTGTAACATTATATAATGAACATTTTATTATCACAAACAAATCACAACATAAATCATAGCAATATCATCCAAAATCATACATACGGTCTCTTTTACGAGCTCTCAAGGCCCTAAAAAGTCATTAGAAATGAATTGGAACTAAATCGAAAACATATGGAATTTTTTGGAAAAAGACAAATTTTTTCAAGCTGCAGGGGTCACACGGTTAAGAGACACGCTCGTGTCTTAGGCTGTGTGGGCATTCGAAATAATGACACACGGCCGTGTCCCAGCTTGTCTCCGTACCCGTGTAACTCACTGACTTAGGTCACACGGCCAAGCCAAACAGCCATGTGCCAGGCCTTGTACTATTCGAAATACCCCCACACGCCCATGTGTTAGGCCGTGTGCTAGGCTGTGTAATAGCCTGACTTGCAACCCTTTGAAAGCTACAGGGGACACACGACCATCTCTCACACACGGCTGAGACATACGCCAGTGTGGACGAAAAATAGGCCATTTCCAAGCCATTTTTCTCACCCAAACTCATACCTCTTGCACAAGCCAATTGTACCTATAATCAAGCATTCAAAACACACCTAACATATGCATATTCAAGCTTACACATTATAGAAACTATCCATTCAACCAATATGTCAAATGGCACCTCAACTTTAACAATCAAACTTGCCTAAACACCTATCCAATTCATTCATCATTTAAACTACCAATTGAACAATTTCAATGCGACATTTGTCCAAGTTCATATACCACAAATATATATGCACAACAAATACCATTTTGCCATTTTCATATCTATCATGCACCTTACCATTTTGACATAAAGTTAAACACATTCAAGCTACCAAATCTAGCCATTAACCATATCATAAACTAGTTTAATCCATGCCAATCAACAATTCATTACAGACTATTACAAACATCATTTCATTTCCATCATTTTAACCACCATGACATCAAAATAACCCCCACACATAAAACCATATATATTCATAATATCGTACCAACTAATCCATCATCTAAAATGACATATACACAAGCTACACATAACTACTAAATTCATCAAACAAGACACTTATACATGCCATTATAACCATGAATCAAAATCATCAAAATCTACCGATTTAGTCGATGGATAGTGAGATGGATCTCCGACAAGCTTCCATCCCGTACGAGCCTCTGATTATCTAGAAACATGGGAGAAATCACACAAGTCAGCATATAACGCTTAGTAAGTTCGTAAATCATAAACAATACTTACCATTTCATTATAAAAGCTTAAAGGCAATTAATGAACATATCCAACATAGCTTGGCACAAGCCTAAGCACCAACAATAATTCACATTAGTGATTAGCACATAACTTAGTCAAATTCATTACACAACAAAGAGCTTTCATATACTTTCCATATAAACACTCATACTATTATGAACATACAAAAAATCTTTAATCACTATGATCTCATACCTTTCTCATGCTTTCATGACATTTTAAATCGAAACATATACTGATCATTCCCTTTTTCTATACCCGTTGAACCACTAGAATAATATCGGATCTCGAGAATCTCACACACTATGCCAGCATGTGGTTGAAACCACTACTATATCATATATCATATAATTGCTCTCTTTCAAGCCATAAGTAGGTCTGCTCACACAAGCTGTTAGTCAGGACATAGCTACATGGTGCTGCTCACACAAGCTGTCAAGTAACCACAACACATACCGAAAACTCAGCCACTGGTAGGACGTACAAGACCAGCACCTAAAACACGGTAACCTTTAATGACATGTCATTTGTATCCTAAATATTCCTAAGGTTCAAACGGGATTCGAAAGTCACCAAAATTTTTTTGGATATTTTCGTAGTAATTCGAACATAATTCAATGCTATTTAAATGTACAAACTTACCTCAAACACGAACGAAGAAATACGATCAGTTAGTTCAACACTTTTTTTTCCTCAATCTAAATTCGTACGTTGCTTTTTTTTAATCTAAATAATCAAATTTAACTCATTCACATTCATTCTATTTAATTTAATCCAAAAATCATATTTTGGAAAAATTACACTTTTGCCCCTAAAATTTTGAATTCATTACAATTTAGTCCCTAGCTCATAAAAATGAAAATTCATGCAATTTAGTACCAACCCGTTATAGCTGAATATCACTTAGGCCCTCAACAAGCCCTAAATTTCATTTATTTCACAATTTCACCATGAATAATTTTTTATTTTTCAATTTAATCCCTAATTGACAAATTCATCAAAATTTCTTTTACAAAAGTTGTTCAACTATCATCAAACTTTCATTTTCATCCATCAAGCATCAAAAACAACTAACATAAATTCATGGTAAAACCCTAAACTTTTAACAATTTTGCAAATTAGTCCTCGGGCTAACTAGATTAAGCTACGACTCCAAAAACATAAAAATCATTAAAAATCGAAGAACAATGCACTTACATGCACTAGCAAGAGTTGGTCGAATGCTTGGATGCTAAAAGATGGTGATTTCCTTAGGTTAAAAATTGGCTAAGGAAGAAACAAAGATGACAACCTAATTTTTTTTATCATTTTACTAAGTTAATTTATTAAATTATTAATATAACCTTTACTAATTACATTAATGGTTTCCATAATTGTCCACTACTTTAATTAATGGTCAAATTACCATTTAATGCCATTCACATTTCAATTCCATAGCAATTTGACACCTTTTACTAAGGGAACACAAGTTTTGCACTTTTTGCAATTTAGTCCTTTTTATCAAATTAAACATGCAAGTGATAATATTTCTTCACGAAATTTTTATATGACACTACTAACATGCTGTAGACATTAAAATATTAATAAAATAAAATTTTTAACATCAGATTAGTGGTCCCAAAACCACTATTTTGATCTCACTAAAAATAGGTTGTTACAAAGTCACAAGCGAATTAATTCACAAACGTATTCAAAATTAATTCAACTTGTGTCCAGTCCAATGTATCATTCTTCCAATGAGTGAATTAATTATAGACAACAGAATAATCCTAAGTATTGAACCAAATGTTCACCTTGATTCTTTTATAGGATTACAGAGTAGTTTAGATTATCTAATTAAGTTGTCTTTCTCACAATGTAAATGTTCTTACAGTGCCACTTATCATCAGTTTAAACTTAGACAATCAATTAACTAATATTTGCTTGTCACAATTTTACTACGCATATAAAACATGGAAGACAGAAAGACAAAAGGTATAATAGTAAAATGTGAAATTAAATTTATTTATTCATTGTTCAAATACATAGAAAACATTTACATGTTTACTATAATATGGGCACATTTCCCAACAATCTTCCACTTTTCCTAGTGAAGTAAATGTGTCATATTTCACATTCTCATATCTTCTACGTGTTTGTTAAAACTCCTAGTTACAATAGTCTTACTGAACAGATCCATAAGGTTATCTTTAGAAGCTACTTTCACCACATCTACTATTCAAACGGTTATTGTCTCTCATATCAAGTGATACTTCTGATCAATTTGTTTGGTCCTCTTTTGACTTTCTCATTTCCTTGATATTATCTATTGCAACACTGTTACTATAATATATTGTTATAGCTTTATCCATACCTAGGATGACTTCAAGATCAGTTAAGAACTTTTGAAGTCATATCACTTCTTTCATTGCCTAAAAAGTAGCCACATACTTGGCCTCCATAGTAGAGTCAGTAGTGTAAGTTTGCTTTACACTTCTCCATACTATAGCTCCACTGCCTAGGACGAATAAATTTCTCGATGTCAATTTCCTCGAATTTTTACAGGTTTAGAAGTCTAAGTCTGGGTATCCAATAGGAGTAAGGTTCTCCCCAGAATAGACAAGCATATAAACCCTAGTTCTTTTATGATACTTTAATATATGCTTTACAGCTTGCCAACGCTTAAGACCAGGATTCGCCTAATATTGACTAACCATTCCCATTGCGAAATAGATATCTAAATGTGTGCAAAGCAACATATATATATATATATATAGGGGTTCCAGCTATTGAAGAATGTGAAACCTTACTCATATGCTCGCTTTCTCTCGCTGTCTTAGGGCAGCCATCCAAAGAAAGATGAAAACTCAATGTAGTCGGCTGAGCACCTCACTTTGCATTGGTCACTGCAAACTGTTCCAATACCTTATCGATGTATGAAGCTTGTGATAGAGCTACCATTTTATTCTTTCGATCCCTAAGGATTCAAATACCAAGAATATAACTAGCTTCACCCATGTCCTTCATGCTAAACTATCGAGCTAACCATAATTTAATCGACGATAATTTTCCTACATTGTTTTTGATAAATGAATATCATCGACATACAAAATGAGGAAGACCATCTTTTTGTCCTTTATACACTTTTAAACACAAGGTTCATTAATGTTTTGCTCAAACCCAAAATTCTTGATTTTTTGATCAAATATTTTATTCCATGAGTAAGATGATTGCTTAAGTCCATAAATTGACGTTAGTAGTTTGCAAACTTTCTGCTCCTTTCCTTTGACAACATAGCCAGTAGGTTGAGCCATGTAAATGATCTCATCAAGATAGTCATTCAAGAATGATGTCTTGATATCCATTTGCCAAATCTTGTAATTGAGAGCAGTAGTAATAGATAAGAGTATGCAAATAGACTTAAGCATGACTACCAGGGAGAAGGTCTCATCGTAATCGATGCCTTATTTCTTTGTGTTGCCTTTTCCTATAAGTCTAGTTTTATGTGTTTCCACTTTCCAGTTCGTATTTCTCTTCTTCTTGTAGATCCACTTACACCCTATGGGTTTAATCCCAACTAACAAGCCTACAAGTTCCCAGACCGTATTGATTTCATAGAATTCATCTCAGCATCAATTGCCTGTTTCTAGAACTTGGAATCAACTTCCTACATAGTCTCTTTGTAAGTGAGTGGATCTGTAATATCCCATTCATCAGTAGTGTCAAAAATAGTGGTTTTGGGACCACAGTTTTGGTTAATGAGTCCATAATCTATAGGTATTTAATATTTTTAGGGTCCTGTGATTATCGTATTAAGATATGGTCAGCTGATTTTATTGTTTACATAGTTCATTAATTAAAAAAGGTTAAATTGTAAAAACTATAAAAGTTAATTGGTATTAGTGTTTTAGTGCCAATTGGGTATTTAAATGAAATAAGATTACTTAATATGGTTATTAAACCATTTCATTAGTTAGTGGATGGTAGGTAAATTGAAATGGATTAAAAATATATGGTAATGGCATAATTGTAAAATAAAATAAAATGAAAGAAATTGTCATCACCTTTATTGTATTTTTGCTTGAGGAAGCTTCGTTTTGCTAGTTTTATTTGCCTATAAGTGTATTTATCATCTATTTTTCATGAATTTTACGTTTTTGAGATCGTTGCTACTAGGTCAGCTAACCCGTAGCTTCGTTTTTGAAACTATTAAGGATTCCAGATTTGTCCATTGATGGCTCTTAGTAATTCTTGGTTGTTGATTAAAATTATTTAGTAAAGTGATTTTTGTTAGTCTTTTTTTAAATGATTAAATTGCTAAAATATTAAATTTAAATAGAAATATTATGAATTATGAATAATTGTGACTGTTCTATCATAGGAAGAAATTTGGTTGACTTGAGAAATTGTTAAATTTGGATAAATTTGAAATTTCGAGTTTAGGGTCTAAATTATGATAAGTGTAAAAGGTTAGGGAAAATGTGTAAATAATGGAAACTTAAGGGTCTCATGCATTGAATTGAGTTTGTAAGATATGTGATTTTAATAAATTGAATTTAATTACTATATAGATCAAGAATAGAGTCAAAAATACAATAACCGTGGAAAGGGGAAAATTATTGTGTAGTCCCTGCAAATTGTAGGTAAGTTCATTGTATAGATAAATAGACTTGCATATATTTATATAACTTATGATATTATGATTTGGTTTAACTGTACCCAAATTAAAATTATGATATTAAATTGAAATTATAAAATGTTCACTATTAAGTACAAATAAGAATTTAGTATTTGGCAGATGGTGTATAATTTGGTTAGTTGATATTGAAATGAATGTAATTGATTTATAACATGTGTTTGGATATTGTGGAAGTGGCTCTGAGTTATAATGTTAAGAATTCTGCAAAGTGTCCGTTTGAACGTAGTAATCGATTAGAATATGATTGGGATGCTAATAGGGTTTGCACTTTGGTGCCTCTAATTGCAGAATCACGCCTCTGTTTGCACTTCGGTATTCTGTTATGCATCATTGATGCCTTTGGTGTGGTGTAATTTCCCGAGTATCCGAGTCAAGTTACTATAGGTCATCAGGCTATATATCAATTGTCTTAAAACTCATTTATTTGCTCAATTTTGTTGGGTAGGTATTTTACTATTAAATGATAAATGCTGCTATAAAGTTCTTGTTTATAAATGTTAATGATTAAATTGAGAAATTGTTGATGATGAATTGGTTATGACCTTTGGAAGGTATCATTTATGATGTAAATGATTATATACTAATGTGGTGTGATCTTGCATTTGAGTATCAATAATTAAAACTCATCTTCTTGTTTATCTATATTGGTTGAGGTAAGTTAAATGGTAGATATGCTATAAACTTATTAGGCTTCTTAAGCTTATTTGTTTCCTTTGTGTCTCTTTTGTAGTTGGCTTTTTGCGGACCAACCGGACGGATCATTTTAGAGCACACACTATCCATCCATCTTGGTAGCTTTGTTTTCCAATTTGGGACGTGGCATGTATATAGGTGTTTTGTTGTGGATATGTAAATTGTTAAGTTATTTTGGTACATCTAGTAATGTGCTTGATTTTGGGTGTGTACTTCTATTGGTTATAATCAAGTTGATCCTAAACGGTATATATATATTTGATGATGATGTTTTGAAATGGTTGCTTGTTGAGTATGCCATATTTTTGGTCAATTAGTTGGTGGTTTTAGGCATGAATGGTTAGCTTGTGATAAAGTTATTCCTTATTTGTAACTTGTTCTTGAATCAAGTAAGTGTGAGAATTGAGGTGCCTTTTGATGGCATATTGGTTAGACATAGGATGATTGAATATTTGGCATTTATTTGGTGACTTGATTGTGCTTTTAACCATGTAAAATAGTTAGTTATGGTATGTCTTTTTGTGTAAGAAATGATGCTTGAATTGGATTGATTTAGGGGTTAAAAATGGAGCACACAACCTAAGACATAGGTTGTCATACAGCCTTGTGCCACACACGGTCACCTACACAGCCATGCGTATTTATTGTTTTAGGTGTAGGTTTCACACGGTCTGAGACATGGCCTGTGACATGGCCGTGTTTCTCAAGTCAGTTTGTGGCATGGTCTGGCACACGACCTTCATATAGCCGTTTGATCAAACTTCGAATATACACACGGTTTGGCACATGATTAACGACATGTCCGTGTGGCCCTATTTTTATTACTTACAGGGGTGGACACACAGGCTAAGACACAACCATGTGTCTAAACTTTGAATGTTCACACGGTCTGGGCTCTGTCACACGGCTTGGCCATACGACTGTGTGACCCCTATTTTCTGGATTTTTCTGAGTTGTTTCGATTGGTCTCAGATTATTCCTAAATTATTTTTAGGGCTCCATAGGCTCGATTTAAAGCCCATAAGTGTATTTTTTTATAATTAGATTAAATTGTTAAAAGTTAGCATTTAAATTGTAAAATTATTTCTATAATAGAGAAAATTATTCTGCTTGATCAGTAATACTCCGTAATCCTAATCTGGCAACAGAGACGTGATAAAAGAGTTACATTTAGTGATATCAGAGCTATGGTTTAGTTGATTCTAGGATTAATGTAGTGCGTATTGAGTCTAGAATATATGTGCCACATATACCCTGTGATAGTGTGATGCTTTTGATCCATTCTGCAAAAATAAAAGGCAGTTTTGATTTGAGATCTCGAGACTTCTGTAAAAAAGAACCATCCAAATTAGCTCAGACAATTCTGTCGAAGAAGTTTTGAAATGAAGCAAATTGATTGACTACTCCTTCAGAGTTCACTGGTAGAGATAAACCTAGACAGAGTAAATTGAGGTCTGTTAATTCACCAACTGCTAGTTTTGGTAGTGTAAAAAACGTAGAGAAGACAGTTTGTGAAGAATGTGGTAAAAGACATTTTAACGAATGTCGAGCTAAGCTGGGAACTTGTTTTCAATGTGATTCTCTTGATCATTTTCTTAGAGATTGTCCAAAACGGCATAGTGACTCAGGAAATTAGACTACCAAGCCTGAAGCTACTCTGTAGAGAGGTAGACGGCCTAAAAATGATAGAAATGCTATAGCTGGCTGAGGAAAAACTAGTGATACAACTGAATGATCCGAAGCTACAGGACCTACTATAGTGTATGCAATTAGAGCTCAAGAAGAAGCTGCTGCTCCAGATATTATTGTTGGTACTTTCTCTCTTTTTGATATTGATGTATATGCATGGATTGACCTTGGGTCAACACACTGATATATATGTACTGCGTTAATAGACAAAAAGAATTTACTCGTGTCAACTGATTATACAGTTAAGGTAACAACTTCACTTGGTCAGTGTGTTTTAGTTAACCAAATTTGCAAGTGTCCACTGAAATTTCATGGTTACAACTTTCCTACTGATTTGATGCTATTACAATTTGATGATTTTGATGTTATTTTCGAAATGGATTGGTTGTCCGAACATGATGCAATAGTGAGTTGTCAAAGTTAGCAAGTTAGCTTGAAATGTCCTAGTGGTGAATTTATTTGTGTATAGGTTGATGGGACAGATTGTACGACAAATGTGAATTTGGCATTGTCAGCTCAAAAGTTTATCAAGAAAGGGTGTGAAGCTTATCTGGTATGTATCCTCCATTTGCAAGTGGCAGAATAAGAAATCAATCACGTATCAATAGTTGCTGATGTTTTCCCCGAAGAATTACCAGGGTTACCACCGAATAGAGAAGTTGAATTTGTAATAGAACTTTTGCCAGGAACAGCACCAATTTCAATTGCTCCTACTGAGTTGAAAGAGTTGAAAGCACAGTTGTAGGAATTTGTGGACCGCTGTTTCATGCGACTGAGTGTGTCATCTTGGGGTGCTCCAGTTCTGTTTGTGAAAAAGAAAGATGGGTCGATGAGATTATGCATAGATTATCGGTAGTTAAATCGGGTTACCTTCAAGAATAAATATTTGTTACCTCGTATTGATGATTTGTTTGATTAGTTAAAGAGAGCTACAATGTTTTCAAAAATTGATTTACGCTCCAGATATTATCAGTAGCGAGTTAAAGATCCTGATGTACTGAAGACTACATTCAGAACTCGATACGAACATTATGAGTTTTTAGTAATGTCATTTGGTTTAACTAATGCTCCTGCTGCATTTATGGACTTGATGAATTAGGTATTTCAGCCTATTTAGATCGGTTTGTTGTGGTATTCATTGATGATATTCTGATATATTCGTTGAACAATTCAGATCATGCCGAGCATTTCAAAATTTTGTTGCAAACTCTACTTGAAAAAAAACTTTATGAAAAATTCAATAAATGTGAATTTTGGTTATGAGAGGTTGGATTTCTGGGTCACGTAATCTCTATTGACGCTTTTCGGGTTGATCTGAATAAGATATCGACAATTTTTTGGAAAGTTTCGAAGAATGTTACTGGGGTACGCAATGTTTTGGGTCTAGCGGGGTATTATCGGCGTTTTTTCAAAAACTTCTCTATTTTAGCAACTTCGGTGACAAAATTATAGCAAAAAGATGTTAATTTTTTTTGTTCCAATATTTTTCAGAAGAGATTTGATCAATTGAAGAATATGTTGACTGAAGCTCCAGTTCTAACTCAACCTGAAACTGGGAAAGAATTTACTATTTATAGTAATGCATCCCTTTGTGGTTTAGGTTGTGTTCTGGTGCAAAACGGGAAAGTGATTGCTTACACCTTGAGACAGTTAAAACCTCATGAACAAAATTATTCGACACACAATTTGGAAATTACTACATTTGTGTTTATGTTAAAGATCTGGCAGCACTATTTATATGGTAAGAAATGCCACCTTTTTACTAACCATAAAAGTCTAAAATATCTTATGACTTAGAAAGATTTAAACTTGCAACAATGAAGGTGGCTTGAATTATTAAAAGATTATGAGTTAATAATTAATTACCATCCTGGGAAAGCTAATATTGTAGAGGATGCGTTGAGTCAAAAATATTTGTTTGCTTTGAGAGCTTTGAATGAAAGCTTATCAATGGATAACAATGGTTCCATTTTATTAGTTGAGTTGAAAGTGAGGCTGGTATTTTTGATAGAGATTCAAGAACTCTAGGAGAATGACTCTGAATTGTTAGTGAAACACAAAGCTGTGAAAAAAAGCAGACAACCGATTTTGATATTGGAACTGATGATTTTTTATATTTCCGTGGATGTCTTTGTGTACCAAAAAATTCTGAGTTAAGACAAAGTTGTTAAATGAAGCTCACAACAATGTTTACTTGATTCACCCTGGGAGTACTAGAATGTATAACGATTTGAAGTAACATTACCAATGGCTAGGTATGAAACGTGAAATAACAAAGTTTGTATCCAAATGTTTGGTATGTCAGTAGGTGAAAGCCGAACATCAAGTTCTGTCGGGTTTGTTATAGCCTGTGATGATTCTAGAGTATAAGTGGGAGTGTATCACTATGGATTTTGTTTCAGGGCTACTGCTGACTCCGAGCAGAAAAGATTCAATTTGGGTTATAGTTGATAGATTGACGAAAGCCGCTTACTTTATACCTATTAGATCTAATTATTCACTTAAAACTTTGGCAAAGTTATATGTTGTAGAAATTGTGAGATTGCACAACATACCATTGTCGATTATATCATATCGTGATCTGAGGTTTACCTCTAGATTTTAGGGTAAGTTACAAAGGCTTTAGGATCCAAATTGAATTTTAGTACCACTTTTCATTTGCAAATAAATGGTTAATCTGAGCGAGTAATACAAATTTTAGAAGATACGTTGCGGTGTTGTATTATTGAGTTCGAAGGTAGTTTGGAACAGTACTTACCCTTAACTGAACTTGCCTATAATAACAGCTATCAATCGAGCATAAAAATGGCACCGTACAAGGCTTTATATGGTTAGAAACACAGAATTCCATTGTACTAGTCTGAATTAAATGGAAGAAAGCTATCTGGGGTTGATTTGGTACAAGAAGTGTAAGATAAAGTTAGAATTATTTGTGACAATTTGAAAGTTGTGTCTGATTGCGAGAAATCTTATGTCGATTTGAAATGTAAAGATATATAATTTTCTATTGGTGAGAAAGTGTTCCTGAAAGTCTCTCCCTAGAAGAAAGTTGCTGTGGCTTATCGTTTGAAATTACCTCTAGAACTCGATAGAATCCATAATGTATTTCACGTCTTAATACTTTGTCATTACTGTTCTGATCCATCACATGTTTTGACTACGGATGAAATTGAAATACAACCCGATTTGACTTATGATGAAGAGCTTGTGAAGATTTTAGCTCGAGAAATAAATCTGTGTCGTTAGTTAAAGTCTTATGGCGTCGACATGGGGTAGAAGAAGCTATGTGGGAAATAGAAGAAATTATGAAATCCAAATATCCAAACCTTTTCTCTAGTAAGATTTTCGAGGATGAAAATTTCTTTAGGGGGGAGAGTTGTAATATCCTATTTTTCAGTGGTCAAAAATAGTGGTTTCAGGAGGCCGGTCATTGTGCCCGAATAACAGGATATCACACCATCGTCATACATCACATACATTATACTTCGTCTCATTATTAAGAAAAACCCTTTTATTTTAGCATATGCATGGGTTTTAAGTCATACTTACTCTAATTATCATTAATACATCAAATAGTCTTACAATAATAGCTAAACATACACAGGGACCATTTAGCAAAATTCCAAAACAAGTCACATAGGTATTGATAGTGAAACAAAGGTATCGATATTTCTCTTAAATGGTATCAATATTGATTGGAAAATCAATACCAAAACAACATTTTGTTTCTCGTCTAAAAATCAAATGCTAGAATTTATTGGTACCTTTATTAAAGTATCAATTATTTTACTCTAAGTATTGATACCAAATTACCAAACTAACTTCTTGTACATCAAAGTATCACAACGGTATTGTTTTTAAAACTCGAATATTGATACCTCTACTCTAGACCACAAAAATACAACACAATTAAGCATTCAGAACATTCTAACTTATACCAATATAGCATGCAACCATCACATTACCAAAACAACATCAAAACATCTATATTAATAGTTCAAAACAACGTAATAATGTCCGAGAAAGCAAACAATATAGCAAGATCAATATTCAAAATTTCTAAAGCAATAAAGTCATTAAAACATCATAAACATCATGGGAAAAAACTAGCACAAAGTCTACCACATTGCCTTTATTTCCCCCAAAACATAAACAAATAAAACACCTACAAAATAATGCTAAGGTCTTGCTTGGACCACTCCCTTGGAACCAAACCGCTCATACCAGAACACAACTAATTTGCAATGGTTTAAAAAGGAATGGGTGAGCTTTACAAGCTCACAATGATCAAAACTACCATGCAAGCATGTCATCATGTATTAACAAATCAACTTATATAGAAAAGTTATACTATTTCATACTTTAGTGTCATATTACTTATACATGCATTATTCATTGATTCATTTACATAACAGTCATATATACATTTAAGCATAAATCGCATCAGACATATTCACATTTTATGATAATTTGGCACTTGAGCTATGAAACATTAAAGTGGGCTCTATCACCACACATTGGATACATGGATCTCCAACACACTAAACGATTCATAGAGTTGAACATATCCCAAAAAATGAAGCATATAGCTAGCATTCTCCAACACATCAAACATGACCCAGTGAATTGAGCTTAATTCACATTCCCTTATCTCTCCAAATTTGTCCCGAGCCTAAATGCCCCCAAAGCATAACACATATAGGTGAGTACTCACAATCCTATGGCATGCCAACTATATCTAATGGTCTCAAAGTTTACAAGGTCAAAATATCCGTAATTAACACACATAATTACTTATCATTTTCTGCACTTTATCACTGCATAATCACATTATAAGCATAACATAATCTCTGTCATTTGACATGATAAGTTATCCACATTTTCACTTTCACAATAATCATCATAAGCATATACTCACACCATAGCATCACATCTTTGTTCTCATTTGCACAACACACAAACACATATTTCATAATTTAAACATGGTTATGAGGAGGCTTACACTCAGGATTTAGAGTAGAGGTTTAGGCTACTTCTAAATTCCCAATTGATATAATGAATTGTGTCCACAAGTAGCGATTTTCAACACTCACCAGTTGCGCTTTCACCAAGATGTCAAAAGCTCAAACTAGCCTTTCCTTAACTTGTAGAAGGTTCTAACGAATCCAAAGCTTCAACACAACAAATCACACAACAATACAATCAACAATCAACTAAGGACTCACCTCAAGCAGTCAAAATACAAGCCTAAGCTAAGTTCTCATGTAAGCAAAACCTTCGACATAGCAAACTTAAGATCTACATATCTTAGCCTACACTTAATAATTTTGCCTAAAACTAATTCTATTCATCTAATTACTTACCTACGATAGATTCTCAACTTTCAAACTATGCAAAACTACCCAATTCATGGTATTAAAATTTTTCGACAAGTTATGGCAATTTTCATTATAATTCATTAAAACGTTGGAAATCTTTAATGAAACTTTAAAGTAAGTGTAACACCCCTAACCCGTATTCGCTACAGAAATAGGGTTACAAGGTATTACTGATCAATAAACAACATATAGCTTACGTTTATTATTATAAAGCATTCACTCTTATACAACATTCAATACAATCACCTTGTCCCTTATAAAGGCCTACAAGGCCTTAAACATGCTTTAGAGGTGGTTCAGGACTAAACGATAACATATAAAAATTTTAAAAAAACATAGAAATTTTTCAATCAGCCCGTGTGAACAGGTCGTGTGCCTCACACGGCTAATAGGCATGCCCGTGTCTTAGGCCGTATGGAAACAGGGCAAACATACTGACTTGCATCACACGGCCGAGGACATGCCCGCGTGCCAAGCCGTGTGAAAACTGGAGAGTATACTGACTTGGGTCACACGGCCAACCACATGCCTGTGTGCTAGGCCGTGTGCCATTTAGAGGGTATACTGACTTATACCACACGGCCAGTCACACGCCCATGTGTGAGACCGTGTGGAACATATTGACTTCAATTCAATTTCAACATCAGGGGACACATGGCCGTGTAACCTAACCATATGCCATACACGGATGAGACACATGCCCGTGTCTCTGCCCGTATGGAAAAAAATAGGCCATTTATAAAGCCAATTTGCCACCCTCTTTACACATACCTAATTAAACTCAAACGGTATCATTTTACCCTTTTTACACATACCTAAGTAAACTCAAATGGTATCATTTTAAGTCACAAATATGAAACCAAAGTTTACCAAAAAATACATAATCAAACCATATCCATTTCAACTAAATTGAATACTTAATTCCATACCAATTCTCTTGTCAAACCTCTCCAGTTTATAAGTGTTTACGATACAAATTCATCGATATTCTGATGCCATAGTTCAAATATGGTCTTACACATACATTGCCAAGGCCCTGTCGTGGTCTTTTGTTCACATGCCATAACCCGGTTCTGGTCTTTTTATTCGATTTGCCATAGCGTAGCCATGGCCTTATTCGGTAACTTATCTTACTCAACTCGTACATTTCATGTAATATCTCAACATTTATCCAATAGAATAAATATTATCTCAATTTCATCCACTCAATAACTGTATATACATTTAAGTTCAATTATACGAAGTTACCTCGTATTCGAAATTGACGTATCGGGTCGACTACTCGATAATCTTGCTTTTCCCCCGATCTAAATCTGAATTCTTTCTTTCTTGATCTATATGAATTCAAAATTGACTTATTCAATTACATATTCTTTAATTTAGTCTAAAAATACAGATTTTAGGCATATTTGCATATTAGCCCCTAAACTTTCACATTTAATCAATTTAGTCTCTATTTCATAAATACACAAAATTCACATAATTTCATTAAAATCTAACTTTCATTTATTTCACATTTCAACCCCTCAATTTGCACATTTCACAATTTAATCAGTTTTTGACATTTTTGTCAAAAATCACTTTACAAAACATGTAAAGCTATCATCAAACTTTCATATTTCAACATTAAACATCAAAGAACTCATAGATTCAACAATGGCAACTTTCAAAATCTTTAACAAATTCAAAATTAAAGGTACAGGCTAGCTAGATTGAGCTGCAACAATTACAAAAACATAGAAATCATCAAAAACCGAGTCAAAATCACTTACCAATTGAGCTACCAAGTGACCGAACCCTAAAAGCTATTTTAATGGTTTTCTTCTCTTCTACATTCAGTTAAGAAGATGAAGACAAAGGTTTTTCTTTTGTTTTCTTTAATTTAATATACTTTATTTACAATTTACAACATTAACCTTAATTAAAACCATTAAAAATTCATGATAATATGTCCATAAAAGTCCACTTACACTAGGGATGGTCTAATTTCAACATAAGGACCTTTACTTTAAGGTTCTATAGCTATTAGATGTCTTTAGCTAATAGAACATGCATTTTACATTTTATGCGATTTAGTCCTTTTTCTCAAATTGAACAATTAAACGATAAATTTAGCTCATGAAATTGTCACACATATCAAATAACATGCTGTAAACACAAAAAATAATATTAAAATAATATTTTGACCTCGAATTTATAGTCTTAAAACCACTGTTCTGATTTAACTCAAAAACAGGCTGTTATAGTAAGTTTAAAAACCTTCTAATAATGTCAAAACTAATTGAAAAACACCTTGAAACCACGTTTGTTTACCCAAAATCCACCATTAATGACCCAATTTTTGGCTTTTATTTAAAACATGCAATTTAATGACTAAAAACTCAGTTTTAAATACTAGATAACATTTAAAAGTAATAGAAAAATGAATGGTTACCTTCAATGGATGAAAAATAGAGGTTTAGAAAAAAATTCCAAAAAGCCCACAAACTTGAAAATGGAGAAATCTATGGTGTTTTTCTTGGAATTCTATGGAGGTTTATGACTCAGGTGATGATATAAATTAATGGAATTAAGTTTGGGAATAAAAAATTGATGAATAGGGCTAGGAATGCAAAGGGATGACAACAAAGGTCAGGGGAGAAATAACTACCGCAATATGCTAAATGTGGGGGAAAGAAATAGGTCTATTTTAAAATTTAGGTAAATTTGGTAAAATTGCTTTATAAATACACCTAAACTGAACCATTTTGTAAATCACTCCTTATTGCAAAATTGAAATTCTTTTGTACATCTTTTTCCTAAATTGATTTAATTTTCAAAATGCCATAGAAAAAACATTTCTGAATACCATAGTAACAAAATTCCCAAGCTCACTAAAGCTAAGATCCCTAACATACAACCAAAACTCCTAGGCCTAATTTTTGGGGTGTTACAACAATTCTAGTTAATGAGTTCATAATTTATAGGTATTTAATATTTTTAGGGTTATATTTCGTATTAAGATTTGGTTAGTTGGTTTTGTTGTTTATATAGTTAATTAATTAAAAAGGATGAAATCGTAAAAAGTAGAACAATCAATTACTATTAGTGTTTTAGTGCCAATTGGGTATTTAAATAAAATAAGATGATTTAATATGGTAATTAACCCATTTCATTAGTTAGTGGATGGTAGGTAAATGGAAATTGATTAAAAATATGTGGTGTAACACCCTTCACCCGTATTCAACGCCGGAATAGGGTTACGGAGCATTATAGGACTATTCACACATTTAAACATACATCTTTCATATGATAAATCAATTCATAAACAATTCAATCACAATTAAACATTTTGTCCCTAATACGAGCCTATGAAGCCCTTAACATGCATTGGAAGTGGTTCGGGACTAAATCGATAACTTTGGAAACTTTTTGAACACTTAAGAAATTTTCTCAAAAACAGGGGACACACGCCCGTGTGGCCTGTCCGTGTGTCTCACACTGCCAACAGACACGCCCATGTCAGAGATCGTGTGGACATTCGAATTGGAAGCATATGGCCGTGTCCCAGCCTATGCCTGACCCAGTGTAACTCTCTGACTTGGGTGACACGGCCAACACCCACACCTGTGTGACTAGCCCGTGTGCCATAAAAATGGCCATACATGCCAGTATGCCAGGCCGTGCCAAACCTGTAGGGTATACTGACTTATGCCACATGGCCAAGTCATACACGCTCGTGTGTGAGGCCGTATGGAGCATATTGACTTGATTTCCAATTCAACACCAGGGGACACACGGCCGTGTAATCTGACTGTGCGTCGCACACGGCTGTGACACACGCTCGTGTGGACAAAAAAATAGGCTATTTACCAAGCCATTTTGCTACCCAAACTTATGCTCACCTACATCAAACTTAAAGGCACCAAATCATAGCATTAATAGACATTCTTTTAAACTCATCCAACCATAAATCATACCATTTTATTACCAACCACAACAAGGTATACGTAAATCTACACATTTCACCTATGGGTATTTTTCCAAATATGAACCCTAGCTTAAATTATTGCTAGAATAAGCTTAATCAAGTTACCGGGATTCCAAAAACGTAAAGAACTTGAAAAACGGGGCTAGAACGGACTTACAATCGAGCTTGGAAGCTTGAAAAACCCTAGCCATGGTTTCTCCTTGCTATATTCGACCATGGGGTTGAAGATGAGCAAAATTGGCTTTTAATTTTGTATTTTAGTTCATTTTACCCCTAAATGACCAAAATGCCCTTACTACTAAACTTTCCAAAAATTCCATCCATGTCCAATTTTTGTCCATAGACTTAGAAATTGGTAAAATTGCTATTTTAGACCTCATAATTAATATTTCAAAACAATTTCATACTAGAAACTTCTAGAATGCAAGTTTTGCAAATTGTTCGATTTAGTCCCTAATTTCAATTTAAGCACTTTATGCATAAAATTTCTTCACGAAAATTTCACACAATCATGCAATCATATCATAGACCTCAAAATAATCATAAAATAATTATTTCTATCTTGGATTTTGTGGTCACGAAACCACTATTTTAACTAGGCCCAAAATCAAGATATTACAACTCTCCCCCCCTTTTAGGGATTTTCGTTCCCGAAAATCTTACCGGAAAAGTGGTCTTCACTTTTAATCTCATATTCGGTGCTGAAGAACTTTCACTTAGGCTGTACCTCCAATACATCTCTTTAATTTCTCATATGGTCTAAAAGCTTACAGTCTCAACTATCAACTGTTCTTAAATTTTCAACCCTTCTCAGTTTCCCATGATATCATGACATAAAACCAGGATCTTAACTTGATTAATGGAGACCGGAATTCCAAGAAATCCAACAATTAAAGAGACCTGAAATTCCATGAATCTGATGAGTAGGAATTCATTCAATACCGATATGATTTATAGATTTCTCCAAACATTTAAGAATAGGATACATCACATTTTCCTCTTTTTGCCATAGAAATAATTCTAATATGGCCTCAAGAATAATCCTTCTCATTTCCATCCCAATATCAACATTGACAAGGATAATTTTGATAGATCCCAATGCTCAGCTTTAACCTCTTTAACAACTCAGATTTTATGTAACATCGAATGCTCTAAACTATCACATTACCTCACTGTCTTGAAACACATCACAATTCATACAACAATACATTACTGAAAGTCAGGAAGTCTTTGCTCAATGTAGACTGGTCTAGTTCAGACGCTTCGGTTACCAATATTCTCATCTATCCGAACTCTGTCAATATGTAATAAACTTTTCAGCTTTCATAAGATGAAAACCTTATCATTCGTAGTGACTTTAACTAATATCCAACTCTTTCTAATAAATATACACTTTTCGTTCAGACTATTTACTCTTTTATCAGTACAAAAATGAAATTCTATTATCAGACTTGAGAAAAATAATCCTGACATAATTGTCACATGAAATGTTTCAAATAAATAATTCACCATACCGACTGAAACTCACGCTTTTATCACCTATGCCTTTACTGATGTCAAATCCTTACACAGAAATTAGAAAAAAAAATCCCAATACTAAAATCACCACATTACCAAGATCAAATTAGAAGTATAGTCATATTTGACATGATTATCACGAGCTGAAGAACGCACTTCGAACAAGAGTCGTAATTGACAAATTATGGAACAAAGATAACAAGAAAACCGAATAAAGAAATCCAAGATAGAGAAACCCAGAATAAAGAAATCCAAAATAAAAAGATCCAGGATAAAGAAACCCAAGATACGATACTATGCCGGGGAATCGAAAACCAAACTCATAGAGAAAATATAGAATACCCCGATAATTCTTCAAAGAAAGAAAGTCCAAAAGAAAACATCATTTAATCCCACTGAAATCAAATATAACAAGATCAATATATCTTCCCATACATATATATCAGATGAAGCATCAAGTAGAAGAAATAGAATTATAATATCATATGTATTCTCTCATCAATTCTTATCGATTTGAAATGAAATAGAATACCCGATGAAATAGAGCAATATAAATTATAAACCAATCGGACTACCAATGCTTTCATCCAACACTGTAATTAGAAGACATTCCCATATAACAAGAATTTCTTCAGAAGATCAATAGCCATAGAAATATTTTCGAGAACGGGTAAACACATAGAACATCTCAAAAGAGATCAAATAAATGGCAGTCATAATCATCACACTCGGATAGTTCACATTTCAAATATCATTTCCCCAACTAGTTCTGCCGCACACAAATTTCATATTAAACCATTCATTAAAGAAGGCCGATTCTGAATAAATTTTGATTACACACTTTCTCGACCTTGCACTGAGTAATTCAATTTACCAAAGAGAATTCCTTCTCTAATTGGGACAGTGCATAACTCCAATAATCTTTACGTCAATCCGATACTTTACTGGATCTAACTTTACTTATCAGCTCATTTTCAATCTCTGATCATACTTATAATTATTCTATCACTGAACTCTTTGGCTTCTCAACCGGAAACTTATTCAATACAAATCTCATGAAATTCCATTATAAGTACCACTTCGGTAAGGGGGAGGGGTTGTAGGACCTCTGACTCGACTTTCTTATACATACACATATGACACAACTTCCATCATCATTGCAACATCATCAAAATCATGTCATTCATCCAGGCAATGCAACATTCATGTTGGCTTACACAAATTTTCCTACTGTCCCATTTAGACAATATACTTATGCATACATTCTATGTTT
Organism: Gossypium anomalum; assembly: GCA_025698475.1. Classification (NCBI taxonomy): domain Eukaryota; kingdom Viridiplantae; phylum Streptophyta; class Magnoliopsida; order Malvales; family Malvaceae; genus Gossypium; species Gossypium anomalum. The sequence goes on from CM046961.1 coordinate 46,733,218, forward strand.
TCTAGATAGCTTTACTTATCCATTCATTTAATTAAATTAATTCATGCTCATGACATCATATAGGGCCAAACAAACATAGATATTTGCATCACAATCACAACTTTCATTTCGTGCATCATGTACATGTCATTACAATCATATAATTCAGTCCAACAATTTAACATAGATAAGTTCATTTCATTATAATCATTTATCTCATAAAAATTATATATCATTAGCATTCATCAACATTCGACGTCAATCAAGACAAGGAAATTTTCATTCATATCATAATATTATGACTTTTATTCATACCTCTACTGCTTTCTATTTATTCCGTTCATCTTATCAAGTAAGCCATATACACTACATCATATGAGCATTAAGCAAATATGGATATTTATCACATATGTATCATAAACTTTTATTCATACTTTTCTGAACCGAGACTTATCATAATCATAATTTTACTCAAATACCTTCACATAACATTGAACATGGTCGGCACAGCTCGGTTGGAGAGTACCCTGTCTAAATAAGACGGTACTCATATGCGTCGGAAGACATCACACTATCACAGATCAGTGGCATGTATAGCTAAATTTTTACGCATGCTAAGTTAGTCCAAGAATAGACTAAACCTGCTCTGATACCACCAAATGTAACGTCTCGTACCTGAGACCGTCGTCGGAGTCGAACACGAGGTGTTAACAGACTTAATTCATTACTTTAAACAGCTTAAACAATTTATTTTTAAAATTTTAAGTCAAGCTAGCAATCTGCATCACAGTCACTTAAAAATTCATATCTTGAGTTCCGAAACTCGAAATCCAATTCCGTAAATTTTCCCTCAAACTAGACTCATATATCTATTTACTAGTTTTTTTATAGAATTTTTGGCCAAGCAAATTAGTACAGTTTATTAGTTAAAGTCTCCCCTATTTCAGGGTTTGACTGCTCTGACCTCTGTGTATTACGAATTAGATATCTCCCTGTACAGAGTTTCAATGACTATGACGTTTATTTCTAATAAAACTAGACTGAATAAAGAATCTGTACATATAAATCATGACTTCTAATTATCTTTGAAAAATTTATGGTGAATTTCCAAAATCAGAACAGGGGATCTAGAAATTGCTCTGGCCCTGTTTCACAAAAATTTAAACATGTCATAAAATATAACTCATATACCTGTTTTGTTCCATCCATATGAAAATAGACTCATCAAGCTTCAATTACATAACTTATTCATTATTTAATTTCATTTTTACTATTTTTAGTGATTTTTCAAATTCATGTCACTACTGCTGTCTGAATCTATTTTATGGTAAATTTTACCCATTTCATGGTTCCCATGGATTAGCTAGCAATTTAGCATACATAACACCAAATATGATCATGATTAGCCATTCCAATGGCTAATCATTACCAAGAATTTCCATACCACTCAATAACCATATCATAAGACCATATATACAAAATAATTATAATGCTATACATGCCATACTCAAAATATACAAGCCATTATGCCAAGATGGTATACGGATAGTGTGAGCGTGCCTCCGACCGTTTCTGATTTCCGAGCTGGCTTGTCAACACTACAAGGAATGAAAAGGAGGAGTAAGCACAAATGCTTAGTAAGTTCACATGCAAATAGCAAGTAACACAACTATATAAGCAAACATAAACATCATTTGCATGATCATCACCGAGACATTCATATCACATTTTCATTTATTATCTTACCATGTTGTTGTTATATCGAGTTTTCAACCCGAGGGTTAAGTACATACCTGTTCAAATTATCCATTTCACAACACTTACCAATACGTCCCTTTCATCTCGAGTATTCCTCCATTTGAGTAGAATTTTACCCATTGAACATATCAGAATATAATTCGGATACACGAAAAGTTTGCACATAAGTGCCACATATGTAGCCAAGCTACCATGTAACCCGCCCATAAGTGAACTCGGACTCAACTCAACGAGCTCGGGCGTTCGCATCCATAAGTGAACTTGGACTCAATTCAACGATGCCTAGTTACATCTCTCGAACTCGGACTCAACTCAACGAGTTCGGACATTCGCATCCATAAGTGAACTCGGACTCAACTCAACGAGTTCGGATGCCCAAATATCCCAGTGACATGTCACTTGTATCCTAATCCATTCCTAAGGTTCAACGGGACCTTTTTCCCAATCATGTGTCTCAACCATCTTCTACGGAATGCAGATACTGATACTCGATAGTATTTCACATTTTCCAAGTATATCACATAATTTGACATATTATCAAACAATTATCACGAGTATAATATTTCATAATAATTATCATATCATTTAAATAACATAAAAAAATTTAAAATAATAACTATGTTACCAACATTTACATATGAACTTACCTCGTATGTGAAAATGGCTACTCTACCATTTCGTCCACAACTTGGTATTTTCCCCATTTTAGCCCGAATTTTAGTTTTCCTTGCTCTATCATTTAAAATATAGTCTAATTAGGGCTCACATTATTCAAATTAACCCAAAATCATATTTTGGAAAAATTACAGTTTTGTCCCTAAACTTTTGCATATTTACACTTTTGCCCCAAAGCTCGTAAATTAAACTTCATCATATTTTCTTATGTTTTATGACATGCTGAACATTTTTCCCTTCTATGACAACATCAAATTCTCACTCTAACACATAGTTATGAACAATAACAATTTTTACCGATTAAGCCGTTTTACTCATTTTTGCTTAAAATCGCTTAGCAAAAGTTGTTTAACATAATTTCAGCCTTCATATTCTACCATAAAACATCAAAATAAACACATTTTACTTATGGGTATTTTTCCAAATATGAACCCTAGCTTAAATTATTGCTAGAATAAGCTTAATCAAGTTACCAGGATTCAAAAAAATGTAAAGAACTTGAAAAACAGGGCTAGAACGGACTTACAATCGAGCTTGGAAGCTTGAAAAAACCTAGCCATGGTTTCTCCTTGCTATATTCGACCATGGGGTTGAAGATGAGCAAAATTGGCTTTTAATTTTGTATTTTAATTCATTTTACCCCTAAATGACCAAAATGCCCTTACTACTAAACTTTCCAAAAATTCCATCCATGTCTAATTTTTGTCCATAGACTTAGAAATTGGTAAAATTGCTATTTTAGACCTCCTAATTAATATTTCAAAACAATTTCATACCAGAAACTTCTAGAATACAAGTTTTGCAAATTATTCGATTTAGTCCCTAATTTCAATTTAAGCACTTTATGCATAAAATTTCTTCACGAAATTTTCACACAATCATGCAATCATATCATAGACCTCAAAATAATCATAAAATAATTATTTCTATCTTGGATTTTGTGGTCACGAAACCACTATTTCGACTAGGCCCAAAATCAGGATATTACAAATATAAGCCAACTCACATGGCTATATATACAATCCAAAACATTTATATTTACAATCCCTTTCAAATGACCAAAATCATTATCATCTCATAACCAAAACGACCAAAGTCCCTATACATGCCATATAATCAAAACATAGGCATTAAAAGGTACCAAAGTGATAGTAGGATAATCTGATGGAGTCTCCGATGATCCCCCAGTCTGAGCTAGCTTTGAATTCACTATCAAACACAGAGAAACACACAAAGTAAGCTTTATAGCTTAGTAAGTTCGTATAGCATTTATATCAACTTATCATATAAATTCAAATCAAGCCAAAAACATAACATAACATAACATATCTCATAAAGAATCATCAACCTACCACATTTGCATCCACCAAATTTAGATGTAATTTCCATAATTTTTCACCACTCTAATGTATTACTCATTTTCTGTACATACTTGTACCTTTTCGTATTTAACTCATATTCATTCACATCTTTGACATATCCGTTAAGCCATATGGAATATTTTTGGATATTCAGGAAACTCGCACACTTAGTGTCAAATAAATACTGGAAGCTGTATCAATCTCGCACACTAAGTGCAAATATATATTTATATAGCCGAAGCTATCTCGATCTCACACACTAAGTGCAAATATATAGTCGAAGCTATCTCGATCTCACATACTAATTGCACATAATTAGCCGAATCATTGTCGAACATGATTTTAGTCTCGTATACACATTTTATGCAATACCAAAGCATTTAAAGCATAATTATAATAATGATTATTACATACGAACTTACCTTGGATGTAAAAACGGCTAAATTGGTCGATTAATCAAGAACTTTATTTTTTCCCTCAAGCTAGATCCGAGTTTTGCTTTTCTTGATCGATATGTAATCAAAATTAACTTATTTAATCATCTCTCTATTCAATTTAATCCAAAATTCACTTTAAGGCATTTTTACACAATTACCCCTAATGTTTCACATCTTTTATAATTTAGTCCTTATTTCACAAAAACACAAATTCATGCAATTTAACCACAAGCCATGCTATCCGAATTACTATTATACCCCTAGCAGCCCATACTTTTCATTTATTTCACATTTTAACCTCTAAGTTTTCACATTTCATAATTTAATCCCTAATTTGCATTTTTTTACCAAAAATCACTTTATAAAACTTGTATAATTCACAACCAACATTCATAATCTATCAATAAACAAAAAAATACTCATGTATTCATCAATGGCACCATCTAAAATCTTTAACAGTTTTGCAAAATAGTCCCTAGGCCAGCTAGACCTAGCTGCAACGATCTCGAAAACATAAAAATCATTAAAAACAGGACAAAAACCACACCTTAAGTAGCTATCCAAGCATGGCCAAATGAAAACTTAAATTTTTCCTTTTCTATTCTTCAATATTCGGCTAGGGAAGAAGATGAAAGCACCAAATTGTTTTATTTGTTTTATTTTATTAACATTAACACATAAATTACTAAATTAACCTTGCACATTAACCTTTAAAACCATTAAAAAGATGTTCATCTTTGTCCACTCATGTTTCAAATGGTCTAATTACAAAATAAGGGCCTCTGCTTAAAATTTTCATAACCAATAAACCCTTTTAGCTTATAGAACTCCAACTTTTCACTTTACACGATTTGGTCCTTTTTATCAAATTAACTAATCAGACGATAAAATTTCTTAACGAAATTTTCACATAAACATATTATCATGCCACAGATATTAAAATAATAATAAAATAAATATTTTGAATTCAGATTTGTGGTCCCGAATCCAGTATTTTGATTCAACTAAAAACGGGCCGTTACATGTGGTAATAGCATAATTGTAATTAATTTAAAAATAAAAAAAATGAAAATGAAAGAAATTGTCATCATCTTTATTGTATTTTGGCTTGAGAACCAAACACCATTTTGGGGAGAAGAATGAAGCTTCGGTTTACTAGTTGTCTTTGCATGTAAGTGTATTTATCATCCGTTTTTCATGAATTTTATGTTTTTGAGATCGTTGTAACTAGGTTAGCTAACCCATAGCTTCATTTTTGAAACTGTTAAGGATTTTAGATTTTTCCATTGATGACTGTTAGTTATTCTTGATGTTAAATAGTGAATTTGTAGTCTTGTTTGTTGATTAAGATTATTTTGTAAAGTGATTTTTGTTAGTTTTTAGTTAAAATATTAAAATTTAAATAGAAATATTGTGAATTGTGAATAATTATGGACTGTTTTAGCATAGGAAGAAATTCAATTGACTTGGGAAATTGTGAAATTTGAATAAATTTGAAATTTCAGATTTAGGGACTAAATTGTGATAAGGGTAAAAGTTTAAGGAAAATATGTAAATAATGGAAACTTTAGGGTATCATGCGTTGAATTGAGTTTTTAATATATGTGAATTTAATAAATTTAATTTAATTACTATATAGATCTAGAACAGAGTCAAAAAGACAATAACCATAGAAAGGGGAAAATTACGGAGTAGTCCTTGCGAATTAACTGGAAGAAAATTGTAGGTAAGTTCATAGTATAGATAAATATATTTGTATATATTTATATAACTTGTGATATTATGATTTGGTTTAATTGTACTCGAATTGAATTATGATATTGAATTGAAATTATAAAATGTTCACAATTAAGTACAGATACGAATTTAGTATATGGCAAATGGTGTATAATTTGGTTAGTTGATATTGAAATGAACGTAATTGATTTATAGCATGTGTTTGGATATTGTGGAAGTTCCTCTAAGTTATAGTGTTGAGAATTCTGCAAAGTGCCTGTTTGAACGTAGTAATTGATTAGGATACAATTGGCATGCCAATAGGGTTTGAATGTGCACTTGTACAGGTTTGCACTTTGGTGCTCTTGATTGCATATTCGTGCCTCTATTTGCACTTCAGTGCCTCTGTTATGCATCATTGATGCCTTTGGTGATGTATAGTTTCTCAAGTATCCGAGTCAAGTTAGTATAGCTCATCGGGCTATGAATCAATTGTCTTAAAAGTCATTTAGTTGTTCAATTTTGTTGGGTAATTATTTTACTATTAAATTATAAATGTTGAATAAAGTTTTTGTTTATAAATGTTAATGATTATATTGAAAAATTGTGGATGATGAACTGGTTATGACCTTTGGAAGGTATCATTTATGATGTAAATGATTATATACTAATATGGTGTGATCTTGCATTTGAATATCAAGAATTAGAACTTATCTTCTTGTTTATCTATACTGGTTTAGGTAAGTTAGATGCTATTTATGCTTTGAACTTATTAGGCTTCTTAAGCTTATTTGTTTCGTTTGTGTCTCTTTTGTAATTAGTGTTTTGCAGATTGACCGGAAAAATTATTTTGGAACACACACTATCCAGTCATCTTGGTAGCTTTTGTTTTCCTTTTTGGGATGTAGCATGTATATAGGTGACTTGTTGTGGATATGTAAGTTGTTACGTTATTTTGGTACATCTAGTAATGTTCTTGGTTTTGGATGTGTACTTGTGTTGGTTATAATCAAGTTGATCCTAAATGGTATATATATTTGATGATGATGGTTTGAAATGGTTGCTTATTGAGTATGCCATATTTTGATCAATTAGATTGGTGGTTTTAGGCATGAATGGTTAGCTAATGATAAAGCTTATTCGTTATTTGTAACTTGTTCTTGAATTGAATGAGTGTGTGAATTGAGGTGCCTTTTGATTGCATATTGGTTAGACATAGGATGGTTGAATATTTGGCATGTATTTGGTGATTTGAATGTGCTTTTAACCATGTAAAATAGGTTAGTTATGGTATGTCTTTTTGTGCAAGAAATGATGCTTGAATTGGCTTGATTTAGGGGTTAGAAATAGAACACCTGGCCTGAGACACAATCTGCCAAACGGCCACTCCACACAGTCGTGCGTTTATTTTTAGTGCAGGTTTCACACTGTCTGAGACACGGCCTTCGACACGGTCATGTGTCTCAAGTCAGTTTGTGGCACGGTTTGGCACATAGTCGTGTAACCTAATTTTGAATATACATAGGGTTTGGTACACGGTCCATGACACGGCCGTGTGGGCCTATTTCGATTAGTCACACGGGCTGATAAGCTATAAAAGTAACATGTTTTAATCTTATTCTTAATGTGTTTTTGGTTTATTAATTATGAAAATTAGTGAATTTGACGCTCCTAATCCTTTAAATTCATGTTTTTATACTTAGGAGAGCATTTGGGAGCAAAATGATGAAAAACGAGTCAAAATCAGAGAAAAAGAGTTGTTTTCAGGATCCATACAGCTTGGGCATTTCCATACAGGCTAGACACATGCCCATGTGCTAGCCTATGTCGATTTCACACCCTACTTCCCAAATACACGAAAAACCCAATCAGAACACCCTAACCCGTGTATCACATCACGAGCAGGTTACAAAGCATTACCAAAGTTTATAGTTCAAATGGATAGAAATTTCAAACATTTCATATCATAGCAATGAACATATTAAAACCAAGTCAAAGCATACATATTGTCCCTTATACGAGCCCTTGAGACCCTAAATATGCATTAGAAGCAAGTCGGGACTAAATCGAAAAATCAGAGAATTTTTTAAAAAATAGTAAAAATTTTCAACACTACATGGGTCACACAGGTAGGAGACACGCCCGTGTCTCAGGTCGTGTGGGCATTCAAAATGGGGACACACGACCGTGTCCCAGCCCGTGTCCGTGCCTGTGTAACTCTCTGACTTGGTGACATGGCCAAGCCACACACCCGTGTGTTAGTCCGTGTACCCTTCGAAATAACCTCCCCCACCCGTGTGCCAGGCCATGTGCTAGGCCATGTAACAGCTTGACTTGCAACCGTTTAAAAGCTACAAGGGACACATGGCTGAGACACACGTCCGTGTCTCTACCTGTGTGGACGAAAATAGGCCATTTTAAAAACCATTTTTATCACCCAAACTAGCATGTGCGTACCAGCACTTTTGCATATATATACAAGCCATATTAAGGCATCAAAATCATGCATAAACAAGTCATATACATATGGTATAATATCATACAACCAATATGCCCTTAGGCACCTCAAATGACAATATGTAAACATGTATAATTATATACTCATTTTGGTCAAATGATTAACTAACTTCCAATTAGATTTGCATCAATACAAACCATTGGATTAGCTAACCAAAACATACCAAATGGTACCAAATATACCACTCAATTACTAGCCTCAAAAAACACATATGTCTTCCATAGCAAAGTACCAATTCACAACAAGTTATAAGACATATAATATGTTCATTCAACTATCATTTCACCTTTCATCATTTAAACACATTAAGCAAATCATCATCCATAATAAAGCTAATATTTACATGCCAAAACTAAATTCATTAGAACACCAAAGTACCACAATTTAAGCCAAATCAAATGGGCAAAACAACAACCAAAACATATGGCCAACATTAGCAAAAAATACCTATACATGCCATTATAACCAAAATTAAACATTCGAAAGTACCAATAGAGCCGATGGATAGTGTGATATAGCTCCGACAAGCTTCCAACCCGAACAAGCTTTCGATCCACTATAAAACATGGAAAATAACATAGAGTAAGCATTTAAGCTTAGTAAGTTCGTATAACATAGAATATAACTTAACATTTAGTCACATAATAGGTAAGTAAACAAAACATATCCCAACACAATTTGGCCAAATACCTAAGCACATATTCACCAATCATGTTAGCCATGTAAACACATATATAAGTCAATAATTATGGATGAACACAACAATTTATCAAGTTCCATATACATGTATCATCCATTTCACATATCTATATATCATGTAACATCATTTCTATGTATTTCATGTGTATACCTGTAATAACATCATTTCTATGTATTTCATGTGTATACCTGTAATAGTACATACTGAACTCATATCGTTTTGCATCAGAACATTACCCATTGAACCATTTAGAATACTGTTGGATACCCAGGATAGCTTACACATAGTGTGCTAGCTCATATAAATGTAATTCATCAATTCATGTACATATATGCTCATACGAGCTGTGAATTGGTATGCTCACTCAAGCTATAGATCGGTATGCTCCCACGAGCTATAAATCGGTATGCTTTCACGAGTTGTGGAGTATCCACAACATATGCAGGACCTCAACCAAATCATATAACCCTAATGACAAGTCATTTGTATCCTACGAATTCCTAAGGTTCAAACGGGACTTAGTATTTGTCGAACTTCATTGGATATACAACCATGTACATTTATAACAATTCACAATTCATAAATAATTCAACATAAAACATATAAACACAATTTAATCACACGAGCTTACCTCAACTAGTATACGTAGATACAGAGGTGATTAATCTTAGACTTTCTCTTTGCCCCGATCTAACTCCATACGAGGTCTAACTGGATCTATACGGATAAATTTAATTCAATTCAACATATAATTCATTCAATTTAATCCAAAACATATTTTTGGAAAAATTACCATTTTTTCCCTATACTTTTAATTTCTTTGCAATTTAATCCCTAGGCTCGGAAAATGAAATTCATGCAATTTTTCCCTTACCCAAGCCTAGCCAAAATCTTATACACTTATAGTAGGCCACACATTTCACTAATTCACAAATTATACCATGTAATATTTACTATTTTTCAATTTAGTCCCTATTTGATAATTTCACTAAAAATCCCTTTATAAAAGTTGTTTATCTAACAAAAACCATCCATTTTCTATCATCAAACTTCAAAACTCATATGTATTCAACAATGGCAAAACCTTAATAGTTTGACAAATTCTCAAGTTAGTCCCCGGGCTAGCTAGATTAAGCCACAACAATCTCGAAAACATAAAAATCATTAAAAACGGGACAAAAAAACAAACCAATTAATCAAGATAAGTTTCCGAATCTAAAAGCTCAACAATGGCTTCCCAAGACCTAATTTTCGGTTGAAGATGATGAATAAAAGATGATACTTGGTTTTATTTTATTTAGTATATCATTTATTTACTAATTTACTTAATTAACCTTAAAATTTAATGAAAACTTCAATAATGCCAAACCATTAAAATTCACTATCAACTCTAATGGTCTAATTACCTTGTAAGGACTTCCACTTTAAAGTTCTATAGCTATTTAATACCTTTAGCTATTAGAACTCAACTTTTGCATTTTACGTGATTTTGTCTTTTTTATCAGATTGAGCATGTAAACGGTAAAATTTCTTAACGAAATTTTTATACGGTATTACTATCATACTGTAGGTAATAAAATAATAAAATAATTTTTTTGACTTCGAATTTATGGTCCCGAAACCACTATTCTAATTTTACTGAAAATGGGTTGTTACAATAATTTTTAAGGTTTCTAAGCATTCTAAAGTCTATAAATACCGATTAGAAGAAGATATAAGGGGGAAATTAGAGAAGATCAAATAAAACACACGAAGAACACCATCATAATCAACTTGGAAGTGGATCTCCATCAAGATCTAAGATCTCCTTTTAATTTCTTTCGAAGTTTTATTGAGTTTCTTTATATCTTATGGTTATTCTGACTTTGAGATGTTTCTATTCAGAATTATCAACTAAATTCCCTAGATACCTAGGGAAGATGCAATCTATGATGAATCCTTTTATTTAATTTCAGTTTTTATGCAATAATTACTTGATATGTATGCTTATTTCTTGTTTTAATATTTCTGGGATATTAATTCATGTTTAATGTGCTTATTTCAATGGAGGAAAAGTCTCTATTTAAGAGTAGATCTAGCATAATTGAGTGGATTTGCATGCAATCCTAGAAATAGGACGACATTAATCTACCGGATTAGAGTCAAATCTAATAAGGGAATCCATAGATCGAGTTAATGCGATGATAGGGGTTTTAATTAGAAAGATATTTCAATTAATCAACCTAGAGTCATTTGTTCTTACTCTCTAAAGAGATATTAACATAAGTTAGGGATTTCTACAAATCAAGACACAAGTGAATAAATCATTTAATTAAGATTCATAATAAAAGGTGAAGTCTAGGTGGATTCTTTCCTAGGTATTGTTTATCTCATTGGTTAATATTTGATTATTTCCTCGATTCATTGTCTGTTGCATTCTTAGATAAATTAGTTTAGTAAATTTAGATTAAAACACAATCACTCCAATTTTCCGACTAAATAATAAGAAGACGATAGTTACTAGTACTTTTAGTTCTCACTCACCACAACTATACTATTGTTCAATAGGTGTGCTTGCCTTTGTCGTGTTTATAGTTAGTTTAGTGACCATCAAGTTTTTAGCGCTGTTGTCGAGGACTAAAATATTAGGAACACTTTATTTTTATTAATTTATCCATTTTTATTTTTATTATAATTTTTTAGTTTAATTTTTACATTCTAATTTTTCTTTTATTTTCTTTTGGCAGGCTCCTTTAGTTTACGACTAGAAGAAAACTGTCGGGACCATTGTTATTTGATAGTGAAATTAAAAGTACAACTGTTAGAAATCGTAGAGAAGTAAGGCAGAATTTAAAAAATTTAGTAGATGAACAAGAGGATGGTTGATAATCGGAATAATCAACTACCTCCTACGGCTGTTACAAATCCAGATTATGTTTCTCATACTATGTATGATTATGCCAAGCCTACTTTAACTGGAGCTGAATTGAGTATTGTGAGACCCACCATTGTTGCAAATAATTTTGAGCTGAAGCCGAACACTATTCAAATGATACAATAGTATGTTTAGTTTGATGGTTAGCAAGACAAAAATCCAAGTACTTAAAATTAATGGCGTAATTAACGACGCCATTCGTTTACAGTTATTCCCTTTCTTGTTGAGGAACAAAGCTAAACTATGGTTAAACTCTTTACCATGAGGTTCCATCACTACATGTGCCCAAATGATAGAGAAATTTCTTCTGAAGTACTTCTCACCCACTAAGACAACCAAGTTGAAGAATGATATCTCTTCCTTCATGCAGATTGATTTAGAAACATTATATGATACATGGGAGAGGTATAAGTACTTATTGAGACGGTGCCCTCACCATGGGTTACCTCTATGGTAACAGGTTCAAACCTTCTACAACAATTTAAATCCCTCAACTAGACAGTTGATCAATGCAGCAGCCGGTGGTACACTTAACAATAAAACACCCTACGTGGCTTATGAATTTATTGAAGAGATGTCACTAAATAATTATCAATGGCAAGTCATAAGGACAAAGCCGATGAAAGTAGCCGGTGTTTTCAACTTAGATACAGTCACCATGTTATCAAATCAGGTAGAACTTTTAAATAAGAAATTTGATGGTTTATATGTTTCTACGCAGGTACATCCGGTGATGCAATGTGATACAAATGGAGGTGGAATGAACAATCCAGAATGTTTACCCTTCGCTCTTAGCACAGAAAATGAACAAATTAATTCTATGGGTGATAATTCTAGGTGGAGGAACGATCCCAATTTCTCTTAGGGTGGTTAAGGAAATCAGATAGCACAAGCCCCTTTAAGCTTCCAACAACCTTACCAGCAAGAGAAGAAGCCGAACCTTGAGGAGATGTTAACGAAGTTTATCTCAGTGCCAGAAACGCATTTTCAAAACACTAAGGTAGCACTAAAAAATCAGCAAGCATCGATTCAAGGACTCAAGAATCAAATCGATCAACTTGCTAAGTTAATTTCAGAAAGACCACAAGGTATTTTGCCTAGCAATACCTAAACTAACCCAAGGGAGCAGCTTCATGCAATCACTGTGCTAGATGAAGAAGATTGAGTTGAATCTGAGCAAGAATTGAGGAAAGAAATTGATGTGAATAATAATAAGGTTGAAGTAAGCTAGAAAGAGCAAAAACTGGTTGTTAAGGAATATAAACCTTGAGTGTCATATCCTAATGCAATGAAGAGAGACCGCACAAATGAACAATTTGGTAAATTTCTCTAACTCTTAAAGAAAGTACATATTAACTTACCGTTTGTTGAAGCTCTTTCGCAGATGCCCAATTATGTCAAATTTTTAAAGGAGCTTTTGACAAACAAAAGGAAGTTAGATGATTCATCGAATGTGAAGCTAAATGCAATTTGCTCGGCCATATTGCAAAATAAACTACCCAACAAACTGAAAGATCCAAGGAGTTTTACTATTCCTTGTTGAATTTGTAGTTTGAATTTTGATAATGCTTTGGCTAATTTAAGGGCTAGTATTAATGTCATACCCTATAAAATGTTTAGAATTAGGTCTTGGGAAACCCAAACAAGCTAGGATGAGTATTCAATTAACAGATAGAACCATTAGATATCCTAGGAGTGTTATTAAAGATGTGTTTGTTAAAATCGATAAAGTCATATTCCTCGTTGATTTTGTTGTGTTAGACATGGATGAGGGTAGTAAGGTACCTTTAATTTTAGGATGACCCTTTTTAGCAACTGTTAAAACTATAATTGATGTTGGTACGGGTGAATTAGTACTTCATGTAGGTGACGAAACAATTACTCTCCAAGCATGTGATTCTGTGAGAGACTTTAGTAATCGAGATGATTTTAAATGTTAACCATATGGCTCAAACTTCTTTGCAGGAAACCCCACGAGAGAATATGATGGAGCCATGTTTTAGTCAATGCAATAGAAACAAAACGATTTATGCAGAGCGAATGTTACAAATCAATGAACTAGATGAATGGCAAACACATTTTAAGGAGAAATCGAGAAAACATGATGAAAAGCCGAAGCGATGCCATGTTGAGCACATGAATAGAACGAACCAATTTAAGGTTGGAGACAAAGTATTACTAGACAAAATGGATCCACGAATTTCCCATTCAGAGCTTGATAAAAAAGGATCAAACCTATTTATAGTACTGAATGTCTTCCCCTATGGTACTGTTGAGGTAACTCATTCTGAATTTGGCATATGTAAGGTAAACAATACTCGACTTAAACCTTATTTTGGGAATAACATAGATAGCGAGAAAGAAGAGCCTCGGCTCCGTGAGCCACCGTGACCATGCAAATACAAGGTAAGTCAAGCTTAGACTCTAAATAGGCACTTCTCAAGAGGCAACCCGAATGTTAACACTGTTAATTCTTTTAATTTTATTTCATGTTATTTTAAAACTAATTAATTTTAAAAATTAGAAAAAATTGACCCACACGGCCTGGCCACATGGGCATGTCCTAAGCCATGTGCACAATAAAGGGTTTGATAGTGAGTTACATAGCCTGGACAAATGGGCATGTCCTTAGCCGTGTGGATACTGGGACTTAAACTTTCAAAAATTTAACTGTTACATGGCCTAAAATGGTCCACATGACCTAGAGACACGGCTGTGTGGCACACACATCCTGAACACATGGGCTTGTCCTAGGTTATGTGAAACCTAAAGCTGATTTTTTTTCAATTTTAAATCAAGTCAGAGAGTTATACAGGCAAGGCACATGACCGTGTGAGAGACACAGTCGGGCCACACGGGCGTGTTGGATTCCACACGGACATGGGAGAAGTGAAAGAAATCACACACAGCCTAGACACACGACCATGTTCGAGGCCGTGTGAAGATTGGGCTTAATTTTTAATTGCACACGGGCTTAAAACACCCCACACGGCAGTGTCACACGGCCATGTGGCCCAAACCTTAAAATTTCTTCTTCAGTTTGTCTTTTTCTTCTTCTCGAACATGCCAATCCCTTTCCCCCCCTTTCCCCCCATCACCTACCTCCTCTCCCTTCTCCCCATAATTGACCAACCCCGCCCCTACCCATGCACGACACCACCTTCCATGGACGACCCCCTGTCATAACTTTAGCCACCGTCTTCCGTCGGTCTTCCCCTTTTACCCTTTTCTTTATTCTACTTTATTTTATTTTATTTATTATTATTTGTTATATTATTTATTTTTATTTTTATTTTTATTTTATTGATATGTTTTCTTATTTATTTATTTTTGTTTTATTATTCCTTTATTTACTTTTAGTGTTATTTTTATTATTATATTTATTGTTTCCTAGTCGTTTTAGTGTTAGTAGAACCATTTAATCAATTTTTTTAGTTATCATTATTATTATTTTTTTTAATTACTATTATTTTTTGTTTTACTGTTATTATTATTGTTATTATTATCATCATTGATTTTTTTTTGTTTTTCTTTTTAGTTTTGTTTTTTTGTTTTTATGTTTTGTTTTTAGTTGTTTTATTTTTATTTTCTTAGACTTATTTCATTTATTATCTTTTGAACTATATTTTTATTTTTATGGTTGTTTCTAATCGAGTTGTAGCCTCTTAATCTCGTTTCTTATTTGTGTTTATTTTCTTATTATGTGCTTGGAATCATGCAATACATTTAGATTTGCCTACAATTTTGCTTTTCACTATTCTGACGATTTCATCTAATATTCAATTTACTCATTCTCAAAAGAAGATCATCATTTGCATTAATCAACAACCAATATTAGCCACCATCCATGGCATTATATAAAATGACTCAATAGCTATGACAAGCCATTAGTTTGGCCCAAAACAAAGTAACCATTACAAAAAGACTAGTTTCTATACATGCCATAATCAAAATAATAAAACTAGCTATACCAAATGCTTCAAGGATAGTGTGGCTGGCTTCTCCGACGTAAGGCAATGATCCACGAGCTACTTTGGCAGCACTATAAGAAAATGGAAAGAAAATAGGGTAAGCATAAAGCTTACTAAGTTGCATGAAAATAAACGTTAACTAATTTTCTCAAAACAATATGCTCATAACCTTTCATAGCCTATTCATGAATACCATAAATAGACGTAAATACGACTTAATCATCACCATCAAATACAACTCATATTACATATATTGAGCCCACATCTCATACATTTCAAATAGGTACCTGTACCACTCATCACATGATGATAACTTTTCTCATTTCGATATAAATCATAAATCTTTTGTTGAACCAGTTGGAATACTACCGGATACTCAATAGCCTTAACATGGGTTAAGTTGTCGACGCCATGTCCCAGACATGGTCTTACACTGGCTTTCTTATAGTGAGGTTGATGCCATGTCCCAGACAAAGTTTTACACTGGCTCTCATCTATCGGTGTCGATGCCATGTCCCAGAAGGTCTTACACTAACACACAACAAGCTGACGCCATGTCCCAGACATGTCTTACACTAGCACACATATCACCCATTATCATGGTACAAATATCCAAGTCTATTCCAAATGTTCAACGAAAGTCTTTACTACGTTAATTTCTCAACATGTATTCTCATATTCAAAATCAAAACAATTTATGCCATATCAATTCAATTACACATCATAAAGATATAGTTGCATTATTAACATACATCTTACCTCGGATTACAAAATGTAGATGACTAGTTGATTTAGTCTACTCGCTTAGCCTTCCCCCGGTCTAGGTTCGAATTTTGTATTTCTTGATCTAAAATGGCAACATTAAGTCATTTAATCATCAATTAAATCTAAACACTTAATAATTTATAATTTGGGCAAAATGACCATTTTTGCCCCTAGACTTTCACAAAATGACTATTTTACCCCTTGACCTGGAAATCAATTTTTATTGAATTTCCTTATTAACGAAGCCTAATCGTCCATTTAATACTCTTATGACAACCCCAAATTCCTATTATTTCTCAACATCACAACCTATTTCATAACTTTTACAAATTGGTCCTATTAGGGGTTTTCATGAAAAATCACTTTACAAAAGTTGTTTATTTCACAACCATAACTCATATTCTTCCATAAATTTTCGGTTAACAACACATATACATTCATGGAAAAACCCTAGAATTTCAACCATTTTGCAAAATAGTCCCCTCAATAGGTAGATTAAGCTTTAGGGGTTCCAAAAAACACAAATATCATCAAAAATAACCATCTAAATCACTTACTTGAGAGAGGAATAAGTGGCTGAAAGTTTCAAGCTCCCATAGCCATTTCTTGGAGGAAAAAATCGGTGGAAGAAGGGAGAGTAGAAAAAAGATGACAACATTTTCCCTTTATTTTATTTATTAGTCAAATACATCACTAAATGCTAGCAACTCTTGATTTTTTTGACTTTCTTTGTCTCAATGGCCGGATATGCCTTAAAAATTGGCCTACTTGCACATTAAATACTCATACTTTGTAATCCATGGCCATTTAACACTATTTGCTAGTAAATCAGAACTTTTTCCCTTTATGCGATTTAGTCTTTTTTTGAAATTAAGCTCTCAAACGTTAAAATTACTTCACCAAACTTTTTATGCACTATTATAATCATGCTATAACACCAAAATAATAATAAAATAATTTATCTAACTTCGGATTGGTGGTCTCGAAACCATTGTTTCGACTAAGCCCAAAATTGGGCTGTTACATTTGCGGTGCATTAGATACACATATTTATATCGAGAATAGTTGTAAATGAAAGTTGAGTAATAACTATAACATTCTTAAGCACTGATGCCCATGGGACCACATACATTAGTGTGCACAAGTTATAAGGGTAGGTTGCACTGGTACCTTTCACATTAAAAGGCCTTTTAGTCATTTTACCTTCCAAACAAGATTCACGTTATGGGAGACTAACTTCCTTAAGCATACTTAAAGGACCATCTTTCACGAGTCTAGTGATTATTTCTTAGTTAATATGACCAAGTCTTAAGTGCAATAGGTACCCCTCATTAGAGTGAGAAGTTTTAAGCTTATTATTCATCATTTGAGTTTGAAGCATCGAGTAGTTATTTGGTTTGATAAAATAGAGATTGTTTTCCATCCATCCATTATAGATTAAAGAACAATTATTGTGAACAGAAATCCCTTTTATTTAATGTCATTAAATAACCATCATTAAATAAACATGCTACATAAATTAAGTTCCTTTTAAAATGAGGTACATAAAACATGTCCTTTAAAATAATATTCCTAAAACTATTAAAATGTAAAATAATTTCCCACTGTTTCGGCTGAAACATAGCTCCCATCTTTGGCACGCAATGAGAGGCTCTTGTTATACAGACTTGTCATTTCGCTGAACCTTAGTCAATTGATTTTTTCACTAAGGAAGCTTCAACCACAAAGAGTTTCATACCTTTGCCCTTTTTTGCTAGGTAATCAAAGTACTCATTACAGTTTGATTTGAAGTGTTCTTTCCTATTGTAGAAGAAACTTTTGATCTTTTTAGAAACCTTTGACTTCTTAGTTTTCTTTTTATCCACACGAGGTGGAACCAAAGACTTAGTTGGTTTCTTTTTTCCCTTAGCTTTCTACTCCCTCTTAGAGGACGAGGGGGCCACAACAAAGTTTGCCTTAGGTTTATCATAAATTGGCTTACCACCATTCAACATCAACACATAGGATTGTAATTCCTTTATGATTTGAGTCAATGTAAGTGCCTTGTTCCCTAAGTTGTAAGTGGCCCTAAAGTCAACAAACTCATTGGTTATGGATTTAAACACTATTTCAATCTGAATTTTTACGTCTAGTTTATCCCTATTGTCCTCTGCTTCCTCAAAGAATCTTATAAGCTTAAGCAAATGCTCTTTTATTAGAGTGTTGAGTTTCTGTTGGGAGTTCATCAAATTTGTAATAGCGAATTGTCAAGCCAACGTGACTTGGCCTCTGAGCAAATCCTTTAAATTTGTCATGATCTCTTTAGAAGTACGAAAATTCTCATGTTTCTTTTGTATCACACTAGTCATGCTCACTAACATATAACATCAAACAATGGAGTCAGAATCTCTCCAGTGATTTCTCGCTTTAGGGTGAGCTTCAGGAGGGCACAATTCATCAAGAACGAATTTGTGTTTCTCACAGATAATAACTACCTGCAAGTTATGTTTCCATTCTCGAAAGTTATCCCCATTCAATTTATTCTTAGTAAGAATGCTAATAAGAGGAGTAGGAGACATATTTTAACTAAAAAAAATAAAGATTCACTAATTACTATCCTTTTATTAAGAAAATATTTTCATTTCAGCAACTTATCAAGAATGCAGTATGATGCATGCTTTTTTGTATTAAAACCTTGAAAAACATTTTTTCGTTGCTTCGATCATTCTCACACCCACCAATCATGTCGCCTTAGGGTTCCATGATTAAGTAGCAAGAACATGGATTACATACAATCTCAAGAGTCATACATGACTAGTTGTCCTTAAAAGGAAATCCCATCTAGTGAACCAATGTGAGGAAGTTTACCTTAGGGTGTGGCCAAGGTAGGAACTAGCTCAAAACTTTATCATGCTATCAGTTAAGGGCCATAAATGGAGGTCGTAGTTCTTATTCAGAGAACTTCTCCCACTCAATATTTTAAAAACATGCAAGGTTTTTCTCCCAGATTTCAAAAATGATCATACAATAGTCCTAGTGACATTCTTACCTAATCTATATGACTTGCTTCCAATATATGCATGGCATGCTATGGCAGTTTTATAATATTCACATTCATTCAAAAGAAACAATAAAAACAAAAAATTTTAATTCTCTATAGATTTTCTTTTAAGGGAAAAACTAAAGAAGTAAATGTAAACCGTGCACTAGGTAGGGTCCCAGGGAAGGGAGGTGAGTCTTATTTGACCGCTTAAAAACCAAGTCTTTCCTTACCAGATCCAATCCTAGGCATGCACCTTCTCATTACCACACTTCTCACAGCAATCGAATAACCTAAAGAAGTGAATGCAACAATACAATACATGTATTTTCGCTTTACCACACTTCTTATTTTTAATCGATCAACTGTGGATCATCTTATATATATATATATATATATATATATATATATATCACAATTATAACATTAACAATTACTAAACAAATATATATTGATATGGGTAATTAAAAAAACTGTCAGTCAAGGTTTCCATGGTTCTCTTTTTTGAAAATAAATGGAAAACAAAATTACTTAGTTTTTCACTACATGGAGATGATAGTCCACAATCTATTTCCTAAGAACCACAACTTTGGAAAAAAAAATAACAATTATATAATATCACATCCATTCTAATATATAACTTAAAACATGCATAAGATCTTATAACACCCTATACCCGGCCCGGTCATCGAGCCGGAATATTAGGATGCCACACCACCATCTCACAACATACACAGTTCAAATGAGCTCATTCTTAAAGAAACGTCTTCCATTTTAGCATACGCGCAAGTTATAAGTCAAATACGCGCAAGTTATAAGTCAAACTTACTCTAATCAAGTAGTCTTACAAATATAATTAAACATGCATAGAGTTCATTTAGCAAAATTCTCAAAACAATCACGTAGGAATCGATACTGAAACAAAAGTATCGATATTTCCTTTAAATGGTATCGATATCAATTGGAAAATCGATACAAGAACAACATTCTGTTTCTCGTCTAAAAATAAAATCCCAGAAAATACCGATACATTTATTAAAGTATCGATTATTTTACCACAAGTACCAATAGTCATGATAAGGTATCGATACCAAATTACAATACTGACTTCCTGCACAATGAAATATCATAGAGGTATCATTTTTAAAACCCAAATATCGATACCTCTACTTCAGCCACTAAAAATACATCATAATAAGGCGAATAATCCATCCCAATCATAAACCATTCAACCTAATATATCGTCAAATAAACATCAAAATGACCACAATAATAGTTCAATCATGGAAAACATGTCCGAGTAACCATGCGACATAAGAATAACAATATCCATAAATCCTAAGAATTAATAAGCTATGAAAATAACCAAAACATCATGGCAACATTTATGCAATAGTTCTACCATATTGCCTTTATTTCCCAAATCATAAACAGATAATAAATCACCTATGAAGTATTACTAGAGACACGCTTGGATCAATTCCTTGGAACCACACCGCTCACATCGAAACACTACTAATCTACAATGGATTAAAAAGAGTGGTGAGCTTTACAAGCTTAGTAAATGATTAGAATAACTACCACTTAAACAATTCATCAAGCATTAACGAAACAACCATATAGCATAATTTCAACAGTTCCAACACTATTGTCATATTACACTTACTCATGCATTATTTACTAGCTCATTTACATGGTAATCACATTAACTTTTAAGCATATATCACAATACTCATAAACATATTTATAAAGAATTTGGCACTTGATCTATGAAATATAAAAGTTGGCCCTATCACCACTCATCGGGTACATGGATCTCCAACACACCAAATGACTCATAGAGTCGAACATATCCCCAAAATTGAAGCATATAGTTAACACTCTCTATCACACCAAACATGTCTCGTTGAATGGAGCTTGGCTTACATTCTCTTACCTCTCCAACATGTCCCAAGGCCTCAATGCCCAAATCACATAACACATATAGGTTAGTACTCACAATCCTATGGTACGCCAATTATATCTGTAACATCCCAAACCCGGCCTAGATGTTATGGCCAAATCTGCGATGTCACATTGGAGTGCGTCTCGAAAAACCATAGTTTCATTGAAAACCCGTACTATATTAAAACCTCTTTGTGATTCTTAACGAAAATTTAGAAAAACTTGTTTATCGTTAAAACTCAAGTCACTTTAGCAGAAAGTTAGTCATCTTAGTTTGTTATTACACTTTAAAACAATGCTTGTTGCAGAAGCTTTTAAATTATGTTGCGTAAACGTGGTGTTTTGAAATGCGTTTATCTTTATGAAAATCTACAGCCTACCACTAACAGATGTGAATCAAAGTAAATAAATCCCAAATTAAAATAAAAACTTTAAGAGGCCTTATTACATAACAAAAACCCAAATTAAATTACTTATAAATTAAAAGTTAAAAAGTGGAAGCAAGTGCAGTTGTGTGGCCACCATCGAGTCCCTCGCAGCACAGATCCGCCTAAGGATTACCTACACAGAAAAGTAGAAGGTTGAGTTTATGAAAACCCAGTGTGTAATCCTTTAACAACAGTCAGTCATATAGTAGGCAATCACAATCTGGGCCTAAGCCTATTTCAGTAATAGTTCATTTCCAATTAGGGCCTTAGCCCAATACAGTATTAGTATCAGTGTGGGCCTTAGCCCATTTTAGTAACAGTAACAGTAACAACAATGCAATCCTACCCATCCATCCTCTACACTCCACTCTGTCCAGACCTACATTCCATGTGGGGATTAAATCAACCCACCCATCCCTACACTCAAAAATATAGCATCGGTTGCGGCACTAAACAATGTTTGCAGCAGAGTTGCCAGTATAGTACACTTCCTCCAAATATAATAAACCCATCCCCATGCAATATGTCATGTTATAATATCATACGTGTATGCAAAAGTGTCATGCTCGAATACAGTCAAATATCTCATAGGGGCAATCAGTCATTTTACCTCATAGGGGTATAACAGTCATTTCATCAGATTGAGGTCTAGGTATACTTTCTGACCCAACAGTAGGTCCACAATTATCTCGGGGTCAAATAGTGAAAATGGGCCCAAAGCCCATACTGTGGCCCAAGTGGGCTCATGCACCCGTGTAGCCCACAAAGCCCAAAAATGGCCTTGGCCGTGTAAACTGCACAGCCTGGCCCAATAATCTCCACACATCTGTGTTGTTTACCTGTGTGGGGTCCACAAGTCTATGGGGCCCACACGGCCCAACTCGGCCCAACATGGCCCAAAATGGCCTTAGCCCACGAAACTGCTCATGGTGGCCTCTACGATCAAACGCCTATGTCTATACATTCGGATTACCACACAAGCGAGCGCACCCCCACGTGGCATCAAAGATTACATTTTCTGGCTTTTTGTCGATCTATAGTTTGGGTAGTGTTTACACACCTTGTTGCGAAACAGTGCAGAAACCCACAAGCACCAACCTTATATTCAATCAAGACACTCAGTCAATCCTTTAATCAACAAGATTAAACACCCTCTTTTTAACACTCATATCAAAATCATATTGATACTTGCCTTGATTGAACGAGTGTGGTTTTAGCCCGCTTAAATCGCTGAAGAAGGTTGATAACAAACTCCTTGATGATTATCTGCATAATAAGCGAATTTATTACTCATGTTTGCTTATACACAAGGGTTGAATCAACGTATACCAACCCATAGAAAATGCAAACCCAAAATAAAGGAAAGAAGCATTCGGCCAATACCAAAGAATCCAAGCCAAAATACCTCAGTTCAATACAATATCAAGGAATAGTGTTACCTTCGATTGAGAGACGAGAGAAAGGTTCTGATCATTTCTATAACACTAGTGAACTCCTTCACTTCTCGAGAAGTACTAAAACCTAAAAGAACACCATGATTAAGAGAGAAAAAGATAAAAATTGACATTCAGAGAAAAGAGGAGAAAAGCCGAAAGAGCAGAGACAAAATAGGGACTTACCAATCAATATTCGGCTACCCACCAGTGAAAAGGGAAGGAATTGAGAGAGAGCAGAGAAGAGAAAAGAAAAGGAGAGGAGAGGAGACAAGGTATTCAGCCTAAGGATTACAACCGATTGTGGGAGGGAGAAGGTGGAATCAAAACTGAAAGTGTTGATAGGAGAAAGGAGATAGAATCAATCGGTCAAGAAGAAAAGAAAAAGTCAATTGAGAAAGAAGAGGAAAAGAAATCAGTTAACCAGAGGAAAAAGGTCAGAAAGGGAGCATAAAATCGCAAAACATAGCAGAGAGAAAAACCTAAATGGTCAAACACTATTTGGCCACAACAAGGAAGAAAACCAAACTGAGAAGCAGCTAAATTCGACATCAAAGGCAAAAAAGGGGAGCTAATGCCGATTTTGCCAAAAAGAAACTCCTAATTCGGCAAGACCTCTAAACAATTCCCACACTTGACTCTTCCAACCTTTCCCACCTCAGCCGAAACTCTATGAACAAGAATTCAATTTCGTCACAACCTCCCCCACTTTCAAATCCCACATAATCCTCCTAAAATCCCTCCTCCATTATCTCCTCAACCACCCATTCAAACACCATTCTACTGAGCAGTGTTTCGGTCAACTTCTACTAGCCACACGATAAGGCAGTAAAATAAAACACTCTTTTCACATCGCCAAGCCTTGAACCTCAGACCCCATGGAACACTCCACACGCCTCTATCCCCTAGACTAGCAGGCATTTTATGACATGTTTTACCCAAATTTATTTTAAAAAACCCACTGACTAGAGACAGGGTTTATTCAAGTAAAGACAAAATTTTGTACAAGTCAAGGCTTGAACTCAGGACTTCTCCAACACTTCTTAGGACACTCAACCACTGAAGCAGACATGTATTTATGCAACATAACATACAAAAATAAATACTTAGATTTTAGGGCGTTACAATATCCAATGGTCTCAAGGTTCACAAGGCCAAAATATCTGTGATTAACACATAGATTTACTTACGGTTCATAATCACATTATAAGCACAACATATTCATTGTCATTTGGAACATATATCATGCCCACAATTTACTCTTTCACAATAACCATCATAAGCTTATTACACATATCACAATGTCACATTATAATCCACAAATTCACAACACATTTTCGCATATAAATTCATCAGTATAAGAAAGCTTACACTTTAAATTTAGAGTAGGGGTTTAGGAAACTACTAAATTCCCAATTAATGCATTCAATCGTGTCCACAAGTAGCTATTCTAAACACTCACCAATACGCTTTCGCTAAAATGCCAAAAGTTCAAACTAACCTTTTCTTAGCCCATAGAAGGTCTTAATGAATCTAAAACTTCAACATAATAATTCACACAATAACACAATTAACAATCAACTAAGGATTCACCTTAAACAATCAAAAACATAAGCCTAAGCTAAATTCTCATACAACCGAAACCTTCGACATAACAAACTTGATATTTAAATATCTCGGTCTATAGTTAATCTTTTTGCCTAACACTGATTCCTTCATCCAATTATTCACCTACAACTGATTCTCAACCTTAAACTACTCAAAACTACCCAATTCATGGTATCAAAATTTTTGACATGTTTGAGGCAATTTTCATGAAAATTCATTAAAACGTTGGAAATTTTCAACAAAAAATTAAAGTAAGTTTAGAAACCTTCTAATCATGTAAAAAAAAATTGAAAAACACTTTGAAACCATGTTTTTACCCAAAATCCACCATTAACGACCCAATTTTTAGCTTTTATTTAAAACATTCAATTTAATGGCTACAAACACAGTTTTAAGGACTAGATAAACATTTAAAACTACTTAGGAATCAAATCGCTACCTTTGTTGATGAAAAACTGAGCATTTGATCAAAAACTCAAAAATTCAACAATGGAGAAATCTATGGGTTTTGAGTGTTTTTCTTGAAATAGTACGGAGCTTTATTGATTGGGTGATAATAGAAATCTAAAGAATTAAGTTTGGGAATAAAAATTGAATGAGAGGAGTTTTGGAATGCAATGGACGCAAGACAAAAATATGGAGAAGAGACTAACGCAGGTTTTATAAAGATGAAGAGGGAAATAGGGTGAAAATTAAAATTTGGTTTAATTGTCTGTTAAAAACTCATAATTTAGACCCTTTAACAAATCAGATATCATTTCAAAATTTAAAGTCTTTTGAACATTATTTTCAAAAATTGTTTTAATTTCCAAAATGCCATAGACAAAAACATTTTCGAATATCATGCTAACGAAATTTCTGAGCTCATTAAAGCTAAAATTCTCATTTTACCCTTGAAACTTCTAGGCTCAATTTTGGGGGATGATAGATCTAAAGAATGTCACTTTCTATGTAATCGAATCAATGAAGAGAAGAGAAATCTATTTTGATTACTAGTTTATACTTATAGATAGAGCACAACCTGACTCTGATACCAATTGTTGGAAAAATGAGTTTGGAAAACGCAGTAGAAAATAAGTTTAAGGGAAAAACCAGAGTCCTAATTTTTTTTTCAAAAATAAGAACTTGGTTCTTATATCTAAATTAATAAACACTTAATCAAAATTATACATTTTCAATTCTTTTAAGATAAATGCTTCGACCGAATAGTTTTTGTAACACCCCTTACCCGTACCCAAGACCGGCACAAGATACGGGGCATTACCATACACGAACATGACAGTTCCAAAAATACAGGCTATAAAATTTCGTTCCAAATTAAAACTAATCAAACATATTCATAGTTTCCCTATTATGGGCCTACGACGCCCAAACATGTATTAAGAATGGTTCGGGACTAAACCAAGAGCTTAAGAAAATCTTAGGAAAATTCCTAGGTTTAAACCTCACACGCCCATGTGGAGGCAATGCACACGCCCATGTGCTTAGGACACTCTCGTGTCCCTTACCCGTGTGGAATTATTTGAATTTATTTTCCATTTCAAACCTACAGGGGTTTTCACACGGCTAAGCACCCGCTCGTATCCCTGGCCCGTCTCCGTCACAAGGCCTAGACACGCCCATGTCATCGCCCGTGTTCAAAAACCTGAACATTTTATTTATGACATCATCATGCATTTAGGGGCACACGCTCGTGTGCTAGGCTGTGCCCTCCACACGGTTGAGACACACGGTTGTGTCTCTACTCGTGTGTTTATTACCATGCATACTGACCTAAAAATTCTCGGTGCAGGGGACACACGGCTGAGCAACACTCCCAAAGGGTTGGCTGTGTGTCACACACGACCTAGACACACGCCAATGTGTCTGCCAATGTGTCTACCTGTGTGGACCATTTTAGAGGCTATTTTCCAAGCCATTGGTCACCCTCAACATCCACACACATTTATAAACTTTAATGGTATTTAACATGGCCTAAATATGCCTAATGACTACCTTCACATAGTTTATTGCATGTTAACCTCATCTCATTGGTTTTGCACATGCTAGGTTATCCTTTTCGAATTAAGGATTACCATTTCATCAAAAACATTTTAGACTTGGCTCGTTTTATAACTCATTGCCTATTTGTGACCTAACCATCTCCAAGTGATTTGGCCACATTTCACATGCCCATTCATGATATACCACATTTAGCCATCACATGAAGCATTTATCATAAACATGTACCATTAGTAGGTTACCACCCACATCAAACTAAGCCATGTTTTATGGCCATATTCAAAATGAATAAGTATATCATTCATGCCCTTACATTGGCTAGCCAAATGACACATATAACAAAATGACCAAGAAATCCTATACATGTCATTACAATAAAATAAAAGTTTCTATATACCAAAGCAAGACAAGTTAACAGTGTTGACAATACTCCATTCATCTTCCAATCTTCACGAGTCCGTGAGCTCTGTAAGACAAGGGAAATGAAAGGGGGTAAGCATTTACATGCTTAGCAAGTCTGGATAATAGGAAGGTAAACTTACCGGTTATTTAGCATGCAACCATAAAAGACATTCATGCCAAAGATGCATAGTATATTTTTTCTATCACATACACTTAACCATCAAGTTAGTCTCATGCCAATACATTATAACATTAGTCTTAGATGAGCTCATCAATTCAAACATGTCTATTCCCATTTCTCATTTTAATCCCGTTGAATTTCTTGGAATCTCAATGGATATCTCGTTTACTATCAAATCATGGAAGTAACCCTTTTAAATACGCACTCCCGTGAACCTCACTCTTATAGCGGGATTACCAGTCCAGGTTAAATCCCCCGTAACATAAATTCAAGGAGTATTGTCAGGATTACCATTCCATGCTAAATCCCTTCAAACGACATTTACTCCAATAAGCTCGGATCTGAATTACCAGTCCAAGCTAAATTCAGTCCTTAATCGTATTACCCATCTGGGCTAAATCCATAATGTACACATATTCGTCGAGAGGTTCGATTTAACACCCCAAACCCACCCCGGATGTTATGGTCAAATCCGACGTGTCACATTGAATTATTTTAGCGAACACCTTGTTTTCATTGAAAATCCTTCCTTAAAATGATAGATTTCATTTACTTTGCAAAATCTCTTTTTAGTTACGAAAGCTTTGTTTAAAACATTCGATTTAGGAAAACTTATCATTTAAAAATTTAGTTGCGGAAATGTAGAAAAACATATTATGATTTAGAAAACTGTGTTCAACTTCTCATTATTACAACGCATAACAATAATAATCCAAATTATCAAAAGGGAAGGCCTTATTACAATCCAAACTGGAAATCACTTAATAAACTTTTATGTTTTAAAAGAAAAACAAGTCCAAGTTGTTTTGCTAGCTGGCCACCTCAAAGTCCCTCCAAACATCGAACCTCCTACTGAGCATCACCTGAGGAAAAATAAAAGAGGGGGTGAGTTCTCGAAAACTCAGTGTGTACAACCCTCGACGAGAAAGAAGCATTCACTAATCACCATACAACATACATGCAATACAATACAGTGCAACCCACCCCAATAATCCAACCGGTACACTTCTGCTCCGTCCCCCGATACACATCCTGTGGGGATATAAATATCGACCCACCCAACCGATACACATCAATGGTAGCCCGGTTGTAGAACTACCTTCGTTGGAACATGCTGCCAATCACATATTGGGCTTCAAAGCCGTCGGTGGATCTACGATTGTCAAGCAACCATGCGACCCTCATATACTTCCCCCGTTCCATAATACCTAACCCATATGCAACCTAAATAGAATATCATATGAATGCATATAAATGCAGCAGGTATACATGTAACATCCATAAAACTTACATTCCACACATAGGGGTATTCTAGTCATTTTTGCCCTTAGGGGCATTTCGATAATTTTCCTTTATTACGAGTTTTTACTTACCCTGGCCCATTAACAAATCCCGTGAGCTAAGATGAACGAATATTATGCACCAGGTAGGATTCCAGAGAAGAGGAAGTGAGTCATTAAGACCGCTTAAGTACCAAGCTCTCCCTAGATCCAATCATAGACATGTATATACCCGTTACCACACCTTAACCCTATGACTTGTCCACGGTCACAATAAATTAACTAAGTTTTATGCAGTCATCATATACTATGCCTAAAACCTCTTAGAAAGCCCAAACAAATCCAAATACCTGTATATGGCCCACTAGGCCTAATATTTTCCATATGGCCCATTAGGCCCAATCTCATTTATGTAGCCCATTAGGCCCAAATCACATTCCTATGGCCATTAGGCCCAAATCACATTTACAGTAATGCTCACATACAATTTTCCATCACATAGCATCAATTATCAATTTTTGCCTATCATGGGCCCAACAGCCCATTTGGCCCATTTAGCCCATTCTGGCCCGGTTGGCCAATTCACAACCCAAGTCCATGGAATCGCTCATGAGGCCTTAGACAACCTATCGGTTTCCTCTTTACGAGTGTTCACGCACTCGCAAGACTACCATAGCCAATCTTTCAGCTTTTCGGCATTTCGACTTTTCGGCTTTTGCTGATCTACTTATGTGTGCAGTGTATGTACACACCTGGTAGTAAAGCATGCTGCGATCCCCCTTCCCACGAACCTGAAACGCGAAGCCTTAATAACTTTTCCTTTGAACACTAATTACGTGTACTTTTCAGATCAGCATTAACCTTTATCGTTAAAACATAATGGGTGATTTGTATCCAACATATGTCACCCTTTTCACTAAAGCCTATTCAACCAACCCTTATCAAATGAAGAACACTTACCAAAGTCTCTCACCTGAAGAGCAAATTGGCAAGGATCCAAAAGATTGGAATTTGATACTAATCCTACCAAAACCGATTAGAAGAAGTGAGGAATAGATTATTCGATACTTAGCAAAACCGATTAGAAGAACCAAAATACCGATTGGAAGAACCAAAAAACTTACACTAGGACTGACTGACTAAAAGGAGTAGTGGCGGCTCCAAGGGTATTCGGCCCTTGCAATTTGTATGGCAAAAAGGGGTTATTCGGCATCAAGGGAAAAGAGAAGAAGAAATTGGCTAGACTAAAAGTGAATCAAAGAGAATTGAGTAAAGGAAGAAGGGAAAATCGGCACAAAGAGAAGGAAAAAAGATCAAGGGTTTTCGGCCTTTAGATCTTGAAGAGAAAAAAGGGTTTCTGGCAACCAGGTGAAGGAGAATTCGGCACTAGCCTGGCAACCTCACATTCGGCACCTATATATAGCCTCTATAGCCGAATTTCCTATGCCTAAATTCCCATTTCAGCTCCACCACTTCTTCACTCCTCATCTCCTAGTTTTTCTCCCTGATAACTCCTTAATCCCCTCCTCAAATTTCTCCTCTTATCACTCCTTACAGAGTCATATCCAATGCCACCTTTGTCCATCTCTTAAGCAAAAATAAATCCCTCCTTTGAGCGAGGGATTCGAACCCCAGACCTCTGCCACTAGCAACATGCCACTTATCCACTACGCCAGCAAGCTCTTCTCTGTCCAATTCTTCCTTCATTTATTCAAAAGCCCACCTACTTGCCATCAGGGTTCTTTTAATAACTAAACTATAATTTCTTTCACTTCTTAGTTCTAACTCCAAAACTAATCGAGACCTACTATCACATAATTAACACTTAACCGGGAATACTAAGCACACATTTTTTTATCAGAATCGAAAAAAAAATTGAGATTTCGGGATTTTTGGGGCGTTACATTCGATCACTTAAGGAACATCCATCCGAGTTGGATCCTTACTATACTGAGATCATTAGATTACCCGTCCGGGCTAAATCGTTTTCTGTAACACATGCTGGATCTCATATCATGTAAGCAAGAATTTATCCATCGGATCTCCCATTTTATTCAACCGGGACAATTATCATTCTTTTTATTTTATACTACCACATTTCATGGATTTATCATGTAATAAATATCTAATTTAACATACATTTAATAATATGTATTTTAAGTATATTTAAAGTTTACTTCGAGTTACATGAACTTACCTAGTACTTGCTTCGGTTTCATATTTTGGTTATTCTGAAACCTTTCGTTTTCCACGGTCGACCTCCAGAATTGGTTCTTCGGGGTCTAAATCAGTAAAAATAAATTATTAATACTTCACACTATTCATCTCGAACCTAAATTTCACCCCAGGTAAAATGACCATTTTGCCCCTAACATTTCACATTTTTACAAATTAGTCCCCAGGCCTGTATAATGAAATGCATGTAATTTCTTGACTACCCAAGCCTAGCCAAATGTTTTTCATACTTATAAAAGCCCACATTTCCTTTCATTTCACATTTTTCTACCCATTTTTACAACTTTTACAAATCGGTCCCTTACGCCATTTCCATGAAAAACTACTTAGTCAAAGTTGTTTACCATCTTTTAAACTCTCATATTCCTCCATAAATCATTAAAATACAAGCATCTCATGCATGGGTAATTTTGTAAACATGAACCCTTGCTTGAAATATGGGTAGAAATAGAGAGAGCATGTTACGAGGATATCAAAATACAAAGAACATCAAAAACGGGGCTAGAGAGCACTTACTATTGAGCTTGAAAATGTTGAACACCCTAGCTTGAAGAACCCTAGAAATTTCGATAGCTATGGAGAAGATGATAGCTGATTTTTGCTTGATTTTTCCCTTTTTATTTCATTTAATACCTAATGACCAAAATGCCCTTCCTTACTAAACTTCCAAATTTTTTCCAACCATGCCCTTTTTTTTCGAAAAGCTTAAAAAATTGGGAAAATTATTCTTTAAGACCTTCTAATTAATAATTCAAAGCAATTTCATACAAATTCCTTCTAGAACTCAAGTTTTGCAACTTATCCAATTCGGTCCCTAATTTCCAATTGGACACCTTATACTTAGAATTTCTTCATGAAACTTAAACACATGCTTATTTTCATATCCTAGACCTCATAATAACCATCAAAAAAATATTTTAATGTCAGATTTCTGGTCCTGAAACCACTATTTTGACTAGGCCTAATTTTGGGATGTTATAGTTTTCTCCACTATCCTCAAGCTCGCGTCTGTCGAGTGTGGGCTCGCTCCAAATCAAAAAAAATTTCACAAAATTACTAGTTGGGAAAATTTTCAATTTCTCTAAACTCTTGGTTCAAATTATGTAACAACCCATTTTTGGTTAAATCAGAATAGTGGTTTTGGAACCACAAATCTAAAGTCAAAATATTTATTTTATTAATATTTTAATGATTACAACATGATTGAATGATTGTGTGAAAGTTTCGTTAAGAAATTTTATCGTTTGGTTAGTCAATTTGGTAAAAAAAGACTAAATCGCGTACAATGCAAAAGTGGAGTTCTATTAGCTAAAAGTATCTAATAACTATAAAACCTTAAAATAAAGGTCTTTATGTTGTAATTAGACCATTAATGACATAATTTGACATATATGGACATATATTAAGGTGTTTTAAATGGTTTATAATAAGGTTAATTAAGTAATTTAAAAATTTAAGTTATAATAAGTAAAATAAAACAAAGTATCATCTTTGTTTCTTCTTGTTTCAACTGAAACTAGGGATAAGAAAACACCATTGTTGTGTTCTTCATTCGTCCAAGCTTGAATAGCTAATTAAGGTACTATTTTTGTCCTGTTTTTAATGATTTCTATGTTTCTGAGATCGTTGCAACTAGGTCTAGCTAGCCCAGGGACTAATTTGCAAAATTGTTAAAGATTTTGAATGCTGCCGATGATGAGTAAGCATATATTTTTAATTTTCTTGATAGATTATGAATGCTTGTTGATAGATATACAAGTTTTGTTAAGTGATTATTAGTGAAAATGCAAAATAGGGATTAAATTGTGAAATGTGTAAAGTTTGTGGTTAAAATGTGAAATAAATGAAAAATATGGGCTGCTAGGGGCATTATGGTAATTCGACTAGCATGGGTTTATTGTGAATTTTATTAATTTGTAATTTTATGAAATAAGGGCTAAAATGTAAAAAATGTAAAATATTAGAGGCAAAAGTGTAACTGTGTTTTAAAGTGTGTTTTGGACTAAATTGAATAGAGGGATGATTAAATAAGTTAATTTTGATTATATATAG
Organism: Gossypium anomalum; assembly: GCA_025698475.1. Taxonomy (NCBI): domain Eukaryota; kingdom Viridiplantae; phylum Streptophyta; class Magnoliopsida; order Malvales; family Malvaceae; genus Gossypium; species Gossypium anomalum. Next base: position 46,766,595 of record CM046961.1, read on the forward strand.
ATCAAGAAAAGAGGAATTCAGATTTAGATTGGGAAAAAGCAAAGTAATTGAATAGTCAGTCCATTCTGTCATTTCTGTATACAAGGTAAGTTCATACAATTGAACTTAAATGTGTATTTATTTAATTGATAGATGGAATTTAGATTGTATTTATTCTATTAGTTGAATTTTGAGATCTTGAATTAAATGTATGGTTTAAATAAGACGAGTTGCTGAATAAGACTATAAATGGGCTATGGCAATCAGAAAATAAGACCATAACCAAGTTATGGCATGTGAATGTAAGACCACGACAGGGCCATGGCAACGTATGTGTAAGACCATAGCTGGACTATGGCATCAAAAAATCAATGTACTCATACATAAGCATTTATAAAACCAGAGTGATTTGATAAGTGAATTGATGAGAAATAGTTATGTATCGGTACTGGTATGTACAGAAACTGTTCAAGTAACGAATTAAAGGAAGCCAAGAATTTATGCTTAACTATGTGGTTAAACTTTATGTTAACGTAGTGATTGATGCTTTAATGCAATTTATGTTATCTATTTAAAAATGTTAATGAATGATAAGATTATTTCATATTTACATACGAACTTACTAAGCTTCACAGCTTACATTGTTTACCTTTCCATGTTTTATAGTCTTACAAAGCTAGCTCAGATTCAAGGATCGCCAGAGACTTCATCGCACTATCAGACATTTATTTTGGTACTTTTGATTTGTATATATGGTATATGGCATGTATAGGCTTGAGTCATTTTGGTATGTTGATGAAGGTGTATTTTGGCCATTTGAGTTAGCTTATGATGATGAATTTGATGATGTTTATAAATGAGTAAATGGTTCTATTTTGAGTTTGGTAATTAACCTATATTGTGCGATTGAGTTTGAAATTATAATGCTTAATGATATTAGGTAATTTGATTGTTAAAAAGGTTGATAATGTGGAAGTTATGTGCTTGTGAATTTGGTGAATGATAATGAATATTTGGAATGGTTTGGTTAATTGAATTGTATATGTGAATTAGGAATGTAAATATATGGCAAATTATGGCTTATTTGTGATTTGTATTGATGATAATGAAATGGTATGAATTGAATATTGGTTGATGATATTTGGTTGCTATTTGTGTCTTAAAATGGAACTATATGAGCTTGTTTAGGTATGTGCAAATTGAGTGGCAAAATGGCTTGGTAAATAGCCTATTTTTGTCCACACAGTCAAAGACACGGGCGTATGTCTCAGCCATGTGTGACACACAGTCATGTTAAACGACCGTGTGTCCCCTGGTGTTGAATTTGAAACCAAGTCAGTATGCTCCACATGGCCTCACACAAGGGCGTGTGACTTGGCCGTGTGCCATAAGTCATTCTACCTTATAAGATTGGCACGACCTAGTACACAGCCTGGTACACAAGCGTGTATGGCCATTTTTAGGGCACACAGGCTAGCCACACGGGTGTGTCTCTCACACGGCCTGGCCACACGGGTATGTGTCCCCTGTTTTGAGAAAAGTTTTCAAATTTTAGTGAAATTTTCTTGATTTATTGGTTTAGTCCTGAACCATTCCCAAAGCATGTTTAGGGCATCGTAGGCTTGTATAAGGGACAAATTTATTGAGATTGAAAGATGAATACTTGAATGGAGAAAATGTATGCTAAATGGATGTTTAATTGTTGTGTAAGTCTAGTAGTGCTCTATAACCTTATTCCGGCATTGAATACTGGTGATGGGTGTTACATTTATTGGTATCAGAGCTACAGTTTAGTCGATTCTAGGACTAACGTAGCGTGTGTGAGAGTCTAGTTATATGTGGCATATATAACCTGTGATAGTGTGATGATTCCTGACATTATAAACTATGTTTTCTTATAGTAATGGATCTCGAACGAGCTGTAGCAGATAATGTTTAGAGTAATGTGCCAACTCCCGCTCAAGGGACAATGCCTTCTGAAACTAGACCCGTGTCGAGTAGTCACGGAAGTGAGGCTAAAGAAGCCTTTTTCCAAATGATGAACGAGTGGTTCACTCAATATGTCCGGACAAATCCAGTTGTTCAACAACCTCCACCCCCGCCAATTCCTCAACCAGTCCCCATAGTTCCTCAAGTTATTGATCCTATACGATTGAATAAGCTGCCAGTTGATAAAATTCGTAAGCATGGGGATGAAGAGTTCAGGGCTACAGTTGACGATGATCCTGCGAGAGCTAAATTCTAGCTTGAAAATACAATCAGAGTATTTGATGAGTTGTCGTGTACACCCGAAGAGTGCATTAAATGTATTGTATCCTTGTTGAGAGACACTGCTATCAATGGTGGAATACTTTGACATCGGTGGTACCGAAAGAACGGGTTACGTGGGATTTCTTTCAATCTGAGTTCAGAAAGAAATATATCAGCTATTGGTTTATTGATCAGAAGCGCAAAAAGTTTCTAGAATTAAAACAGGGTTGTATGTCCATGACAGAATATGAACGAGAATTTGTGAGGCTCAGTAAATATGCCCGAGAATGTGTTTCAACAGAAGCTATTATGTGCAAAAGATTTGAAGACCGATTGAACGAAGATATCAAATTGCTAGTCGAAATTCTAGAGTTGAAAGAATTTGTGGTACTCGTCGATCGTGCTTGCAAAGTTGAAGAACTGCGCAGAGAAAAGAGAAAGGCTGATTCTGAAGCTAGAGATTCGAGAAAGAGATTGATGAATAAATCATATCATTCCTTATCCAAGAAACCATGAGATGTTTATAGTCGATCTAATGCATCGGTGGAGTACTCTAATAGAAATCATAGGAAGCAATTTATGAGTTCAAAACCTCTAGCTACATTAATGGCAAGTGTGGGTAATGCTAGATCGAATAAACTTAAATGTGAATAATGTGGAAAACGACATTTTGGAGAGTGTAGAATGAATGACAAAGCCTGTTTTAGATGTGGGTCACACGGACATTTCATTCAAGATTGTCCTGAGTTAGATGAGAAAGATAAATCTCAGAATGCAATATCAAGCAACAGGATTGCAAGAGGAAGACTACCCCATAATGTTGGAAATGTCAGTGGTAGTAGAGGTGCAGCACGAGATACCGCTATAAAATCTGAAGCTAGAACACCTGCCAGAACCTATGCTATTCGCGCTCGCGAAGAAGCGCCATCTCCAGATGTTATTACCGGTACATTCTCTCTTTATGACACTGATGTAGTTGTATTGATAAACCCCGGATCAACTCATTTATATATATGTGTGAACTTAGTGTCTAGTAAGAATTTACTTGTTGATTCTACTAAGTTTGTTATAAAAGTGTCGAACCCCTTAGGTAAATATGTCTTGGTTGACAAAGTTTGCAAGAATTGTCTGTTAATGACTCGGGGTTACTGTTTTCTGGCTGATTTGATGTTGTTGCCATTTGATGAGTTTGATGTAATTTTGGGTATGGACTGGTTGACATTGTGTGATGCAGTAGTATATTGTAGACGAAAGACAATTGAATTGAAATGTTAGAATAATGAGACTCTCTGAATTGAATCAAATGATCTGAGTGGTTTACCAGCTGTAATCTCGTCAATGTTAGCTCAGAAATCTGTGAAAAAGGGATGCAATGCATATCTTACATATGTACTTGATACAAATGTGTCAAAATCAAAGATTGATTCAGTACCAGTTGTTTGTGAGTATTCAGATATGTTTCCAGAAGAGTTATCGGGTTTGCCGCCGATTAGAGAGGTTGAATTTTCTATTGATTTAATATTGGGAACTTTATAGATATCGATAGCTCCGTACAGAATGGCTCCGACAGAGTTAAAAGAGTTGAAAGCTCAGTTGCAAGAATTAACTGATAGAGGATTCGCAGGATCGAGTTTCTCGCCCTGGGGTGCACCAGTGTTGTTTGTTAAGAAGAAAGACGGGTCAATGAGAATGTGTATTGACTATCGTCAGCTCAACAAAGTAACAATCAAGAATAAGTATTTGTTGCCGAGAATAGATGATTTGTTTGATTGGTTGAAAGGTGGAACAGTGTTTTCAAAGATTGATTTAAGATATGGTTATTATCAGTTGCGAGTTAAAGACTCAAATGTGCCGAAAACTGCATTCAGAATGAGGTACTGACACTATGAATCTCTTGTTATGCCTTTCAAATTAACTAACAATCTTGCAGTCTTTATGGATTTGATTAACCGGATCTTCAGACCATATTTAGATAGATTCGTTGTTGTATTTATTGACGATATTCTGATTTATTCTCGAAATGAATCCAAGCATGCCGAGCATTTGAAAATAGTGTTACAAATCTTGAGAGACAAGCAATTATTTGCAAAGTTTAGCAAATGTGAGTTTTGGCTCCGAGAGGTTGGATTTCTAGGACATATCGTTTCAGTCGAAGTTATTAGAGTTGACCCAAGCAAGATTTCTGCAATTATAGATTGGAAACCTCCAAGAAATGTATCTGAAGTCCGAAGTTTTCTGGGACTAGCTGGCTATTATCGATGTTTTGTGAAAAGATTCTCTATGATTGCAACACCGCTAACTCGATTACTTCAAAAAGATGTAAAGTCCGAATGGTCTGAAAAGTGTCAGCAGAGTTTCGAACAGTTGAAAGCATTATTAAAAGAGGCACCAGTGTTAGTACAGCCTGAATCAGGTAAAGAATTCGTAATTTTCAGTGATGCGTCATTGAACAGTTTGGGTTGTGTATTGATGCAGGAAGGCAAAGTGATAGCTTATGGTTCTAGACAATTAAAGCCACATGAAAAAAATTATCTGACGCACGATTTAGAGTTGGTTGTGATTATGTTTACTTTAAAGATTTGGCGACATCACTTGTTTGGTGAGAAATGCCACATCTATACATATCACAAGAGCTTAAAATATTTGATGACTCAGAAATTCTTGAATTTGCGACAAAGAAGATGGCTTGAATTACTGAAATACTATGGGCTAGTAATTGATTATCATCTCGGGAAAGTGAACATAATTGCTGACGCTTTAAGCAGAAAGTCATTAATTGCTTTGCGTACGATGAACACACAATTAGTTTTGTCTGATGACAATTCGATTGTAGCTAAGTTGAAAGCAAGATCGTTATTTCTTTAGCAAATTTGTGAAGCTCAGAAATGTGATAATGAATTGCAAGCTAAAAGAATGCAAAGTGAGTTGACTAGTGATTCAGAGTACCAAATCAGAGCTGATGTTTGTTTAATGTTCTGAAACAGAATCTGTGTACCAAGAAATTCTGAGCTTATTCAAAAAATTCTGCACGAAACACATAATTGATGTTTATCTATTCACTCGAGGAATACCAAAATGTATAATGATTTGAAACAATTATATTGGTGGTAGGGTATGAAACGAGACATTTTAGAGTTTGTATAGAGATGTTTAGTTTGTCAACAAGTTAAAGCTGAACATCAAGTACCGTCAGGACTACTTCAACCAGTAATGATACCTGAATGGAAATGGTATAGAGTTAAAGGATTTCGTATCGGGGTTACCCCTATTTCTGAAAAAGAAAGATGCAATTTGGGTTGTCGTTGATAGATTAACAAAATCAGCACATTTCATCCCAGTACGTACAGACTATTCACTTGATAAATTGGCTGAATTGTACATATCTATGACTGTGAGATTGCATGGGTTACCAGTTTCAATTATTTCGGATAGAGATCCGAGGTTCACATCGCGATTTTGGAAGAAATTGCAAGAAGCTCTTGGTACGAGATTAAATTTTAGTACAATATTTCATCTGTAAACAGACGATCAGTCTGAGAGAGTAATTCAGATCCTCGAAGATATGCTCAGATATTGTGTTTTAGAGTTTGAAGGTAACTAGGAGAAATATTTGCCGCTGGTTTAATTCTCATATAATAACAGCTTTCAATCGAGCATAAAGATGGCACTTTATGAAGCATTGTATGGTCGTAAATGCTGAACACCATTGTACTGGACTGAGCTTAGCGAGAAACAAATTCACGGGGTTGATTTGGTTAGAGAAACTGAAGAGAAAGTGAAAGTAATTCACGACTATTTAAAAGCAGCTTCAGATCGACAGAAATCTTATGCGGATTTGAAATGAAAAGATATTGAATTTCAAATCGGTGAAAAAGTGTTTCTAAAAGTATTCCCGTGGAAAACAATTCTTCGTTTTGGTCGCAAAGGCAAGTTGAGTACGCATTTTATCGGGCCGTATGAAATAATTGAAAGAATAGGGCCAGTGGCATATTGGTTAGCTCTACCATCAGAGTTAGAGAAAATCCATAATGTGTTTCATGTATTGATATTACGCCGATATAGATCTGATCCATCACATGTGATTTCTCCATCAGAGATTGAAATTCAACCTAATATGACGTACAATGAAGAACCGATCAGAATTTTAGCTCAAGAGGTCTAAAAGTTAAGAAATAAATGCATAGCTTTAGTAAAAGTCTTATGGCAACGTCATGGTGTTGAAGAGGCTACGTGGGAGCCTGAGCAAGCAATGAAAAAATAGTACCCTAACCTATTCACTGGTAACATTTTCGGGGACAAAAATCCCTAAGAGGGGAGAGTTGTAACAACCAATTTTTGGTCAAATCGAAACAGTGGTTTCGGAACCACAAATCCAAATTTGAAATATTTATTTTATTAATATTTTAATGTTTACAACATGATTGAATGATTGTGTGAAAGTTTCGTTAAGAAATTTTATCGTTTGGTTAGTCAATTTGGTAAAAAGGACTAAATCGCGTAAAGTGCAAAAGTGGAGTTCTAGTAGCTAAAAGTATCTAATAGCTATAGAAACTTAAATTAAAGGTCCTTATGTTGTAATTAGACCATTAATGAAATTAGTGGACATATATTAAGGTGTTTTAAATGGTTTATAATAAGGTTAATTAAGTAATTTAAAATTTTAAGTTAAAATAAGTAAAATAAAACAAAGTATCATCTTTGTTTCTTCTTGTTTCAACTGAAACTAGGGCTAAGAAAACACCATTGTTGTGTTCTTCATTCGTCCAAGCTTGAATAGCTAATTAAGGTACGATTTTTGTCCTGTTTTTAATGATTTTTATGTTTTTGATATCGTTGCAATTAGGTCTAGCTAGCCCAGGGACTGATTTTCAAAAATGTTAAAGATTTTGAATGTTTCTATTGATGAATAAGCATGTATTTTGAAGTTTCTTGATAGATTATGAATTCTTGTTGATAGATATACAAGTTTTGTTAAGTGATTTTAGTGAAAATGCAAAATAGGGATTAAATTATAAAATGTGTAAACTTTGTGGTTAAAATGTAAAATAAATGAAAAATATGGGCTGCTAGGGGCATTATGGTAATTTGGATAGCATGCTTTTATTGTGAATTTCATTTATTTGTGATTTTATGAAATAAGGACTAAAATGTGAAAATTGTAAAATATTAGGGGCAAAAGTGTAAATATATTTTAAAGTGTGTTTTGGACTAAATTGAATAGAGAGGTGATTAAATAAGTTAATTTTGATTATATATAGATCAAGAAAAAAGGAATTCAGATTTAGATCGGGAAAAAGCAAAGTAATTGAATAGTCAATCCATTCCGTCATTTCTGTATACAAGGTAAGTTCGTACAATTGAACTTAAATGTGTATTTATTTAATTGATGGATGGAATTTAGATTGTATTTCTTCTATTATTTGAATTTGGAATTCTTAAATTAAATATACGGTTTAAATAAGATGAGTTGCTGATTAAGACTATAAATGGGCTATGGCAATCAGAAAATAAGACCATAACCAAGTTATGGCATGTGAATGTAAGACCACGACAGGGCCATGACAACGTATGTGTAAGACCATAGTTGGACTATGGCATTGAAAAATTAATGTACTCGTACCGTAAGCATTTATAAAACCGGAGTGATTTGATAAGTGAATTGATGAGAAATAGTTACGTATCGGTACAGGTATGTACAGAAACTGTTTAAGTAACGAATTAAAGGAAGCCGATAATTTATGCTTAAATATGTGGTTAAACTTTATGTTAACGTAGTGATTGATGCTTTAATGCAATTATGTTATCTATTTAAAAATGTTAATGAATGATAAGATTATTTCATATTTACATACGAACTTACTAAGCTTCATAGCTTACTTTGTTTACCTTTCCATGTTTTATAGTCTTACAAAGCTAGCTCAGATTCGAGGATCATCAGAAACTTCATCGCATTATCGGACATCTATTTTGGTACTTTTGAATTTTTTATATATGGTATATGGCATGTATAGACTTGAGTCATTTTGGTATGTTTGATGAAGATGTATTTTGGCCATTTAAGTTGGCTTATGATGATGAATTTGATGATGTTTATAAATGTGTAAATGGTTCTATTTTGAGTTTGGTAATTAACCTATATTGTGTGATTGAGGTTGAAATTATAATGCTTAATGATATTAGGTAATTTGATTGCTAAAAGGGTTGATAATGTGGAAGCTATGTGCTTGTGAATTTGGTGAATGATAATGAATGTTTGGAATGGTTTGGTTAATTGAATTGTATATGTGAATTAGGTATGTAAATAGATGGCAAATTGTGGCTTATTTGTGATTTGTATTGATGATAATGAAATGGTATGAATTGAATATTGGTTGATGATTTTTGGTTGCTATTTGTGTCTTGAAATGGAACTATATGAGCTTGTTTAGGTATGTGTAAATTGGGTGGCAAAATGGCTTGGTAAATAGCCTATTTTTGTCCACACGGTTAGAGACACGAGCGTGTGTCTCAGCCGTGTGCGACACACGGTCATGTTACACGGTCGTGTGTCCCCTAGTGTTGAATTTGAAACCAAGTCAGTATGCTCTACATGGCCTCACACACAGGCGTGTGACTTGGCCTTGTGGCATAAGTCAGTATACCTTACAGGATTGGCACGGCCTAGTAAACGGACCTGAACGGCCATTTTTAGGGCACACGGGTGTGTGTGTTGGCCGTGTGACCCAAGTCAGACAATTACACGGGGTCGGACACGGGCTGGGACATGGCCACGTGCTTCCATTTCGAATGTCCACATGGCCTATGAGACGGGCGTATCTGGTGGCCCTGTGAGACATACAGCCTGGCCACACGGGCGTGTGTCCCCTGTTTTGAAAAAAATTTTCTAAGTTTTGTGAAAGTTTCTTGAGTTATCGTTTAGTCCCGAACCACTCCCAAAGCATGTTTAGGGCCTCGTAGTCTCGTATAAGGGACAAATTTATTGAGATTGAATGATGAATACTTGAATTGAGAAAATGTATGCTAAATGGATGTTTAATTGTTTTGTATGCCCGGTACTACTCCGTAACCCTATTCTAGCGTTGAATACGGGTGAGGGGTGTTACAAATTATAAATAAGAAAAATATCTCCAGAAATCTTCTAAAATAATTTTTTCATAGAATTTTCACTCTACAACTTTCTCTTGAATTCAAGCCTGTGAAAAATAATGACCCAAGGCTCTCTTTATATAGAGAGAGTTCAAAGAGTTCAACTAAGATCAAACTTAATCACTTTAATATTAATAGATAATAACTTTATTAATAAATTAATAAAATACTATCAAGATAAGTATGAAATTAAATTTAATATTCATTTAATTAAAATATTATTTTTGGAACAACTAATCTGAAATCAAATTATCCGTTAGAGTTTAGTAGGACTGTCATTCTTCCATTGCTCAACCACCAAAGAACCACCACCGTTAACCATCCACTAACCACTAGAATGCTGTCATGCCAGACACCGTCACTGCCATGCCCAGTGGTGTCATCGCAGGCACAACAATCTCATGGCGCCCCAAACCGGTTTGACTGTTGTCGGTTCGGTTCGGGGCAGTGATGCCCAGATCGGTTCAGTCCAACCAGTGGTTGGACCGTTGTCCTCGTTTCACATGTTAGGCTCGATTCAATCAATTTTTGGGTCTCAATCTTGGTTTTGGGTTCTCGATTCTAATTTTCAAGCTCAAGTTCAATTTTAAAGTTCAATTACCCATTGGACCAATTGTCTGACTTGAAAATTAATTTTTAAAAATATCATATTAGTTTTAATTAATTTGATTAATTTAATATTACTTCATCAAAATTAATTTTTTCAAAAATCATTCAGATTTTTAAAAATTAGATTTTCAAGAAAAAAATTTTAATCAAATAAAAATTTTAATCAAATTCTCTAGATAAATAATTCTCATGACAACCCAATTTAATTCTACATCAAATAAATTGACTCAACTAAATTATTTCCAAAGTCGTAGAATTTTTTCTGATTCAAATGCAGTTTGATTGAGCTTTTGTTGAGCTAGCAGCAGGATGAATAAGAGATATACTATTAGGCTCTAGTAATTGCAATTATGTCTAGAAGCAACGTTCTGATAATTCTCAATTTACTTAATCATGAAGTTAGTCCACAAGAAGTATCATGATTGAAAACTCCTTATTGTATATTCTTTATGAAATCAATTCATCCAAATGCTTTGTCCAATGACTTCGTCATGTATGTGTTACCCTTATATGTTACCCTCATATGACTTTGTTCAATAAATTCATATATATATAGGCAAAACAACACTAGAAATTAAATGTTGAAACTAATTAAATTAGGTGATCAAATTTGACATTCAACAATTGATTATCGTGTTAGTAAATGAATCTAGTCTTGAATTAGGTAGTTAAATATGTTTCTTGAATGCAGTATAAATCTTGTGTTATTGATTGTATATATATTATATCAAATATGCCATAAAATGAAACAAAAATTCATGATATTATGGTACATTTTAAGTCAATTATATTCGATACAGTTACTCAGTAAAATTAGAAGCTCACATTGGAATAAGTGATAGAATGTTCGAAAAAGGAAAGACTTCTAAATAAATCAAGAAAAAAAAAGTTCCAAAAGCATAAAAGTAAATAATGGATATCAAATTTATTTCTTTGCAAATTTTGGTAAATTCTAGAATAGGTTAGGTTGTACTACCATTGAAAGTATGATGATGTTGCCAATAACATCTAAAATGACCCGAATTTTGTGTCTTTACTTGGTTTTATTTTACAATAAATGAAATATTGCAATGTCTGCATCATAGTTATATAGAGAAGAAGAAATTAAGAAAATAAAATTCTTCTATGTTTTAAGAATTCAACTCTTAATGTTGTTGGTTCGAGGTATAAGAAAGATGTTCATGGGTTTTAATTGTCTTATTGCAACAGGTTTTACAATTATTGAATAATTTATTTCTTTTCTATTATGAAAATGACAAAAACATAACAATAGAACTTAACATTATCCTAATTTAATAAAATATATGGTTAAACCGTAATTTAAAATTTCTTGCATGTAAAATATATCTAAACATAACATTTAGATTATTTTTGTCGCACAAATTGTTATGCCCTTTCCTTTTTATTACTTAAAAAATAAATAAAAAACATTTAAATTATTTTTAAAATTTACATTTTTATTTAATAATTGAAAATATTTACACATACTTGACCTACAATACAAATGTATAATCAAATTTAATTTTAATTTACTTGCACCTAATGCATGCATTTTATTGTTATTGTAACAACCCGATTTTGGGCCTAGTCAGAATAGTGGTTTCAAGGCCACAAATCCGAGGTTGAGAAATTATTTTAATGTTATTTTATCTGTTATAGTATAATTATATGGATGTTTGAAAATTTTGGTGAATTAATTTAAGCGATTGCATGCTTAATTTTGAAAAAAATGACTAAATCGCATAAAGTATAAAAGTTTTGTTATAAAAGTTTTGTTCTATTAGATAAAGGTGTTAGTTAGCTATGGAACGATAAAATAGAGGTCCTTATGAAGGAGATAGACAAATATTAATGTGGTGGCTGGATATGGAGACAAAAATCATGAAAAGTCAAGGGTTAGTTGGCATTAGGTGATAAAATTTGACTAATGAATAAAAAAATAATAATAAGCCTAGTTATCATCTTTTTTTTCCATCTTCTTCTCTCCATCGAATTTCTCTAAGAAAAATGGCCATGGGAGCTTGAAATTTTCAGAAACTTTAGACCCTTGCAAGTAAGTGATTTTGATGGCCATTTTTATTGATTTTTATGTTTTTGGAACCCTTATAACTAAATCTAGCTAATGAGGGGACTATCTTGCAAAATGGTTGAAAGTTTGGGGTTTTTGCCATGAGAATATTCATGTTTTTTGCTGCATTTTTATGGAAGAAAATGAATATTGGTTGTTAAATAAACGACTTTTGTTAAATGATTTTCATAAGAACACCTAAAATGGGTCATTTTGTAAAAGTTGTAAAATAGGTGGTAAATGTGTGAAATAATGAAAAATGTGGGCTGCTATAAGCAAGAAAAAGGTTCGGCTATGCATGGGTAGTAAAAAAATTAAACACATTTCATTTTACGAGCCTAGGGGAAAAAGCGTAAATATGAGAAAGTATATGGGTAAAAATGTAATTTTACCAAAAATATGAAATTGGGCTAATTTGAGCAGTATGATGAATAAATAAATTAAATGTGTTGTTATAGATCAAGGAAGATGAATTTCGGAATTAGATCGGGGGAAAAGCAAGATAATCGAGTAATTGACTTATTTCGTCGTTTCATATCGAGGTAAGTTCGTATGTTAATAAGCATTAAATTTGATATGTTTAAATGCTTAATTGATATTATGTATTATTTCGTATGTTATTTTTGGATATGAATAATATAAAAATACGAGATCGTATTGAAAGATCAAATTAAGAGAAATGCAGGGTTCAATATGATCGAATTATGACATGTTATGAATTAACGGTAAAGACCATGGTTGGACCATGGCAATATGTGTAACCGTGTAAGACCATATCTGGGATATGGCATCGGCATGTGATCCCGTATAAGACCATGTCTGGGACATGTTATCGGCATTGTTATGTGAGCCAGTGTAAGACCATGTCTGAGACATGGTATCGGCATCGTTATGTGAGCCAGTGTAAGACCATGTTTGGGACATGGCATTGGCATCGTTATGTGAGCCAGTGTAAGACCATGTCTAGGACATGGCATCGGGTATGAGGCATCGTGTAAGACCATAGCTGGGCTATTGGCATCGATATGAGATTTCCATGTAAGACCATATTCAGGACATGGCATTGGTACGATACATCATGTACAAGTTTTCCCGAGTATCCTAGTATCCCAAGAGATTCAACAGGTAAATCCAAAGATTATGTCAAAGAAATGACAAGGTATGATCATGTTAAAAGGGTACAGATATGTAGGCAAAATTCATGAGTAATGAATTTGATGTATATAGGACATTTGGTAAGAATGTAAATGAGTAAGTCCTACCTATAAAAATGATCTTGTGATGACCTTGTGATTATAAGTCTATACTTATGATGTATGAATAGGTGGTAAATTTGATTGATGATCATGTGTGAGGCTTTTAGGCCGAATTAAATTGAGACATGATAAGTTTAAATTTTGTTGTTGATGTATAGGTTAAATTGGCCAATGAATGGCATGTAAATATTTGATAATGACTAGCTATTGGAATGGCTAGTTAAGGATATGCTTTGGTGTTATGTATGATTAAATGGATGTTAATACAAAGAAATCATGAAAGAGTAAAGTTAGCAGTAAAACAGTTATGGATAGGAGCAATTGTATAACTTTGAAAAATCACCAAAAATTGTGGAAATTTAATTATAGGTTGGATAAGATATGAAATTATATCTTATTGAGCCTAATTTCACATAGACTAAACAGTGTAAGTAAAAGAATTTCATATTATGAGATGTTTGAATTTTTGTGGGACAGGGTCAGGATGAATTTGGAATCCCCTATTTTGACTTTAGAAAATCATTAAAAATAGTATAAAAATAATTATGAGTTATAATTTATATTTTTTAAATTATTAATGAATCTATTTTCAAGAGAATCAAACAATAACATCATCTGAGTCCCGTACGAGGAGATAATTAATTTTTAATAAAAAAGGTTCAAAACTATCAGCCAGCAGAACAGGGACGACTTTAAAGTATAAACTGTACTTATTGGCTAAACCAAAAATTCTGGAAATTTTATGGTAAGGAGATATGTGAGTCTAGTTTCAGGGAAAATTAGCAAAACTTAATTTAGAGTTTCGTATCTCAAGATGTAAATAATTTAGTGACTATAACTCGCGTAGACAGCTTGATATGAACATAAGTGAATAGTGGAACTTTGTGCAATTATGATTACATTACCTTTAGAACATATTATGAGGATTGTTAAAAGCATGTTAATAAATTTTTTGTTATTTACATACCTACTTACTAAGATATATGCTTACTTTCTCTTCTTTTCGTTTTTCCTATAGTGTCACAGATGCTAGCTCGAGTTGGAGGTCGTCGGAGATCCTATCACACTAACAAGCTATTGATGGGTATCAATGATTTTCTAGCATTTTAAGTGTATAGTATGTATAGGGATTTGGTTATTGTGTACATAATATTATGAGTTGGCCTAGAATATTGGCCTATGCTAATTGAAGGTCATTGTTTTATAAGGCTATTTAGTGTGGCCAATATTTGCTATGTTATAAGTCTATGATGAAGCATTACATGGATGTGCATGCTTGTTTGGGTTGGATGAGTGAATGTGTGATAATTATGTGTGGCAAATACTAAATGTGAATGGTTGAGTAAGTTACATGCTATAATTAGTTAAGTGTGTGTGTGGTTGTGCATGATGAATGTGATTTATAAATAGTGTGTGAATGCCATGGTGTGCTTATTGGGATGCCTAAAAATGCCATGTTGTGTGTTGATAAACTTAGTATGGGTGTGCAAGTGTTTTTGGATGGAAAAGGGCTTGGTAAATAGCCTAACTATCATCCACACGGATGGCTACACGGCCTAGCACACGGGCATGTGACATGGTCATGTGACCCTAAATGGGTGATGACGTCATAAACAGAGAGTTACACGGGTGGAGGACATGGGCATGTCCTGAGCCACACGGGCGTGTGTGACCACACGGCCTGCCCACACGAGCGTGTGACTCTCCAAAATATGAAAATTTTCTTAGTGTCTCAAAAGTTTTAAAAGTTCTCGGTTTAGTCCCTAACCACCTCCAATGTATGTTTTGGGCCTTATAGTCCCATATAAGGGACTTTAAGATAGAAATTGAAAAGTTTTAAATTTGAACAAAATTTTATGACTTGGAAATGTTTGTATGCATGCGTTTGAATTCGGTAAGGCCTCATACCCTATTCTGGCAACGGACGTAGGTAAGGGGTGTTACAGTTATCATCTTTTTTTTTAAAAGCTTTATCAAAAAATGAGATGAAAATGTGATTTTTTAAAAGCATAAAGCAACTTAAAAAGATGTGGTGAAGACATGTCATTAATATGGAATTGTAGGGGAGAAAAAATTCACTACAAGCAGAACTCCAAAAAATATATTCTATTTAGACTCCATTTGCATTGAAGGCCTATCATTAATCCTAAAATGAAAACTATTTATACAATAAATCATTGTTGTTCAATCTTTCCAAGAAAATTATATTAAATTGATATCATTTGGTTGCAAAATTTAACTTGGAATCTTGTATGAAGAGAGAGCATATCCCACTATGATATATTCTTCTTTTTACGTTACATGAAAACTATAACACCCCATACTCAGCCTGGACACCAGCCCGAATATCGAGATGCCATACCACTGTCTCATCTCACTCACAACAAGTGGAAAGCCTATTCTAAGCAAAACGTCCTTTATAAATAATATACTTGTAGGTTTTAGGTCACGTAATTGGTTAATAATCATTATTACATGCAAAGCATATCGTAAACAGTCCTAAAAATGAGTACTAACATGCACAAGGTCCATTTAGCAAAATTCTCAATATATGTTTGTAGGTATCAATATTGACACTAAGGTATTGGTATTTTCTCTATGTGGTATCGATACCACCTAGAAAAATGATACCAAACTTGCATTCTATTTCTCGACTAAATCCTAAAGTCTCGAAAATTATCAGTACCTATCACGAAGTATTGATAAATTTACGTCGAGTATCGATACTCTAGCAAAGGTATCGATACCAAATCTTTATTCTAACTTCTTGTACATTTCAAAAAATAGAGGTATCGATTTTAAAACTTGATTATCGATACCTCTGCTCCAGACCTAAAAAATACAGCATGCATAAGCAATTAATCCTTTCAAGTTTAGTTCCTAAACATCATGCATCAATTATTTCAACAAATAACCATTCAACAGCCTAATTAACAATTTAATATCGCGTAATCGTGTTCAAGCAAGTAATGTCAATCCACCCTCAAGTTCATGAACCCAAGCATAACAATAATATGGAATCCTTATAAGCCAAACCAAAAACCAGCATAATGTCTAGAAATCAACAGGGCTATAATGAGTCTACCACATTGCCTCATTCCCTAAAACGTAAATAAATATAGGACACTACAAAAATAATAAATAAAGTTGCTTAGATCACCTCTCGAAAACCACACTGCTCACATCGACACAATACTGATCTGCAATGGTTTAAAAGGAGTGGGTCAGCTTAACAAGCTCAGTGAATGCTTAGAACAACTACCATGAAAACAATTCATCAAACATTAACGAAATAACCATATAGCATAACCTTAACAATTCCAACTTTAGTGTCATAATATACTTACTTGTGAATTATTATTAGTTCTTTTACATGGTAAACATATTCACTTTTAAGCATGTATCCTATTACACATATAATCACCTAACATTCCAGCATATATCACAATATTCAAAACATCTTTATAGATGATTTGCATAATGGTCACATACTCATTTAGGCATACATCACGTTACACATATATACATTTTATGATAATTTGGCAATTGAGCTATGAAACATAAAAATGATGTAACAACTCGTTTTTAGTTAAATCAGAATAGTGGTTTCGAAACCACAAATTTGAGGTAAAATAATTATTTTATTATTATTTTAATGTTTACAGCATGATAGTGTGTTTGTGTGAAAGTTTCGTTTAGAAATTTTATCGTTTAGAAATTTTATCGTTTAAGTAGTCAATTTGATAAAAAGGATTAAACCGCGTAAAGTGTAAAAGTGATGTTTTATTAGTTAAAGGTATCTAATAGCTATGAATTTAATAGTGGAGGTCCTTATTTGGTAAATATACCATTTTTAATATGAGTGGACAATTATGGACATGCATTTAGTGATTATAATGTTTTATAACTAAGGTTAGTTAAGTAAATATGTAATTAAACATAAAAAAATAAAAAAAAATCATAATTTGGTGTCCATATTCTTCATTGCCAAAAATTAAAGAAGGAAAAACACCATTTTTTTGCTTTTGAAGGTTCGGCCATGGTACCTTAAGCATATCAATAAAAGCAAAATTTCGATCTAAATCGAAGGAAAAATAAAGTACTCGACTAATCGACCTATTTCATCGTTTTAGCGTCTGATGTAACACCCCAAACCCCTATCCGTCACTGAAATAGGGTTACGAGGCATTACCAATCAATACACATCATTCACATACATAACGTATTCATTTATGCATTCATATATAAAACTCATTCAAATCATTCATATTGTCCCTTATAAGGCTCTACGAGACCTTAAAACATGCTTAGAAGAGGTTCGAGACTAAACCGATAAGATTTGCAAACTTTGGGAAGCATAGAATATTTTCAAACATTTAAGGGCCACACGCCTGTATGTAACGGCCCGATTTTGGGGCCTAGTCAGAACAGTAGTTTTGGAACCACTAACCTGAGGTTGGAGAAATTATTTTTAAAATTATTTTATGTGTTATAGCATGATTATATGAGTGCATGAAAATGTTGGTGAAATAATTTTAACGATTGCATGCCTAATTGCAAAAAAGGACTAAATCGCATAAAGTACAAAAGTTTTGTTCTACTAACTAAAGGTGTCAAATAGCTATGGAGCATTAAAGTAGAGGTCCTTATTGAGTAAATAAACCAATAAAATGTTAGTGGTTGGACATGGAGCCTTAATTTATGGGATGGTCAAAGGGGTAGGTGACTTAATTGATAAATAAATAATAAACCTAAAGGCTAGCTATCATTTTTTTTCTCTTCTTCTCTTCTCCACCAAAATTTTCAGCAAGAAAGAGGTCTTGAAAGCTTGAAATTTTCAGCCATTAATTTCTCTCATAAGTAAGTGATTTTGATGACTTTTCTTGACAATTTTTGTACTTTCGGGACCCTTGTAGCGTAAGCTAACTAATGAGAGGACTATTTTGCAAAATGGTTGAGAGTCTAGGGCTTTGTCATGAGAGTACTCATGTTGGTTGCTGAAATTTTATAGAAGAAAACGAGATATGGTTGTTAAATAAACAACTTTTGTGAAGTAGTTTTCATGAAAACCCTAACTAGAGACAATTTTGCATAAGTTATAAATATGTGGTAAATGTGTGAAACAATTGAAATTGTAAGATGCTATAGGCTAAAAGTAGTTTCGACTAAGCTTGGTTAATGAGGAAATTCGATAAAAATCGATTTACAAGCCTAGGGGTAAAATCGTAATTTTGTGAAAGTCTAGGGGCAAAATGGTTATTTTGCAAAAATATGAATTATGAAATGCATTGATTAATATGATGATTAAATTAGTGAATTTTTATCATTTTAGATCAAGAAATACAAAATCTGAGCCTGGATCGGGGGAAGGCCAAGCAAGTAGACTAAATCCAACTAGTCGCCCACTTTTTATATACCGAGGTAAGTTGTACGTAAGTAAGGAAACTTTATCTTTATTATGTGTTGAATGATTAATTTTGCGTAATATGGTTGAAATTACTTATGAATAATGCATGAAGAAATTTAATGTAGTAGAGTCTCGATTGAACCTAGGAATAAATTGGATATCCATGCCATGACATTTGGAGGATACGTGTGCTAGTGTAAACCATGTTTGGGACATGGCATCGGCCACATCATAAGAGCCAGTGTAAGACCATGTTTGGAACATGGCATCGGCGATGTTGTGAGAGCCAGTGTAAGACCATGCCTGGGACATGGCATCGGCATTGATATGTGTGCTAGTGTAAAACTATGTCTGGGACATGGCATCGACCACATCATGGGAGCTAATGTAAGACCATGTCTGGGACATGGCATCGGCATTGAGACGAGAGCTAGTGTAAGACCATGTCTAAGACATGGAATCAACCTCGACATATGAGCCAGTGTAAGACCATGTTTAGAACATGGCATTGGCAATTCACCCTCTTGTGTAAGGCTTATTAGATATCCTTTAGTATTCCAAATGGTTTCACTGGTTATTTTAAAGTTGATGATAAAAAAAATATGGTATGATATAATCATGTTGTGAGTGGTACAGGCTCTCATTCGAAACTCATGAGATATGTTGCCTTGATGGTAAGAATGATATGAGTAAGTTCTAGCTACGAAAATGATTTTTGGGACGATATTGAAAACTTTGGCTTAAACTTGTGATATATAAGCATGTAGTGATAATTACCTTTGTTCACTAAAAAATATTGTGTTGATTTGTGATATGCATGGTTAATGTTGTTACTTATTTATATGCAACTTACTATGCTTTATGCTTACTCTCTTTCTTTTCCATTTTCTTATAGGTCCGCCAAGTTAGCATCGGGAATCAAGGGACATCGGAGACATCAACCACACTATCACCTGAAGCCTTCGGTATAGCTAGTTTAAATGTTTTGAGTATGGCATCTATAGGGACTTGATCTTTTGTTTAGTGTCATGTTAGTTTAGCCACAGGTGTTGGCTCATATGATGGATGTGATATTCATTTTGTATAGGCCATTAATGTTGGCTAATATTGATGTTTATTAAATGCATTTGATGAAGATTCTTATGGTTGTGGTTGTCGGTTATGTGTATTTATGTTTGGATTGGTTATGTTTGATGTTTTGTAGGTTGGTGCAAGTAAGGGTGGCAAAAAGGCTTGGTAGATAGCCTTGTTTTTTCCACATGGGTAGACACACGAGCGTGTGTCTAGACCGTATGTGACACACGGCTTGCCCTATGGGCATGTAGTCAGGCCGTGTGTCCCCTGCACCATGTGTCTAGACCGTGTGTGACACACGGCTTGCCTCATGGGCGTGTAGTCAGGCCGTGTGTCCCCTGCACCTAATTTTGGCAAAATAGAATGCCATGTGTCCCAACTGTGTGGAGGACACGGCCAAGTACACGGGCGTGTACCATGGCCGTGTGCTCTTAAGGGGTTGCTAAAGTTAAAAATAGAATGTCAAGGTTTTTGCATACGGGCTGAGACACTGGCGTGTCATGACCGTGTGAGAGACCCGGGTCATGGACATGGGCATGTGCCAAGCCGTGTGAAAACCCCTGTAGGTTCGAATCAAAAAATAAATTCGCACGGGCTAGGGACACGGGCGTGTCCCTATATGTTCAGGCCGTATGAGCCACACGGGCCTTCAACATGGCCATGTTAAGAAGTCACATGGGCGTGTTACCCTTCCACACGGGCATGTGCCCCTATCTGCGTGAAATTTTGTAAAGTTTTTCTAGAGTGCACAGATTAGTCCCGAATCAATTCCAAAGTGTGTTTGGGGCCCCGTAAGTCCATAGTAGGATATTAAGGTATTGTGAAAAGATTTAAATTGGGGCGAAATTTTATAACTAGGAAATGCATATTGTGTGTGTTTAAGTCCGGTAACACCTCGTATTCCTGTTCCGGGGTCGAACTCTAGTAAGAGGTGTTATATTTAGTGGTATCAGAACTATGGTTTAGTGGATTCTTAGACTAACCTAGCATGAGTACGAGTCTAGCTATACATGCCATAAATATACTGTGATAGTGTGATGACTCCTGACAAATTTAACTAATGATAATGATAAATAAATATACTTTGAGAGTGAATCTTACTTCTTGATTTCATATAGATAACGATATCAAATCTTTCACCATCCTTAAGAACAAAAAGTAAATTAAGTTAATCAAAATAATGATAATGTATAATGAAAGAAGAATGAAAAATAATAATCAGATATGAAACATTAAATAAAAGAAACTTTCGGTAAAAACTTTACATCTTGACGTCAAAGATATTGAAAATCATGAAGGATAAATTAGATTGTCGATAAAAAGAACTATTACTTTGAGCAAAATCATGCTGATAACGTGTTATAAAATAACGAAGATATTGAGAAAATAAAGAACAAAGAAAATGTGAAAGCAATAGAGAATGTACTTTATTGATCAAATGGATGATTATAGTACTTCACCAGAGTTTATTTATAGGCATAAGAAGTATAAAAGAAGTAGATATTAGAATTTAAAGTACATCAAAACTTATCTTAATCTTGATAGACATCCACTTAATAAGATATCCATAACAATCACAATTTTTTCCTATATTTTATGCTTAGAGTTCTATTCAAGTAATATGTCTATTTTAAAATTTGCATAATTTTTAACTAATAATTGTAAATTAAAATAAAATTATTTTTAAATGTGTAATTATTGCAACTTCTAAAATTTCAAAATGTATAATTATAAAAAATTCTATTTTACTTCAATTTTTTTATTTTTAAATGTAAATATGATAAAAATAAATTTTATTATCTTCAGTTCAATTTTTTTTTAAGCTTGTGCTTTTATAAATATTATAGATTTTAAAAAAAATAACTATGATTGTTGGAACCGTAAAACTCTTATACAAAACTTAGTTAGTACACAAGTAATTTAGAGAAGATGACTTTCTCTTTTTTAAAGATGTGATATTATAAAAGTTACGTATGTGGGTGGGGACCATGACTCTAATATATAATTTTGGCACATTAGCTCTAATTCCTAATCAGCTCATCATCAATTAGAAATTAGTTACTAGAATATCTACACATATCTGACTTATATTTTATTTAATAATTAAAGCCCAATAAATCTTAACCAAATTAGATCACTTTTAATTTGGGTTAAACTATTATAATAGTAAATAATAATATATAATTATATTTATTATATAGGTAATGTCGATATTTTTTAACTTATATATATGCATTGACTTGATGATGAAAACTATATTCACTTTGCAAAAAAGAAACTATATTTACTTCTCTACCAAAGAAAAAACAACTAAATTTACTATAATTTTCAATATTTTTTTACAGCAAAATAATTTCGCATGGTTTATGCCAAAATTTAAATAATAAAAGCCTAAAATCCTAAATTTATGGCTTGGGAATCGAAGTCAAAATGTGAATATTTTAGGTTTTGTAGCAAATTTGGGACAAAGATCCAAAATACTTAAAAGAAATAGTATTTATTGGTGACACACTTGTTTTGGTACATTTGTTCTTAGAGGATGTTTTATGTCTACAATAAAAATTATATTTTTTGGAAAAATAAATAAATTAATCGGATTTCTTTGCTTAAAGACTTGATTATGCTAATCCATATATATAGGACTTGATAAAGCTAATTGCATTAAAAGACAACCGCGCATCAAAATTTGGCATAAACCCATACAACAGTTCTACGATAAAAGACATCATTTCAGATGGAAATGTTGCATCCCTTTTCAAACTTTTATAATTTTAGGTTTTTTCCCATAACTTTTTGAAATTATAAATTTTTATTTTTTAATTTTGTTGATGTTGACAAAATAGTACTACATCAATAATGAAAGATTAAGGGCTAATTTGCTACAAATAAAGAAGTATGGGCCAAATTAAACAAAAGTGTAAATGTTGAAGGATAAATATGATATTATGCCTTATATACAATTATAATTCATATATTTTTTAATATAATGCCTAGAACTACTATAATCAATTTTCACCCTTAAATAGGAGGATAATAGTGTTTGAGCAGGCTCAAACCCACATTATCTTACTTTAACAACGATATTAATACTAACTGAGCTAAGACTTAATTATAGTATTTTTTTTAATGAAAATGTAATTTGATTTATTACATATTTTCAAATTAGACTAAGTTTGACGGATAAACCCATAAATGATAAAACAATTTTTAATCCCTTCGTAAGATCAACTTTTAAGAAAGAACTATTTAAAAATGACATTAGAGAAAAAAAAAAACCCTAAATAGGCTAAGTTACGTAAAAATTTTTTATTTAATTTATAATTAATTTTTTATGATAAATAATAAAAAATTCTATAAAAGTTATTGGTATTTTTTTTTTACTTCAAAAATTATTGTTATTTAAAAATATTGGCTTAATGATAAACTTGGCGACTAACGTTTACATGTTTTGTCAAAATAGTCTTAATTGTATTTTTGAGTATTTTTTGACCAACAACCTTTTATTTTTTTGAACTGTTTTTCTAACAGATTTGATGAAAGTGCCGTTAATAAAATTAACAGGGATGATTTGAAATATTTTTAATAAGATATAATTTATTACTTAGCAACCCAATAAGATAATTACATGTAAAAAATAGTAAAATAAATAAATCATACATGAAATTAGAAAATAACTCTTAATTTAAAAAAAAATAAATGTAATTATCTAAAAAATGTTTCAAAATGAATGCATACATTTGTTTACTAAGAGGTTTCAAAAAGATAATTAATAAATCAAACCGAAAATACTGAATGTATGTATTCATTTTGAAATTTTTTTTAGATAATTACGTTTATTTTCTTTAAATTAAGAGTTATTTTTTTTAACTTCATGAATTAATTTATTAATTTATTATTTTCCACATGTAAGTATTTTATTGGGTTATCTAAGTAATAAATTATATCTCATTAAAAATATTCCACGTATGAAATTCCATATCATCCCGTTAACTTTTTTAAAGGTACTTTTATCAAATCTGTTAAGAAAACCAATTTGAAAAAAAAAAAAAGGTTGATGGCCAAAAAAGGCTCAAAAAAATAATTAGGACTATTTTGACAAAACATATAAACATTAGTGGCCAGATTTATCATTAAGCCAAAAATATTTATAAAATAACTTTGAAACTTTGACAAATAATATTCCAAAATCATAAAATAAAGTTAACTTTATAAAATAAAATTTTAAAAAAATTAGGATGAAAAAACTAATAACCATATTAAACAAGGTAGGTACTACCGTACCAATGGGTGTACTGTTTTTGCCTTGATACCGGTACGTATTGGTATCATCATATTTTGGTATATCGTTTCGAATTTATCGAATTTTTAAAATATTTTCACACATACACATATTTAGTTTCTTGATAAATTATAATATACATTTAAATATTTTTCTTATATAAATATTTATAGTCTAATTTGTTAGATTCTTAATAAATTATATATTATTTTGATAAAAATATAAAATATATATTATATATACATGTAAATATATCTCAATTACATCCATATAAATATATTTTTATGTAAATATAAAATATAAAATTATTAATTAATTTCACTAATTTAATTTAAGACGTTTTAATTTTAAATATAATTATAAAAAAATTAAAATAATTCAAGATAAAAATATTAAAAATTAATTTAAAATATTAAAATTTTATAACAAATAATACGGATCGGTATAAGCTAGTATTGATCGAAACTAGCTAAAACACACAAAAAATTAAACTAAAATAGAACATAATTTACTTGATACTGATTTAGGAGTAAAACAATACGTACCAACCGATAAAACTAATAACGATTATCATGATATTAAATCAAATTAAAAATTAAAAACCCCCCCAACCTAACCGAAC
Source organism: Gossypium anomalum (assembly GCA_025698475.1). NCBI lineage: Eukaryota > Viridiplantae > Streptophyta > Magnoliopsida > Malvales > Malvaceae > Gossypium > Gossypium anomalum. The sequence continues at coordinate 46,791,285 of CM046961.1, forward strand.
TATATCAGCCGCATTCTCTTAAAATCACAAAAGTTGTATAAAAAAAATCACAAAAGGAGATAAGATTTAACTTTAAGTTGGGTGAAAAATGAGATAAAAAATGGAATCTTTGATGAACCAAGGTCCAACTCCAACCAAATTCTAGTTAGGGGAAAATCAGACTCTAGCTGGATGGTTTCCCACGTGTACATCAATAATAGGTCTGTCTCATTTTAACGGATCTTGGGACGTGACAGACAGTGTTACAGGATTCCCCTGCCCCCTCCAATTATAGAACTTAAATATTAAGACCGGATAGAAAGAAGACTAGGCGGGAGAGCTTATTGGATCCGCAAAGAGAAAAGTATACTTATTATTATTAATTTAATACACATCAGCCGCAGTTTTCAGTCGTTGCTGTGGGTCTTTTTTGTTTCTATTAAATCTTCTTAGCGTTCGTCTTCAGAGATTCTTGGACTTGGACTCCACAATAAAAGAAACAAAAAGGTTTTGGTGTGCCAGCTTGCAACTTTCTATTCTCTCTGGTGAGTGCTGTTAATGTCTCTTTTTGGGTAAATTCTGTGTTTCTTTCTGGTTTTCTCCATCTTTTGAACTTTTTTGTTGATTTGAGATGAACCCTTTTTTTTGACAAGATATAAGGATTTGGAATTGATTAAACCTCGATGGTTGAATTGTTTGCTATATCAAAATATTGAAAGTTTTCCTCAAATGGGGTGATTTTTTTTGTTTTTTGATCCAGTTTTGATATCCAGAGGTTGGCTCGGAAGATCTCTCTTTTATGAATGTATTTGAAGATTTGAGATTGTAACCTTGTTGAAAGGCTTGGATCCTTACGGTTTCCGTTGACTTTTTTGTAGGATTCTTTCTGGGTTATTTCAGTGTTGAATTGTTTGTCTTCTTTTCAAAGACTATATTGTTATTTTATCTTAATTTTATGAAAGTTCTGTGTCGAAGGTATAATCTTTTCTGGGATCTTTGTTTATAGGTAAAAGGATAGTCAAAATCTTTGATACGCAAATGGCTATAAAGAAGAATGGATTCATTCCAAGTTCTGCACCAGAAGAACTGAATAATGTTTTGAAAGCGGTAGCATCCGAATGGGGAGATAAGATCCAAGATATGGAAGAATTCCATGTGATCCCACTGAAGGGAGCTATGACTAACGAGGTTTTTCAGATAAACTGGCCGACAATACATGATGATCTTCATCAGAAGGTGTTGGTCAGGATTTATGGTGAAGGAGTGGAGTTGTTTTTCAATAGAGATGATGAGATTAGGACCTTTGAGTGCATGTCCAAGCATGGTCAGGGACCGAGGCTACTTGGGCGGTTTCCTGATGGGAGGATTGAGGAATTCATCCATGCCAGGGTATGTGAAAAAGTTTCTCTGGAAACTTAAACATTTTATGATTTATCTTTATGTCTAATATTTGCAACACCCCATGTTGTACATCTTAACCACAGTTCATATATTACAAGTTGGCTGACTATGATAATCAATTTTAATTGACAACCACTGCTAGATTCAAGTAGTGAATCAGGGTGTTTTTGCTTCAGGCTTCTATTTCTTTTGATATGCTTTTCACCTTTCAATTTTTCTTTCTTTGATGTACCAGACACTCTCTGCAGCTGACCTCCGTGACCCTGAAATATCTGCTCTGATAGCAGCTAAATTGAGAGAGTTCCACAATCTGAACATGCCTGGTCCAAAGGATGTGCTTCTCTGGAAGCGATTGAGGTGCCAATATGCACGTTTGATGTCAGTGCTTTTTATATTTTGAGTTGATAAGTAATTTGATCCCTTTTTGCTTCTTACCAGGACCTGGCTTGGTCATGCAAAGAAATTCTGTTCACCAAAAGATGCAAAAGACTTTTGCTTGAATGTTCTAGGTGATGAAATCAACGTACTAGAGAAAGAGTTAGCAAAGGACTATCAAGAAATTGGATTTTGTCACAACGATTTACAATATGGTAACATAATGATGGATGAAGAGACAAGAGCAATTACCCTAATCGTGAGTTCTCTGCTCAGTTACTATTAGCTGCAAGTATGGCTTCTATACAATGCTTTACTAATACTGCTTATAGTTCTAGACTGCTATAGTTCTAGACTGCTAATGTGCATTCTGATTGACGTTAAACATGCTTTTGGAGCTATTCCTCTGATCAACATATCTGAAGTTGTTTTATTCAGCTAAACTTCTTGCACTTTTAATTTAGTAGTCGACTATTAAACATATGGAAATTGCAGATGAGGTCTGTTTGGTGACTGCATTTATAACAAGTTGCAGTTGAACCTTCAACTGCGCTTGAGTTTATGAAACAAAAAGAAAGCAAATATGAGAAGCCAAGGGACTGGGCCAGCCTCTTTCCTGAGGTTCTTATTTATCTCTTGATGAGCCTAAGCCTATTTATCAGATAAGGATTTCAAAATTTTGAGGCTTTGAGCGTTTGATGATATTTGACGGGCCATGTTTTGTTTGCATTACCTTACTTGTCATCTACAAATCATAAGTATGTTATCTATTTTCCTCAATTTTATCTACATTTTCTTCTGATTCGTTTCTTTTGCATATTGTGTGTAGAATGACACTTGCAGGATAGATTAATGACATTTTGTGCTGACTGTGCACGTTTTAAGGTTTGGTAATTCCCTTTTACAGGATTATGAGTATGCAAGTTACAATCCAGTAGCTTACGATCTTGCTAATCACTTTTGTGAGATGGCAGCAAATTATCATACTGAGACTCCCCATCTTTTGGACTACAGCATATACCCTGGTGTGTAACGGTTGTAAATTAGAAACATCCCATGTTCTTTGGCTTCAACCATCCTGCATTTTCAGGTCTAATCATGTACCTGTTCCTTTTGCCTTTGGATAACAGATATGGAGGAGCGCCGGAGATTCATCTGTGCATATCTCAGATCTTCAGGTTGGGTATCATTCTCTGCATACTGTATAGAAAAGTATCTGGCTAGAACATACTCTTATCTATCTCTATTTGACTGTTACCCTTAGACATGAATATATACACCTATGTGAAATAAATCTATATCCATCCCATATGATTGTACTTAAGAGTGATGTCTTGGAACTGCTGCATGAAGGTAACGAACCCAGTGATGCTGAAGTGGAGCAGCTACTTATCGATGCAGAGAAATACACTCTTGCTAATCATCTGTTTTGGGGCTTATGGGGAATTATCTCGGTAGGTATTTCTGCACTATCTCTGTTTACTTCCCATTAGCTTAATGGGGAGAGTTTTCGAGGACTAATTCTCTGGTCTGACATTTTCAGGGTCATGTAAACAAGATAGACTTTGATTATCTGGAGTATGCAAGGCAGAGATTTCAGCAGTACTGGTTAAGCAAGCCCTTGCTCTTGGGTTCCTGACTCCTGAGCCATTGCCCATGTTAACAAATAACAATGTGGCCTTAAACTGCAGCTATAGATTTACGAAGGTTATGTATAATAAACCTTGTTTGTTGGTGGTCCCTATAAAAAAATACACTTGTAAATAACATAGTTTTGAGTTTGGTTGGGGATTATGCATTTATAAGATAGGGCTGGATAAAACTTATTTATTCCATTAGAGTAAGCCAAATAAATAGAAAAGAATTGCAGCATTAATCAGTAAACAAATCCCTTGTAAAAACTTCTTAAAAGGTCTCAACTGACATTTCTTGAAATATCTATCTAATAAATTCTAAAATTATCCCATAATTAACAGACCCTTCCCCGATCAAGTTGTGGCATATATAGGGTTATTGGGCAATTTTGCCACTATATTATGGGTAGATATTGGAATGCTTTGTTTATGATTGATTTTTGCCCATGTAATTTTAAATTATAGATAAATTAAAGTTTATTTGGAAAGTTTTCATTTAAGTTACCGAACTATTCAAAAGTTTTTATTTAAGTAATTGGGTTGTTAAGTTTTTTTTTTTAAAAGTTCTGCCAATGAGCTCTAAGCGACGATTGGATGATCAGTATGGTGGATTGTTGACGAATATAAGAACATACATGTAACACCCTTAATTCATCTCCATCATCAGATTAGGTTTACGGAGCATTACCTATCAAATCATAACTAATAATGACCTTTAGAAGCAATTAATCAATTCAAATAATAACATTCAAACTAATATTTATTCATGGCATAAACATGGTTACGGACCTCAATTTGAGCTTACGAGATCATAAAAATAAGTTTGGAATATCCAGGGACCAATTTGAAATAAATCAAGAAATTTTGGAAAAATTTGAAAACATGGGTCACACGACCATGTGGCCAGACCGTGCGACATAGCCCAGAACGTGTGAGTATTCGAAGTATGGGGCACACGATCGTGTCCCAGCCCGCGTGTCTGCCTGTGTAGGTATTCGAAATAGGGCCACACGGCTGTGTTGTAGGTCGTGTGCCAAACTGTGTGAAACCTGCATCTAAAATAATATTGACACACAACTGTGTGAGATGACCGTGTGTGGCACATGGCCGTCTGATAGCCCGTGTGCTACAGAAATTGCCCCTAAAACAAGCCAAATCAAGCACCAATTCTATCACACCAAAACATACTGTAATAGCTCGATTTAGGGCCTAGTCAGAACAGTGGTCTCGAGACCACAAATTTGAAGTTGGAAAAATTATTATTATTATTATTATTAGGAGGTTATAACATGATTATATTAGTGTAAAAGAAATTGATAAGTTAATTTTAATGTTTGTGAGCCCGATTGCGAAAAAGGACTAAATCGCATAAAAGACAAAAGTTGCATTTTAGTACCCAAATGTGTTAAATAGCTAGAGAACTAAAATTGGGGCCTTTATAGAGCAATTTGACCCCTAGAAACAAGGTGGCCGGCTATAGGGGACAAGTTTAGTCAAAAAGTCAATATTAGGTGACTTGATGACATAATTTTGTGTTATAATAATACTTAAAGGCCTAGCTATTATTTTCTTTCTTCTCCGCACTTTCTCTCCACTGAAAATATCAAAAAAACAAGAGTTTTTGAAGCTTTGAAATTTCAGCAACTTATCACCTCAACAAGTAAGTGACTTGGTTGATGATTTTTGCATTTTTGAGACCCTTGAAGCATGAGCTTTCAAATGAGGGGTCTATTTTGCAAAATGGTAAAGATTTTAGGATTTTGCCATGAATGGACTTGTGATGGTCACTGAGTTTTTATGGAAGAATATGAGTTTTAGAAGAGGTCTAAACAACTTTTGTGAAAGGTGTTAGCATGAAAACACCTAAAGGGACTATTTTGCATAAGTTACAAAATGGTTTATACGGGTGTGAAATAGTGAAAATTTGGGTTGCTACAAGAGTAAAAAGGGTTCATTTAGGCTTAAAATATAAATAAATTTGATAAAAATTGAATTTCGAGCATAGGGGCAAAATGGTCATTTTGTCAAGGTCTAGTGGCAAAATGGTCATTTTACCAAAGACGTGAATTTTAGATTGCTTAATTGTGTTTAGTGACTAAATGAGTGCATTTTGCTATTATAGATCAAGACTTACCAAATTCGAACCTAGACCGAGGGAAAGCCAAGCAAATCGACTAAACCGACTAGTCGAGTACATTTTGTAATCCGAGGTAAGTTGTATGCAAATAATACAAATACATTGCTACAATATGTGTTTGAAATGTAATTGAATTGATATAGCATGAATTGGTTGATTGTGAATTGAGAATGCTTAATGATAATTGGGATAGTAGAAATTCAGTAGGAAACCTAAGAAATAAACCGGATATTCATGCCGTGACATTTGGGTCACTTGTGCGTGCTAGTGTAAGACATGTCTAGGACATGGCATCGAAATTGAGACGACTACTAGTGTAAGACATGTCTGGAACACGCATCGGCCTGGAGATGTAAGCCAGTGTAAGACATGTCTGGTACATGCATCGGCTAAGAGTTGTGTTAGTGTAAGACCATGTCTGGGACATGGCATCGACCTCGATGATGATAGCCAGTGTAAGACCATGTCTAGGACATGGCATCGGCAACTTATCCCATGTTTGAGGCTTATAGAATATCCGATAGTATTTCGAAAGGTTCAACGGTAGAAGTTATGAATGTGAGTTAATAAGGAAAGTATAATAAAGTTGTGAGTGGTACAGGTACCTAATTGGTACGCATGAGTAATGAGTTCGATATAGAAAATGTGACTTGAGTGGACGGTAATGAGTAAGTCAAGCTTATGCTTACCTTTGTGCTATGAGCATGATGATCATTGGTGAAATTGTTGTTGTAAATTTATTTATATGCAACTTACTAAGCTTTTATGCTTACTACCTTTCATTTCCATGTTTTTTACAGTGCCGCCTAATTAGCTTAAGGATCACCGGAAGTCAGAGATATCGATCACACTATCATCCGAGCATCCGGTACAGTTGGAATTATATTTTTGAATATGGCATGTATAGGGATTAGACTTTAATATTTTGTGTCTTGAGAAATGGCCAAATGTGTTGGCTTAGGATAGATCCCACACTTTGCATTAAGCCTTGAATGATGGCTAACATTCATTTTGAGTTTATAGAATATGCATATTCATGGTTGAATGAATGTCTATTGTGGTTGATTTGATTACAGAAATTATGCTTGTTTTGGCATTGGTTGGTATTTGTATGAAAATAGGTATGCAAGGGTGGCAATGAGGCTTGGTAAATAGCCTTATATTGTCCGCATGGGTAGACACACGGACGTGTGTCAAGACCGTGTGTCAGCCCATGGGCGTGTGGTTCGACCATGTGTCCCCTGCACGTAAAAATTTCAAGTCAGTATGCATGGAATTAAACACACGTGTAGAGACACGGCTGTGTGTCTTAGCCGTGTGGAGGACACGGCCTGGTACACGGGCATGTGCCATGGCCGTGTGACATTTTAGGTATGCTGACGTTAGAAACATAATACTCAAGTTTTTTCACACGGGCTAAGACACGAGCGTGTCAATATTGTGTGAGCAACACGGGCCAAGGACATGGGCGTGTGTCTAGGCCTTATGAAGTCTGCACTTGAATTATGTGAAGTTGTGTAAATAAATTGGCCACACGGGTAAGGGGCATGGGTGTGTCCCTAGGTGCTTAGGCCGTGTAAGACACACGGGCCATCAGCACGGCGATGTTAAGATGGTCACACGGGCGTGTGCCCTGTTTTAAATGCAAAGTTTGCATAGATTGGATAAGGATCCGGAAAGGTTCCGAATGGTTTCCAATGGTTGATTTAGGCCTCGTAGGCCCATATTAAGAGGTTAAAAGTGGAAATTAAAAAAGTTTTAATTTGGATTGAGTCTCAGTGACTTGAGAACGATTGTTTGCATGAGAATAAGTTAGGTAATGCCTCGTACTCAGCCTTGGCGTAGGTTACGAGTATAGGGTGTTACATTTAATGGTATCAGAGCTATAGTTTAGTCTGTTCTAGGACTAACCTAGTGAGAGTACGAGTCTAGCTATACATGCCATAGTTATATATTGATAGTGTGACGAATCCTGATGATTATAAATTTTGTTTTTATATAGTAAATGGATCCTGATAGAGCCACGGCGGATGACGTAGAAAGTAATGCGTCGGCTCCCGCCGAAGGGACTGCGCTAATTAAGAGTGAGCCGATGACTATGGGCCAAGGCGGAGGGGCTAGAGATGCCTATCTCTGAATGATGGATGCTTGGTACATGGAGTTTGTTCGTGTGAATCCAAACACTCCACCTCCCCCACCTCATTCGATTCCTCAGTATGCCCCGGTAGCTCCGTAAGGTGCGAACATGTTTAAAAGAGAGAAGCCTCCGGTAGACAAGATTTGGAAACAAGGGGCCGAGGAATTCGGCTAATTTAGATGATGACCCGGAGAGGGCAGAGTTTTGGCTAGAAAATACCATAAGGGTATTTGATGAATTATCATGCACACCCGAGGAGTGCGTAAAGTGTACAACGTCACTCTTACAGGATTCGGCGTATCAATGGTGGAATACTCTCGTGTCCGTGGTACCGAGAAAAAGAGTAACTTGGGGATTCTTCCAAGAAGAGTTCCGAAAGAAGTACATTAGCCAGAGGTTCATGGACCAGAAAAGGAAGGAATTTTTAGAGTTGAAGCAAGGTAATAAGACTGTGACGGAGTATGAGTGTGAGTTTGTGAAACTCAACAAGTATGCGCGGGAATGCGTATCCACTGAAGCTACCATGTGTAAGAGGTTTGAGGATGGCCTTAATGAAGATATCCAAGTGTTTGTGGGCATCCTTGAATTAAGAGCGTTTGTGGTGCTCGTTGAGAGAGCGTGCAAGGCTGAGGAGCTGGTAAAAGAAAGAAGGAAAGTGACTTTTGAGTCGCGGAATTCAAAGAAGAGACAAATGGGGAAATCACATCAGTCCTCACCCAAGAGATCAAAGGAATTCTCTACCCGATCGAATACTTCGGTAGGGTATTCGAAGAGAAACAAGAATCAGCAAAATACGACATCTAAAGCCCAGACTACTTCAGTTGCTAGTGTGGTAGTGCTCGGCCAAATAGGTCGGAGTGTCCGTAATGTGGAAGACGCCACTTAGGCGAGTGTCGAGGAAACGAGAGGGGCTGCTTCAAGTGTGGGTCACTTGACCACTTTATTCATGATTATCCTGAGATGGAAGAGAGAGAAAAGAAGCAAGAAGTGAAAGCAAGTAGTGCTCCATTGAGAGGTAGACCACAAAAGAACCCCGAAAGTAGGGCTAACAGTAGAGGTATGCCAAGAGACGCTGCAGTAAGGTCTGAAGGCAGGGCACCAGCAAGGACCTATGCTATACGTGCCCGGGATGAGGCAGAGTCTCTCGATGTGATCACGGGTACCTTTTTTATCTATGATATAACTGTTGTTGCATTAATTGACCCGGGATCTACCCACTCTTATATTTGTATAGATTTGATACCTTGCATGAGTATGCTAGTAGAGTCCATTGAGTTTGTAATAAAATTGTCCAATCCTTTAGGCAGACATGTGCTAGTGGACCGAGTGTGTAAGAATTGTCCTTTGACAATTAGGGGTCATTGTTTTCCGGCTAACTTGATGTTATTGCCATTTAGTGAATTTGATGTAATCTTTGGAATGGATTAGTTGACTACTCATAATGTTGTAGTGGACTGTGGGAAAAAGGTAATTAAGTTGAGATGTGAAAACGGGAATATTCTTCAAGTTGGATCAGATGAGTCAGATAATCTGCCTGTAGTGATATTGTCTTTGACTACCGGGAAATATTTGAGGAAAGGATATGAGGCTTATTTAGCTTTTGTGTTGAATACTCAAGTGTCTGATTTGAAAATTGAATCAGTACCAGTGGTTTGTGAGTTCACAGACGTGTTTCCAGAAGAATTACCCGGATTACCTCCGGTGAGGGAAGTAGAGTTTGGAATTGAGTTGGTCTCCGGTACAACACCCATCTCGATTTCTCTGTATAGGATGGCTCCAATAGATTTGAAAGAGTTGAAACTGCAGTTGCAGGAGCTAACGAATAAGGGCTTCAGAGACCGAGTTTTTTATCGTAGGGTGCTCCAGTACTCTTTGCGAAGAAGAAAGATGGGTCAATGAGGTTATGCATCGACTATAGGTAGCTTAGCAAGGTAACAGTGAAGAACAAATACCCTTTCCCAAGGATCGATGATTTGTTCGATCAGTTGAAAGGAGCCACCATGTTGATCGATCTGAGGTCTGGTTACTATCAGCTAAGGGTTAAAGAGCAAGATATGCCAAAGACTGCGTTTCAGACAAGATATAGGCATTATGAGTTTCTTGTCATGCCCTTTGGTTTGACTAATGCCCCAGCGGTGTTTATGGATTTGATGAACCACATCTTCAGGCCGTATTTGGATAAGTTTGTCGTTGTCTTTATCGATGACATATTGATCTATTCGCGAGATGAGGGTGAGCACACGGAGCATTTGAGAGTGGTGTTGCAAACCTTGAAAAACAAATAATTATACGCCAAGTTTAGCAAGAGTGAATTTTGGCTTAAAGAGGTCGGATTCCTAGGACATATTGTGTCGGGTGACGGGATCCGAGTTGACCCAAGTAAGATCTCCGCTATTATGGATTGGAAACCGTCGAGGAATGTAACAGAGGTTCGAAGCGTTTTGGGTTTCTTCGGATACTACAGACGATTTGTTATTGGATTCTCTATGATAGCTAAGCCGATGAAAAGACTGCTGCAAAAAGATGTCAAGTTTGAATGGACAAAAAAATGCCAACAAAGTTTTGAGAAACTGAAGGCTTTATTGACCGAAGCACCAGTGTTAGTGCAACCGGAATCGGGCAAGGAATTTGTGATATATAGTGATGCCTCCTTGAATGGTTTGGGGTGTGTGCTTATGCAAGAAGGCAAGGTTATAGCCTATGCCTCGAGACAACTAAAGCCACACGAGAGAAATTACCCAACCCATGACTTGGAACTAGTGGCTGTAGTGTTCGCGTTGAAGATTTGGAAACACCATTTGTATGGAGAGAAATGTCGGGTATTCACTGACCATAAGAGCTTAAAGTACTTGATGACTCAAAAGGAGTTGAATTTACAGTAATGCTGATGGTTAGAACTAATAAAGGATTATGAGTTGATTATCAACTACCATCCGGGAAAGGCGAACGTGGTTGCCGATGCCTTGAGTAGAAAGTTGTTGTTTGCTTTGAGAGCCTTAAACACCCAATTGATTGTGTCTAGCGATGGTTCAGTTTTAGCAAAGTTGAGAGCTAGACTGACATTTCTGCAAGAGATCCGTAAAGCTCAGAAAGGTGATGAGAAATTGCAAGCCAAGAGAACTTAGTGTGAGTCAAAAATTGAATCAAATTTTTGTATTAATACCGATGTTTGTATAATGCTCAAAGACAGAATTTGTGTACCTAAGAACGATGAGCTTATTTAGAAAATTTTGAGAGAGGCACATAATGGTTGTTTGTCCATCCACCCGGGTAGTGTGAAAATGTACAACGACCTTAAGAAAATGTATTGGTGGTCAGGTATGAAAAGAGACATTTCAGAGTTCGTTTCCAAGTGCCTAGTATGTCAACAAGTAAAGGCTGAACATCAAGTACCTTCGGGTCTACTTCAGCCTATCATGGTCCCCGAGTGGAAGTGGGATCAGATCACTATGGATTTTGTGATGGGTTTGCCAGTAACCCCGAAAAAAAAGATGCAGTATGGGTTGTTGTGGATAAGCTAACAAAGTCAGCACACTTTATACCGGTGCGTACCGACTACTCCCTTGAGAGATTAGCTGACTTGTATATCTCTGAGATTGTGAGACTTCACGGGGTGCCCATATAGATTATTTCAGATAGAGACCTGAGGTTTACGTCGAGATTCTGGAAAAAGTTATAAGAGGCTTTGGGAACCAAGTTGAGCTTTAGCACTGCATTTCATCCACAAACTGACGGATAGTCAGAAAGAATAATTCAGATCTTAGAAGACATGTTAAGGTGTTGTGTTCTCTAGTTTCAGAGAAGTTGGGAAAGATACTTGCCGTTGGTTGAATTCGCCTACAACAACAGTTATCAGTCGAGTCTGAAAATGGCGCCTTATGAGGCTTTGTATGGGCAAAAGTGTCGAATGCCCTTATACTGGACTGAACTCAGAGAGAATCAGATTCACGGGGTCGATTTAGTCAAAGATACTGAAGAGAAAGTTAAAGTGATTCGTGACTACTTGAAGGCCGCCTTGGATAGACAAAAATCCTACACGGATTTGAGACGAAAGGAAATTGAGTTTCAAGTCAGTGATAAGGTATTTTTGAAAGTTTCCACATGGAGGAAAGTCCTCAGGTTCGGCAGAAGAGGCAAGTTGAGTCCTCGTTTCATAGGACCTTATGAGGTTACCGAGAGAGTAAGGCTAGTTGCCTACCAATTGGATTTGCCACCAGAGTTAGAAAAAATTGACGATTTGTTTCACGTGTCCATGTTACGTCGGTATAGATCAGACCCTTCGCATGTGATTGCACCAACAGAAGTCGAGATTCATCTGGACATGACTTATGGTGAAGATCCGATCAAGATTTTGGCTCGAGAAGTCAAATAGTTGAGAAATAAGAGTATACCACTTGTGAAGGTTTTTTGGCATAGATATGGGGTAGAGGAAGCCACATGGAAAGCCGAGGAGGCTATGAGAGATCAGTACCCGAACTTATTCACCAGTAAGATTTTCGAGGACGAAAATCCCTAAGGGGGAGAATTGTAATAGCTCGATTTAGGGCCTAGTCAGAACAGTGGTCTCGGGACCACAAATATAAAGTTGGGAAAATTATTATTATTATTATTATGAGGTTATAACATGATTATATTAGTGTATAAAAAATTTGATGAGTTAATTTTAATGTTTGTGAGCCCGATTGCGAAAAGGGACTAAATCGCATAAAAAACAAAAGTTGCATTTTAGTACCTAAATGTGTTAAATAGATAGAGAGCTAAAATTGGGGGCCTTTAAAGAGCAATTTGACCCCTAGAAACAAGGTGGCCGGCCATACGGGACAAGTTTAGTCAAAAAGTCAATATTAGGTGACTTGATGACATAATTTTGTGTTATAATAATACCTAAAGGCCTAGCTATTATTTTCTTTCTTCTCGACACTTTCTCTCCACCGAAAATATTAGCAAAAGAGGAGTTTTTGAAGCTTTGAAATTTCAGCAACTTATCACCTCAACAAGTAAGTGATTTTCATGTCCTTAGTTGATGATTTTTGTATTTTTAAGAACCTTGAAGCACGAGCTTTCAAATGAGGGGTCTATTTTGCAAAATGGTAAAGAGTTTAGGGTTTTTCCATCAATGGACTTGTGATGTTCGCTGAGTTTTTATGGAAGAATATGAGTTTTAGAAGAGGTCTAAACAACTTTTGTGAAAGGTGTTAGCATGAAAACACCTAAAGGGACTATTTTGCATAAGTTGCAAAATAGTTTATAAGGGTGTGAAATAGTGAGAATTTGGAGTTGCTACAAGAGTAAAAAGGGTTCATTTAGGCTTAATATGTGAAGAAAATTAATAAAAATTGAATTTCGAGCATAGAGGCAAAATGGTTATTTTGCCAAGGTCTAGGGGCGAAATGGTCATTTTACCAAAGACTTGAATTTTGCTATTATATATCAAGACTTACCAAATTCGAACCTAGACTGGGGGAAAGCCAAGCAAATCGACTAAATCGACTAGTCGAGTACATTTTGTAATCCGAGGTAAGTTGAATGTAAATAATACAACTACATTGATACTATATGTGTTTGAAATGTAATTGAATTGATATAGCATGAATTGATTGATTGTGAATTGAGAATACTTAATGATAATTGGGATAGTAGAAATTCTGTGGGAAACCAAAGAAATAAACCGGATATTCATGCCGTGACATTTGAGTCACTTGTGTGTGCTAGTGTAAGACATGTCCGGGACATGCATCAACCACATTATGAGAGCCAGAGTAAGACCATGTCTGGGACATGGCATCGGTATTGAGACGAGTGCTAGTGTAAGACATGTCTGGGACATGCATCAGCCTGGAGACGTAAGCTAGTGTAAGACATGTATGGGACATGGCATCGGCCTCGATGATGCTAACCAGTGTAAGACCATGTCTGGCACATGGCATCGGCAACTTATCCCATGTTTGGGGCTTATAGAATATCCGGTATCATTCCGAAAGGTTCAATGGTAGAAGTTATGAATGTGAGTTAATAAGGAAAGTATAATAATGTTGTGAGTGGTACATGTACCTAATTAGTACACATGAGTAATGAGCTCAATATAGAAAATGTGACTTGAGTGGATGGTAATGAGTAAGTCAAGCTTATGCTTACCTTTGTGCTATGAGCATGATGATCATTGGTGAAATTGTTGTTGTAAATTTATTTATATGCAACTTACTAAGCTTTTATGCTTACTCCCTTTCATTTCCATGTTTCTTATAGTGCTGCCTATTTAGCTTAAGGATCACCTGAAGTCAGAGATATCGATCAAACTATCATCCGAAGCATTCGGTACAGTTGGATTTATATTTTTGAATATGGCATGTATAGGGATTAGACTTTAATATTTTGTGTCTTGAGAAATGCCAAATGTGTTGGCTTAGGATAGATCCCACACTTTGCATCAAGCCTTGAATGATGGCTAACATTCATTTTGAGTTTATAGAATATGTGTCTTCATGGTTGAATGAATGTCTATTGTGGCTGATTTAATTACAGAAATTATGCTTGTTTTGACATTGGTTGGTATTTGTATGAAAATAGGTATGCAAGGGTGGCAATGAGGCTTGGTAAATAGCCTTATATTGTCCACACGGGTAGACACACGGGCATGTGTCTAGACCGTGTGTCAGCCCATGGGCATGTGGTTCGGCCATGTGTCCCCTGCACGTAAAAATTTCAAGTCAGTATGCATGGTATTAAACACACGGGCAGAGACATGGCCGTGTGTTTTAGCCATGTGGAGGACACGGCCTGGTACACGGACGTGTGCCATGGCCATGTGACATTTTAGGTATGCTGACGTTAGAAACAGAATACTCAAGTTTTCTCACACAGGCTAAGACACGGGTGTGTCAATGCCGTGTGAGCAACACGAGCCAGGGACACAGGCGTGTGTCCAGGCCATGTGAAGTTTGCACTTGAATTATGTGAAATTGTGTAAATAAATTGGCCATACGGGTTAGGGACACGGGCGTGTCCCTAGGTGCTTAGGCCGTGTGAGACACACGGGCCATCAGCACGGCCATGTTAAGGTGGTCACACGGGCGTGTTACCCTTCCACACGGGCGTATGCCCTATTTTCAATGCAAAGTTTGCATAGATTGGATAAGGACTTGGAAAGGTTCCGAATGGTTTCCAATGGTCGATTTAGGCATTGTAGGCCCATATTAAGAGGTTAAAAGTGGAAATTGAAAAAATGTTAAGTTGGACGGAGTCTCGGTGACTTGAGAATGATTGTTTGCATGAGAACAAGTTAGGTAATGCCTCGTACTCCGTCCCGGCATGGGTTACAAGTATGGGGTGTTACACATACCACTCCCTTATGCATTTATATGATTAAAACACATTCAAACACACTCTAAAACATACCAAATCAACCATCCTATAAGACCTAACCAATATGCCAACAAAGGCATCACAATTCACATATCAAACTTAATCCAATTCAACATTTCAAGATCATTCATTTTACATAAATCAAACATACCAAACCATTTCATACATACATATCATTCAACCATGATTTATCTATCATCACATGGGCATGCATTAGTGTTCAACAACGTAGCTATTTACACCATTATTTACAAACCATCAATTAAAAAAACATTAAGGCATACACAAGCTTGGCACGACTCAAACATACCATGTTAACAATTAAGCTCTATTACATGCCATTTATAACCTTATACCAAAAGAACTGAAATCTACCAAAATGATGATTAGATAGTATGATCGTGCCCCGACGCGATTCCAACCAATTGAGCTTCTAATGATCTACAAAACAATGAAAAGCAACTATATAAGCAACTAGTGTTTAGTAAGCTTGTATAAAGGAAACATTAAACTTACTGAACATAAAATGATTAAACCATTCAAACATTGCTCATTAGATCATATGGAGATTTTTCTTTCCTATCCACAACACTTCACATAGTTAGTAGATACATTTACAAACATATCAACCAATGAAACATTGCACATATCATTAAAAGGGTTTCAATATATAAATCATCCATCACATAATCCATTTGTTACCTTTTCAATCCAATTACACATTACATTTTCCATTCTATATTCTCAATAAGATAGCTCATTGCATATACATACCTTTTCGTTTTAAACCTTAATTACCTGTTGAACCAAATAGAATAACATCGGATACTCGAAAAATGCTTACAAAAAGTGTGCCTTTACATGTAACTGTAACCATATCTATAATGCTCACATGAGAGCTGTAAAATGGGTCTGCACACACTAGCTGTGGGTTAGGATGTTAGCTACATGATTTTGCTCACACGAGTTGTGGAGAATCTGCAACAAATGTAGGATCTTAGCCATCAGTAGGACATCCAAGACTAGCACCCGAAACTGTATAATCCTTAATGACATGTCATTTGTATCCTAAGTATTCACAAGGTTCAAACGGGACATTTTCCATATCCAGTCTTTAACTTCTTTCCATTATATTATTTCTAATACATACATCCATAAATTTCCACATTCTTTATAAATATGCATCAATTGAATAAACATTACGATTTACTCCAAATTACTAGTCAACAATCTGTATTCAATCAAAGTTAAACAAAGCATAACCTTAGTTAATAATTCATCCAAAATAGAAATTAACTATTTTACCATTATACGAACTTACCTCGACAAAAATAGTTGTAAAAACGAAACTGACGACTAATCCGACACTTTATTTTTTCTTAGGTTTTGATCCGTTTGGTTTGTTTCTTAATCTAAATAATAATTTTCATTCAATTAAACCATTCAAATAATGTAATATAATTAATTCAACTTATAACACTTATCAATGAGAAATTTACAAAATTACCCCTAATGTTTTACCTTTGATGCAATTTAGTCCATAAACCGGAAACTTACCATTTAACCACTTTTAATAAAAATTCATGCTATCTGATTTTCCCTTAGTCTTATAATAACCTATATATTTCCTCATTTCACAAAATGTACATTAAATTTTACTATTTCAACTATTTAATCCCTAAAAACTAAAATTATTAAAAATCACTTAACAAAATACTTATATTTAACTACCAACTTTAATAATCTATCAAATAAAATAAAAAACACTTCAAACTTATTCATGGCAAGTCCCTATACTTTTAATATTTTTACAAATTGACCCTTGGGTTAGCTAGATTAAGCTACAATGATTACAAAAACATAAAAATTATGAGAAACGAATTCAAAACAGACTTACATGCAAAACACCATCAATGGCCAAACCTTCAAAATTCATCCATGGGGTTTTTCCTTTTCTATTTTTGGTGGAGTATCATGTTAAAGAAGATGATGATAAAATTTTATTTTTACTTTGCCTAAGTTCTATTTACTTAATTACTAGTTTACCCCTTATTTAGTAATTAAACCATCTAATCATTGTAATTCAATAGTCACTAGATTTTACATGTTTTACAAATTAGTACTTATTAATTTATTAGTTATTCAAACAATAAAATTTCTAAACTGAACCTTCATTTACCAAAATAGTAACTCCATAAATATTTAATAAAAATATTTACAAGTTCGGTTTACAGAAACGAGGTCTCGATACCCTATTTTTCAAAACCACTTGACTTCCGGAACAACCACTTAGCTATTAATCAATTAACTAAAATTCATCAAATCAAAATCTATTATAAATTGTAAGTGTCTCATATAAATTAAATACTAATTATTACGAAATTTATCATCGAATTTGTGGTCTCAAAACCAGTGTTTCCTACACCACTGAAAAATGGGATGTTACAATACATTAGATCCATGTTGATTTAACGATCAGTGTTGATGATTGGAAAAGAAACTATTTGAATTTTGGTTTGTAGATTTGTGACGTCCAAAATTGTGCATTTAAATTATTAACATATTGAATTGTAATTATTTTTATAATAAATTTTCATAAATTTGGTTTATATTCGACAGTTTTGCTTAAAAGGTGAAGATTGGCTCGACAAACACCTCGAAAGGCTTGAACTGTTAGAGAATTTTTGCATCAAGTGAACCAAGAGCAAGGCTGAATATTTTTCCAGCCAAGGATGGTCCAAATTATGATTATTTTATGTACTTTATATTTAAATTTTATCAAAAATTAATTGGGTTAAAAAATTAATATAAAGTCTGAAAGAGAAAGTGACCCAGTATGCTAAGCATTGAAGACTGATCCAACAAGCAAATTGGTAGCCCAAAACCATCCAACAAGCCTGAAAGAGAAAGTGACCCAGTGTGTTAAGCATTGAAGACTGATCCAACAAGCAAATTGGCAGCCCAAAACCATCCAAAAAGCTGACCCAATCAGCTGAAGTTTTCTAATTTTTATGCTTGCAAAATAGCCTTCAAAGTTTCCTTAAACTCCATTCAAACCCCTCTATTTTTTGTGCCTTTTAAGATTTGCCCCAAGCTAAATTAGCAAAGTTTGAAACATTCAAACTTGCTTGTTGTATGACCAACCAAGGAAGAGTGTATGGCTTCTAATTATTTTCTATTTTTAGCAGCCATTCACACCTATAAATACCCACCCTTGCTACCTCATTCAACACACTATTCATTCCCACACATCTCTCTCTTTCACTTGTTTTTCTCTCTTCCATTTCCTTTCTTATTTTACCATTTCCCTTGTCGATTTCCCTCTTGAAAAAGAGCCTTCTTCCACCTTGGAATAGCATCATTCAATTGTTCGTAGAGGCCTCGGTTCAATAGAACGAGCAGAGAAGAAGAGGAGCGCACTAGTCTAACTTTAGAGAAAACCTGGATTTGCTTTCTAGTTCCCTTCTCTTTAATTTTCTTGTTTATGTTATGATTATGAATATGAATGATTGTTGTGTTCTTGTTCTTTTTCTAATTAAAATGAATTAAATTTAATTCATGTTGGATTGATTGCATTTTTGTCCAATTAAATTATTAAAATAATGTTTGTGTTGTTAGAGGCCTTGGTAAGTTGTTTAATTAAATAAAACCATGCTTATGTTATACTTACATTATAAAATGTAAGGTAACGAATGAATTAATTATTAAACGTATTAAAATTGTAATTACTTGACAAAGTATTTAATTGGTGCATGTTTAATCTTCTAAGGTAGCTAAGGGTTAAATTAGTGACGATATTAAACGATACATTAGCCTTTCATAACTTGCAAGATTATTGTAATTAAATTGTTTCAATATAGAAATATATTGTTACCTCACTTAACCTTATATGTGCTTATGAAGATTGATTAATTGTTTGAATTGGCATTGAGAAATGTTCAAGAGATTGATTAATTTAGTAAGTATATATGTGCACTAGTTAACAAATTACCAAATTGCCATGAAAATTTTCGTAACAACTTGAACATGGGTTTAGTAATCTAACACAATTATGTCATATTGATTAAAACTCATCTTTTTGAAATCTTGCATTGAAATTTTTACTTTTTATTTTTATTACCTAGTTAATTTTTAGTTTTTAAATCACTTCTTCAAAGCAACATATTTTTCCCATCACCAAAGTGTTTGATTTACATTTCATAAATATTTTTCTCTCACAGTCCTTATGGGTACGATAACTCGACATTTACTTGTCACTTTATTACTTGATAACGATTGTCACTTTATTACTTGATAGCGATTATGTACACTTGCACATTTACGTCGTTCCAATAACCTCCATGCAAGACCTTGTATTCATAACTTACTATTCCTACAATTCATAACATTTTTACTCCTTCAAAAACTTAACATGCAGAACTATAATACTTACCAGGAGGTAGAGCAACCACTGATTAAATCAATAACCTCAGCTTCTAGCTTAATTAGGATGAGATAACATTTATATTTAAGAATAAGAAGCAATGAGTAATATTGAAGGAAAAAGAAACTTCCTCATAAACCCTTCATCCATATATATATAACCAACTTCCCTTATTGGAACATAACAAGTGTTGCTCGAATCTAGAATTTTTCCTTCTTAATGGCCTACAGGTTCTGAGAGAAACATAAATGAAAATCCTATATAATAGATATTTGACCAGTCAATCTAGTTGACCCCTAAATAGTTCACATTACAACACCCAACTAATACAATACTTTAGCAAACTAGGCATGCCATGCATATAGGCCGGCTTATACTTCAATTGATATACCCTTCTCTTAGATAATAGAATAAAAATAACCTAGAACATTTCTTTATCTCTACGTTGGTATTATACGCCACATTCCACCAACATCAAATGGTACCAAAACAACTTATACATATCAAAATCATAAACTAGATACCAATACAAGTTCACCTATACATGCCATTATAACCTTGGTCAAAACATCAAAAACTATCGATATTTATGCTGGATAGTGTGATAGATATCTGACAAGCTTCCAAACCTATTCAACTTCTGATTATCTATAAAAATAGGAAAGAAAACTACGTAAGCACGTAATGCTTAGTAAGTTCGTAAAATATGAACATAACTTACCATTTCAATACATAACATTAAAATTAAGCATAATATAATCCAACCACAAGCTTGGCACAAGCCTAAGCACCATCAACAACACATATTAGTGCATTCAAACATAATTCACTTGAATTTAACATAAGGTAAGCCATTGTACATGAACATACTTTATTTGAGTTCATCATTTTCATTAACATAAGCATACTTCCATTGAAGCATACCATTTCAATCCATTTCATGATTACATGATATAGTTCATTTGAATACTTACTGTTCCTTTCCTTTTCATGCCCGTTGAACCATTTAGAATATCATCAGATACTTGAGAAAGCTCACACGAAGTGTGCTTAACATATAACCATACCTTTCCTTTACATAGTTGCTCACACGAGCTGTGGGTCAGAATGTAAGCTGCATGATGCTGCTCACATAAGTTGTGGAGTATCCGCAACAAATGTAGGACCTCAGCCATTGGTAGGACATTTAAGACAAGCACCCGAAACATGAAATCCCCGAATGACATGTCATTTGTATCCTACGAATTCCTAATGTTCAACCGAGACTCGATAACTGTTATGGCATTATTGGATATTCATAATTCAATTATATGAAAACTAACATAATAACATATAATTAAAAAGTAGCATTAAAATTATTTTTATTCATACGAACTTACCTCGACAATTAGGGCATAAAAATGAAGTTGATTAATCTAAGGTTTTAGCTTTTCCCCAATCTAAGTTCGTACGTGGTCTATCTTAATCTAAATATACAAATTCATTCTATTTAATACTTCTATTATTCAATTCAATCCATATTTCATACTTTTACAAAATTACTATTTTGCCCCTAACATTTTAACTTTTTACAATTTAGTCCTTAAGCTCAGAAATTGAAATTTAAACATTTTCATCCTTTTCTCAAGCTAGCAAGTTTCTCTAGGGACCTATATCAATCTATAAAAATCATCATTTCACAAATTTACCATGAACTTTAGTCATTTTTATAAATGAGTCCTTAAATGTCATTTTCATCCAAAATCACTTTACAAAACTAGTTTATCTATCAACAAGGGCTAATAATGTTCCATTAAACATAAAGAATCATGTAAGAACATTCATGGTAAAACCCTAAGCCTTTAACAATTTTGCAAATTGATCCTCGGGCTAGCTAAATTAAGCTACAACGATCCTGAAAACATAAAAATCATTAAAAACGAGCTCAAAAATCACATACATGCTAAGGGAGAACTTGGTCGAATGAAGAACCCTAGCTTTGGTTTCTCCTTCCTCTAATTTTTGATGGAAACATAAACTAAGGAAGATGATACCTTTGTTTTATGTTATTTTTACTTTAATTTAATTTTTAGATTACTTTTATAACCTTGTTAATTAACTAAATAAAACACTTAATTCATGCTTATCTTTGTCCACTAACATTATAAATGGTCTAATTACCATCCAAGTCCACTCACAATTAAGTTTCATAGCCAATTGACCCTTTTTACTAATAAAACTCTATTTTTTGTACCTTTTACGATTTAGTTCTTTTTACGTAATTAAACATGCAAACGTCAAAATTTCTTAACAAAATTTTTATACGACATTACTAACATTCAATAGAAATTAAAATAATAATAAAATAATAATTTAATTATTGGTTTTGTGGTCCCAAAACTACTATTCCGATTTCACTAAAAATAGGCTATTACAACTCTCCCCCTAAAGGAATTTTTGTCCTAAAAAATCTTACCAAAGAGGTTTGAGTATTGCACTTTCGTAGCTTCTTTTGGTTCCCAGGTAGTCTCTTTTATTCCGTGATGTTGCCAGAGAACATTCACTAAAGCTATACTTTTATTTCTCAATTCTTTAACCTCTCAAGCTAGAATTCTAATCGGTTCTTCACTGTAAGTCATATCTGGCTGTATCTTGACATCAACAGGTGAAATCACGTGTGAAGGATCTGATTGATACAGTCGTAACATTGATATGTGAAATACATTTTGAATCTTTTCTAACTCTGACGGCAAAGCTAATCTGTAGTCCACTGGCTCAATTCTCTCAGTGATCTCGTATGGTCCGATAAATCACTGACTGAGCTTTCCTTTCTGGCCAAATCAAAGAACTTTCTTCCAATGCGATATTTTGAGAAGTACCTTGTCATCGAATTGAAATTTAATATCTTTCCTTTTCAAATCTACGTAAGATTTCTGTCGATTTGAAGCTGCTTTCAAACTATCTCGTATCATTTTGACTTTTCTTCAGTTTCCTGTATCAAATCAACACCAAACAACTTTTTCTCACTTAGCTTAGTCCAGTATAACAGAGTTCAACACTTTCAACCATACAAAGCTTTGTACAGTGCCATCTTAATGCTCAATTGATAACTATTATTGTATGTAAATTCAACTAACGGTAGAAATCTTTCCCAATTACCTTGAAACTCTAAAACATAACATTGAAGCATATCTTCAAGTATCTGAATTACTCGCTCAGACTGACCATCGGTTTGAGGAGGAAATGCTATACTAAAATGCAATTGAGTACCTAAAGCTTTGCGTAACTTACTCTAGAACTGAGACGTAAATTGTGGATCTTTGTCAGAAATAATAGAAAGTGGCACATCGTGTAATCTAATGATCTCAGCAACATACAACTTTGTCATTCTCTCGAGCAAAAAATTTGTACGCACTGGAATGAAATGTGTGAATTTCATCAATCGATCAACAATGACCCACACAGCATCTTTCCTTCTCGGAGATAAAGGAAATCCTGATACAAAATCCATTGTGACACGTTCCCATTTCCATTCCGAAATCATCACTGGTTGTAATAAACCAGAAGGTACTTGATGCTCAGCTTTAACTTGCTGACAAATTAAACATATTGATACAAACTATAAAATCTCTCGTTTCATACCTGGCCACCAATACATATGTTTCAAATCGCCGTACATTTTATTGCTACTAGGATGAATAGAAAAACTATTATTGTGAGCCTCTTGTAAAATTTTCTGAATGAAATCAAAATTTCTCGGAATACAAATTCTGCCTTTGAAGTACAAACTATCATCGAAATGAACATGAAAATCTGAATCAGTTGTCATTTCAATCTGTTTCCATTTAGCTATAAAAATATCATCACATTTCTGAGCTTCGCAAATCTGTTGCAAAAATGTTGGTTTAGCTTTTAATTTAGGTAAAATTAAACCATCATCGATCAATATTAACAGTGTGTTCAATGCTCGTAGAGCAAATAAATATTTTCTACTCGATGCATCAACAACGTCATTAGCCTTTCTCGGATGATAGTCAATGAACAAATCATAATTTTTCAATAACTCGAGCCACTTGTGTTGTCTCAAATTCAAATCTTTTTGCGACATCAAATACTTCAGACTTTTATGATCTGTGAAGATATGACATTTTTCTCCTTACAAATGGTGTCACCAAATCTTCAAAGTGAACACAATAGCTGCAAGCTCTAAATCGTGAGTCGAATAATTCTTTCTGTGCAGTTTCAACTGTCTAAAAGCATACACTATTACTTTGCTTTCTTGCATCAAAACACAGTCCAAACTATTCATTGAAGCATCACTGTAAATCACAAATTCTTTACCGGACTATAGCTGAACCAACACAGGTGCCTCGGTTAACAAAGCTTTCAACTGACTAAAACTTTACTTACATTTCTCAGACCATTCAAATTTAACATCTTTTTGCAACAATTTCATCAACGGTGTAGCAATCATCGAGAATCCCTTGACGAACCTTCTATAATACCCGGCTAAACCTAGAAAACTTCTGACTTTAGATACATTTCTCGGAGGTTTCCAATCTACCATAGCTGAAATTTTACTCGGGTCAACTCTAATGCCGCCTGCCGATACTACATATCCCAAAAATCTGACTTCTCGAAGCTAGGATTCACATTCGCTGAACTTAGTGAACAAATTTTTTTGCATAAGGTTTGCAAAACAATTCTCAAATACTAGGCATGCTCTATCACATCTCGTGAATAAATAAGAATTTCATCAATGAATACAACAAGAAATCTATCTAAATACAGTCTGAGTATTATGTTCATCAAGTCCATAAATATAATAGATGCATTAGTTAAACCAAATGGCATCACAAGAAATTTATAATGTTCGTACCTGGTTCTAAATACAATTTTTGGCACATCTGAGTCTTTAACACGTAACTAAAAATAACTAGAATGAAGATCGATCTTTGAGAATATCGTTGTTCCCTTCAACTAGTTGAACAGATTGTTGATACATGGTAATGGATACTTGTTCTTGATTGTGACTTTGTTGAGCTATCAATAATCAATACATAGTCGTATTGATTCGTCTTTTTTATTAACAAATAACACAAGAGCACCCTAAGGAGAAAAGCTAGGCCGACCAAAGCCCCTATCTGTCAACTCTTGCTATAACGCCCCAAAATTTTAATTTTTGATTTCGTGTATGTGTGACACACAAGTGTGTATCTACTTCAGTGATTAAGTGTTCTGGGTGTGTGTGAGAGGTCGCAAGTTCAAGCCTTACTTGGGAAAATTTTGGTGTTTTTATAAATAAAGCCTTAACCTTGTGCAAAGGGCTTAACTTTAATTGTTGGTAAGTTTATATCAGAATAGGCCTACTGGTCTGGTGGATAAGTGGAGTGTTGGAGTGTTGGAGGTCCTGTGTTCAATTCTCTGTGATGGCGTGGAGATAGTATTTTTGCTCCAATTTCGGCTAAGAGTTGTGTTGGGGCAAAACTCTGAGTAGTTGCATTTTAGTGGGTTAATAAGGAGTGATTTTAGGAGATAATTGGGGAGAGGTTACCAAAAAAAATCTAATTATCTTTTTGTTGCAAAAAAATAATAATAGAGTTTCGGTTTTCTCTCTACTTCCCCAAACTTTTTCTAACGTTTTCTTTTTCTTCATTTTTTCTCTCCACTGTCGATTCTTTCCCCTAGTTGCTGCTGAAATTTCCATTATTTTTCCCCTTCTGTTTCTTTCTTTTTTTTTTCTAATTGATTCGGTTATTCATCATTGGTTGTACGTGTTTAGTAAGTAACAATTTTGTCTATTGTTAATCGTTCTTGGTTAATCTCTAAAAGGGGGATTCCTTTTTGGTGTTTAGGAGTTAATCAATGGATTGGCGATTTTGAATCGATGCTGTGATTGTGCGAAGTTGTTTTTACTCAAGTGAGGTAAGGGTTTTGTTAGGTTTTTAGTCAATATCCTTCCGAAATTGGTTGATTAAAATGAATTAAGTGATTAATCTGGAGATATGTTGGTCAGTTTTTAGGTTCTGGAGGCTTAGGGGTGCTTAAGCATCAGAAACGATACCAAGTGTGTACCCGAAATGCAGAAAACGAGATTCAGCGAAAAGCCAAAATTGCTTGCTATTGAGCAATAAGAGAAATAAGAGAAAATGATGTGAAAAAAAATTGTAGAGAAAGGAAATAAGGGTGTTATAAACTTGGAAATTAAGATTTTGCACTAAAATAGTTTTGGACAGCAATAGTAGTCTAAATTTGAAAAATCATCAAAAATAGTGGAAATTAAGTCAGAGGTTGAATAAAATATGAAATTAAATTTTATTAAGTTTAATTTTTCACGGAAGAAACAGTGTAAGCAATGGAATTGTAAATTTTTAGATATAATAAATTTTGCGAGACAAGGTGAGAATGATTTTGGGTTCCCCTGTTCTAAATTTGGAAAATTAGAAAAATCGTAAAAAAATAATTTGGGGCTTAAATTTATATGTTTAAATCCTTAATGAGTCTATTTTCAAGAGAAACAAACAGAAACATCATCCAAATTCCATACTAAGAGATAAATAATTTTTAGTAAGGAAAGTTTGAAGTTGTTAAACAGTAGAATAGGGATAAATTTGAAGATTTTACTGTACTTATTTGATAAACTATAAATTCTAAAAATTTTATGGTAGAAAACTATTTGAGTCTAGTTTCAAAAACATCAAGGGGATCTTAATTTGGAATTCTGTATCTCAAGATATAAATAATTTAGTGACAATGGCTCAAGTATACAGCTTTGAATGAACATATAGGTAAATAGTGAATACAGCTTTGAATGAACATATAGGTAAATAGTGAGAACTTATAAAAATATTTAGCTAGCATGGGTTACATTAAAAATGGATCACACGGCCAAGGCCAATTTGGGCCGAGTGGGCCACACGGGCGTGTGGGCCCACATGAGCTGATCACATGGACGTGTGAGCCCATTTTTACTGAAATGTTTCTAAGGTTGCATGGGTCGCCCAAGTTGACTGTGAACCTACTGTAAGGTCGGTAAGCACTACTTAGACCCCTAAATGTGTGAAATTGACTAAATGATATCTGTACTGAGCATGTTAATATCTGAACTGAATATATGTACTGAAATTGCATAATAACATATCATCCATTGTATGTTGTGTTGGATTGGGTTGGAGGTTGTTATTCGGAGGAAGTGTACTGAAAGGCTTTAAGCCTAATTTACTGGCAGCTCAGCTGCAAACTACTATTTTGTGCTACATTCGGTACTACTTGGAGTGTAGGGATGGGTGGGTTGATTATATCCCCACATAGAGTGTAGGGTTGGACGGAGATGGTGTGTAGAGGCTGGTTGGGTAGGATTTTGCTACTAAATAGCTCATTATCGCACATCGATACTATGATGGGCTAAGGGCCTCTTTGTATTTTTGACATCAGATCTTGAGATGGGCTAAGGCCCAAATCATCATCATTGACATCGAAAAGGGCTTAGGCCTAAGACTGTTCAACTGTACACTGTAAATACTAATTGTTTGTTTGTTTCAGCGGGTTTACACACTGAGTTTATGTAAACTCACCCTTTTTTGTTTAATGTGCACAGGTAATCCCCAGACTTAGAAGGATCAGTGCGACGGAGGACTTAGCGGTGACCACAGTAATTTTTGGACTTCATGGTTTTCAACTTACGATTTATAATTTGATTATTATTGATTATTTGGGTTGTAATTTAAGGACCCCCTGGGACTTTGGTTTTAAATTTGGGTTTTTATTTATTTATTTTATTTTATGGATTCATACCTGCTGGCCGTAGGAAATACAGTTTTCAAAAAGTTAAAGTATTGTCAAAATGTTTGATCACTTAGACTGTTTTATTAAAGCTTCTGCAACGAGGGATGTTTCAAACTGAAACTGTTATGGATAGTATATTTTGAAACTACTATAGGTAGTAAACTGTACTGAAAACACTCTAGTTAGTGTATACAGAAAATTATAGAAAAACTTAAAACTATAGTGAGACTACGATTTACGAAAACGAACTCTAAATAACCGATACTATTTTACATAAAACATTTGTTAATAAACCCTGAAACTGTAACTGATTCATAAAATTTTTAATACAAATAAACGTGATTAGACCATGAGCGCACGAGGTATCGCGGACGGGGTACTAGAGGCTGAGGTAGAGGCCGTAGAGCAGCTCGAGCTGAGTCCTCTTCATTGGGTAGCATACCGAATTTGGATACGAGTGAGAAGCCAGTGTCACCTGCTATTGAGACTGGGTCTCAAGATCGTATGGCTGGGGACGATGCATTGTCCCAGTCTACGCTAAGAATTTAGAGAGGGTTGCTGGGCCCAATGCTGGATCTGGGGGCCAAGGGTCGGTTATGGAACGAATCTGGTCCAATGGAGCTGAGCTCTTCAGGGGTGTCACTGGAGTTGCCCTTAATGTGGTCGAGTACTGTATTGAGGCCACAGAGAGGATCATGGATGACTTAGACTGCACCCCAGAGCAGAAATTAAAGGGTGCAGTCTCATTGTTAAGGGATGAGGCTTATTAATGGTAGCTCACTATTAAAGAGGGCACTCAGCCCGAACGTCTGACCTGGGAGTTCTATAAGACCGCCTTCCAGGGGAAATATGTGAGGGAGGGAAATCCTAAATCTAACTTAGGGAGATCGATCAGTGGCCGAGTATGAGGCTGAGTTCTTGCGACTGAGTTGCTATGTGCGAGGTATAGTGGCCTCTGAGTATGAGTGATATATTAGTTTTGAGGATGGGCTCAAAGATAATTTGAGAGTCTTGATAGCTCTGCAGAGGGAGCGTGATTTTTTTGCACTGATGGAGAAGACGAAGATCACCAAAGAGGTTAAGCACGCTGAGTGCCAGAACCCTGACAGCGAGAGGGGTAAGAATAAGAGGGATTCAGAGCCCTCGAGTTCTACATAGAGGCCTAAGAAAAAGGCCAGAGCTAATGGGCCGGTTAAAGCTGGGCCCCCTGTTACTGTTACTAGACTGCAGCTATGTACTAATTGTGGTAGACGCCATCAGGGCGAGTGTTGGAGAAGGACTAAGGCGTGCTTGCGATGTGGGTCATTGGAGCACCGTATTAAGGAGTTTCCGCTAAGGGTCGACCAGAGGCAAGCTCTAGATACTGGTACGACACAACCACAGAGGGTAGTGTAGTAGCCACTGAGTGGCCGTGGATAGGCCAGAGGTGTTAATGGTATGGGTCGTGGGTAGAGAGCATGAGGCAGAAGTGCTGGACAGGCTAGGGCGAGACAGTCGGCCCTCGCTGAGAAGATGAGATGCTCTGGACGTCATCACGGGTACGTTCTTTATTCTTGATGTACCGTATATTGCCTTGATAGACAGAGGGTCTACTCACTCATACATAGCTAGCAACATATCTGGAAACTTGGGGATTTCAGTTGAGAGAACTACGAGTGAGGTTACGGTACTAAGTCCGTTAAGGTAATCTGTTAGAGTTAGCAAACTGTATAGAGATGATCCTTTAGAGGTACAAGGGGCAATCTTCTTGGCTGATTTGATAGAGCTTCTATTTGGGGAGTTCGAGTTAATTCTGAGGATGGATTGGTTGGTCAAGCATCTTGTTAGCTTGGACTGTACGACTAAGAGGGTCGTACTAAGGGCTGAGAAAGATAAGGAGGTAGTCATGATTGGCTTATCTAATGTGATCTCTGCACTGGTAGCAAAGAATATGGTCCGTAAGGGATGTGAGGCATTCTTGGCCTACGCAAGTGTTTCAGATTCTAGGGATTCTATAGTTAAGGATATCAGAATGATAAAGGATTTTCTTGACATCTTTCCGGAGGAGCTACCGGGGTTACCTCCGAATCGCGAGTTAGAATTTGGGATTGAGCTACTTCTAGGTATAGCTCTGGTGTCCATCGCTCCCTATCGAATGGCACCGAATGAGCTTGTGAAGCTTAAAGCTCAGATTCAGGAGTTGTGCTATTGATTTCCGAGGTAGTTGGGAGGATTATCTACCGCTAGCGGAGTTCGCCTATAATAAAAATTTCCAGTCTAGCACCTAGATGGCACCTTACGAGGCACTATATGGTCGTAAGTGTCGTACACTTTTATGTTGGACTAAGTTGGGCGAGCGACGTGTTCTCGGTCCTGAGTTAGTATTAGAGATTGAGGATAAGGTTAGACTGATTCGGGACCGTCTGGAAGCGACATTTGACAGACATAAATCCTATGCAGATCTAAAACGTCGAGAGATTGAGTATTCCGTGGGGGACTTCGTATTTCTCAAGGTCTCGCCATGGAAAAAGGTACTGAGGTTTGGTCGTAAAGGCAAGTTGAGCCCTAGGTTTATTGGACCTTATCGTATTCTGAAGTGAGTGGGACCAGTTGCTTATCAATTGGAGCTACCTCCAGAGTTGGATCAGATTCATGACGTGTTCCACGTCTTTATGATAAGGCTTTATCGCTCTGATCCTACTCATATTGTTCCTATTGAGGAGATTGAGGTGAGGCCAGACTTGACCTTTGAGGAGGAGTCGGTTCAGATTCTTGATCGTGACGTTAAGGTTCTGTGAAGGAAGTCTATCCCTTTGGTGAAGGTTTTGTGGCATAATCATACTACTAAGGAGGCAACGTGGGAGCCTGAGGATTAGATGTGTCAGCAGTATCCTCATCTATTTTGATCAGGTAAATTTCGAGGACGAAATTTTCTTTTAGGGGGTAGAGTTATAACGCCCCAAAATTTTAATTTTTGATTTTGTGTATGTGTGACACACAAGTGTGTATTTGCTTCAGTGGTTAAGTGTTCTGGGTGTGTGTGAGAGGTCCCAAGTTCAAATCTTGTTTCGAAAAATTTTGGTATTTTTATAAATACAGCCTTAACCTTGTGCAAAGGGCTTAAGTTTAATTGTTGGTAAGTTTATATCAGAATGGGCCTGCTGGTCTGGTGATTTAGTGGAGTGTCGAAGTGTTGGAGGTCCTACGTTTAATTCTCTGTGATGGCATGGAGATAGTATTTTTGCACCAATTTCGGCTAAGAGTTGTGTTGGGGCAACATTCTGAGTAGTTGTGTTTTAGTGGGTTAATAGGGAGTGATTTTAGGAGATAATTGGGGAGAGGTTATCAGAAAATAATATGATTATCTTTTTGTTGCAAAAAATAATAATAATAGAGTTTCGGTTTTGTAACACCCTTCTCCAGTATCTGACGCTAGGACAGGGTTTTTGGTGTTACCTGACTTAAACTTAATCAATCACTTAGAAACTAGGCCGTAAAATTTCAATCAATTTAAAACTTTTCATTTTAAAGACATACTGTTCCTTATGCGGACTTACGAGGCCTAAAACATGTGTTAAAGATGGTTCGGGATTAAATTGAGGATTAAGAAAAATTTGGAAAGTTTCATGCTTTAAGGCTCCACACACCCGTGTGGATATAGAGCACACGACCGTGTGCTAGGGACACGCCCATGTCCTGAACTCGTGTCTAAAAACCTGAACATTTTGCCAAAACCACACGGCTAAGGCAGACACCCGTGTCCTGTAACCGTGTCCTTCCCATGGCTGAGACACATGGCCGTGTCTCTTGCCTGTGTACTACTACCATGCATACTGACCTTAAAACACCACTTGGGCACACGCCCATGTACTAAAATGACTTTAAAGTTTTAAGTGCAGGGGATGCACGGCCATAACACACACCCATGGAAGTGAGCCGTGTGTCACACACGGCCTAGACACACGCCCGTGTGTCTTGCTTATGTGGACAAAAGAAGGCCATTCTTCCAAGCCATCTTGTCACCCATTTACACAACCTGTACAAGATCATTTCAATATACTAACTTCACCCCAATGGGCACCAATTCATCCATAGAAAGAACATTATATGCATTCATCAAAATGAATAATAACCATTATTTTAGGCTTGGTACAAAATGAAGGGCTTTTTGACTTAAACCAGAATACATGAACAATTCTCGTAATACAACATCCTAGTCTAGCCCTATGCATGCCACCTTCAAAAATATAAATCAAACTATACTGAGTATTGGGGCTGATAGTGTGATCGATATCTCTGACTTTAAGGGATCCCTAAGCTAGCTTGGCGACACTGAAAGAAAAAGGGAGAGGAAAGAGAGTAAGCATAAAGCTTAGTAAGTTGCATATAAATAAATATACAACAACAATTTTACTATTATTTATCATGCTTATAGATCAAAGGTAAACATAACTTAACTTACTCATTATTGTCTACTCAAGTCACATTTTCTAAAATTAAGCTCATTACTCATGCTTACCGAATAGGTACCTGTACCACTCACAACATGATATTACTTCCCGTACTATAATTTAGACTGTAACCCTCACCGTTGAACTGTTTGGATTTCCACCGGATATTCTATGACCTTCACATGGGGTAAGATAGCCGCCATGTCCCAGACATGGTCTTACAGTGGCTCTCATATATGCGTACTGATGCATGTCCCAGACATGTCTTACACTAGCACAACTCTTAGCCGATGCGTGTCCCAAACACATCTTACATTGGCTATCTCTGTCGAGGCCGATGCATGTCCCAGACATGTCTTACACTGGCACTTATCTCTGTGCCGATGCCATATCCCAGACATGGTCTTATACTAGCTATCATAGTATGGCTAATGCATGTCCCAGACATGTCTTACACTAGCCCTCGTTTAGATGCCGATGCCATGTCCCAGACATGGTCTTACACTGGCTCTCATAATGTGGCCGAATCATGTCCCAGACATGTCTTACACTGGCGCACAAATCACCCAATGTTTTGGTACGAATCTACGGTTTCAACAGAATCTTTCTACCATCTCAATTATCACTAAGCATTCTCAATTTATAATTTAGAAACTCATACAATATTATTTCAATAAAAATATGAATACATGTATTAACAATGTAGTTGTATTATTTACTTACAACTTACCTCGGGTTCCAAAACGTACGCCACTAGTCGGTTTCGGTAAATCTTGATCTATATTAGCAATATACACCAATTTAGTCACTAATTACAATTAGGGAATCATAAATTTACATCTTCGGTAAAATGACCATTTTGCCCTTAGACTTTAACAAAATGACCATTTTACCCCCATGCACTAAAATCAATTTTTATCGAATTTATTTGTATCTTAGGCCTAATAGAACTATTTTTAATTTTATAACCACTTCAAATTCTCACTATGTCATACATTTATCAACTATTTTAAACCTATGCAAAATAGTCCCTTTTAAGTGTTTTCCATGAAAACCCCTTCACCAAAGTTGTTCATGACACATCTAGGACTCATATTCTTCCATGAAAACTCAGAAAACATCACAAATCCTTTAATGGTAACACCCTAAACTTTCAATCATTTTGTAAAATAGACCCCTCATTTGAAAGCCCATGCTTCAATGGTGTCAAAAATACAAAAATCATCAACAAAGGGTATGGAAATCACTTGTGAGGGCTTTAAGTTGCTGAAAATTTTCAACCTTAAAAACTCCATTTTTACTGATATTTTCAGTGGTAGAGAAGAAGATGAGAAGGTGATATCATCTTTTCCTTATTTTATTTCTATTTTAGTCAAATTAGCCACCAAACCCAACCAAACTTGGACTTTATTGACCAATTTGTCTCCTATGGCCAACCAAGCATCCTAAAAAGGGTCTAACTTCCCTTTTAAAGCCCTTAATTTTAATTCTCTAGCTATTTAACACATTTGGGTACTAAAATGTAACTTTTGCCTTTTATGCAATTTAGTCGTTTTTCAAAATCGGTCTCACAAACATTAAAATTAGCTCTCCAAATTTTTCATGCATTAATAAAATCATACTATAACCTCATAAAAATAATAAAAAATAATTTTTCTAACTTCAAATTTGTGGTCCCGAGACCACTATTCTGACTAGGCCCTAAATCGGGCTGTTACATTTCTCCCCTCTTAGGGATTTTTGTCCCTGAAAATCTTATCGGTGAATAAGTTTGGATACTGCTCTCTTAGAGACTCCTCGGGTTCCCATGTAGCTTCCTCTACTTTGTGTCTATGCCACAAAACCTTCACAAGTGGTATATTCTTATTTCTTAAATGTTCTTCTCGAGCTAATATCTTGACTGGTTCTTCAACATAAGTCATATCTAGAAGAATCTCAACTTCAGTTGGTGCAATTAGATATGAAGGGTCTGATCTGTACTGGTGTAACATGGACACATGAAATACATTATGAATCCTTTCTAACTCTGGTGGCAAATTCAATCGGTAGGCAACTGGCCCTATTTCTTCTGTAATCTCATAAGGTCCTATAAATCGAGGACTCAACTTACCCTTTTTCCCAAACCTGAGGACTTTCCTCCACAAAGATACTTTGTCTCCAACGTTGAACTTAATTTCCTTGAGTCTCAAATCCGCGTAAGATTTTTGTCTATCTGAAGCGGCTTTTAGGCATTCACGAATCACTTTAACTTTTTCCTTAGTCTCCTTGACTAAATCAACCCCATGAATCTGACTCTCTCTCAACTCAGTCCAGTATAAGGGTGTTCTACACTTTCGCCCGTACAAGGCCTTATAAGGTACCATTTTTAGACTCGAATGATAGCTGTTGTTGTAGGCAAATTCAATCAATGGCAAGTATTTTTCCCAATTTCCTTGAAACTCGAGAACACAACATCTCAACATGTCCTCTAAGATCTGTATTACTCTTTCTGACTGTCCGTCAGTTTGTGGGTGAAAAGCCGTGCTGAAACTCAACTTGGTTCCTAAAGCCTCTTGCAACCTTTTCCAAAATCTCGAGGTGAACCTCGAGTCTCGGTCTGAAACAATCGACAATGGTACACCATGTAGCCTCATAATCTTAGAAACATACAAGTCAGCTAATTTCTCCAAGTAGTCGGTACGCACTGGTATGAAGTGGGCTGACTTAGTTAATCTGTCGACAATAACCCATACTGCATCTTTATTTTTCAGGGTTGGTGGCAAACTGGTCACGAAGTCCATAGTGATATGATCCCATTTCCACTCTGGAACCATAATAGGTTGAAGTAGCCCAGAAGGCACTTGGCGTTCAGCCTTTACTTGCTGACATACTAAACACTTGGAAACAAACTCTAAAATATCTCTTTTCACACATTTTTACACTACCTGGGTGGACAGACAAACTACCGCTATGTGCTTCTCGTAAAATCTTCTGAATGAGCTCACTATCTTTAGGCACACAAACTCTATCTTTGAACATTAAACATCTGTCGGTACCAATCTGAAAATCTGATTCAACACCTGACTCACACTGATTTTTCTTGGTTTGCAACTTCTCATTACTTCTCATCACTTCTCGAATTTCATGAAGAAAAGTCGGCCTAACTCTCAGCTCTTCTAAGATCAAACCATCCTTAGACACGGTCAACTGAGTGTCCAAAGCTCTTAAAGCAAACAATGACTTCCTACTCAAAGTGTCGACGACTATGTTCGCCTTTCCCGGATGGTAGTCAATGATCAACTCATAATCCTTTAACAACTCTAACCATCAGTGTTGCCTCAAATTCAACTCCTTTTGAGTCATTAAGTATTTTAAACTCTTGTGGTCAGTAAATACCCTACATTTCTCCCCATACAAATGGTGCCGCCAAATCTTCAGGGCGAATACCACAGCTGCTAGCTCTAAATCATGGGTCAGATAATTTCTCTCGTGTGGTTTTAGCTGTCTCGAGGCATAGGCTATAACCTTGCCTTCTTGCATAAGTACACACCCTAACCCATTTAAGGAGGCGTCACTATAAATTACAAATTCTTTACCCGACTCCGGTCGCACTAAAATTAGGGCTCCTGTCAACAAAGCCTTTACTTTCTCGAAACTCTATTGACACTCTTCTGCCCATTCAAACTTGACATCTTTCTGCAGCAGCCTTATTATCGGTGTAGCTATCATAGAGAAACCATTTACAAATCGTCTATAATATCCCGCTAGCCCTAGAAAACTACGAACCTCTGTTACATTCCTCGGCGATTTCCATTCTACAATAGCTGAGATCTTACTTGGGTCAACCCTGATCCCGTCACCCGAGACGATATGTCCTAAAAATCCAACTTTATTAAGCCAAAACTCACTCTTACTAAACTTAGCATAAAGTTGTTTATCCCTCAAATTCTGTAACACAATTCTCAAATACTCCGCGTGCTCACTCTCATCACGCAAATAAATCAATATGCCATCGATAAAAACGACGACAAACCTACCCAAATACGGTCAGAAGATGTGATTCATTAAATCTATAAATACCACCGGAGCATTTGTTAATCCAAAAGGCATAACAAGAAACTCATATGCCCATATCTTGTTCGAAAAGCAGTCTTCGACACGTCTTGTTCCTTAACTCTTAACTGGTAGTAACCCGATCTCAAGTCTATCTTAGAGAATACAGTGGCTCCTCTCAATTGATCGAAGAGATCATCGATCCTCAGCAAGGGGTGCTTGTTCTTTACTGTCACCTTGTTAAGCTATCTATAGTCGATACATAACCTCATCGACCCGTCCTTTTTTTTCACAAAAAGTACTGGAGCACCTCATGGTGAGTAACTTGGCCAACTAATACATGCTTGCCTAACGGGTTAGACACTTTTATTACAAACTTAGTGAACTCTACTAACATGTTTATATGAGTATCAAATCCATACATATGTAAGAGTGGGTAGATCCCGGGTCAATTAAAGCGACAACAGTTATATCATAGATAGAAAAGATACCCGTGATCATATCAGGAGACTCTGCCTCTTTCCGGGCTCGTATAGCATAGGTCCTCGCTGGCGCTTTACCTTCAGACCTCATCGCGGCATCTCTTGGCGCGCCTTTACTACTAATCCCACTCCCAAGGTTCTTTTGAGGCCTACCCCTCAATGGCGCACTACTTACCTTCGTATCTTATTTTCTCTCTCTCTCATCCATCTTAGGACATTCGCGGATAAAGTGGTCAAGTGACCCACACTTGAAACAGCCCCTCTCGTTTACTCGGCATTCGCCCAAGTGACGTCTTCCATATTGAGAACACTTTGGCCTATTTGGCCGAGCACTACCAACACTTGCAACTGAAGTAGTTTGGGCATTAGATGCCATGTTCTGCTAATTTTTGTTTCTCCTTAAATACCTCACCGAAGTATTCGATCGGGTGGTAAATTTTTTTGATCTCTTGGATGAGGACTGTTATGCTTTCTCCATCTGTCTTCTCTTTAAATCTCGTGACTCACTGGCTGCTTTCGTCCTCTCTTTCACCAGCTCTTCTGCTTTGCACGCTCTCTCTATAAGCACTACAAATTCTCTTAACTCCAGGATACCCACAAACACTCGAATGTCTTCGGTGAGGCCATCCTCAAACCTCTTACACATGGTAGCTTCAGTGGATACACATTCTCGTGCATACTTGCTAAGTTTCACAAACTTACGCTCATACTCTGTCACAGCCTTATTACCTTGTTTCAACTCTAGAAATTCCTTCCTTTTCTGGTCCATAAACCTCTGGCTAATGTACTTCTTTCGGAACTCTTCTTGGAAGAATTCCCAAGTTACTCTTTCTCTCGGTACTATAGACACGAGAGTATTCCACCACTGATAAGTCGAGTCTCGTAGAAGTGACACGGCACACTTCACGCACTCTTTAGGTGTGCATGACAGTTCATCGAATACCCTCATGGTATTTTCTAGCCAAAACTCCACTCTCTCCGGGTCATTATCTATACTAGCCTGAAATTCCTTAGCCCCTTGCTTTCGGATCTTGTCAACCGGAGGCTTCTCTCGTCTGAACACGTCTGCACCTTACGGAGCCATCGGGGCATATTAAGGAATCGGAGGAGGTGGGGGAGGTGGAGTGTTTGGGTTTGCACGAACAAACTTTGAATACAAAGCATCCATTATTTGGAGGTAAGCTTCCCTAGCCCCTCCGCCTTGGCCCATACTCACGGGCTCACTCTCTACTGGCGCAGTCCCTTCTGCAGGAGCCGGCACATTACTTTCCACGTCGTCCACCATGGTTCTATCAGGATCCATTACTATATAAAAACACAATTTTATAATTGTCATGAATCGTCACACTATCAATATATATATGGCATCGTACTCTGGCTAGATTAATCCTAGAATCGACTAAACCATGCTCTGATACCACCAAATGTAACACCCTTCGCCCATATCTGACGCTAGGACAGGGTTTTTGGTGTTACCTGACTTAAACTCAATCAATCATTCAGAAACTAGGCCGTAAATTTCAGTCAATTTAAAACTTTTCATTTTAAAGGCATACTGGTCCTTATGCCGACTTATGAGGCCTCAAACATGCGTTGAAGATGGTTTGGGATTAAACTGAGGAATTAAGAAAAATTTGGAAAGTTTCATGCTTTAAGGCTCCACATGCCCGTGTGGATATAGAGCACACGACCGAGTGCTAGGGACATGCCCATGTCCGGAACCCGTGTCCAAAAACCTAGACATTCTGCCAAAACCACACGGCTAAGGCACACACCCGTGTCCTGTAATCGTGTCCTTCCCACGGTCGAGACACATGGCCGTGTCTCTTGCCCGTGTACTACTACCATGCATACTGACCTTAAAACAAGGCCTGGGCACACGCCCGTGTGGCCTGCCCGTGTACTAAAATGACTTTAAAGTTTTAAGTGTAGGGGACGCACGACCATAACACACACCCATGGAAGTGAGCTGTGTGTCACACACGGCCTAGACACACGCTCGTGTGTCTTGCCCGTGTGGACAAAAGAAGGCCATTCTTTCAGCCCATCTTGTCACCCATTTACACAACCTGTACAAGATCATTTCAATATACTAACTTCACCCAAAAGGGCACCAATTCATCCATAGAAAGAACATTATATGCATTCATCAAAATGAATAATAACCATTATTCTAGGCTTGGTACAAAATGAAGGGCTTTTTGACTTAACCCAAAATACATGAACAATTCTCGTAATACAACATCCTAGTCTAGCCCTATACATGCCACCTTCAAAAATATAAATCAAACTATACCGAGTATTGCGGCTGATAGTGTGATCTATATCTCTGACTTTAAGGGATCCCTAAGCTAGCTTGGTGACACTGGAAAAAAAAGGGAGAGGAAAGAGAGTAAGCATAAAGCTTAGTAAGTTGCATATAAATAAATATACAACAACAATTTTACTATTAGTTATCATGCTTATAGCTCAAAGGTAAACATAACTTAACTTATTCATTATTTTCTGCTCGAGTCACATTCTCTAAAATTAAGCTCATTACTCATGCTTATCGAATAGGTACCTGTACCACTCACAACATGATATTACTTCCCATACTACAATTTAGACTGTAACCCTCACCATTGAACTGTTTGGATTTCCACTGGATATTCTATGACCTTCACATGGGGCAAGATAGCTGATGCCATGTCCCAGACATAGTCTTACACTGGCTCTCATATATGCGTGCTGATGCATGTCCCAGACATGTCTTACACTAGCACAAATCTTAGCCGATGCGTGTCCCAAACACGTCTTACACAAGCTATCTCTGTCGAGGCCGGTTCATGTCCCAGACATGTCTTACACTGGCACTCATCTCTATGCCGATGCCATGTCCCAGGCATGGTCTTATACCGGCTATCATAGTATGGGCGATGCATGTCCCAGACATGTCTTACACTAGCCCTCGTCTAGATGCCGATGCCATGTCCCAGAAATGGTCTTATGCTGGCTCTCATAATTTGGCCGAAGCATGTCCCAGACATGTCTTACACTGGCCCACAAATCACCCAAAGTTTTGGTACGAATATCCAATTCATATCCTACGGTTTCAACAGAATCTTTCTACTATCTCAATTATCACTAAGCATTTTCAATTTATAATTTAGAAACTCATACAATATTATTTCAATAACAATACGAATACATGTATTAACAATATAGTTGTATTATTTACATACAACTTACCTCGGGTTACAAAACGTACGCGACTAGTCAGTTTGCTTGGCTTTCCCCTGGCCTAGGTTAGGATTCGGTAAATCTTGATCTATAATAGCAATATACACCCATTTAGTCACTAATTATAATTAGGGAATCATAAGTTTACATCTTTGGCAAAATGACCATTTTGCCCCTAGACTTTAACAAAATGACCATTTTACCCCCATGCTCTAAAATCAATTTTTATCAAATTTATTTGTCTCTTAGGCAAAATAGAACTATTTTTACTCTTATAAACACTTCAAATTCTCACTATGTCACACATTTATCAACTATTTTACAACCTATGCAAAATAGTCCCTTTTAGGTGTTTTCCATGAAAACCCCTTCACCAAAGTTGTTCATGACACATCTAGGACTCATATTCTTCCATAAAAACTCAGCAAACATCACAAATCCTTTCATGGTAACACCCTAAACTTTCAATCATTTTGTAAAATAGACCCCTCATTTGAAAGCCCATGCTTCAAGGGTCTCAAAAATGCAAAAATCATCAACAAAGGGTATGGAAATCACTTACTTGTGAGGGCTTTAAGTTGCTGAAAATTTTTAGCCTTCAAAACTCCATTTTTACTGATATTTTTGGTGGTAGAGAAGAAGATTAGAAGGTGATATCATCTTTTCCTTATTTTATTTCTATTTTAGTCAAATTAGCCACCAAACCCAACAAAACTTGGACTTTATTGACCAATTTGTCTCCCATGGCCGGGCCAAGCATCCTATAAAGGGTCTAATTGCCCTTTTAAATCCCTCAATTTTAATTCTCTAGCTATTTAACACATTTGGGTACTAAA
The DNA here is from genome assembly GCA_025698475.1 of Gossypium anomalum. Lineage (NCBI taxonomy): Eukaryota > Viridiplantae > Streptophyta > Magnoliopsida > Malvales > Malvaceae > Gossypium > Gossypium anomalum. The sequence goes on from CM046961.1 coordinate 46,831,499, forward strand.
ATGTAACTTTTTCGTTTTATACGATTTAGTCCTTTTTCGAAATCGGGCTCACAAACATTAAAATTAGCTCACCAAATTTTTCATGCATTAATAAAATCATACTATAACCTCATAAAAATAATAAAAAAATAATTTTTCTAACTTTGGATTTGTGGTCCCAAGACCACTGTTTCGACTAGGCCCTAAATCGGGCTGTTACAGGTTTTCTCTCTAATTCCCCAAACTTTTTCTAATGTTTTCTTCTTCTTATTTTTTTCTCTCCTTTGTCGATTCTTTACCCTAGTTGCTGCCGAAATTTTCATTATTTTCCCCTTCCCTTCCGTTTCTTTCTTTTTTTTTCCAATTGATTCGGTTGTTCATCGTTGGTTGTGCATATTCGGTAAGTAACAATTTTGTCTATTGTTAATCGTTCTTGGTTAATCTCTAAAAAGGGGATTCCTTTTTGGTATTTAGGAGTTAATCAAGGGGTTGGTGGTTTTGAATTGACGCTATGACTGTGCGAAGTTGTGGTTACTCAAGCAAGGTAAGGGTTTTGTTAGGTTTTTAGTCGATTTCCTCCTGAAATTGGTTTATTAAAAATGAATTATGTGATTAATCTGGAGATATGTTGGTCGATTTTTAGGTTCTAGAGGCTTAGGGGTGCTTACGCATCAGAAACGATACCAAGTGTGTACCCGAAACGCAGAAAACAGGATTCGGTGAAAAGCCTAAAATGCTTGCTATCGAGAAATAAGAGAAAATGATGTGAAAAAAATTGTAGAGAAAGGAAATAAGGGTGTTATAAACATGGAAATCAATATTTTGCACTAAAATAGTTTTGGACAACAACAGTAGTCTAACTTGGAAAAATCATAAAAAATAGTGGAAATTGAGTTAGAGGTTGAATAAAATTTGAAATTAAAGTTTATTAAGTATAGTTTTTAATGGAAGAAACAGTGTAAGCAATGGAGTTGTAAATTTTGAGATGTAATAAATTTTGTGAGACAAGGTGAGAATGATTTTGGGTTCCCTTGTTCTAAATTTGGAAAATCAGAAAAAATCGTAAAAAAATAATTAGGGGCTTAAATTTATACGTTTAAATCCTTAATGAGTCTATTTTTTAGAGAAACAAATATAAACATCATCCAAATTCCGTACTAAGAGATAAATAATTTTTAGAAAGGAAAGTTTGAAGTTGTCAAATAGTAGAATAGGGATAAATTTGAAGATTTTACTGTACTTATTCGATAAACTATAAACTCTGAAAATTTTATGGTAGAAAGGTATTTGAGTTTAGTTTCAAAAAAAACATCAAGCGGATCTTAATTTGGAATTTTGTATCTCAAGACATAAATAATTTAGTGACAATGACTCAAGTAGACAGCTTTGAATGAACATATAAGTAAATAGTGAAAACATATATGAATATTTAGCTAGCATGGGTTACATTAAAAATGGATCACATGGCCAAGGCCAATTTGGGTCGAGTGTGCCACACGGGTGTATGGGCCCACACGGGCAGATCACATGGGCGTGTGAGCCCATTTTTACCGAAATGCTTCTAAGGTTGCACGGGTCACCCAAGTCGACTGTGAACCTACTGTAAGGTCGGTAAGCGCTACTTAGACCCCTAAATGTGTGAAATTGACTAAATGATATATGTACTGAGCATGTTAATATCTGAACTGAATATATGTACTGAAATTGCATAATAGCATATCATCCATTGTATGTTGCATTGGATAGGGTTGGGGGTTGTTATTCGGAGGAAGTGTACTGAAAGGCTTTAAGCCTAATTTACTAACAGCTCAGCTGCAAACTACTATTTTGTGCTATATTCGGTACTACTTGGAGTGTAGGGATGGGTGGGTTAATTATATCCCCACATAGAGTGTAGGGTTGGACGGAGATGGTGTGTAGAGACTGGTTGGGTAGGATTTTGCTACTGAAACTATTACTACTACTAATACTGTGATGGGCTAAGGCCCTACTGTATTTTTGACACTGTACTGAGATGGGCTAAGGCCCAAACTGTCACTGATACTGAAAAGGGCTTAGGCCCAAGACTGTTCAACTGTGCACTGTGAATACTAATTGTTTATTTGTTTCTGCGGGTTTACACACCGAGTTTGCGTAAACTCACCTTTTTTTGTTTAATATGCATAGGTAATCCCCAGACTTAGACGGATCGGTGTGACGGAGGACTCAGCGGTGACCACAGTAATTTTTGGACTTCATGGTTTTCAACTTACGATTTATAATTTGATTATTATTGATTATTTGGGTTATAATTTAAGGACCCTCTGAGACTTTGGTTTTTAATTTGGGTTTTTATTTATTTATTTTACTTTATGGATTTATAGTTGCTAGTCATAAGAAATTCAGTTTTCAAAAAGTTAAAGTATTGTCAAAACGCATGATCACTTAGACTGTTTTATTAAAGCTTCTGCGACGAGGGATGTTTCATAACAAATGTTTTAAATGAATAAAGACAACTTCCTAAGTTCTAACAAAGGTTTACTAAAGATAATAACATGGAATGTTTTTCGTCGTAACAACGAGGTTTCAAAAACACTATCGTGTGACATTGCCTGATACGACCACAACGTCTAGGCCGAGTTTGGGGTGTTACACTTGCAACTGTGCTTTCAACTCTTTCAATTCAGTAGGTTTCATTCTATATGGAGCTATCGATATTAGAGATGTTCCCGATATCAATTCAATAGCAAACTCAACTTCTCTAATCGGTGGTAACCTTGGTAACTCCTTTCGAAACACATTTGTATACTCAGACACCACTGGAACCAATTTTAGCTTCAACTCTAAAACTCTGAAATCAAATATATAAGCAAGATATGCTTTATAGCCTTTTCTACAATATTTCTATGTTGATATAGCCAGAATAACATTATATGCACTATCATGTCTATTTGATTCAATTCAAAGCTTTTCACTATTTTGACAGTTTAACACAATATGCTTTCATCTACAATTCACAACAGCTTCAGGCAGAGTTAACCAGTCCATACCCAGAATCACATAAAACTCATCAAAGGGTAGTAATATCAAATCAGCTGGAAAGTTGCAACCCCAAATCATCAAAGCATAGTTTTTACAGACTTTATCGACTAACACATACTGACCTAGGGGTTCGTTACTTTAACCACAAACTTAGTAGACTCAAAAGGTAATTTCTTATCTAACACCAAAGTCATGCATACATATGAATGTGTTGACCCCGGGACAATCAAAGTATTAACATTAGTATTAAAGATAGAAAATATATCGGTAATCACATTAGGTGCTCAAGCTTCCTCTCGAGTATTGATTGCATAAGCTCTTGCTGGTGCTCGTGCCTCATATCTTATAGTAGATTCTTTCATCCCACTATGACTATTACTCGTATTTCTAATGTTTCGAGGTGGTCTCTCTCACAGCTGTATTACTCGATCGAGTAGTCTGAGCGTTTTCCTTATCTGACTTTTCTGAGCAATCTTTGAGATAATGTTCATATGAACCAAATTTAAAACATGACTTGTCTTTCAATCTACATTCACCGAATTGTCATCTATTACATTACTGACATTTGGGCTTGTTGTTTTTGACACTGCCCACACTCGGTTTTGAGCTCGAATGTTTTCCTCGATCCTTCCTGAAATAACCCACTGAATCTAACGAACGACTATGATATTCTTTTGACTTATTCGATGGCGATGAGTATGACTTTCCTATAGGCCTTTTTCCTGAATCACGAGCCTCAGAATCAACTTTTCTTTTTACTTTGCTAAGTTCCTTGGCTTTATGCTCTCTGTCAACCAGAACCACAAATTCTTTCAACTCAAGGATCCTGACTAACAACTTTATATCTTCATTTAAGCCATCTTCAAATCGAGTACACATAGCGACCTCTGTCGGTATACATTCTCGAGCATATTTACTTAGTCAAACAAATTCTATTTCATATTCAAATACTATCATCTGTCCTTGTTTCAGCTCAAGATACTCTTTTCTTTTCTTATCGAGAAATCTCTGACTCACATATTTCTTTCAAAATTCAGTCTGGAAAAATTTCTAGTTAACTCGATCTCTTGGTACAACCACAGCTAAGGTATTCCACCACTGATAAGCCAAATGTTTCAACAATGATATAACACATTTCAAGCATTTCATCGGTGTACACAACAATTCATCAAAAATCCTAATGGTGTTTTCTAACCAGAATTCAGCTCTTTCAACAAAATTGCACCATATAGAAAATAATGTGAGGGAAGGGATTCGAACAAAGATCATTAAGGACAACTCCCCACTACTTTATCACTATACTTAATACTTAATTATTATCAAATGAGCAAAAGATCATCTAAAAATAATTTGGGCATAACCACTCTCGGTTCATTAACCCAGTTTTTACTAACCCAGTTTTTGGGATGTGACAAGCTCAATAGGCTCAATAAGTAATCTAGGATTTTTCTAATTTACCTTATCCCATTTTTATTGTTGAGTCTTTTACACATATAAGTCTTCTAGCCAAATAAATCCCTTATGCAAAAGGTGTAAGTTCACTCATTCTTGAATTTGTTTTAAAGGCATAATTCCTTTACACTAGTTATGTGCTAATGTCATGGTGATTACCACTTAATAACACATATGTTCTTGTGTATAAAAATTATTTATCACATGAATTTCTTAATAACAAATTATGTTATTACCTCAACCACATAGTTTTCTCCCCTAATTAGGCACATAATAGTTAGAGGAAGCGTATAATGCAATTCCTACTTGAAATTTAACACTTATAGGTTTAGTACCATTTCTCAATAGCCAATTTCTTAGTCATTTTTGGTTGTTTACACTTCATTATTAATTAGTTTCTTGCTTAGCTTATATCCTTTTTCCATCCCATTGATAATAGGACTTATTCATTTATAAATCTTATTAGCATAAATTTTTAACACTTCTCCTTTTTTAAGCTTAGAAAATTACAAGTTAGATACTAGAGACTAACCAATCAATCACACAAAGGTAACACATCGAAGCAATTAAGTCTAAAATCTATAAGTAATGGATTCATAACACACTAAAGTGATTCACCTTACGACATAAACCATTTTTAATAACTGTATCTTTAAACACGTGTACGCATACATCCCCTGTAACAACCCTATTTTAACCCTAGTCGAAAAGTGGTTTCGGGACCACGAAATCGAGTCGCAAAAATAATTGCATGTTATATTCTATGTTTATTATTTGTGAAATATCATATGTGAAAATATCGTGATTTGATTTATGTATTTGGAGGTGGAATTATTTAAAAAGGATGTGTTTAAGAAACTTTGAAAATGGGATAGGCAAATGTGTGGTGACTAAACATTTTATGTTTTAGTATTATAGAGGACTTGCATGTCAAATAGACCAACTTTAAATGTAAGTGGCCGGTCAACATGCATGTAATCATGTGTTCTATTGTTTTATTTTAAGTAGTGGGAATTATATATATAATCAATATAGAAATAAGCATTTTATTATAAAATGATTATAATAATGGGAAATAATAAACTTATAATAGTAAATGGTGATAAAAACAAAGTTCCTTCATACTTTCTCTCATTTTGCCTAAACTATAAAGAAAAGAAAAGAAAAAAGGGGCTAAGACATTCGGCTAGGGTGAATGTATAGATTAAGGTATGATATCATGAAATTCTTTTGAAATTTTTGTGAATTTGAGTTTGTTTTGATGCTTGTAACGTGACCCATGAGTTAAATTTTTTAGTTGTGATATATGAAACATTCGGTCATGTTCTTATATGTTAAATTGATGGTGTTTTGTAGTATATGATTTGAAATGGTTATAGATGAGTATGAACTAGGTACAAAAATTCTATAAATGGTTAAAATGGACTAAAATCCTATTCGACTATTGTAGAGTAAGGTGAAGTTATGTTTAGCTTTCATTTTAAGTTAATTGTTAGTAAGTGTTTATATGTATGCCGAATGGGGATTTGAATTGGGAGGTTGATAATTGATTGTTATTGAAATATATATATATACATTTATATTCGGTCATGGAGGACTGGAGATGAAATTTATTTTTGTTTTAGTTAAATAATAAGATTTATATGTACAAATTCAATTAGGTAAATTTTTAAAGTTTTAGATTTAATTGAGAGAATGGAAATATTATAGGGAGTATTCAGTTAAGGTATGGGAAAACTAAATGTGGAGGTAAGTCGATTTGTGTCATTTCTAAATGCACTTGATATTAAAACATTGTTTAGTTAATGGTAATTAACATGAAAGGAATTTAGTTGTCATGTATGTGGTAGTGGTAGGAGAAAGTAAATTTTTGCTTTACTAAAATTAGATGAGTGTTACTTTGTTAATATGGAAATATTATGACAAACTAGTTGAATTTAAGAACTAGGTCTAGTCATTTATGTTATGTGTATAATTCATCAATGATGAAAGTGCCGTATGATATATGTGTTTAAAATAAATAAAATTCAAGTTGTGATGAATTGATAAGAAAATTGAAATAGTTTAATTGTTTAAATTAAGCTCAAAATCAAAGAGGACCAAGTACGGATAAGGAGAAAACGAAGGTCGTTGAGTAGCCGATCGGAGCTGTTCGTTCGATGCTAAGGTGAGTTCTAGGCAATTATGACTTGGATTACTATGTATGCCTAGAGTACATATATCTTATGAAATGTAAATTTTCATATGTAAAGAAAGGTTGAATTGATAATGTATTATTGAACTGATGGCATTGAATAAATGAACTTTGAGTATGTATATGTACAAATGAAAAGGGGCAATATGTGTGCAAATGGGGCAGCATGATATGTGGGTGTGAAAAAGCTAGTATTGAGTGTGAATGAATATATGCACTATGTGTGCGAAATTATTAACCGAGCACTATGTGTGCGAGATTGGGTGTAAGGCACTATGTGTGCGAAATTATTAACCTAGCACTATGTGTGCGAAATCGGATGTAAGGCACTATATGTGTGTGCGAAGTTATTTAGGGAATATGATCGTAGCATGGCGTGAGATAAGATATTGGTTTCTATCATAGGAAATTAAGAAGACGAAAGGTGTATGGAATATCTATTTATGCATATATATATATCTATCTAAAGATTATGATATAAAGTCTTGGAAGAAGAAACAAGAGTATGGAGTTATATGGTAATCATGAATGAACAAGGTAGTCAAATTAGATTTAAACGAAGTTAGGTTGTCAAGTATTTATTAAATTGCTTATGTTTTACTGAGTATTATCTCATTTGAAATTTTTGTTCATCTTTATTTAGATTTTGGATCTGTTGTGCGCTCGGAACTACTACTGAAGTCATCACACTTATCGTCATCTTTTTGGTATCTTTAAAGAAGCTTTAAGTTTTAAATTTGGCATGTATAGGATAGACGAAGCTAAATAAGCGAGTTTTGTATTTTTGAGTAATGTAATTATCTTTTGATAAGTCCTATGAAAATGGCACACATGCTAGTTTTGTGACCTTGAAATGTTAAACATTTTGATAACTAGCATGCGTAATATGAATGAATGATATCTACTTTTTGTGTATAAACATTGTGTTTAAATTATTGGGTATTTAGATTTGGTTTCATATGACTTATTGATGAGATAAAAAGAAATTTTAGGTGTAATTATAATAGTCATAAAATGTTTACGTATTGATATTGGAGTTAGTTTAAGTCGATGCGGTTATATATGTATAACTTGATATGAGAGAAGGTGTAAAAATTTTTGGCCTTGTTTAATGCATGATTAGGTGTATATAAATATATGTATCTCTATTATGCCGTGTGGTTGTGTTATTAGAGTGATATGCATAGTATGTAAATGTATCTAATTATGAAATGGTCAGTTTTATCACATGCATAAGCTATTTTTTTTATGCCTGTTTGATTATGTCTAAGTTTTAAAAGATAAGTTTTGTCATGGGATTGAGTTACGAAGTTTAAAATGTAAGGAATATTATTTTAAGTTGTGATATGTTAGGAAATGCCTCATAACCCCATTCCGGCGACGGATACGGGTAGGGGTGTTACATTTTATTGGTATCAGAGCTATGGTTTAGTCAGTTCTAGGACTACCATAGTGCGTATGAGTCTAGCTATACATGCCTTAATGTTACTATATGATAGTGTGATGACTTCTGACGGTTAAAATTATTGTTTTGAATAGTAAATGGAACCCAATTTAGAGAGAGCCTTAGCGGATGATGTTGAGAGTGTAGCGGCTGCTTCTGTGCAAGGGACACCGCCTGTTGAACCTCAATCATCTGTGAATAATCAAGATGATGGAAGCAAACAAGCCTTTTTTACCATGATGAACGAGTGGGTAGCACAATATACCCGAACTAACCCGGCTGCTCAACCATTCCCGAATTTAAATAACCCGCCTCAGGTGCCTATAATACCACCAACTACTGATCCTTTGAGGCCGAGTAAACCTCCTGTGAATTTGATTAGGAAACGCGGGGCCGAGGAATTTCGAGCCACAGCTACTGATGATGCTTAAAGGGCCGAGTTTTGGCTTGATAACACCATCCGTGTTTTTGAAGAGCTGTCTTGCACACCTGATGAGTGTCTAAAGTGTGTCATATCATTATTACGAGACTCGGCCTATTATTGGTGGAGAACCTTGATTTCTATTGTCCTAAAGGAACGAGTTACTTGGGATTTCTTTCAGGCGGAGTTTCGTAAGAAGTATATTAGTCAACGATTCATTGATCAAAAGCGTAAAGAATTTTTAGAGCTCAAACAAGGTCGTTTAACAGTATCTGAATACGAACGTGAGTTTGTAAGACTCAGTCGATATGCTCGGGAGTGTGTAGCTGATGAAGTCGCCATGTGTAAAAGATTCGAAGAAGGATTGAATGAAGATTTAAAACTACTGATGGGTATTTTAGAAATAAAAGAATTTGTAACACTAGTTGAACAGGCTTGCAAGGTTAAAGAGCTTGGAAAGGAGAAAAAGAAAGCTGAATCTGAAGCCAGAGACTTTCATAAAAGATCGGAGGGTAAAACTTCTTTCTCGGCTGGAAAGAAATTTAGAGACGATGCTAATAAATCGAAGACGACTGCAGGAATTTCTATTAGGGAGAGACCATCAATGGACTCTCGAACTACTTCGGTTGCTAGTGTTGGTAATAATCGACAAGAAAAACCTGAATGTCCACAATGTGGAAGACGACAGTAGGTGAATGTTGGGGTAAGTCTATTAATAGAGCCTGTTATAGATGCGGTTCGAGGGATCATTTCATTCGAGATTGCATGGAGTCTGACGAGAAAAATAAGATGCAAAGTGTGAGATCGAGTAGTACAGTGACTAGAGGTAGACCACCGAGAAATACAGGAGGTAGGGGTGGTAGTTAGAGAGGGACTTCTGATACAGCTGTATGATCTGAGACTCGTGCTCCTGCCAGAGCTTATGCCATCCGCGTGCGAGAGGAGGCATCCTCCCCTGATGTTATCACTGGTACTTTCACTCTTTTTAATGTTGATGTGATTACATTGATTGACCCTAGCTCTACTCATTCTTATGTATGTGAGACTTTAGAGTAAGACTCTACCTGTTGAGTCTACTGAGTTCGTAATTCGAGTGTCGAATCCCTTGGGTCGATATGTACTCGTTGACAAAGTGTGTAAGAAATGCCCCTTAATAATCTGAGGTTCCTATTTTCCGGCTGACTTGATGCTTTTACCGTTTGATGAATTTGATGTTATTCTCGGTATGGATTGGTTGACCGTACATGATGCAGTTGTGAATTGCAAAAGTAAGACCATTGATTTGAGATGTGCAGATAATGAGATAATCCGAGTTGAGTCTATTGATTTCAACGGATTGCCAGGAAAAATAATATCCTCAATGTTGGCTCAAAAATATGTGAGAAAGGGGTGTGAAACATATCTTGCATATGTACTTGATAGTAAAGAATCAGAAAAGAAGCTTGAATCAGTGCCAGTGGTTTGTGAATATCCGGATATTTTTCCCGAAGAATTACCGGGGCTACCACCTGTTCGGGAGGTAGAGTTTGGCATTGAACTTGTACCTGGGACTACACCAATTTCGATAGCTCCGTATCGTATAGCACCAACTAAATTAAAGGAATTGAAAATTCAGTTACAAGCGTTGACGGATAGAGGTTTCGCTCGACCGAGTTTCTCACCTTAGGGTGCACCAGTATTGTTTGTGAAAAAGAAGGACAGAACCATGAGATTGTGCATCGACTATCGTCAGTTGAATAAAGTGACAACAAAGAATAAATATCCGTTACCGCGTATTGATGATTTGTTTGATCAGCTAAAGGGAGCCTCAGTATTTTCAAAGATAGATTTAAAATCGGGTTATTATCAGTTGCGAGTTCGAGACTCAGACATACCTAAAACTGCTTTTAGAATGAGATACGGTCACTATGAATTCTTGGTGATGCCGTTTGGGCTCACTAATACCCCTGCGGTATTTATGGACTTAATGAATCGAATTTTTAGACAATATTTGGACCGGTTTGTAGTTGTATTTATAGATGACATCTTGATTTATTCACGAGATGAAACTGAACATGCCGAGCATTTGAGATTGGTATTACAGATTTTACGAGACAAGCAGTTATACGCGAAATTCAGTAAATGCGAGTTTTGGTTGATAAAAGTTAGCTTTTTGGGACACGTAGTATCTGCATCGGGAATTAGAGTTGATCCGAGCAAAATTTTAGCCATACTCGATTGGAAGCCTCCGAGGAATGTTACCGAAGTTCAGAGCTTTTTGGGACTTGCCGGTTACTACAGACGGTTCGTAAAGGGTTTTTCAATGATAGCCACACCAATGACGAAACTACTTCAAAAAGATGTTAAGTTTGAATGGTCAAAAAAATGTCAGAAAAGTTTTGATCAATTAAAAACCTACTTAATTGAAGCTCTAGTGCTAGTACAGCCTGAACGCGGTAAAGAGTTTGTCATTTACAGTGATGCATCCTTACTTGGGCTGGGTTGTGTGTTGATGCAAGAGGGTCGAGTGGTAGCTGACGCGTCAAGGAAATTGAAGCCACATGAGAAAAATTATCCAACTCACGATCTCGAATTAGCTGCTATTGTTTTCGCTTTGAAAATTTGGCGACACTACTTGTTTGGAGAGAGGTGTCATGTGTATTCGGACCACAAAAGCCTCAAATATTCGATGACTCAAAAAGATTTGAATCTGCGACAAAGATGTTGGCTTAAGTTGTTGAAAGATTATGAGCTCGTCATTGATTATCACCGGGGAAAGGCTAATGTGGTTGCCGATGCTTTAAGTCGTAAATCGCTGTTTGCTTTGAGAACGATGAATGTTCACCTGTCCGTTTCATCCGATAATGTGTTGATAGTAGAATTAAAGGCCAAACCATTATTGATTCATCAAATACTTGAATCCCAGAAAGTCGACGATGAATTGGTTGCTAAACGAGCTGAATGTGTTTCAAATGTGGAATCAGAGTTTCAGATTGACGATAATGACTGCTTGACGTTCAAGAGTCGATTATGTGTTCCAAGAAATTCAGAACTTATTTCGATGATATTGAGCGAGGCTCATAGTAGTCGAATGTCAGTCCACCCGGGTAGTACAAAAATGTACAACGATCTGAAACGTCAATTTTGGTGGCCTGGTATGAAACGAGACATTTTTGACTTTGTTTCAAAGTGTCTGATATGTCAACAAGTGAAAGCGGAACATCAAGTGCCTTCGGGATTACTTCAGCCTATCATGATACCTGAATGGAAATGGGATCGAGTCACGATGGATTTTGTATCTGGTTTACCATTGACGCAGAGTAAGAAAGACTCAATCGGGTTATTGTTGATAGATTGACGAAATCGCTGATTTATCCCACGTCCGTCACGGATTTCTCGCTCGATAAATTGGCAGAATTATATGTCTCCCAAATTGATCGATTACATGGAGTACTATTTCTATTGTGTCGGATAGAGACCCGAGATTCACATCGCGATTTTGGAAGAAATTGCAAGAAGCATTGGGTACCAAGTTGCATTTTAGCACCGCTTTTCATCCCCAGATTGATGGTCAATCTGAACGAGTTATTCAGATACTCGAAGATATGTTGAGATGTTGCATTCTTGAGTTTAGTGGTTCGTGGGAACGATATTTACCTTTGATTGAATTCGTATACAATAATAGCTTCCAATCAAGTATTAAGATGGCACCATACGAGGCTTTGTACGGTCGTAAATGCCGTACGCCACTGTATTGGACCGAACTCAGTGAAAATAAGGTATACGGGGTTGATTTGATCAGAGAAGCTGAAGAAAAGGTGAAAGTGATTAGTGATAGTTTGAAGGCAGCATCAGATCGTCAGAAATCTTATGCAAATTTGAAACGAAAGGACATAGAATTTCAGATTGGGGACAAAATATTTCTTAAAGTTTCACCATGGAAAAAGGTACTCAAATTTAGCCGTAAAGGCAAATTGAGCCCGAGATTTATTGGACCGTATGAAATTTCAGAACGGATTGGGCCGGTTGCTTATAGATTGATTTTGCCACCTGAACTTAAAAAGATTCACGATGTTTTTCATGTTTCAATGCTCCGTCGTTATAGATCTGATCCCTCACATGTGATTAATCCGACAGAAATTGAAATTCAACCTAATTTGAGTTATGAGGAAGAACCGGTTCGTATTTTGGCTCACGAGAAGAAAGAACTACGGAATAAAAAAATTTCATTAGTTAAAGTGCTGTGGCTCAAACACGAGTTGAGGAAATGACTTGGGAGCTTGAAAGTTTAATGAAAGAACGCTACCCTAATCTTTTCGCTGGTAAGATTTCGGGGACGAAAATCCCTAAAGGGGGGAGAATTGTAACAACCCTATTTTAACTTGATCGAAAAGTGGTTTGGGACCACTTAAATCGAGTCATAAAAATAATTGCATGTTATATTCTACGTTTATTATTTGTGAAATATCATATGTGAAAATATCGTGATTTGATTTATGTATTTGGAGGTGGAATTATTTAAAAAGGATGTGTTTAAGAAACTTTGAAAATGGGATAGGCAAATGTGTGGTGACTAAACACTTTATGTTTTAGTATTATAGGGGACTTGCATGTCAAATAGACCAACTTTAAATGTAAGTGGCCGGTCAACATGCATGTAATCATGTGTTCTATTGTTTTATTTTAAGTAGTGGGAATTATATATATAATCAATATAGAAATAAGCATTTTATTATAAAATGATTATAACAATGGGAAATAATAAACTTATAATAGTAAATGGTGATAAAAACAAAGTTCCTTCATCCTTTCTCTCATTTTGCCTAAACTATAAAGAAAAGAAAAGAAAAAGGGGGCTAAGACATTCGGCTAGGGTGAATGTATAGATTAAGGTATGATATCATGAAATTCTTTTGGAATTTTTGTGAATTTGAGTTTGTTTTGATGCTTGTAACGTGACCCATGAGTTAAATTTTTTAGTTGTGATATATGAAACAGTCGGTCATGTTCTTATATGTTAAATTGATGGTGTTTTGTAGTATATGATTTGAAATGGTTATAGATGAGTATGAACTAGGTACAAAAATTCTATAAATGGTTAAAATGGACAAAAATCCTATTCGACTATTGTAGAGTAAGGTGAAGTTATGTTTAGCTTTTATTTTAAGTTAATTGTTAGTAAGTGTTTATATGTATGCCGAATGGGGATTTGAATTGGGAGGTTGATAATTGATTGTTATTGAATTATATATATATACACATTTATATTCGGTCATGAAGGACTTGAGATGAAATTTATTTTTGTTTTAGTTAAATAATAAGATTTATATGTACAAATTCGATTGGGTAAATTTTTAAAGTTTTAGATTTAATTGAGAGAATGGAAATATTATAGGGAGTATTCGGTTAAGGTATGGGAAAACTAAATGTGGAGGTAAGTCGATTTGTGTCATTTCTAAATGCACTTGATATTAAAACATTGTTTAGTTAATGGTAATTGACATGAAAGGAATTTAGTTGTCATGTATGTGGTAGTGGTAGGAGAAAGTAAATTTTTGCTTTACTAAAATTAGATGAGTGTTACTTTGTTAATATGGAAATATTATGACAAACTAGTTGAATTTAAGAACTAGGTGCAGTCATTTATGTTATGTGTATAATTCATCAATGATGAAAGTGCCGTATGATATATGTGTTTAAAATAAATAAAATTCAAGTTGTGATGAATTGATAAGAAAATTGAAATAGTTTAATTGTTTAAATTAAGCTCAAAATCAAAGAGGACCAAGTACGGATAAGGAGAAAACGAAGGTCGTTGAGTAGCCGATCGGAGCTGTTCGTTCGATAATAAGGTAAGTTCTAGGAAATTATGACTTGGATTACTATGTATGCCTAGAGTACATATATCTTATGAAATGTAAATTTTCATATGTAAAGAAAGGTTGAATTGATAATGTATTATTGAACTGATGGCATTGAATAAATGAATTTTGAGTATGTATATGTACAAATGAAAAAGGCAATATGTGTGCAAATGGGGCAGCATGATATGTGGGTGTGAAAAAGCTAGTATTGAGTGTGAATGAATATATGCACTATGTGTGCGAAATTATTAACCGAGCACTATGTGTGCGAGATTGGGTGTAAGGCACTATGTGTGCGAAATTATTAACCTAGCACTATGTGTGCGAAATCGGATGTAAGGCACTATATGTGTGTGCGAAGTTATTTAGGGAATATGATCGTAGCATGGCGTGAGATAAGATATTGGTTTCTATCATAGGAAATTAAGAAGACGAAAGGTGTATGGAATATTTATTTATGTATATATATATATATATATCTGTCTAAAGATTATGATATAAAGTCTTGGAAGAAGAAACAAGAGTATGGAGTTATATGGTAATCATGAATGAACAAGGTAGTCAAATTAGATTTAAACGAAGTTAGGTTGTCAATTATTTATTAAATTGCTTATGTTTTACTGAGTATTATCTCATTCGAAATTGTTGTTCATCTTTATTTAGATTTTGGATCTGTTGTGCGCTCGGAACTACTACTGAAGTCATCACACTTATCATCATCTTTTTGGTATCTTTAAAGAAGCTTTAAGTTTTAAATTTGGCATGTATAGGATAGACGAAGCTAAATAAGCGAGTTTTGTATTTTTGAGTAATGTAATTATCTTTTGATAAGTCCTACGAAAATGGCACACATGCTAGTTTTGTGACCTTGAAATGTTAAACATTTTGATAACTAGCATGTGTAATATGAATGAATGATATCTACTTTTTGTATATAAACATTGTGTTTAAATTATTGGGTATATAGATTTGGTTTCATATGACTTATTGATGAGATAAAAAGAAATTTTAGGTGTAATTATAATAGTCATGAAATGTTTACGTATTGATATTGGAGTTGGTTTAAGTCGATGCGGTTATATATGTATAACTTGATATGAGAGAAGGTGTAAAAATTTTTGGCCTTGTTTAATGCATGATTAGGTGTACATAAATATATGTATCTCTATTATGCCGTGTGGTTGTGTTATTAGAGTGATATGCATAGTACGTAAATGTATCTAATTATGAAATGGTCGGTTTTATCACATGCATAAGCTATTTTTTTTTAAACCTGTTTGATTATGTCTAAGTTTTAAAAGATAAGTTTTGTCATGGGATTGAGTTACGAAGTTTAAAATGTAAGGAATATTATTTTAAGTTGTGATATGTTAGGAAATACCTCATAACCCCATTCTGGCGACGGATACGGGTTAGGGGTGTTACATCCCCTATTGGCATCTAATGGTATCTTAGCTATTTGAACAAGTTACAAGGGCATTTCACACTTTTTACTAATTTAATAAGTTCAATTTTTAGAACATGTTTACGTAGGCACTCATATTTATAACAAATTTCATTCATAGGACAAAATCACATTTTAAGTGCCTACTATCCAATTTGTTGCCATTTCAGAATCTGTTCAATGTCTATTTCAAGTGCAATACTACATTCTCTCACTAACAAGTTACTCGATTCCTTACTAATCGTAGTCATATAAATCATCTTTGTATTTTTTGGGCAAACATTGTTGATCCTATGATTCCATTTCTTATTCATTCTCTCACATTTTTTCCTTACTGACCACTTCTCACATTAACTTAAGGCATATATTCTCATATACATATATCTACTTTTATACACATACATTTATTTCTACCATGAAAAAAGGTTAGATGCCAAAGGTCCGACCAATATTACCCATTATCGTAATCATACTAGAACATACTTTAGTTATACACATCATTGTTAATCATGCTTTAATTTCAAGTTCTTGCCACTTTTGAGATTGACTATGAAATTTTCAAAATTTTTCTCACTCTTATCTGGCTCAATTTTGCATATTCTTGTGCTCCATTTGAAACAGATTCACATCTTCAAGTTTTTATCTCTATGCAATATCATTCCATAACTATTGTATTTTCCACTTATGTTTTAACCACTTTTAGATTATATTAGAATAAACAATTTGGTCACTATCATGTTCTCTAATTCTACCCCAATGTGCTCTTTAGAGGTAGTATCGACTGCCCGAAAGTGTCCATGTTCAGTCAATGTTGAGTGAAGCCTCCTAGTCCTACCTTCTAGGTCCTTGTGACTCGGTCTCGCTAGTGGAAACCTAAGGCAACTGTCAGTGGTCAAAGTTTATCTCCTTAACCCAATCACTAATTGCATCCAATTCCACCGTATAACATTCTGCTAGAATCTTCCCCCATACAATTCCCAAATGGTCCAAACATTAACAGTAACACCCTTTACCCTTATCCAACGCCGGAATAGGGTACAAGGCATTACCGAACTTAAACACAAGAAAACATTCAAAACTGGGACATGAATTTCCACTTAAATTTAAAACTTTCCATAAGCATTCATATCGTCCCTTAAACGAGCCTACGAAGCACAAAACATACGTTGGGGGTGGTTCGAGACTAAACCAAGAACTTTGGAAACTTTCCCAACACTTAGTAAAATTTTTCATAAAAATAGGGTCACACGCCCGTATGGCTTGGGACACACCCGTGTGGGCAGGCCGTGTGGTCACACACGCCCATGTCCCTAGCCCGTGTAACTCTCTATTTATGATGTCATCAACAAATTGAAGTCACATGGCCAAGTCACATGCCCGTATGCTTAGGCCGTGTCCTTCACACGGCTGAGACACACGGCCGTGTCTCTGCTCGTGTGTTTACTACTAGGCATCTGTTTTACAACAATTAAGATGCAGGGGACACATGTCCAGATCACATGCCCATGGGGCGGACCGTGTGTCACACACGGCCTAGACACACGCCCGTGTGTCTACCCGTGTGGACAAAAACAAGGTTATTTACCAAGCCATTTGCCACCCTTATTTAAACATGCACTCATATCAATTCAAAGGCACAAAACATATCATACTTAGGCAACTAAACACTTACAATTAAGATAATAATATGTCATTCTCATGCCATCATTTATCATGCTTAAAACATCATACTTGGCCCATTAAAACATATTGACATCACATTTACAAGAGGGCATTAACATATGAATAAACTTGTATTCAACATAAGCCATCATTCATGGCTATATACAATTAGAACAATAATCCATTATAGGCCAACACATTTGGCCATATCAATAATAATACATATAACCAAAAGACCAATTCCCTATACATGCCATAGACTCAAATTACTTGAATTCATCAATACCCGTAGTGATAGCTTGATAGTGTGATAGGATCCCCGGCGATCTCCAACCCGAGCTAGCTTATTAACCCTATAAGACACGGGAAGGGAAGAGGAATAAGCTATATAATATAGCTTAGTAAGTTAGCATGTAAATAATAAACAACCTCATCCATACAATTTACATAATGTAAATTCATAAAAATGTCATTTAAATCTCACAGTATAACTTACTCATTCACAACTTACCAAGTGTTTGTCATAACTCAACAATACAAACACAAAAGTATTATAATTCACTAAAATCTCATGGTTATAATTCTTATTGAATCATAACGTTTGCTTTATCAACTTATAAGCATAATTTAACATATTTGGGTATTAGCCCAACAACCAAAACCCTTTTGTTGTAACATACTA
This sequence comes from Gossypium anomalum, assembly GCA_025698475.1. NCBI lineage: Eukaryota > Viridiplantae > Streptophyta > Magnoliopsida > Malvales > Malvaceae > Gossypium > Gossypium anomalum. The sequence goes on from CM046961.1 coordinate 46,849,641, forward strand.
CAACAATTAACAAATCATTTCAAACCACATAATAAACATGCATATTAAATATGAGTATTTACATTTTGAGCATATACTTTAACATCTTTCAATTGTTAAAAGCTCATAACATCCCATAATCATTTTAATAGGAAATTATGCCAATCTTTCCTCTTTCACGTATCCGATGAATCACAATTCACGTGAATAAAACATGTTATATCATAACTCAATTTTGGCCCAAAAGCCAATCACTCAATTGCCAACCAAATTTACCATGTATTTCATCTATCATAAATATAGACCAATAATCTCAAGACTTTCACAGAAATATTCTCATGGAAATCATAAACTCACCATATATTAAAATCAATGCGTATAACTTATGTACATAGCTATACAGAATTCGTAATACTTACATGCTCTTTCTCTTCTTTGACATACCCATTTACTTTCTCATTGAACCACTTGGAATACTAAAGGATACCTAGGAAATCTCATGCACATAGTAAGATGCCAATGCCATATCCGAGATATGGTCTTACATGGGATCATAGATCGAAGCCGATAGCCCAGCTATGGTCTTACACAATGTCTCATATCGATGCCATGTTCTAGACATAGTCTTACACGAAATCATATATCGATGCCAATGCCATATCCCAGATATGGTCTTACATGGGATCACATATCGATGCCATATCCCAGAGATGGTCTTACATAGGATCACATATCGATGCCAATTCCATATCCCAAATATGGTCTTACATGGGATCACATATCGATGCCAATGCCATATCCCAGATATGGTCTTACATGGGATCACATATCGATGCCAATACCATGTCCCAGACATGGTCTTACATGGGATCACATATCGATGCCAATGCCATGTCCCAGACATGGTCTTACATGGGATCACACATAACCCTAGTGTCATGACATTTGTATCCTAACTATTCTTAAGGTTCAATCGGGATTTCGAAGCACCAAACCTTTGTTGGATCGTCATCGAGTCATAAATAACCAAATTCATAGAGACAATATACATTTCATGCAATATCAAAGAAATAGATACATAATAACATAATATTGAATTATTTACACACGAACTTACCTCGGATGCGACAACAGTGAAAAAGACTTATTTGTCCAACATTTGTTTTTCCCCCGATCTAGACTCGAACTTCATTTTTCTTGATCTATAATATCAAATTTAGCTCACTTATTAGTCACATTATTCAATTTGACCCAAAAATCACATTATGGAAAAATTATGTTTTTGCCCCTAAAGTTTCACATATTTACACTTTTGCCCCTAGGCTCGTAAAATGAAATTTATTCAATTTCTTTAACCTACAAGCCTAGTCGAATCATTTTCATAACTATAACAGCCAAAAATTTTCATTAAAACACACTTTTACTACATATTTTATAACTTTTACAATTTAGTCCTTTTAGGCATTTTCACCGAAAATCACTTAGCAAAAGTTGTTTCTCTAACCATAAACATGCATAATCTACCATTAAACATTAAAATACACAAATTTATAACATGGGTCAAACGCTATACCTTCATCATAACTCAAATAAATGGTAGAAATAGGTAGATCTTGTTACGAGGATTTCAAAAACGTAAAAATCATTAAAAACAAGGCTAGAACAGACTTACAATCGAGCTTGGAAGCTTGGAAAACTCTAGCCATGGTTTATTCATGTATAATTTGGCAAAGGAAGAAGATGGGCAAGAAATTTTGGCTTTTATTTTGTTTATTAAGTCATTTAATTACTAAATGACCAAAATGCCCCTAACTTAAAAATATTCTATTTCACCTATTTCATGTCAATTTTTATCCAACAAATTATCCAATGGTCCAATTACCATTTAAGGACCTCCAATTTAAAATTTCATAACAATTGGACACCTCTAGCTTCTAGAACTCAAATTTTACACTTTTTACAATTTAGTCTTTTTAACTAAATTGAGTGCCTAAACGTCAAAATTTTTGAACGAAATTTTCACAAAACAATTACATAAAACTGTAGACCATAAAAATATAATAAAAATTTATTTCACTATGTCAAATTTGTGATCCTGAAACCACTGTTCTGACTAGGCCCAAAATCAGGCTGTTACATTAACATACACATGCTAAGAATTTAGATTCTTTTTTTTCCATAACTTTAACTAGTTTAAGGTTCATTTACATGAGTTCAACTGTAACACCCTTAACCTGTACCCATCATCAAAATAGGGTTACGAAGCATTACCGTATAGCCATAACTTTAAAACATACATTTAGTACCTCAACATAAACATGGCATAAACCGTTCATCTACTTGCATATCATCCCTTAATTGAGCCTTCGAGGCCTTAAAAACACATTAGAAATAATTTGGACTAAAGTGGAATCAATCAAAAATTTCATGAAAAAGTTAGAAAAATTAAACTATAGAGGTCACATGACCATGTGACTCACATGGCTGAGACACTCGCTTATGTCTCAGGCCATGTAACAATCAAATTAGGGACACACGGTCATGTCCCAACCTGTGTCAGTGTCTGTGTAACTTTCGAAATTGGGTCACACGGCTTGTGTACCAGGCCAAGCCATATGCTTGTGTACCAGGCCATGTAACCCTCAAAATGGCCTCATACGCCCGTGTCCCAGGCCATGTGCTAAGCCGTGTAACTGCCTAACTTGAATGCCTTTAAAACCTACAGGGGACACACCGCCGTGTGTGACACACAACTGAGTCACAGGCCCGTCGTGTCTCAAGCCGTGTGGACATGAAATTGGAAAAAATCAAGCCATTTCCATCACCAACCCAAATGTGTACCTACAAGCAATTTGCACCCATGACCAAAGCATAAAAAATAAACCAAAACATGCATAAATTGACCAATTTAATAGACCATTATCGTATAAACAATATGCCATACAAGGCATCTCAATCATAGTCAATCAAACATACCTAAGCATATGCATATTTGGCCATATTTCAACCATATACATCTAGCTCATTTCCATCTCAAAACATACCATACTTGACCACATTGCAACTATTCCATCACATACCAAATTGGCTATTGAAACATGCATCAACTTAACCAAATTAATATACAACAACAAGGTTCCAGAAGTACCAAAAGTTTACCAACCAAAATAAAATATACATGCCAAACTTATCAAGTAACAAGTCCTCCAATACATGCCATTATAACCTTGGTGAAAACATCAAAAACTACCGATATAATCGTTGGATAGTGTGATAGATCTTTGGTGAGTTTCCAAATCGATTAAGCTTCTGATAATCTATAAAGTAAAGGAAAATAACTACATAAGCAATGAATGCTTAGTAAGCTCGTATACACTTCAAACATAAATTTCCATTTTAATGAGATTTATAAAACTACATATTCATCAACTCACAAATGAGTAAATCCCCCAACATCATGTATGTAACACCTCAAAATTTAGGGTTACAAGTTTGAGGTATGTGTTTAGGGTCAGAAATTAGGTTGGGCAAATGGGTTTGTAGTCTCATTTTGATGACAGAATGAGCTTGTTGGTTCGGTGGTAGAGGGTGTGTTAGTTTATCTCTAGGTCTTGTGTTCAAATCCTCATGAGTGTTTTGGAGGGGTCAATTTTATTTTATTTGGTTTAAAGTTGTAATAATTATTTATTTATTTTGTTTTTTATTTATCTAAAATAGGAGTTATCCCAAAATTTTTCCACGTTCTCACATTCTTCTCCCCTATTTCTCTGACGATTCACTTTTCTTCTTTTTGTTAGTTTCTTCTTTCTTTTCTTCTTTCCTCTATTTTTCCCTTTTGCCTTCTGTTCTATTCTGATTATTTTTTGTTGCGTCATTAGTTATTGTTTTACAATTTGATCGATAGGAGTTTTCGGGTTAGGGTAGCTTGAGTTTGATTGTTTTGATTTTCATCTAAACTGGTATTGCAAATTTCATGTTTGAAGGATTTTGTTTTTGTGTGTACGTGTTAGTTTGAAGTTAGGATTGATATTATTGTGGGGCGTCGTGAATTCAAGTGTATGTTCAGAACCTCTTCAATTTTTTTATCGAATTTCTGATTTGATTATGTGAAATTTAGAAAATTTTGTGTGTTTCTAAAATTGATTAATCGAAGTATTGTTTTGCTATGGAATTGCTTGAAATTCTGTGTGTTTTTGGTGTATATCTGAATTATCAAAGGTTGGGGTCCCTTTCGTTTCCAAAAGCACGTTTTTCAGCCTATTCTGGTGTGGTTTTGTGACCACACGGGCATGTGCCGCACACGGGCAGTTCACATGTTTGTGTGATATTGAGAATTAGGGTTTCTGGGTGAATTTTGGTGCCACACAATTGTGTGGCTACGAGTTGGGGATTTTAGTCAATTTCTGCATAGGCCTGTGCCTTGGACACATGGTCATGTCTTCTCTGCACCCTATTTCGACAATTTTAGACAGTGAGTTACACGGGCTACTCGCACGACCATGTAACTCAGTGACACGGGCATGTGTCCCCTCCACACGGGTGTGTAGACCACCACACAGGTATGTAGACCTCCACACTGCCTAGACACTTCCACATAGCCGTGTAGCCCTATTTCGTAGATTTTTTTTAGTGTAGTATTTTGACCCGTCTTAGTTTCTATGTAGCCTAACGTTCGTTGAGGCCTCTATAAATGTGTTGGGACTTTGTTTTTTGCTTAGATTAGAGTGTGTGTTTGCAATTACAGGATTTAAATTGATTGCTTGTTCATGTGTTTAGATGCTGTGATTTATGAAATTGAGACTCTATTTAATGATAGAATCTGAGTTAATCTAATACTGAGCCTATGCAATTGAATAAGTGTATTTCTGTTTCCGTAATCTATTTCTGTATGTTTTTCTACAAATAATGTGCATTTTATATTTGCATGAAAACTTTGACAGTAACCGACTGAATATGATTTTCTGTATCTGTGAGACTGTGGTGTTTGGTGTGCATTCATACATTTGCATAAAATTGGGGTTTTTGGTTGTGAATAGAAGGGAGTCTAGTTCGACAGTCCAACTACAATATTTTTGTAAAGCGGTTCACCTTATGATTCTATACATATGTCAGCTCTGCTGCATTTCGTTACTTGAGTGGCTTAGTTCCACAATATGTGGTGTGTAGGGTGGATGGGGCCTATCATGGTCCTATGTGGTATGAAGGGTGAATGGGTTTGGTGTAGCTCATATGTGGTGTGCAGGGTGGTAGAAGTGGTGTTTGGATGGTTGGGGTGGGTTTTGACTTTTTACATCCACACACATCTGATTATATGTCTAAATATATGTGCCTGATTATGCGAGTATTGAGATGTTGGTGATATGGTAACTTTGAAATGATGTGTTTTTGTTAATACACGATTTGGTATGTTTTGGAAGCACATTGTTGATTGGCTTATTAGTTGAGTTTTTCGTTTATGATTTGTGTGTTCATATACTATTTCCAAATTATCTATTGTGTTACTCCACTTTCCGCCATTTGTTTATGTTCTGGACTCATACTAAGCTGAAAATGCATCTTAATAGAGCAAATTGTTAGTGTAAAAGAAAAAATCCTTGTGCTACAAGATAAAAATCCTCGTAAAAGGAAAAGAGAAAATATTCAATATGATTAAATATTCAATATGATCATATTGTGAAGGCAAGTGACCAAGAAGAGGCCAAATATATAACTAATCAAAAAACCCTAGAAGACGTTCAGGTACCTGAAAATGGTGATAACGAAGAGAGCTTGATAAGTTGTGTTACTTCAAGAAAAAGATGTGAACCGGAAAAATATAGTTGTCAACAAAAATTTTGTTTATAATGTTGCTACTAAAATAGCAAAATAAAATGAGGGTCATGAGCCTAAATCTATTGAGGAATGTAGAAATAGAAAAGATTGACCAACTTGATAAAATGTAATTCAAGAAGAATTGAATTCACTTTTTAAATGTGATGTTTTTGGACTTGTAGTCTAAAACATAATGATGTAAATCCTGTAGAATATAAATGGGTATTTTTGTGAAAATGAAATCATAAGATATAAAACACGACTTGTAGCACAAGGATTTTTGCAAAGGCTCAACATTGATTACGAAGAGACATATTCTCTAGTGGTGGATGTAATCACGTTTAGAAATCTTATTAGTCTGGTAGTACGTGAAAAACTTGACATGCGACTAATGGATGTTGTTACAGCCTATTTGTATGGTACATTTGATAGTGAAGGTTATATGAAAATCCTTGAAAGATTTAAAATCCTAGAAGGATATAGAGTTTTGTGGGAAAATTGCTCGATCAGATTAAAGAAAAGTTTATATGGATTAAAGCAATCTGGACGTATGTGGTACAATAGTCTTAGTGAATATTTTCTAGTATGCTGCTCAGTCAAGCTGTTGAGTATCCGCAACAAATGCAGGACCTTAGCCATCGGTAAGACATTTAAGACCAACATTCGAAATATGGTAACCTTAATGACATGCCATTTGTATCCTATATATTCCTAAAGTTCAAACGGGCTCGGTAATCGTCAATTCATCATAGCATTGATACATTTTTACATATTGATTCATTTACATCAAAATAACACAATATTTATTCAATCCAAACAACATTAAAGCAGTTATAGTTCATACGAACTTACCTGGCTAATTTGCAGCAAAGACTAGGTACAATGGTTACTTGGTAATTTTCTCTTCTCCTTGATTTTCCACTCGTTCTCGATCTAAATTAATAATTACATTCAATTTATTCATTTAGACAGTAAAACCAATTCATTTTATGCAATTTAGTCATTTTGACTTTTTTTAAAAAATTACCCTTAACTTTTCATTTCTATTCAATTTAGTCCCTAAGCCTAAAACATGCAAATTAACCATTTTTACTAAAATTTAAGCTTAACTAAATTTATAGCAACATTACTACAGACCATATTTGTTGTTATTACACATTAAATCCTTGTATTTTTACTATTTCAACAATTTAATCCATAATCGTTAAGTTCATCAAAAATCACTTAACAAAATACTTATAAATAACAACTAATACCTCAAATTTATCATGTAACATCTAAAATCACAAATATTCATCAATGGTAACATTCAAAATCTTTAATAGTTTCAAAACTGAAGATACGGGCTACCTAGACCTAATTGCAACGATTTCAAAAACATAAAAATTATTAGAAAAAGGGATTAAATCACATACCATGCATCAAAATTTCAGCTTGGTCTAATGCTTTTCCTCCCCACACCATAGCTATTTGGTTGTGAATTAAAGAATGAAGAAGAAGAAGATTTAGATTTGGTTTATTTTAGTTTTAATTATTTAATTACTAATATACCCTTTCAAAATCATGAAATTTACCATGCAACCTATCCATGAATATCCACTGACATTAAATATGGTATAATTACTATTCAGGTCCATTATTTCACCTTTTCAAAGCTAATTGATCCATTTAATTATTAGAATTCAACTTTTGCAGCTTTTACAATGTAGTCCTTTTCAATTAATTAACTATCTAAACATTAAAATTTCTTAACCAAATTCTAGTACAATTAATAGCATAAATTATCATACCTTAAACATTAATATTTATGGCTCGATTTATAGAAACGAGGCCTCTATTGTAACAGCCCAATTTTGGGCCTAGTCGGAATAGTGGTTTCAGAACCACTAACCCAAGGTCGAAGAAATTATTTTTGATATTATTTTATGTGTGATGGCATGTTTATAAAGGTGCATGAAAATTTTGGTGAATTAATTTTAGCGTTTGTGAGCTTAATTGCGAAAAAGGACTAAATCGCATGAAGTGCAAAAGTCCTATTTTGATAGCTAAGGGTGTCAAATAGCTAGAGAACCTAAATTGGAGGTTTTTAAAGGAAAATTATACCCTTTAGAATAGCATGGCTGGCCATAGGAGACAAATATGGTGAAAAAGTCAAAAGAAGACTAGGGTTGGTATTTGATGACATTAGCAAATTGAATATTAAAATAAATCAAATGGGACGTAAACATGGTATAGGGTTAAATGAATTATAGCATCTCCATTTTTCCACTGAAAATAGCAGCCATTAGAGGAGTTTTGAAGCTTGAAATTTCAGCACTTAGTCTCTCTACAAGTAAGTGATTTTGATGATTTTTCTTGATGATTTTTGCACTTTTAGAATCCTTGTAGCATGAGCTTTCAAATGAGGGGACTATTTTGCAAAATAGTTGAAAGTATAGGGTTTTACCATGAGAGTGTTCATGTTTTTTTCTGAAATTTTATGGAAGAAAATGAACCATGGTTGTGAAATGAACTACTTTTGTGAAGGGATTTCTCATGAAAACCCTAATAGGACTATTTTGTAAAGTTTGTAAATTAGATAGTAATGTTGTGAAATATTGGAAATTTGGGGTTGTCATAAGAGAGATAAATGGTCGGTTGAGTTTGACTAATAAAGAAACTTGATAAAAATCAATTTTCGGGTCTAGGGGTAAAATGGTCATTTTGTGAGAGTCTAGGGGCAAAATGATCATTTTGCCTAATTATGAATTGTTGAGTACCTAGATCGATGGAATAATTAAACTTATGAATTTTTATCATTTTAGATCAGGAATTGCACAATCTGGGCCTAGACCGGGGAAAAGCAAAGCTAGCGGACTAAAACCGACTAGTTGTTTACATTTTGATTACCGAGGTAAGTTGTATGTTAATATTGCAACTATATCTTTCTGTTGTGTAATTGAGTTGATATGGAATAAATTGTCTTGATTTTTAATATGAGAATACATGTTGAGGAATTTACATAGTAAAGACTTTCGTTGAACATTTGGAATAGACTTGGATATTGGTACCGTGATAATGGGTGATATGTGTGCTAGTGTAAGACATGTCTTGGACATGCATCGGCCTCGAGATATTTAAGCCAGTGTAAGACATGTCTAGGACATGCATCGGCATTGAGACGAGAGCTAGTGTAAGACATGTCTGGGACATGCATCAGCCTCGCGAGATGCAAGCTAGTGTAAGACCTATCTAGGACATGGCATTGACACCGATAGATGAGAGCCAGTGTAAGACCATGTCTGGAGCATGGCGTTGGCATCTTAACCCATGTTAGGGTTATTGAGTATTCGGTAGTATTCCAAATGATTCAACAAAAGATTTATAGTTTACATCGAAAAGAGGGAACTTATGACCATGTGACGAGTGGTAAGGTACTTGAATGAGAATCTTGAAATACAAGCTTCAATTACGTTGTATGTTTAATGAGGAAGGAAAGTGAGTAAGTCATGCTTATGACCACTTGTGTAATTTTACATGAAGTATGAGATCTGAACTCGATATATGCTATGTAAATTGTATGGGATAGCGATGAGTAAGTTACGTTTATGTTCATTTGTGTTATGAACAAATGATGAAATGTTGTGAGCATGTTGTAGTGTGGTAAATTGTCGTTGTATATTTTCATGCAACTTAGTAAGCTTATTGCTTGCTCCATTTTCCTTTCCATTTTCTTATAGTGCCGCCTAATTAGCTCGAGGATCATCGGACGTTAGAGGCATCGATCACACTATCAATCGAAGCATTTGGTATAGTTGGTCTTATTATTTTGGGTATGGCATGTATAGGGTTTAGACTTTTGAATTTTGTGTCAATGTTAATTTGGCCACATGCGTTGGCTTGGGATGAATCCCTTCATTTTGTGTAAAGACTTGGATAATGGCTAACAATTATCATTGATAAATGCAAATGATGATATTTTCATGGATGAGTTAATGCCATATGTGGTTGATTATACATTGTATTGTTGTGTGGTTTGTCATGTTAGATTGTGTTTCAAGGTGGCAAAAGGCTTGGTAAATAGCCTTATATTGTCCACATAGGTAGACACACGGGCGTGTGTCTAGACCGTGTATGACACACAACCACCCCATGGGCGTGTTGTTCAGCCGTGTGTCCCCTGCACGTAAAAATTTTCAAGTCAATATGCATAGTAGTAAACACACGGGTAGAGACACGGTAGTGTGTCTCAGTCGTGTGGAGGACACGACCTCTGGCCACGGGCGTGTGCCTCGGCTGTGTGCCCTAAATTGGATGCTAACGTCAAGGTTTTTAGACACGGGCATGTCATGGTCGTGTGAGGGCAACGGGCCATAGACACGGACGTGTGTCAGGCTGTGTGAAAACCCCTGTAGGTTCGAATTTAGAATTTAGTTCACACGGGCGTGTCCCTAAGTGCTTAGGCTGCGTGTGTCACACTGACTATTAGCACGACCATGCCATAATGGCCACACGGGCGTGTTGCCCTTCCACACAGGCGTGTGCCCTGTTTCAAAGGTCATCTTTATTAAGTCTGTTTGAGAACCCGAATTAGTTCTAAATGGATTTTAATGGATGTTTGAGGCCTCGTAGGCCCATCTTAAGGAGTTTAAACAAAGTTCATAAAAGTTTTTAATTTGATCGTGTTTTGGTGACTCAGAAACTCTTGGTTGCGTGTGTTTAAGTTTAGTAATACCTCGTATTATGTCCCGATATAGGGCACGGGTGTGGGGTGTTACATCTATACCTCATTTTCTAAAACCACTTGACTTTAGGGTCATACCACTTGAACCTAATTGTTCTCTTAAATAACATAAATTATCAATTCAACATTTATTTTAATACCATAATTGAATCGTAAATATTAAATAATAATATTTATGAACTTACTCATCGAATTTGTGGCTCCAAAACTACTACTTCCGACACCACTGATAAACGGGATGTTAGATCAACTTTTCTACACATTTAAAGTTCATAATCTATTCACAAAATCAGACTTAAGACACGCATATGAAAAATAATAATATTCTTTCATTCATTAATCCTAAAAGTGAGGGAATCACAACATATACATGATGTTGAGCATTTACGTTCATTAACTCAAAAGTTTATTCATTAGTCTAAATCTTAATACAATTTATACATTTCAATCATTCAAGTCTTCCTCCACCTCCTCATCAAGGTCTTCCCCCTAGTTCTCCTCAATTTTATCCTCTAACTCTCCCTCAGATTCTTTTCCTAAATTCAAATTTGGATATTCTACCAGGTCATTGTAACACCTTAAACTAGGCCTAGAAGTTTAGATCGAATTCCGGATGTTACATTGATCACCGAAGTGATCATAGGAAAATTCTTCAACACCAGTTATCTTAAAATCCATTACAAAACATATCCATTTCTTTATGAACCAAAAACATTTAACCATTTAGTCTTCAATCAGAAAATTTAAACTAAGTTTAGTTTATGTATCAAATTAGGATTTACGAGATAAATCAAAACCAGAACTTGTACCATGTATGTTACAAAACCTTACAGTTCAAAAACTGAACAACAAAACAGAAACTATAAATAAAAACTAAAAATCTATTTTTCATCGAGACTGTATGAGACCTCCGCATACCAAGTCTAGCGTCAGAGTTTCAGAAACTTACCTGCAAAGGGAAACACTAAGGGGGTGAGCTTCTCGAGCTCAGTGTGAGTTCAAATGAGTAACAATATACTTACAGAAGAGAACTCCAGATGAAAAATCAGTAGCAGAATTTATTTACAGATATATGCAGAAACAGGAACAACACAGAACTAATGCCTCAACACACGTAATAGTCAAAGCACAACAAGTACACACATGATAGTTAACACAAGTGTTGTACAGACATACAGAATACAGATAGATAATCTTACACCCAAACAAATGCACATGAATGCAATCAAGTACTGAAACCCACCCATCTAACCAACACACCTCTCCGTCCCCCGATCATACCCCAAAAGAGCTGTTAAAGCTCATCCAACCATTCACATCGGTTAGGATCTCGAAAGGCCCATCCAACCCTATACACCATGAACGTGGACTAAGCCACTCAGATAATAATACACAGTAGGGCTAGCATTTATGCAGTATAATGCAATGCGGTAGTGCACTGTACATGAATGTTGCAGTTTAAACTACCAGATCAAATATTAGAACGCATCAAAGCTGACGCACAGGCAGCACGGTGTGATAAATCACTGTACGAATGAGTTACAGTAGAACTGCCAGATCAGATTAGAATCAGTCTCCCTTCTCTTCGCAATCCCACCCAAAACTTTACTTTATGTAAGCGTATATATACATCCAATCATAAAGAACAATGACACATTAACAGTCAGATAGAATAGATATGCACACACACACCCAACAAACTAGGTTTAGAATCAGACATCACACACAACAGTCACAATTAACCCATAAGTCGAAGCCTGAATCAAAATCCTAATGACCCTCATTAAAGACTAGCCAAGGGTTGGAACACATAGAACCATATTCGAAACAAAACATAGACTAATGCCAAAATTAGTGACTCTGTGGAAAAACGTAGGCCGTGTAGGGTCAAAACACCTGTGTGGGGAGAGGCACACACCCATGTAAACCAAGGACATGGCCATGTGAGTTTGACGTGTAACTCTTTGTTGAATGAGCTAAAATTGAGTGTAGGGCAAACACGGCCTTATGAGGGCTTCACACATCCGTGCTCCCACCAGACACGACCGTGTATCCTAAACACACGCCCGTGTGGCCAGGCTGTGTGGCACTAAATCATTAAATCTCTAATTCCCAATCTTACGCGCCCATGTACCCAAGGGACACGGCCGTGTGCGAATCGACAAATTTTTCTAAATCAGCCACACAGCCGTGTGGCACCAAATTTTTCTCAAAAACCCTAATTCCTAATTCTACATAGCTGTATGAATTGACACACACCCGTGTGACCATGAAAACACCCGTAACCAGCCTAAAAATTGAGCTTTTTCAGTCAATGAACCGACCTCCAATCATAACACACTAAATTTCTAGAGATTACAGACAACATGAGCCTCAATTGCTCATTTATCGAAACACACAAAATGATTGTCGATGTAACACCTCCACGCCCGAGACCGACGCCGGAATCGAGCTTGAGGTGTTACCGAACATAATTTATCAATTTAAGTGCTTCGAATCATTTGTTTCTACAATCACAGTTTCTAGCTATCTGCGTCACAGTTACAAGAAAAATCATATCTCGAGTTACGAAACTTGAAATAAAGATCCGTAAATTTTCACTAAATCTAGACTCATATATCTATTTACTAATTTGTTTCTAGAATTTTTGGTTGGGCCAATTAGTACAGTTTATTAGTTAAAGTCTCCACTGTTTCAGGGTTCAACTGCTCTGACCTCTGTGTATTACGAATCAGATATCTCTCTATAAAAAGTTTCAATGACCATGAAGTTTATTTCTATTAAAACTAGACTCAATAAGGAATCTTTACATGTAAATAAAAACTTATAATTATTTTTTTAAAATTTATTATAAATTTTTAAAGTCAGAATAGGGGATTCAGAAATCATTCTGGCCCTGTTTCACAAAATTTTAAATATCTCATAAAATATAATTTATATGCCAATTTTGTTCAATCCATATGAAAATAGACTCATTAAGCTTCAATTTTATAATACTCATTATTTAGTTTCACTTATACTATTTTTAGTGATTTTTCAAATTCATGTCATTGCTGCAGCAATATTCTATTTTAAGGCAAGTTTCATCTTTCCATGAAATTTTTTATGAACTAGATAACCTATTAAACTTCCATGATATCAAACATGATCTAATTAGCCATCACCATGACTTATCAATATTAAACATTTTCTCAACCAAACATGGCCATATCATAAAATTATTTACACAAAATAGGTACATTGCTATACATGCCATACTTAAGTTTTACAAGCCATTTACCAATAGAAATCCTTCTGATAGTGTGATCGAAACTTGAAATGTCCGATTCCGAAAGTGACTTGTTCAAAACTACAATGAATGAAAAGGAAGGAGTAATCATAAATGCTTAGTAAGTTCATATGCAAATAAAAAGTAACATAACAATACAATTATACCAAACAACCTTAACATGGCATCACCAAAACATATATCACATTTCTAAACATCATTCATCATCTTACCACTTTATCGTTGTTGTATCTATTTTCAACCCGAGGGTTAAGTACATACCTGTCCAAAGTGCCCATTTCACAACACTTACCAAAACGTCACTTTCATCTTAAGTGTTCTTCCATTTCATAGAAATTTTCACCCGTTGAACACATCGGAATATAACTCGGATACACGGATAATTTGCACATAAGTGCCACATATGTAATCAAGCAATCATGTAACCCGCCCATAAGTGAACTCGGACTCAACTCAACGAGCTCGGGCGTTCGCATCCATAAGTGAACTCGGACTCAACTCAACGAGTTCGGATGCCTAGTTACATCTCACGAACTCAGACTCAACTCAACGAGTTCGAACATTCGCATCCATGAGTGAACTCGGACCCAACTCAACGAGCTCGGGTGTTCGCATCCATAAGTGAACTCGGACTCAACTAAATGAGTTCGGATGCCTAGTTACATTTCACGAACTCGAACTCAACTCAACGAGTTCGGACATTCACATCCATAAGTGAACTCGGACTCAACTCAACGAGTTCGGATGCTCAACCATCCTAGTGACATGTCAATTGCATCCTAATCTATTCCTAGGGTTCAAACGGGATTTTCCTCGAACACATATCCTTGCCATCTTCCGTAAAATACCAAAACCAATACTCGGTAGTACTTTATATTTAACAATTAATACACATAATTTGCATTTTATTCGAAAATAACTACAAAGCATATATTTCATAATAAAAATCAGCATATCATATAATTAACATCAATAACTTAAAAATAACAATTATGCTACATTATTTACACATGAACTTACCTTGGTACCAAAATATAAAGATTTTGCAATTTAGTCCACAATCTTTTCTTTTCCTCGATCGCGACTTGATTCCTGTTTCTCTTAATCTATAATACCAAATTAATCTTATTTAATACATACATTCATCAAAACAGCATTTAATACGAACTTTGGAAAATTACACTTTTGCCCCTAAACTTTTGCATAATTACACTTTTGCCTCTAGGCTCAGGAATTAAACTTTATCCCTTATTATTATGTTTTATAAGATGCTGATCATTTTTCCCTTCTATGACAATATCAAATTCACACTCTAACATGTACTTATGACTATTAGGTATTTTTACCGATTAAGCCCTTTTACTCGTTTTCACTCAAAATCGAGTAGCACAAGTTGTCTAACATAATTTAAAACCTCATATTCTATCGTAAAACATCAAAATACACAAATTTCACCTATGGGTATTTTTCCAAATATAAACCCTAGGTTGAATTATTGCTAGCATAAGCTTAATCGAGCTTCCGGGATTCCAAAAACGTAAAGAACATTAAAAACGGGGCTTGGAATCACTTACTATGGAGCTTGGAAGCTTGAAACAAACCCTAGCTATGGAGAACCCTTGAAATTTCGGCCTAATGAAGAAGATGAACAAAAATTGGCTTTTAATTTTGTTTTTAATTCATTTTAATAACTAAATGACCAAAATGCCCTTACTACTAAACTTTCCAAAAATTCCTTCCATGTCCTAATTTTGTCCATGAACTTAAAATTGGTCAAATTGCTATTTAAGACCTCCTAATTAATATTTCAATGCAATTTCATACTAAAAACTTCTAGAATGCAAATTTTGCAACTTATTCGATTTAGTCCCTATTTTCAATTTAAACACTTTAGGCATAGAATTTCATCACGAAATTTTCACACAATCATGCAATCATATCATAATCATCAAAATAATTATAAAATAATTATTTCTATCTCAGATTTGTGGTCACGAAACCACTATTCCGATTAAGCCCTAATTCAGGATATTACAACTCTCCCCCCCTTTTAAGGATTTTTGTCCTCGAAAATCTTACCGGTAAACAGGTGTGGGTATTGGTTTCTCATAGTTTCTTCAAGTTCCCATGTAGTCTCTTCTACCCCATGCTTTTGCCACAATACTTTCACGAGAGCGACACTTTTATTTCTTAGTTTCTTGACCTCTCGAGCTAAGATCTTAATCGGTTCTTCTTCGTAAGTCATATCCGGTCGTAGTTCAATTTTTGTCGGTGAAATTATATGTGAAGGATCCGAACGATACCGACGTAGCATAGATACGTGGAACACATCATGAATCCTCTCTAATTCAGGTGGTAATGCTAGCCGATATGCTACCGGTCCAACTTTTTCAATTATTTCATACGGTCCAATAAAACGCGGACTTAACTTGCCCTTCCGTCCAAATCTTAGGACTTTCTTCCATGGAGACACTTTCAAAAATACCTTATCACCAACTTGAAACTCGATTTCTTTTCGTTTCAAATCCGCATAAGATTTCTGTCTATCTGAAGTAGCTTTCAAACAATCTCGAATCACTTTCACCTTTTCTTCGGTTTCTTTTATTAGATCAACTCCATAAATCTGATTTTCCTTGAGTTCAGTCCAATACAAAGGTGTTCGACTCTTACGAACATATAATGCTTCATAAGGTGCCATTTTCAAACTCGTCTGATAACTATTATTATAAGCAAATTCTACCAACGGTAAGTAACTTTCCCAACTGCCTTGAAATTCCAATACGCAACATCTAAGCATGTCTTCAAGAATCTGAATTACTTTCTCTGATTGCCCATCAGTTTGTGGATGAAAAAGGTCTTTGAAATTTAACCTTGTACCTAATGCCTCTTGCAACTTTTGCCAAAACCGTGAAGTAAATCTCGGATCTCTATCCGAAATGATTGACAAAGGTATTCCATGAAGTCTAACAATCTCACGGATATACAATTCAGCCAACTTATTAAGAGAATAATCCGTACGTACCAGAATAAAATGAGCCGATTTAGTCGATCATCAACTATTACCCGGATGGCATCTTTCTTTCCGGAGTCAATGGCAACCCTAAAACAAAATCCATAGTAATCGATCCCATTTCCATTCGAAAAACCATAATAGGTGAAGTAATCCACGAAGGCACTTGTGTTCACTTTCACTGTTGACAAATTAAACACTTTGATACAAACTCGGAAATATCTCTTTTCATTCCACTCCACCAATACATTTTCTTTAAGTCATTATACATTTTCGTACTGCCCGGATGAACCGCCAAACAGCCATTATGTGCTTCATGTAAAATCTTTTGAATCAACTCATCATTTTTCGGTACACAAATCCGATTTTTAAACATCAAGCTACCATCAGAACCGATTCTGAAATCTGATCCCGTATCAGCTTCACACTATCTTCTCTTGGCTAGCAAATCTTGATCATTTTTCTGAGCTTCAGAAATCTCTTGTAAAAACATCGGTCTAGCTCTTATCTCTGCTAGAATTGAACTATCATCTGACATTTTCAACTGAGTGTTCATAACTCTCAAAGCAAACAACAACTTTCTGCTTAAAGCATCGGCAACCACATTCGCTTTTCCATGATGATAATCAATAACAAGCTCATAATTTTTCAATAACTCTAACCATCTACGCTGTCTCAAATTTAAGTCTTTTTGTGACATCAAGTATTTAAGACTTTTGTGGTCGGTATATACCCGGCACTTTTCACCATACAAATAATGTCGCCAAATCTTCAAAGCAAACACCACCGCAGCCAATTCCAAATCGTGAGTAGGATAATTCCTCTCATGAGGTTTTAACTACCTCGAAGCATATGCCACCACTTTTCCTTCTTGCATGAGTACACACCCCAAACCATTTAGAGAAGCATCTTCAGACACCACAAATTCTTTACCCGATTGGGTTTGTACTAACACTGGTGCCTCTGTTAATAACTTTTTCAATTCTTCAAAACTCTGTTGACATTCTTTCGTCCATTCAAACTTAACATTCTTTCGGAGTAGTCTAGTCATATGAGCAGCAATTATAGAAAATCCGTTTACAAACCACCGATAATACCTAGCTAGCCCCAAGAAACTTTTAACTTCAGTTACATTTTTCGGTGGTTTCCAATCAATAATGGCTGAAATTTTACTAGGATCAACTCGTATACCATCCCCTGAAACAATATGACCCAAAAATCCAACTTTCCAGAGCCAAAATTCACTTTTACTAAACTTGGCATATAACTGCTTATTTCTCAAAGTTTACAAAACTATCCTCAAATGCTCAGCATGCTCTGTCTCATCTTTTGAATAAATTAAAATATCATCTATAAACACCACAACAAATTTGTCCAAGTATGGCCGAAATATGCGATTCATTAAATCCATAAACACAGCAGGAGCATTTGTCAACCCGAATGGCATAACTAAAAATTCATAATGACCGTACCTTGTTCTAAAAGCAGTTTTAGGCACATCTGACTCTTTTACTCGCAGCTGATAATACCCAGATCTCAAGTCAATCTTTGAAAACCATGTCGCTCCTTTTAGCTGATCAAACAAATCATCAATTCTCGGCAATGGATACTTGTTTTTGATTGTCACCTTGTTTAATTGCTGATAATCAACACATAATCTCATAGAACCATCCTACTTTTTCACAAATAAAACAGGAGTACCCCAAGGTGAGAAACTCGGCCTCACAAAGCCTTTATCAGTCAACTCTTGCAACTGCAACTTTAATTCTTTTAACTCTGTTGGTGCCATTCTATATGGAGCAATTGAGATCGGAGTTGTTCCCGATATCAAATCAATACCAAATTCTACTTCCCTGACTGGAGGCAAACCCGACAATTCTTCTGGAAATACATCCGCAAATTCACACACAACCGGCACTGATTCAACTTTCTTTTCAACTTCTTTTGTATTAATTACATACGCCAAATAAGCTTCATAACTCTTTCTCAAATATCTCTGAGCCGACATCGAAGAAATCACACTAGACAATGCCTCTGATTTATCTGATTCAACCCGTAGAGTTTCACCGTTTTTAGACTTTAATTCTATAACCTTTTCTTTGCAATTTACTATAGCATCATGCAATGTCAACCAATCCATACCCAAAATAACATCAAATTCATCAAACGGCAACAACATCAAGTCGGCCGGAAAGTAATGACCCCGAATCATTAAAGGACATTTCTTGCATACTTTATCAACTATCACACATTTGCCTAACGGATTCGACACTCTAACCATAAATTACGTGTTCTCAACGGTATATTCATACTAGACACCACTTCATGCATACATATGAATGAGTAGAACCGAGATCAATCAAAGCAATAACATTAATATCATAAAGAGAAAATGTACCAAGTAATCATATTGGGTGAGGAAGCATCTTCACGCGCTTTAGTAGCATAAGTTCTAGCGGAGCTCTTCCTTCGATCTAAGCTGCATCATCTCGGCTACATTCTTATCGCTTGTTTCACTTCCGACTTTTCTCGAGATACTTTCCCCTCAAGTCTGCACCACTAGCTTTTACATTCGAAATTTTTCTTTCTCGGCTCTCTCAGGCGTCTCTAATAAAATGATCCAGGAGAACCACATCGAAAACATTCATTTGCTCTGCCTGGACCAAAATGATTTCTACCACACCGTTGGCACTCGAGGTTTAACAAATCTCGAGTTCCCTACTTTGGTGTAGAAGTATTCGAGATTTAGGACCCACATTCTCGCTTCTTAAAATTTCCATATGATTGCCCAAGTGAAACTTGGGAGCGAGGATTCATATTTCTTGACTTTCCGGGTTCTTTGTGAAGGTGCCTTAC
This sequence comes from Gossypium anomalum, assembly GCA_025698475.1. Classification (NCBI taxonomy): domain Eukaryota; kingdom Viridiplantae; phylum Streptophyta; class Magnoliopsida; order Malvales; family Malvaceae; genus Gossypium; species Gossypium anomalum. Next base: position 46,869,309 of record CM046961.1, read on the forward strand.
TTATTGGCCTTTTCTTCCAATTTCTCGTGTCTCGGCCTCTCTACCTTTCTCTTCTCTTTAAGTAGTTCTTCAGCCTTGCAAGCTCGATCAACCAGTACTACCATTTCTTTCAGTTCAAGGATCCCGACAAATACCTTAATGTCTTCATTGAGCCCGTCTTCAAATCGTCGGCACATCTTGGCTTCTGTAGAAACATATTCCCTGGCATACTTACTCAATCGAACAAACTCTCTTTCATATTCTGAGACTGTCATATTACCTTGCTTCAGCTCAAGAAACTCTTTACATTTCTGATCAATAAATCTTTCACTAATATATTTCTTCAGAAACTCTTCTTGAAAGAATTCCCAGGTTACCCTCTCTTTCGGTACCACCGAAATTAAAGTCTTCCACCAATTATAGGCTGAATCTCTCAACAAAGATGTAGCACATTTCAAACATTCTTCAGGTGTACAAGATAATTCATCAAATACCCAGATAGAATTTTCAAGCCAGAACTCTGCTTTCTCTGCATCATCATCAATATTTGCTCTAAATTCTTCAGCCCCTTATTTACGAATTCTATCAACAGGGTTTCTATGAAATTTTATTATATACACTCCTTGAGGCATCGGAGGCATAGGTTGAGGAATTGGAGGAGGTGGGGGAGGTCGTACATTTGGGTTCGTACGAACGAACTCAGTGTACCATGCACTCATCATTTGGAGAAACGCTTCTCGATCCCTTTCTCCTCCTCTCTCGACCTGTGATAGGAGGTGGGTTTTCGATCGTGCGCTGCCGTAGTGGCGGAGCTGGTGCGTTACTCTCTACTTCATCGCCACGACTGGATCGGGATCCATTTACTATATAAAAATCATTTAAAAAGGTCAGAAGTCGTCACACTATCACAATTTATACATATGGCATGTATAGCAAAAATCCGTACATACAACACGTAGTCCGAGAACTGACTAAACCTACTCTGATACCACCAAATGTAACACCCGCATGCCTGAGACCGACGTCGGAATCGAGCTTGAGGTGTTACCGAACATAATTTATCAATTTAAATACTTCGAATAATTTGTTTCTACATTCATAGCTTTCTAGCTATCTGCGTCACAGTTACAAGAAAAATCATATCTCGAGTTACGAAACTTGAAATCAAGATCCGTAAATTTTCTCTAAATCTAGACTCATATATCTATTTACTAATTTGTTTCTAGAATTTTTGGTTGGGCTAATTAGTACAGTTTATTAGTTAAAATCTCCCCTATTTCAGGGTTTGACTGCTCTGATCTCTGTGTATTACGAATCAGATATCTCTCTATAAAAAATTTTAATGGCCATGAAGTTTATTTATATTAAAACTAAACTCAATAAGGAATCTCTACATGTAAATTAAAACTTAAAATTATTTTTGTAAAATTTATTATAAATTTTTAAAGTCAGAATAGGGGATCCAGAAATCATTCTGGCCCTGTTTTACAAAAGTTTAAATATCTCATAAAATATAATTTATATGCCTATTTTGTTCAATCCACATGAAAATATACTCATTAATCTTCAATTTCATAACTTACTCATCATTTATTTCCACTTATACTATTTTTAGTGATTTTTCAAATTCATGTCATTGCTGTAGCAATATTCTATTTTAAGGCAAGTTTCATCCTTCCATGAATTTTTTTATGAACTAGATAACCTATTAAACTTCCATGATATCAAACATGATCTAATTAGCCATCACCATGACTTATCAATATCAAACATTTTCTCAACCAAACATGGCCATATCATAAAATTATTTACACAAAATAGGTACATTGCTATACATGCCATACTTAAGTTTTACAAGCCATTTACCAATAGAAATCCTTCGGATAGTGTGATTGAAACTTCGACCTGTCCCTATTCCCGAGCTAACTTGTTCAAAACTACAATGAATGAAAAGGAAGGAGTAAGCACAAATGCTTAGTAAGTTCATATGCAAATAACAAGTAACATAACAATACAATTATACCAAACAACCTTAACATGGAATCACCAAAACATATATCACATTTCCAAACATCATTCATCATCTTACCACTTTATCGTTGTTGTATCTATTTTCAACCCGAGGGTTAAGTACATACCTGTCCAAAGTGCCCATTTCACAACACTTACCAAAACGTCACTTGCATCTTAAGTGTTCTTCCATTTCATAGAAATTTTCACCTGTTGAACACATCAGAATATAACTCGGATACACGGATAATTTGCACATAAGTGCCACATATGTAATCAAGCAATCATGTAACCCGCCCATAAGTGAACTCAGACTCAACTCAATGAGCTCGGGCATTCGCATCCATAAGTGAACTCGGACTCAACTCGACGAGGTCAGATGCCTAGTTACATCTCACGAACTCGGACTCAACTCAACGAGTTCGAACATTCGCATCCATAAGTGAACTCAGACTCAACTCAACGAGCTCGGGCGTTCGCATCCATAAGTGAACTCGGACTCAACTCAACGAGTTCGGATGCCTAGTTACATTTCACGAACTCGGACTCAACTCAACGAGTTCAGACATTCGCATCCATAAGTGAACTCGGACTCAACTCAACGAGTTCGGATGCTCAACCATCCTAGTGACATGTCACTTGTATCCTAATCTATTCCTAGGGTTCAAACGGGATTTTCCTCGAACACATATCCTTGCCATCTTCCGTAAAATGCCAAAACCAATACTCGGTAGTATTTTATATTTAACAATTAATACACATAATTTGCATTTTATTCGAAAATAACCACAAAGCATATATTTCATAATAAAAATCAGCATATCATATAATTAACATCAATAACTTAAAAATAACAATTATGCTACATTATTTACACATGAACTTACCTTGGTACCAAAATATAAAGATTTTGCAATTTAGTCCACAATCTTTTCTTTTCCTCGATCGCGACTTGATTCCTGTTTCTCTTAATCTATAATACCAAATTAATCTTATTTAATACATACATTCATCAAAACAGCATTTAATACGAACTTTGGAAAATTACACTTTTGCCCCTAAACTTTTGCATAATTACACTTTTGCCCCTAGGCTCGGGAATTAAACTTTATCCCTTATTCTTATGTTTTATGACATGCTGATCATTTTTTCCTTCTATGACCATATCAAATTCACACTCTAACATGTACTTATGACTATTAGGTATTTTTACCGATTAAGCCCTTTTACTCGTTTTTCACTCAAAATCGAGTAGCACAAGTTGTCTAACATAATTTAAAACCTCATATTCTATCATAAAACATCAAAATACACAAATTCCACCTATGGGTATTTTTCCAAATATAAACCCTAGGTTGAATTATTGCTAGCATAAGCTTAATCGAGCTTCCGGGATTCCAAAAACGTAAAGAACATTAAAAACGGGGCCTGGAATCACTTACTATGGAGCTTGGAAGCTTGAAACAAACCCTAGCTATGGAGAACCCTTGAAATTTCGGCCTAATGAAGAAGATGAACAAAAATTGGCTTTTAATTTTGTTTTTAATTCATTTTAATAACTAAATGACCAAAATGCCCTTACTACTAAACTTTCCAAAAATTCCTTCCATGTCCTAATTTTGTCCATGAACTTAAAATTGGTCAAATTGCTATTTAAGACCTCCTAATTAATATTTTAATGCAATTTCATACTAAAAACTTCTAAAATGGAAATTTTACAACTTATTCGATTTAGTCCCTACTTTCAATTTAAACACTTTAGGCATAGAATTTCATCACGAAATTTTCACACAATCATGCAATCATATCATAATCATCAAAATAATTATAAAATAATTATTTCTATCTCAGATTTGTGGTCACAAAACTACTATTCCGATTAAGCCCTAATTCAGGATGTTATAGTCGAATACCACAGTAAATCAACAAAACACAAGCATATTGAAAGAGGTTTGAATCCCACACCTGATTCGCGATTAATGACGTCTCAGCACTGACTCAATGACAAGGAGTGAAAATTCTCCCAAAATCCGCCAACAAAAACAGTTTCCAAAAGAAAAAGAAGAAGCCCAAAAAGAGCAGGAGCCAAAAGAAAAGAGAAAGAAAAAAAACAAACGTCCAACCCACAAAATAATAAAATCCCATCCAAATAAGAGTAAATAAAATACATAAACAAAAAGTAATAATAATAGTTTTAAAAGTTAACTTTAAACCAACCTGCTACTTAACAAAACAAAACATAAAAAAATGTTTCTCCAAACTACACACACAATACTTAAACCCAGAACCCAGAGGTTCACTAACACTTACTCAACCACCATACTAGTAGGCCTATTCTGACACTTAAATGCGCAACTAAACACAATAGTGCAACCTTCTCACTAACCTTAACCACAAAACTCAAAACTTCTAACCCCAAAATTCCAAGGTATTACAGTCATCCTCAAATTCTCTTCATAAGACAGGAATGAAACTTATCAATATATTTATAAAATCATGTAATTTTGACATGATATTAGCCATTGGATATTGATGGAAAGTGAGATGAAATCATGGCCCTTAGATGAAAATTATGATGTTGGAATATTTTATAATATTCTATTAGATAATTACTAATGGAAAATAAAGAAATTCTTTCATACTTTTCCATGCATAAAAAATGTCCCAAGCCTGGAGAATGAGAAAAACTTCCATTTCCTTACAATTTCGTCTTTATCCATCCAAAATACAAGTCTCCATAAAAAAATTAATTTTTGAGTGAATTTTCAAGTGAAACCAAGTTCCCTACTACACCAAAAGTTTAGATTTCATGATAGAATTCATGAGTTTATGGGTGGAGGTGAGAGAAAGATAAGAAAGTGTCAGAAATCAAGGTGACAAGGTAAGGTGTAATATCTTGAATTAGGGCTTAATCGGAATAGTGGTTTCGTGACCACAAATCCGAGATAGAAATATTTATTTTATAATTATTTTGATGATTATGATATGATTGGATGATTGTGTGAAAATTTCGTGAAGAAATTCTATGCCTAAAATGTTTAAATTGAAAGTAGGGACTAAATCGAATAAGTTGCAAAATTTGCATTCTAGAAGTTTTTAGTATGAAATTGCATTGAAATATTAATTAGGAGGTCTTAAATAGCAATTTGACCAATTTTAAGTTCATGGACAAAATTAGGACATGGAAGGAATTTTTGAAAGTTTAGTAGTAAGGGTATTTTGGTCATTTAGTTATTAAAATGAATTAAAAACAAAATTAAAAGCCAATTTTTGTCCATCTTCTTCATTAGGCCGAAATTTCAAGGATTCTCCATAGCTAGGGTTTGTTTCAAGCTTCCAAGCTCCATAATCAAGAGAAATGGGAATCAAGTCGCGATCAAGGAAAAGAAAAGATTGTGGACTAAATTGCAAAATCTTTATATTTTGGTACCAAGGTAAGTTCATGTGTAAATAATGTAGCATAATTGTTATTTTTAAGTTATTGATGTTAATTATATGATATGCTAATTTTTTATCGTGAAATATTATGCTTTGTGGTTAATGTTGAGTAATATGCAAATTATGTTTACTACTTGATAAATATGAATTGCTACCGAGTATCGGTTCCGATATTCCGTGGAAGACGGCTAATGTCAGATCGAGGGAAAAAGCCCGTTTGAACCTTAGGAATAGATTAGGATACAAATGACATGTCACTAGGATATTTGGGCATCCGAACTCATTGAGTTGAGTCGGAGTTCACTTATGGATGCGAATGTTCGAACTCGTTGAGTTGAGTTCGAGTTCGTGAGATGTAACTAGGCATCCAAACTCGTTGAGTTGAGTCCGAGTTCACTTATGGGCGGGTTACATGATTGCTTGATTACATATGTGGCACTTATGTGCAAATTATCCATGTATCCGAGTTATATTCCGATGTGTTCAATGGGTGAAAATTTTTATGAAATGGAAGAACACTTAAGATGCAAGTGACGTTTTGGTAAGTGTTGTGAAATGGGCACTTTGGACAAGTATGTACTTAACCCTCGGGTGAAAAATAGATACAACAATGATAAAGTGGTAAGATGATGAATGATGTTTAGAAATGTGATATATGTTTTGGTGATGCCATGCTAAGGTTGTTTGGTATAATTGTATTGTTATGTTACTTGTTATTTGCATATGAACTTACTAAGCATTTATGCTTACTTACTAAGCATTTATGCTTACTCCCTCCTTTTCATTCATTGTAGTTTTGAACAAGTCAGCTCGGGAATCGGGACAGGTCGAAGTTTCGATCACACTATCCGAAGGATTTCTATTGGTAAATGGCTTGTAAAACTTAAGTATGGCATGTATAGCAATGTACCTATTTTGTGTAAATAATTTTATGATATGGCCATGTTTTGTTGAGAAAATTTTTGATATTGATAAGTCATGGTGATGGCTAATTAGATCATGTTTGATATCATGGAAGTTTAATAGGTTATCTAGTTCATAAAAAAAATTCATGGAAAGATGAAACTTGCCTTAAAACAGAATATTGCTGCAGCAATGACATGAATTTGAAAAATCACTAAAAATAGTATAAGTGGAACTAAATGATGAGTAAGTTATGAAATTGAAGCTTAATGAGTCCATTTTCATGTGGATTGAACAAAACAGGCATATAAATTATATTTTATGAGATATTTAAACTTTTTTGAAATAGGGCCAGAATGATTTCTGGATCCCCTGTTCTGACTTTAAAAATTTATAATAAATTTTTAAAAAATAATTATAAGTTTTTCTTTATGTACAGATTCCTTATTTAGTCTAGTTTTAAGAGAAACAAACCTCATAGTCATTGAAATTTTGTATAGAGAGATATCTGATTCGTAATACACAGAGGTCAGAGCAGTCGAACCCTGAAACAGGGGAGACTTTAACTAATAAACTGTACTAATTGGCCCAACCAAAAATTCTAGAAAAAAATTACTAAATAGATATATGAGTCTAGATTTAAGGGAAATTTACAGATCTTGTTTTCGAGTTTCGTAACTCGAGATATGATTTTTCTTGTAACTGTGACGCAGATAGCTAGAAAGCTGTGAATGTAGAAACAAATGATTCGAAGTACTTAAATTGATAAATTATGTTCTGTAACACCTCAAGCTCGATTCCAGCGTCGGTCTCGGGCGTGGGGTCGTTACATAAGGGATCAAGTATTTTCTTGTAAGAAGAAGAAGAATATAGTGATTTTTTATATGATTTTTTATTATGTTCTTATTGTATTCATGAAGAAAAAAGGAAGGAAAGTGATGAAAGTGTTGTGAACAAAGGAAAGAAAGTGAAAAAAGTGTAAAAAGGAAGAAAAGTAAATCAAAAGAAGTGAAATCTAGAAAAAAAAAAAAGGTAAGTACTCCTATGAATTCTATTTTTTAATGTGAAATTAATTAATAACAATATTGGTATAAAAGAGTACATGAGAACTCACATTTAGTGATTATAAGAAATAAAGTAAGTAAGTTGATATATCATGTGATATGAGAATGGGAAAGAGTAAATAGGTTAAGTGTACATAATATGCTTGAAAGAAGGACTAAAGTGAATAATATTCAAAATTGTAATGAGATTTGGAAATAAGTTTTCTTGTGATCAAAATTATTATGTGATATGTAAATTAACTAATAATTTAAGAAATTAGTGACTTGAGAAATAATAAGTGATGTTGAAAAGTGATCAAGTGTTGATAAAAGAAATAATAAGTGAATTACATGAATAAATTATAAAGTACATAAGGAGTAAAAGTTAGTGGTTAAGTGTAACAGCTTGTTTTTAGTCAAATTAGAATAGTGGTTTCGGGACCACAAATCTGAGGTCGAAATAATTATTTTTATTATTATTTTCATGTCTACAGCCTGATAGTATGTTTGTGTGAAATTTTTGTTAAGAAATTTTATTGTTTGAATGCTTAATTCGATAAAAAAGACTAAATAATGTAAAGTGTAAAAGTGATGTTATAATAGATAAAGGTATTAAATGGCTATGAAATTAAATAGAGGAGGTCCTTATGTGGTAAATATACCATTGTTAATACGAGTGGACATTTTTGGACTTATATTAAGTGAATTTAATGAATTATATTAAAGGTTAAAAAGGTAATTTAGTAAATTAAATAAGTAAAATAATAAAACAACAAAGTTATCACCTTTGTTTAGTTTCTTCCACTGAAATTAAGAAGATAGAAACTCCATGGATGCATGTGATGTTCGGCCAAGCTTCCTAGCTCAATAGGTGAGTGATTTTTGTCTTGTTTTTAATGATTTCTATGTTTTTGATATTGTTGGAGCTTAATCTAGCTAGCTCAAACACTATTTTGCAAAACTATTAAAGGTTTAGGGTTTTTCCATTGATGAATCTATATGTGTTTTGATGTTTAATAGTAGAAAATATATGCTTGTTGTTAGATAAACAACATTTGTTAAGTGATTTTTAGTAAAATGTCCAATTAGGGGTTAAATTGTAAAATGTGTAAATTTTGAGGTTAAATTATGAAATAAATGAAAAATATGGACTTCTAGGGACCTAATTGAAATTCGAATAGCATGGGTTTTGGTTGAAATGCATGAATTTGTAATTTTATCAAATAAGGACTAAATTGTAAGAATGTTGAAATGTTAGGGGAAAAAATGTAAAAATTACCTTAATGTGTGTTTTGGATTAAATTGAATAGAGAGATTATTAAATAAGTTAATTTTTATTACATTTAGATCAAGAAAAGTGAAATTCAGATTTAAATCGGGGAAAAAACAAGGTTTTGGACTATTCGATTCGTTCTGTCGTTTTAACAATTGAGGTAAGTTCATATGTAATAAGCATTGTTATATTTATGTTTTAAATGATTTAATATTGCATAAATTGTGAATACGATCTTGCAGATATGTTCGACAATGATTCGACAATGAGAAATCCCGGTTGAACCTTAGGAATAGATTAGGATACGAATGACATGTCATTAGGGGTTATGTGATTTGGGTGTTGGTCTGTATGTCCTATCGGTGGCTGATTTATTCGGCATGTGTTGCGGATACTCGTCAGCTTCTGTGAGCAGCACCGTGTAGCTTTGTCATGACCATCAGCTTGTGTGAGCAGACTCGTTGATAGCTCGAGAGTGAGCATTATACGTGATACGAGATTGAGATAGCTTTGGCTATATATGTGGCACTTAGGGTGTGAGTTTCCCGAGTATCCGATAGTATTTCAAATGGTTCAATGGGTAAATCAATGATGTGGATGAATATGTATTTGATACGAGATGGCATAGGTATGTATATAAACCGTACAAGCATTGAATCGAAGAAACTTGTGAAATGTATAACTAACCTTGTGAATGAAAATAGTGGTAGGTTGATGGTTTAAAATGAGATATGTTTTGATATGTTTAAATTGCTTAAATTGTGCATAATTGATAAGTTAAGCTTATTGTTATACGAACTTACTAAGTTTTATAGCTTACTTTGTTTATTTTTCGAGTTTTATAATGAAATCAAAGTTAGCTCAGATTCGGGAATCGTTGGAGACTTCATCACATTATCCAACTATCACTTGGTACTTTTGAACTTAAGTATATAGGATTATCGTCATTTTGGTATATGTTTTGTTAATGAATTTAGTCATTTGAAATGACTTGTAAATATTAAGAGTTTGGTTTTGTATATAGCCATGAGAGTTGGCTTAAATTTGTTGGTTCGGTTGTGTATATATATATGCATATGGCTTGTGTTGTGAGTTTGTTGATAAATGTATGATGCTTGTTGATTATAGGTATTGTGGATGTCAAATGGTTGAAATTTGAGAATTAGTATGCTTATTTGTTTAGGCAAAATGATGCATAATTATAAGATTCCATTTAGGTGATTTGTGATTATGAGTTAACATGAATGAAATGGTCAAATTTGATGTTTGTGTGTATTGTGGTTAATGGTATGAGATTATCATGAATTGAGCTTGATTGGAGTTGATTTAGATGCCTAGTTATGCCATGATTTGTGCCATTTGGGTTGGTTTAGGTTTGTGCAAAATTGGATGACAAAATGGCTTGGTAAATAGCCTATTTTTGTCCACACGAGTAGAGACACGGGCGTGTGTTTCATCCGTGTGTGACACACAGTCAGGTTACACGGCCGTGTGTCCCCTAGTGTTGAGTTAAAAATCAAGTCAATATGCTCCACATGGCTTAGCACACAGGTGTGTGACTTGGCTATGTGGCATAAGTCAGTATACCCTAAAGGTTTGGCATGGCCTAGCACACGGCCTGACACACGGGCGTATGTGGCCATTTCTTAGGGCACACGGGCTAGCCGCACGGGTGTGTGTGTTGGCCGTGTGACCCAAGTCAGAGAGTTAAACGGGATAAAACATGGGCTGGGACACGGCCATGTGATTTCATTTCGAATGTCCACACGGCCTGTGACACGGGCGTGTCTTTGGCCGTGTGAGACACACGGTCGGGCCACACGGGCGTGTGTCCTCTGTAGTTTTGAAAATTTTTCTAAGTGTTTCAAAAATTTCTCGAGCTATCGGTTTAGTCCCAAACCACTTCAAATGCATGTTTTGGGCCCCGTAGGCTCGTAATAGGGACTCTGTGGTTAATGTTGAATGATGATTACATGGAATTAAAAAATGTATGCGAAATGTATGTTTAATTGTGTTATAAGTCTGGTAATTCTCCGTAACCCTATTTTGACATTAAATACGGGTGAGGGGTGTTACATTAAGTGAACTTGAAAGTGAATGTTAATAGATAAGTGATATATCAAGTTAGTGAAAATTATAGATTTTTTAAATGGATTAAGAGATAAATGATTTGAAATATTTGTGTAAATCATGTTATATATTCATGTCGTGTTATAATGTGCAATTGAATTATGAAGTGCAAACGTGATATGATTGTCACACCTTAAAATCAGGCTTAGTAGTTTTGGGTTATGAGAATCGGGTCACTATCTGGAGCTTGTGTTAAATATAAAAAAATTAGGGTCGAAAGTGAGTAATTTCAGTATGTGAGTGTCGTAATCAGCTTTTTATTTTATTATTTAGCTCAAAACAAAAATTAATTTTGAGGTTTAAATTGGAAAATGAGTTTTAATTAATTTAGGATCAATTTGGAAAAGGGAAAAATTAGGAGTGACCAAATGAGAAAATTGCCCAATTTTTGCAATTTGGCTTTCAAATTCCAGCCATTCACATCTTCTCCTCCTTATTTCCATCAGTCAAAAAAACAAATTCTCCTAAACCTAAATCCCGTATTTGCTCTCCAGTTGACTTAACCTTTGTGATTTTCTCATCTCCAAAATTATGAAATCTCTCCAAATTTTAAGAAAACCCCCAAAGACATTATCAATTTCTTCATTCGATTTCAAAAAAAATTTTATAAAATTCAATCTTTCGTTCATTCTTCTTTTCGATCGAGGTAAATTTATGTTTCCTTATGAAGTTTTGATAAATTCTAGCTTTTTAAATCAAGTTATGATTGGTTGTAAAAAAAATTCATGTTTTAATCGAAATTGTGATCTTTAATGGAGGAATCTGGGTTTTCCAATTAAACTATCATTTTTATGTATTTTTGAACTTGTTTTGGTGAGATTAGAAGGTTTCCAAACTCGTTCTAGAGCTTTATTAAAATATTTGAAGATTTTGTTGAGTTTTCAAAAAAATGACCATAGATGTCAAAATTTTTGGAACCATGAATCTGAGCAATTTTGGGTGTTTTAAAGGTTCAAAATTGTTCTTAGATGAGTAATTAGATTTTTTAGAATCGGTTTTAAGCAATGGGAGTGAGTAAGGATTAAGATATTTGAGTTTCAACTATGCTAGTAAAAAGTTTTAATTCCAAGAGGAACTAACCTTAGACTTACGTTTTTAGTTGATTGAGGTGTGTTTATAGCTGTAAAGTAATTGTGTGTATCGTGTGATTATTATGTGTGAAGCTTCGGAATCGTTTGGACCTTCTTCGAGTAAGGCGAAAGGCAAGAAAAAGCTAGTTGAAGCTTTCGACAAGTAGGCGAAAGTGTAAACGTGAGTGTTTGGAATCGCTTCTTGTAGACACAATTCATAGCATTAATTGGGAGCTTAGGAATAGTGTAAACCCCTATCCTCAGTTCTAAGTGTAAGCCTTTCTTATTCTTTTTGTCTTGTTGTGAAAATATGCATAATGTATGTTGAATTATGGAATGTGATGCTGATGTGACAGGTAAAGTAAGTGAATATTGGTATGTGGTATATGATAATCTGATTTTTAATGCATTCATATGTGAACAGATATGTGATGGCTCAATGAGTATAGTTGTGAATCTTAAAGTGCAATTCAATGTGAATATGATAAGTATGAATTGTGTACAAATTGTGAAGTGAATTGATGTTTATGAATAGAGATTAAGTGCATAAGAACAATAATTAAAAGTGTGTATTTGATGATACTTTGGCCTTGTGATCTCATGAAATCGATGGATATAGTTGGTATGTCATAGGATTGTGAGTACTCATCCTTTTGTTTTGTGATTTGGGCATTGCAGCCCCGGGATAGATTGGAGGGATAAAGGAATGTCGAGCCAAACTCCATTCACCGGGATTTGTTAGTGTGTTGGAGAGTGTTTAGTTTTATACTACACTTATGAGATATGTTAGACTCTTTGAGTCATTGGTGTGATGGAGATTCATGTATCCAATGTGTGGTGATAGAGTCCACTTTTATGTTTCATGTTTCCAAGTTGCCAAATTATCATAAAGTGATTAATATATGAAAATGTTGTGCGTAAATGCATGTGAATATATAAGCTAGACTTGTGAGTTAAAGCATGAACACGTTATTTTGTCTTAAGGAATTATCGTAAAATGAATTATATATATGAGTTGAGTGTAACTGCAAGTGAGAGTATATGCTAGTTTTATGAATTAATGAAGCATGAACATGTAATTTTGATTCGATTAAAATATGGTTGTGAATGTGTTATAGTATGCTCTTGCTTAACCTTTGATATTGTGTATGCTTTGTGGTTATTCTGACATTCACTAAGCTTGTTTAAGCTTACACAATCTTCACTAAAATTTTGTAGATAAGTAGTGTTTTCAGTGTGAGCGGTGTGGCCAAGGAAGTGATCCGAGCAAGACAATAAGTTTAAGTAGGTGGTGTTATGAACTTTGGGTATTTTGAATAAAGGCAATGTGAGTTTAGAATTTCACTTGATTATTATTTGTTTATTATCACTTTGGACTTTGGAGTTTTGGTATGGTTTGGAACTATATTTAGGAATATTTGATGATTGGTAATATGTCTAATGGTGCATGTTCAAAGGAATAATTGTTGAATATGAGTGTGTCCTTTGTTTTGTTGTGTTCTTGTTCATTTGTATAGAGGTATCGATATTCGAGCTTAAATATCGGTACCTCAATGTTAAAATGTATGTGTGGGAAAATAGTAGCTTAATTTGGTATCGGTACCCTTTCATGAGTATCGATACTCGAGGTAAAAATACCGATATTTTTGTTTATGTATCGATAAAACATTTTTGGTTTGAAATTGAGTTGGAAAAACATAATACTGGAATGGTATCGAATTTCTTATTAGTATTGATACCTTTTGTTGTGTATTGATACCTACATTATTTTCTTTGGAAATTTTCTAAATGGTCTCTAAACATGTATTTAAAATGTTTTGAATGTCGTATAATGTTTGTCTAGTCACAATCACCTCTGAAAATGATTAAACTAATAAAAATTGTTCTTGCTTGAAGCTATGTGTGCATGTGTAATTGTTACGATATTGATGTAGCATTCTATAACTCAGGTCTGGTGATCGAACCAGGTGAGAGGTGTTACAGCGATTTACAAAGAAATGTATGTAAAGTCCCTAGTAAACAAGATAGAACTAGTAGGATATAATTGGCATGTCATAGGACTACTTAAGCATTCCCTTGTTAATTGTACATGAAATAAAAGTGTTATATGAAGTGATTTAAGTAACATATGTGGTAAGTGAATATTTACATTTCTAACATGATTTGTAACACCCTTCAGCCTAAAAAATTAGAGCAACAAATGTTATATTTAACATAGAAAACTCTTTTACAATATCAAATACTTATAATTTGAAGTTTTATCAAGGTCATATCACACTTTTAAGAACATACTTAGACTAACAATAAATTTTAATTGCATATCAAATTCATTTCGAGTCCCGTTTAGCACAACCAAAAATTTTCAATTATGGGTCCATATGTATCGAGACCTAGACCTGAATGTCTTAAGACATTGTCATGGCACTATACAAATTTGGCTTCAAAGTTGTCATGTCTCAAGATAAATGAGTATAAGTCTTGAGATAATGGAACTTTTGTCTTCAAACAAAGTCATGTATGTCTTGAGACAATGACCTATTGCTGTAGAATTTTAGCTTCGAAGTTTTTATGTCTCGAGACCCGGGAAAATAGACCTGAAAAATATGCTTTTAAACACTCTTAAACCATACTAAATTGTCCACAATGACTTCAATCATTGACCAAAACACCTAATATCAAGTCAAAACCATTACCAATCATTTTCTTACGATTCATTAAAAACTTGCATGCTATTATACACACTTCTATTTACATATGTACTATTGGAAAAATCTGGTTAAAAAAAAAACAATTTTCATTCATAGCAGAAAATTAAAATTTTGAAAATCGAGCTGGTTTGTGATATTTATAGAAATAAAATTTTCTTGAAAAACCCTGTGATTTGTGCAAAACAGATCCTAGGCATTCTCGGGTTTATTCTTGTACTATGAATTGCTTCAAGTGTGGGCACGAATTGAATAAAGAACTCGAAACGATTTATTACTTTCAATAGGAAAGTAATTGTCTCTCAATAAAAACCACTAGAATTGTATTTCCCAAAAAATAAAATTTATTCTTAGTAAATAAATTCTCACAAAATTCTAGAAAAATAACAATATTTGCAACTTGTATGAAACATATGTTAATAGCTCTACTAGTGTAATCTATTTATAGGGAGAGATAGGAGAATCCTAATTGATTTAGTAAGATACAAATAATATTTATTTAATCGAAAACAATATTCTACCCTAAGTAGAATGGGTGGGTAGCATACCCTTGTAAAACTTATACGGTTTCCGCCCCTCTCATCTTGTATGAGAGGATTTGGACCTCTCTTGTATTGGGTCAAGTTATGTAACGCCCCTAACCCATATCCATCGCCAGAATGGGGTTATGAGGTATGACCAAACGAGACACAACTTCCGAACAATTCATGGATACCCATAAGAATTATTCATTTTAATTCACCACATATGAATGTATACTAATTTAAACCAAAACATCTCAGGTTACACGTAAATCAATAAACATTCAATCATAAATTTGTATCAACTGGCCAGATATAAGCATGTGAATTAAAAAACTTATTACTCATTATTCAAGACTAAATATACATGCAACCTTGTTATAAATTTTTACTAAACCAAGCTTATTTATTTGCTATTTCATTAATACACACAAAATGTCATATAACATATACTTAATAATTAAAGTACAATAATAAAACCACATACTAAACTTGCATCAAAACATCTTATTTAATAAAGCATAAATCATATGGTCAATTTCTAAAGCTTTGTGAATATTAAACATACTAAATATTTATAACAATAGAACCACACCAGAAAACATATAACTTGGCAGTTTTTTCTTTTGCCCTTTCATCACAACAAGGGAACCTTTGGAAATCTTTAAAACCCCACTTTGGTGTGTATACGTACCCTTTTGAATCAAGAGTACTCAACGAAATTAAATTTCTTTTCAATTCTGGAACATACGAAGTACGTCACTAAGTGTTACGACAACTCCATCAAACATCTTAACTTTAATTGTTCCAACACTGCGATCTTACACGGCATTATTTCCCATCAAAACAACACCTTATCTGATAATTTGTTTACGTAAGTTGTAAACCAATCCCGATTGGGACTCATATGGAAGGTGCGGCTGAATCAAGTATCCACCTCACTTACTTTAGAATCATTGTGAAGCGACTAGAAGTTCACCATCCTTTGTAGTCTTCTACAACATCAAACTTCACGGAGAAATTTTCCGTTGTTTTCCCTTGCCACATTTGCGGCCTCCCTTTAATCTTATTTTGTAGCTTATAGTGTTTTATTTAATGTCTACTTCCATTTTACTCTATTATTATACATGCATGAAACATTTCAAAGAACTAAACCAAATAATTAAACATATTATTTTATCTTTCACACCAACACATCAATTATATATATATAGATACAATACATAATAACTATTCGTCCAACATTTTTAGCGTACCAAAACCAAATTTTACATGCTATTTTCACTTATCAAACAAATTAATAAAAGTCATATTCAAAACTAATTCAATAATCACATACGAAGCTAAATAAATAAATATATATCCATATAGCCAAAACAATCCAACTTTAACATCTAATACATGTCACCCAATTATCTAACATCCATCGAAGGTTAATTCACCTATTTATTGAATCAAAACATGGTTGCTTCACAAGCTTTTCATTACATCTAAAATCATTTTTGCAACCAATGATCAAAAACATACAAATATTATCGATACTTACTTCATAACATAACCAAATAATAATACTTCAAATCATAGCCACTTATCTAATACATATCACTTATATAACATGCATATTATTCAATAAAAATATCCAACCACAATTTCATATCATACCAAATAACCAAATTCACAATATGACAAAGTCATCTTATAGCTTATCAAAACATGTATCACATTTCACATAATAATCCATTTTCAATCTTAATAGTTGAATACATCCATCCATGATATCATGCATATCTCACGCATATCTTATATCATTAAAATACATATTACCTTTGGACATGATCAAGCTAAAACCAATCATTAGGCATATTACTCAACCATAAATCCAACTATAATTTCACCTATATGACATAATCGAATATACTTTAATATTACATCACATAATAACACATAATAAAACATAACAATAAAATTCACATAAATTTATCTATATGTCAACCATAGCCAAATCAGCAAAACCATAATCAAACATAACCATAATTCAATCAAACCTTGAAACTGAACTTAACAAATAAACAAGCCAAACCATATAACCTAATACCACACATATATACACCATGAAATACACTTTCACATTGAATTTAAGTCATAGCCACAAATACACAAACTTTAACATTATAATCAAGCCATTTTCACATGGCTCTCAATATAGACATACTTCAAAATCATCATAATAACTAAACTAGCCTATACATGCCATATGTTCGAATTTAAACTTATAAAATACCAAAAATAGTCGATAGTGTGATGGACTTTGTTGACGATCCCCGAGCTCGTAACTTGATTCCAAAATCTATAAAACAAAGACAAACATACATACAATAAGCTATCATAGCTTAGTAAGTCATAAGCAAATAACAATTCAAAAACTTTATCAACTCATTTTAACCAAACCAAATTATACTATCATAATTACATTTAATCTCAAGCTTAACATTTCATATATATAACATATGCTTTCATAAATAAACCTTATCTTAACCGAATGTACATATATATATATTCAAAGTATCATTCAATTTCAAAGACATAATATCATTTTATAACCGAATGTATATAGACTCATATACATATACTCATAAATCAACTTTAACATCACATACTTATACATAGCATATGGCCGAATATACCACACAAATGCACATTTATTTATATTATTATCATATATAGAATTTCCATTACATATCAAATAACAAACTTACCTTATTTTCAAATAGGTAATCAAATAACTCATACCTGATCGTTCTAGCTCGTTTTACGCATTTGGTCACAACTTATCGTTGCTCGTTGAACCATTCGAAATTGAATAGGATAATCAGATAATCACACATATCGTACAATGCCAACGTCCCAGGCATGGTCTTACATGTAATCATATATATCAGAGTCACATATCAACGCCAACGTATTAAACATGGTCTTACTCGCACACATATATCGCAATCGCATATTGATGCCAACGTATTAAACATGGTCTTACTCACACACATATATCGGAATCACATATCGATGCCAATGTATTACACGTGGTCTTACTCGCACACATATATCGAAATCACATATTGGAATCCTATGTCATGACATATTTATCCTACCTATTCCTAAGGCTCATACGGGGCTTTCGGATGTTGTAACTCGATCAAATCGAACTCTTAACCATTGCTCTCAAACGTATATCATTTCGGTACATTCTCAAACAATTATAATAATTCAATTCAGCATTTATAATATTCATATATTGAATATAAACTTCTATTTGCTTATAAACTTACCTCGGACAACGATAATCGAAACGGGACGACTAATCGACAACTTTGGTTTTCCCCCGATCCAAATCTGATTTCTTTGGTTCTTGATCTAATCATATTCAAATTAAACTCATTCAAATATATTTTCACTCAATTTAGTCCAAAAACACATAAATGGGAAAATTACCATTTTACCCCTAACATTTTACACTTTTTACAATTTAGTCCAAATTGCACAAAACATAAAACATGCAAAATTTGAATACACTATGCTTAGGTCGAATGTTCCTTATATTCATACAAGTCCATACATTTCATTTATTTCACATTTTAGTCCCTCAATTTATTATTTTTTCTATTTAGTCCTAATTACTCAAAATCATCAAAAATTTCAATACAAAACATATTAATCAAAAACATATCTTTCATAATTCATCAAATAACATCACAAAACTCAATTATTCATCAATGGCATAACTCAAAATATTCATCAAAATCAGAAATTCAAGCATGGGCTTTGTACATTACACTGCAATGATCTTAAAAACGTAAAAATTATCAAAAATCGAGCTAGATACATACCCTAATCAAGCTTCAACAACGGCCGAACCTATGGAAACCTTATTTCTTTTTTATTTTCTTTAATATCCAGTCATGCAAAAAGAATATGAACACATGGTTTTAATTTTATGTTTTATAATATATTAACTAATAATCATTTTACATTTTTAACCTTTATAATAAAATATAAAACCATTATAAACCATGCCTTTAACCGTCCAACTCACTTAATTATGGTCTAATTGGATTATAAGCATTTCATATCAATAAGACAAGTTCAATTAATCACTTTCATATTTAACTATTAACTTTTCACTTTACGTGATTAAGCCCTTTTTATTAAATCGGCACTCAAACAACAAAATTAAAACACAAAAATTTCACAGATATAAATTCACACATAATAAACATAGAAAATATTTTTTAAATGTTTTTCTGACTCAGATTCGTGGTCCCGAAACCACCGTTCCGATTAGGGTCTAAATCGAGCTGTTACAAGTTATATGTGCTTCCTAAACTTTTAACCCAACACTTTATAATTTAATACAACTTAATAGATATTTTCTATTTCCAATAATAAATATTATTTATGAATTTATTTAATTAGATAAATGAAATTTCCAATTAAATAATTTTCTCAACTCAATTTTAATTCCATTAAAGTCATGGAACTTTACCATAAAAAAATCTATAATGAAATAAATTTAATTTCCATGTTTAATGGGTTCATAATGACTAATTAATTTAATTTAATTTTTGAATTTCAATTATTTAATTAAATAATAATTTGAAAAACTAAAATTAATTCTCAAGTCATTTCTATACTCAGTGAGAAAACATATTCATTTGCAAATGTTACTCATTTCTTTAACTTTATCATTTTCATCCATTTATGTTCATTTGATTCTTTATGCAATTTATTTTTGGATTCAATAAGCTAGCAAAGGGACTAATTGGACATATATAATTAGGGCTCAAATGATTTATAATTAAGTTCTAGTTTTTTGCCTATTAATTATAAACTCATTTAATCATGAAGTCATTCCACTATAGTATCATGACTAAGCTCTCCCTAGTTACATACCATTATGAAAGCTATTGAATCAGTGCTTGTCCAATGACCTTGTCATCAATGTGTTACCCTCATAGCATATCTTTAATGTAACAGTCTGATTTAGACCCTAATTGAAACGATGATTTTGGGATCACGAATTAGAGTCAAAAAAATATTTAAATATTATTTTCCCTGATTATTATATGTGAATTAGCATGTGTCAAAGTTTCGTATGAAAATTTGATTGTTTATGTGCTTAATTTAATAAAAGGACTTAATCGCGTAAAATAAAAATTGGGTGATTATTTTTAAAAAGGGCCTAATTGCTATTGGCTTTATTAGTGGAAGCCTTTATGTTTCAATTAGCCCATTAAAATAAATAGTGGACGGTAATAGACAAAGACATGTGTTATATGATTTTTATATTATTTCATTAAAGTTAATTTAATAAACTAATATAATATAACATATATCATAAAATAATAAGCCATGTTCATTCTACTCTTTTTAATCGAAACTAAAACAAAGAAAAAGAAAGAAAACCAAGCTAGGTTTCGACATTTATGCAAGATCAATCAAGGTTTGTTTTGGTTCAGTTTTTGATAAATTCTACGTTTTTGAGATCGTTGCTTAGTAATCTTCAAGACCCATGCTTTAATTTTTTATTTTGATGAATATTTTGAGTTGTGCCATTGTTTATAGCTTGTGATTTTTGTTGTTTGATGATCAAATATGAAAGATAAGTTTTAGATTAACATATTTTGTATTGGAGTATTTGATGATTTTGAGTAATTAGGACTAAATTGAAAAAATAATAAATTGAGGGATTAAAATTCAAAATAAATGAAATATTTGTATTTATATGTGTAAGATGAACATTCGGCCTAAGCATAATGAATAGAGATTTTGTGTATTTTGTGTTTTATACAATTACGACTAATTTGTAAAAGTATGAAATATTAGGGGTAAAATGGTAATTTACCCATTTATGTGTTGTTGGATTAAATTGAATGAAATTGTATTTAAATAAGGTTAATTTGAAATTATATAGATCAAGAACAAAAGAAATTAGACTTGGATCGGGGAAAAGCAAAAATAGTCAAATAGTCGATTTATAACGTTCATCGATATCCGAGGTAAGATTTTAAGCAATTAGACATCATTTAACTTGATTTTAACTTAGTTTAATATGCTGTTATGGAATCTATAGACTCATAAAAGAACTAGCTGGATGTGTTTGAGCATAGAAATAATGTATTTGAGTTGAATTCGACGGGGTTATATCGTTTAAAAGTTTGTATGATTTATATGAAATATATGAAGTTTTTGTTATATGAATTGTGTACGAGACAGCATTATAATAGTGATATTCAGGCTTTGAGCCTAGCAAGCTTTATGCGGGTAAGTGTAATCGGGCTTATTGCCTAGCAGGCTTATTACCGGTGAATAAGAATCAGACCTTGAGTCTAGCAGGCCTTGTACCGGTGTGTGATTCAGGCTTATGCCTAGCAGGTTTTATACCGGTGATTTATTTTCAAGCCTATGCTTATAAGATTTCAAGTTGATGTGGAAATTGAGCAAGAAAAATTGAGATAAATAACCTTGTATATATTCGGCCACATAGGTATGTACATATGTGATGATATATTGAACTTGTACATTCGGCTACATGTGATGTTTTATAGAATTTGTATATTCGGTCATATGTAATGATAAAATGAACTTGTATAATCGGTCATATGTGATGATCTAATGAACTTGTATATTCGGCCATATGTGATGATATAGTGAACCTTGTGTATTCGGCAATACAAGTAAGTATTTATGAGATAATATATTGTATCTTGTATATTCGGTTATATAGGTAAGTATTTATGTGGTGTTATAATTGACCTTGAATATTCGGCCAAGTAGGTGTGTATATGCGTAATAATATATTTGATCTTACATATTGGTCAAATGAGTAATTGTGATAATGGTATATGAAGTTAAATTTGGTTTTGTGAGCTAGTATAAATGTGTGGAAGTTTATTTGAAATTATAATGATATTTGGATTTTTAAGAAGTTGATATATATATATATATATATATAATATTATTGAGTGATAGTTGCTTATGACTTACTAAGCTAAGTTAGCTTACTCTGTGTGTTTTTGTTATTCTGTTTTATAGATTTTGGTTGTAAGTTACGAGCTTGGGGATCGTCATCGAAGTCATCCACACTATCGTCAACCTTCGATACTTTTAAAAGTTTATGTTTGAACTTGTGGCATGTATAGACTGGATTATGTTTTGAATCGATGAACTTTGGTCTTTGTATAAATCCATGCGAAAATGGCTTAGTAATTACGCTTAGTTTCGGTTACATGTGTGCTTATTTATAATGTTGTATGCTAAAAGTGAATGATGTTTGAGATAGGCATTATATGCTTTGGAAAAATGTTAATGTTTGGGTTGATTTTGTGTGGCTGGTTCAGTTATGATATGCATGGATAAAAGTATAAGTGTATTTCGTGATTATATTTAGTCAATGTGTTGTAAGAGATTTGGTATCTAAGGTTGTTTTGTTATATTCGAATTTGATATAAATATGTTTTAATATGTTTATAACAAGGTATGAAAGATTTATGTTTTGATTTTTATTATAACTTGTAATTCGACATTTGTTCCATAATATAAAATTTGGATGTGTATGTTTATTAACTAATGAGATTTGGATATGCAAGGGAATGAGTTAGGAAAATGTTCCATGATGGTTTTAGTCTATTATTAGTATAAATTCAATTGTTAAGTATAGCCTTGAAATCTATGGCAAGTATGCAATATGTATCTAATCTATAATAGCATATTCGAACATGTCATTATATATTAGGTTGAATGTGTAATTGCTTATTAAGTTATGAAATAAGTTTTGATTGGTTTTATTTTGAGTATGTGCAAAAGATGTTATTTATGTCTGAGATTGGTGAGAGTTTATAATTATATTATTAAATATATGACCATTGGGTAAAGTTGATAACATGGTATATATATGCTATTGAATAAAATATTATGCAAACATTTTTAAGTGTTAAAGAGATGCTAATGTAAAGTGAGTTAAAATTTGGTTGATCTCTTCTTAGCATACGGATAATATTAAAATGTTTTAATATGATCTGTACATTATATTATGATTATTGAAAATATTGTTTATTATTTAATGGAATTTATGCTTTATTTATATGAATGTAACTTAAACATATGTGTTGTTGTTCAAAAAAAAGTGTTTCTAATTAACTAATGCCTCGTAACCCTAATTCGATGACGAATATGGGTTAGGGGTGTTACATTTTATTGGTATCAGAGCTATAGTTTAGTCAGTTCTAGGACTAACGTAGCGTATGTGAGTCTTGCCATACATGCCATATTTTATACTGCGATAGTGTGATGACTTCTAACATTTGAAAATGTGCTTTCATATAGTAAATGGATCCCAATAGAGCTGCAGCTGATGATGTCGAGAGTGTAGCGCCTGCTCCCGCGCATGGGACAGCGCCAGTTGAATCTCGACCTATCTAGAGTAGCCATGAGCGGGAGGCTAAGCAAGCTTTCTATCAAATGATGAACGAATGGTTTACTCAGTATATCCAGACTAATCCGGCTGTACAACAAACTCCACCCCCGAATAATCCATCTACCTCCGATGATTGATCCGATGAGATTTAATAGGCCTCTTGTAGATAAAATCAGAAAACACGGGGCCGAAGAGTTTAAAGCTAATGATTATGATGATGCTGAACGAGCTGAGTTGTGGCTTGATAATGTGTTTGACGAGCTATCTTGTACTCCGGATGAATGTTTAAAGTGTGCCATATCTTTATTGCGAGACACCGCATATCACTGGTGGAATACACTAGTATCGGTGGTCCCAAAAGTGACAGTGACCTAGGAATTCTTCCAGACTAAGTTCCGTAATAAATACATCAGCCAAAGATTTATTGACCAATGAATTTCTGGAATTGAAACAGGGTCGTATGACTGTAACCGAATACGAGCGAAAATTTGTGAGACTTAGTCGATATGCTCGTGAATGTGTTTCAACCGAAGCTATCATGTGTAAAGATTCAAAGACGGTTTAAATGAAAACATTAAATTGTTGGTTGGTATACTTGAAATTAAAGAGTTCGTGGTACTTGTTGAGCGAGCTTACAAAGCCGAAGAGCCTGGGAAAGAGAAACGAAAAGCTGATTTTGAAGCCAGAGATTTTCGTAAGAGATCAACGAGTAAGACTTTTCACTCAGCATCGAAGAAGTTTAGAGATGTTTCTAGTTGATCTAAACTTACTTCGGATTTTTTTAGATGAGATCGAGACCGATCTCCTGTGAGTTCACGAGCCATTTTGATAGCTAGTGTTGGTAATGTTCGACAGAATAGAGTCGAGTGCAAGCTTTATGGTAAATGGCATTCTGGAGATTGTAGATTACATGATGGGTCTTGTTTTAAATGTGGATCGAAGGATCATTTTATCCGAGATTGCCTGATGTTAGCCGAGCAAAACACTATTCAGAACGCGAGACCGAGTAACATGTCAGTACGAGGCAGACCACCCAGGCATTCAGGTAATGTAGGGGTAGTCAGAAAGGGATGAAAGATACAGCAGTTTGATCTGAGGCTCGTGTACCTGCAGAGTATATGCTATACGCGCTTGTGAGGACGCTTCTTCCCCAGATGTTATTACCGGTACTTTCACTTTTTATGATATTAGTGTTATTACATTGATTGATCCTGGTTCGACTCATTCTTATGTGTGTGAAACATTAGTATCCAATAAGGCTTTGCCTGTTGAGTCTACTGAGTTTGTGACTCGAGTATCAAACCCCCTGGGTCGTTGTATTCTAGTTGATAAAGTATGTAAAAATTGCCCGTTAATGATTCCAGATTCATGCTTTCCGGCCGATTTAATGTTGCTACCTTTTGACGAGTTCGATATAATTTTGGGTACAGATTGGTTGACTTTGCACGATGCTATTGTTAATTGCAAAAGAAAGACCATTGATTTGAGATGTCAAAACAATGAGATTATTCGAATTGAATCTAATGATCTAAATGGTTTACCAGCAGTAATATCTTCGATGTTAGCTCAGAAGTATGTAAGAAAATGTTGTGAAGCTTACCTTGCTTATGTGCTTGATAGTAAAGTGACTGAAAAGAAGATTGAATCTGTACCAGTTGTGTGTGAGTATTCAGACGTGTTTCCTGAAGAATTGTCGGGTTTGCCACCTATCCGAGAGGTAGAGCTTGGTATTGAGTTAGTACCGGGGACGACTCCGATTTCAATAGCTCCATATCGGATGGCACCAACTGGATTAAAAGAGTTGGAAGCACAGTTGTAAGAGTTAACAGATAGAGGTTTTGTGCGACCAACTTATTTAATAAAGTTGATATATTTACTATGATTGCCGAGGTGTTGAAAGTAAGTATAATTATGATGATTTAAATGTTCAATATTCATTCGACATGAAAATGAGAAAGTATGTAAGTTTGTATGTAAATAATACATTATCTTTATTATGTTTTTATATTTCAGCATATTTTATGTATTGTAGCTGATTTTTTGAATCATAATTTACTATTGGAAGTATGGAATCAAGTATTAGAAAGAGAGAGAAATCTCGGTTGAACCTTCGGAAAGACTGGATGATACAGATGGTATGTAGCTAGGTCACATGTACGGTGCTGAGTGCACATCATGTGTACAAGAGAACTACGAGACATTATGATGTAGCTAGGTCGTATGGGTGATACTATGTATACACCATGTAGACAAGAGAGCTACGGGATATATGTAGCTAGGTCACATGCGTGGTTCCAAGTGAAGGACACCATGTAGACAAGAGAGCTACGAGATAAACTAGCTAGGTCACATGGGTGGTACTAAGTGTTCACCATGTGTACAAGAGAGCCAAAATTATGTGTACAATCGAGCTAGGTCACATGAGTGGTGCTAAGCGAAGGCCACTATGTGTACAAGAGAGCTTCGATTTTAAAGATGGGCTGTGTGCGATACCATTGCGTATCTATTATTATTCCGAAGCGTTCAACTGGGAAATTAATTAAATGAAATTATGTATGACTTTGTGATGATAAGTGTAAGTATATACGTGTGTAACTTATGAGTAATATGCTCGATATGTGATTGGAAATTGGAAAGATTGTTATGGGTAAGTGATGAATACAATTGACGTGTGAAAGATCAAAATTTACAATAAAACTGTTCTGGATAGTTGCAGTGACGAGAATCTAAAAATTTACCAAAAATAGTAGAAATTGAATCAGAGACTGAATGAGATATCAAATTAAAGCTTAACGAGTCTATTTTCATATAACAGAAACAAAGTAAGCAAAAGAATTCTATATTCTGAGATATTTAAGTTTCTATGAGACTGGTTCAGAATGACTACGTGATCCCCTATTTTGACTTTGAAAAATCATTAAAAATTGTACAAAACTAATTATGGGATATAATTTATATTCTTTAAATCCTTTATGAGTATAGTTTCAAATAAAATAAACGAGAACATCCTTTGAATTCTGTACAAGGAGAAAATTGATTCGTAGTGAAGAGTGGTCAGAACAGTTGAGCAGTGAAACAGGGGTAACTTCAATGAATAAACTGTACTAATTGGATAGACCAAAAATTCTGAAAATTTTATGATAAGAATATACGTGAATCTAGTTTCAAGGAGTTCTATAGCTCCAGAAATAAATAATTTAGCTGCTGGTACTCTGCTAGGCAGCTTATTTTGAATCTGTTTATAATTGTAATAGTAAAAGTATGTGTGTTTGTGATGGTAATATTCCGGGAACATATTGTGACTTTATTTAATGTATGATAATGTATTGTTTATTAATATTTACATATTTACTTACTAAGCTATAATGCTTACTCCCTTCCTTTCCTTTTTCCTATAGTGTCGCAGATGTTAGCTCAAGTTGGAGGTCGCCGGAGGTTAAATCACACTATCAAACTATTGATCATTATATATAAAGGTTTTAAAGTATTTTTAAGTCTTTGGCATGTATGGATACTTGTTTAATTGTTATTAAGTTGCTAGGAGTTGGCCTAAAATGCTGACCTATGTTATTTGAAGGTCTCTATTGTATAAAGTCATTTAATGTAGATAGTCTTGAATATGTTTAAAAAGTTTAAAATTGATGAAATTTTATGTCTCAATTTTAAATGATTACAAGTACTCAAGTCTGGTAATACCTCGTACCCTGTTCCGGCGTCGGATACAGGTAAGGGTGTTACATTTAGTGGTATCAGAGCTATGGTTTAGTCGGTTCTCAGACTAACGTAGCATGTGTAAGAGTTAAGCTATACATGCCATATTACTACCTGTGATAGTGTGATGCCTCCTGATCCCGATGAAATAGTTCTGTTGAGACAGAAGTGTTTTCTAACCGAGCTACCATCGATAGTGTAAAAAGGGGTTAAGTAAGTTCGTATAATTTGGTGGATATATTGGTGTACTTAAATTGATCTTGGTGAATTATGATGATATGTGTGAGATCAAGTGTAAAATGAAATAGACATAAGTGGAGAAATATAGAAAAGTGAAAAGAAACGAAAGTTTACCTCGTTATAAACTCATCCATGTTCGTTTGACATTGACATGATATTATGTGTCTAACTTATTTGACTAAGTGAATGTGATAAATAGATTTACTCAAATTTGTGGAATGTTTGTTTGAGTGCATTTGTTTTAAAATATGAATATGTGTGTAAGTCTGTCTAAAGTGAATTATATAACTGTGATAATATTAAGATGAAATGAGACTCGTAAAAGGTAAGAGTACTAGTTCATGATGTTTATGTGATAATGAATGAGTCGTGAATAAGAATTTCTCTTGGAATATGAAAGATGAGATGAAGGGAAAGTTTATATTATGATAAGTGTTCATGTTGAATGGCAATTATGTGATGCTATGAGTGTAACTTGTGAAATTAAATGAATGTTATGAGTAATTCTATTTGGGAATTATGAACACATGTATAAGTGTATTTGTTTGTATAAGATGATAGGAGGGTTGTGTAAAATGAATATGCATGTTGAGTTATTTGAAGCAAACTATATATATTGATGAGTGTTAAGTTATATGCATGAATATATAAGAGGCAAGTTAGAAGTGTTACAGCCTCACCCCCTTCCAATAAGATTAATTGACAATGTGATAGCATTTGAGAATGGTTTAATAAATGAACTCGATATGAGAAAAGATGTCGAGAGTTAATATGAAGATTTTCTCAATTCTGAAATGTTACAATTAAAGAAAGATTAGACTTAGTTAATTAACTCATCCAGGTATGATGCTTAAAGTATATGATTGTTGGATTTTTTTAAAAATAAATTTTGATTGTGAATGAGATAATGTGGATTTAGTAATGATAAAATTAGATAGAGGAATAATGATTGAGCTGTATTAATAGCTGAATGCAGAGTTTTTGGTTAAAAAAAAAAAGTGAAAGCAAATGTGAGAATTGGAAATAGTTTTCGATTAATATAGAGGTCATACCGAGTTCAAACTTAGTTATATTGGATTTCAATTTGATAGTGGGATGATTTTGAAAGTACTGCTTTGAAGAAAATTTGTTTGAAGATGTTTAAGAAATTTTGAGAAAAGATATTGAATCTTTTTACCGGTAAGATTTTCGGGGACGAAAATCCCTAAAGGGGGGGAGAAATGTAACATCTCGAAATAGGGCCTAAATGGAATAGTGGTTACGAAACCACAAATTTGAGATAGAAAAGTTTATTTCGATTAATTTTTATGATTTACCGAGTGATTAGATACATGTGTAGAGTATTGATAAGAAATTTTATAGATTGCATGTTTAATTTACCTATTAGGGCTTATTTGCAGAAGTTGCTGTAACAGCCCGATTTAGGGCCTAAACGGAACGATGGTTTTAGAACCACAAATTTGAAGCTGAAAAATTTATTCTGATTAAGTTTTAAGGTTTATTTATTGATTAAAATATTGTTTAAAAATATCGTTAAGTAATTTTACTGATAAAGTGCTTAATTGGACTTTTAGGACTAAATTGCAAAAGTTACAAAATATGTGTTCTAATCCATAAGTACTTGATTGAAATGGGAGTTTAAAGAGGAGATCCTTAAATGGTAATTATACCATTATATTTTGTTTGGACAAAAATGGGCATGAATAGGACAAAATTTTAAAGAAAGGCCTTAAGGGCATTTTAGTCATTTGGTAATTAAAAGAAATAAAAAGGGAAAATAAAGCCAAAATTGGCTCATCTTTCTCATGGAAGCCGAAATTAGCATGGGGGAATCCATGGCTAGGGTTTCCAAGCTTTCCAAGCTCAATAGTAAGTCCGTTCTAGTCCTGTTTTTCAAGTTCTTTACGTTGTTAGAATCTCGGTAATTTGATTAAGCTTATTCTAGCAATAATTTAAGCTAGGGTTCATATTTGGAAAAATACCCATAGGTGAAATGTGTTTATTTTTATGTTTTATGGTATAATATGAAGGCTAAAATTGTGTTAAACAACTTTTGCTAAGCGGTTTTAAGCAAAAAAGAGTAAAACGGCTTAATCGGTAAAAGTTGTTATTGTTCATAACTATGTGTTAGAGTGAGAATTTGATGTTTCCATAGAAGGGAAAAATGATCAGCATGTCGTAAAACATAATAATAAGGGATGAAGTTTAATTCCCGAGCCTAGGGGCAAAAGTGTAAATATGCAAAAGTTTAGGGGCAAAAGTGTAATTTTGAAAAAGTTTGAGTTAAGGACTTTTTGAATAGTAAATTAATTAAATAAGTAAAATATGATGTTTTAGATCCCGAAAAATGAGATTCGAACCTAGAATGGGAGAAAAATAAAAAATCGGGATAGTTGGTAAAATGGCCGTTTTAGTATCGAGGTAAGTTCATATGTATAATAAGCATTAATTTATGCATGTTTCAATGTAAAGTTGATATATTTACTATGATTGCCGAGGTGTTGAAAATAAGTATAATTATGATGATTTAAATGTTCAATATTAATTCGACATGAAAATGAGAAAGTATGTAAGTTTGTATGTAAATAATACATTATCTTTATTATGTTTTTATATTTCAGTATATTTTATGTATTGTAGCTGATTTTTTGAATCATAATTTACTATTGGAAGTATGGAATCAAGTATTAGAAAGAGAGAGAAATCCCGGTTGAACCTTCGGAAAGACTGGATGATACAGATGGTATGTAGCTAGGTCACATGTACGGTGCTGAGTGCACATCATGTGTACAAGAGAGCTACGAGACATTATGATGTAGCTAGGTCGCATGGGTGATACTATGTGTACACCATGTAGACAAGAGAGCTACAGGATATATGTAGCTAGGTCGCATGCGTGGTTCCAGGTGAAGGACACCATGTAGACAAGAGAGCTACGAGATAAACTGGCTAGGTCACATGGGTGGTACTAAGTGTTCACCATGTGTATAAGAGAGCCAAAATTATATGTACAATCGAGCTAGGTCACATGAGTGGTGCTAAGTGAAGGCCACTATTTGTACAAGAAAGCTTCGATTTTAAAGGTGGGTGTAATGCGATACCATTATGTATCTGTTATATTATTCAAGCGTTCAACCGGGAAATTGATTAAATGAAATTATGTATGACTTTGTGATGATAGTGTAAGTATATACGTGTGTAACTTATAAGTAATATGCTCGATATGTGATTGGAAATTGGAAAGATTGTTATGGGTAAGTGATGAATACAATTGACGTGTGAAAGATCAAAATTTACAAATAAAGCTATTACGGATAGTTGTAGTGATGAGAATCTAAAAATTTACCAAAAATAGTAGAAATTGAATCAGAGACTGAATGAGATATCAAATTAAATCTTAATGAGTCTATTTTCATATAACAGAAACAGAGCAAGCAAAAGAATTCTATATTCTAAGATATTTAAGTTTCTATGAGACTGGTTTAGAATGACTATGTGATCCCCTGTTCTGACTTGGAAAAATCATTAAAAATTGTACAAAAATAATTATGGGATATAATTTATATGCTTTAAATCCTTAATGAGTATAGTTTCAAATCAAATAAACGAAAACATCCTTTGAATTTTTTACAAGGAGAAAATTGATTTGTAGTGAAGAGTGGTCAGAACAGTTGAGCAGTGAAATAGGGGTAACTTCAATGAATAAACTGTACTAATTGGATAGACCAAAAATTCTAAAAATTTTATGGTAAGAATATACTGAATCTAGTTTCAAGGAAAATTAACGGTTTGTAATTTGGAGTTTTGTAGCTCCAGAAATAAATAATTTAGCTACTGGTACTCTGCTAGACAGCTTATTTTGAATCTGTTTATAATTGTAATAGTGAAAGTATGTGTGTTTGTGATGGTAATATTACGGGAACATATTGTGACTTTGTTTAATGTATGATAATGTATTGTTTATTAATATTTACATATTTACTTACTAAGCTATAATGCTTACTCCCTTCCTTTCCTTTTTCCTATAGTGTCACAGATGTTAGCTCGAGTTGGAGGTCGCTGGAGGTTAAATCACACTATCAAACTATTGATTGATATATGTAAAGGTTTTAAAGTATTTTTAAGTCTTTGGCATGTATGGATACTCGTTTAATTTTTATTAAGTTGCTAGGAGTTGGCCTAAAATGCTGACCTATGTTATTTGAAGGTCTCTATTGTATAAAGTCATTTAATGTAGATAGTCTTGAATATGTTTAAAAAGTTTAAAATTGATGAAATTTTATGTCTCGGTTTTAAATGATTACAAGTACTCAAGTCTGGTAATACCTCGTACCCTGTTCCGGCGCCGGATACGGGTAAGGGGTGTTACACTATAAAACTATTTTTCGAATGAGGTACGGATATTATGAGTTTCTAGTTATGCCGTTTGGACTTACTAATGCACTTGCTGTTTTTATGGATTTGCTGAATC
The DNA here is from genome assembly GCA_025698475.1 of Gossypium anomalum. NCBI lineage: Eukaryota > Viridiplantae > Streptophyta > Magnoliopsida > Malvales > Malvaceae > Gossypium > Gossypium anomalum. Next base: position 46,901,273 of record CM046961.1, read on the forward strand.
GGATCTTTAGGCATTATTTAGATCGGTTTGTGGTTGTGTTCATTGATGATATACTGATCTACTCCTATAACGAAACCGAACATGCCGAGCATTTGAGACTTGTGTTACAGACTTTGCGAAAAAAATAGCTATATGTGAAGTTTAGTAAATGTGAGTTCTGGTTACACGAAGTTAGCTTTCTGGGACATGTTGTTTCAGCATCAGGTATTCGGATTGATCTGAGCAAAATTTCATCAATACTTGACTGGAAATCTCTGAAAAACGTTTCTGAAGTCAGAAGTTTTCTGGGACTTGCGGGTTACTATAGACGGTTTGTGAAAGGCTTCTCTATGATTGCAACCCCAATGACAAAGCTATTGCTGAAAGATGTTAAGTTTGAGTGGTCAGAAAAGTGCCAGAAAAGCTTTGATCAGTTGAAAGCCCTTTTGACCGAAGCTCCAGTGTTAGTTCAGCTAGAATCGGGTAAAGAATTTGTTATATATAGTGATGCATCTTTAAATGGTTTGGGCTGTGTTCTAATGCAGGAAGGCAAATTTATAGCTTATGCCTCGAGATAGTTAAAGCCATATGAAAAGAACTATCCGACACATGATCTAGAATTGGCAGCTATTGTATTCGCATTGAAGATATGGCGTCATTATCTGTTCGGGGAGAAATGTCATGTTTATTCTGATCACAAAAACCTAAAATATTTTATGACTCAAAAAGATTTGAATTTGAGACATCTTCGATGGTTAGAATTGCTAAAAGACTACAAACTTGTGATTGGCTATCACCCAGGAAAGGCTAATGTTTTTGCTGATGCTCTAAGCCGAAAATCATTGTTTGCTTTGCGTGCAATGAATACACATATGGTTATGTCAGATGATGGTGCGACAATAGCTGAGTTAAAAGCAAGACCGTTATTTATTCAGTAGATTTGTGAAGCTCAGAAAATCGACAATGATTTGATAGTGAAATGGGTTCAATATGATTCAAATGCGAATTCAGAGTTTCGAGTTGATGTTGATGACTGTTTGAGATTCAGAAACTGAATATGTGTTCCGAGAAATTCAGAGTTGATTCAGATGATCTTGAATGAAGCTTACAATAGTCGACTATCTGTTCATCCGGGTAGTACTAAGATATATAATTATCTAAAACAGCACTATTGGTGGCAAGGTATGAAACGAGACATTTCTAACTTTGTATCGAAATGTTTAGTCTGTCAGCAAGTAAAAGCTGAGCATCAGGTACCTTCTGGATTACTTCAGCCGATCATGATACCTGAACGGAAATGGGACAGAGTCACGGTGGATTTTGTATCCGGTTTACCGTTGACACCGAGCAAGAAAGATGCAATCTGGGTTATTATGGATAGATTGACTAAATCTACTCATTTTGTTTCGGTTCATGCAGATTACTCGCTTGATAAACTGGCTGAATTGTATGTTTCTCAGATCGTGAGGTTACATGGTGTGCCTATACCTATTGTTTCAGATAGAGATCTGAGGTTTACATCACGGTTTTGGAAGAAACTACAAGATGCATTAGGTGCTAAACTGCATTTTAGTACTGCTTTTCATCCCCAGACAGACGGTCAGTCTAAGCGAATTATTCAGATACTTGAGGATATGTTGAGATGTTGCATTCTCTAGTTCAAAGGTACGTGGGAATGATATCTATCTCTGATTGAATTTGCATACAATAATAGCTTTCAATCGAGTATCAAAATGGCACCTTTTGAAGCTTTATATGATCATAAATGTCGTACACCTTTGTACTGGACTGAGCTTAGTGAAAATATGATACACAGGGTCGATTTGATCAAAGAAACCGAACAAAAAGTAAAAGTGATCTGTGAAAGTTTGAAAGCAGCTTCAGATCATCAGAAATCATATGCAGATTTGAATTGTAAAGACATAGAGTTTCAGATCGGGGATAAAGTATTTTTGAAAGTCTCACCGTGGAAAAAGATACTCAGATTCGATCGTAAAGGAAAATTGAGTCCGAGATTTATTGGACCGTACGAGATTATAGAGATGATTGGACCGGTTGTGTATAGACTGTTGTTGCCACCTGAGTTAGAAAAGATCCATAATGTATTTCATGTTTCGATTCTTCGGCGATATAGATCCGACCATCGCATGTGATTAGTCCATCAGAGATTGAGATTCAGTCAGATATGTCATACGAGGAAGATTCGATTCTTATTTTGGCTCATGGGATTAAAGAGTTACGAAATAAGAAAATTCTGTTGGTTAAAGAACTGTGGCATAAGCATGGAGTTGAGGAAGCAACGTGGGAGCTAGAAGATGCAATGAAATAACGTTATCTAAACCTATTCACCGGTAAGATTTTCGGGGACGAAAATCCCTAAGGGGGGAGAGTTGTAACAGTTCGATTTAGACCTTAATCAGAATGGTGGTTTCGAGACCACGAATTCGAGTTAGAAAAATATTTCAATATTATTTTCCGTGATTATTATATGTGAATTATCATGTGTGAAAGTTTCATATGAAAATTTGATTGTTTATGTGCTTAATTTAATAAAAGGACTTAATCGTATAAAATGAAAATTGGGTGATTATTTTTAAAAAGGGCCTAATTCCTATTGGCTTTATTAGTGGAAGCCTTAATGTTGCAATTAGCCCATTAAAATAAATAGTGGACGGTAATAGACAAATACATGTGTTATATGATTTTTATATTATGTCATTAAAGTTAATTTAATAAATTAATATAATATAACATATATCATAAAATAATAAGCCATGTTCATTCTACTCTTTTAACCAAAACTAAAACAAAGAAAAAGAAAAAAAACCAAGCTAGGTTTCGGCATTTATTCAAGCTCAATTAAGGTTCGATTTTGTTCGTTTTTTGATAAATTCTATGTTTTTTATATCGTTGCTTAGTAATCTTCAAGACCCATGCTTTAATTTTTTATTTTGATGAATATTTTGAGTTGTGCCATTGTTGATAGCTTGTGATTTTTCTTGTTTGATGATCAAATATGAAAGATATGTTTTAGATTAACATATTTTGTATTGGAGTATTTGGTGATTTTGAGTAATTAGGACTAAATTGCAAAAATAATAAATTGAGGGATTAAAATGCAAAATAAATGAAATGTGTGTATTTATATGTGTAAGATGAACATTCGGCCTAAGCATAATGAATAGAGATTTTGTGTATTTTGTGTTTTATACAATTAAGACTAATTTGTAAAAGTATGAAATATCAGGGGTAAAATGGTAATTTACCCATTTATGTGTTGTTGGATTAAATTGAATGAAATTTTATTTAAATAAGGTTAATTTGAAATTATATAGATCAAGAACAAAAGAAATCGGACTTGGATCGGGGAAAAGCAAAAATAGTCGAATAGCCGATTTATAACGTTCGTCAATATCCGAGGTAAGTATTTAAGCAATTAGACATCATTTAACTTGATTGTAACTTAGTTTAATATGCTGTTATGGAATCTATAGACTCATAACAGAACTAGCCCAATGTGTTTGAGCATATAAATAATGTATTTGAGTTTAATTCGACAAGGTTATATCGTTTAAAAGTTCGTATGATTTATATGAAATATATAAAGTTTTAGTTATATGAATTATGTACGAGACAGCATTATAATAGTGATATTCGGGCTTTGAGCCTAGCAAGCTTTATGCTGGTAAATGTAATCGGGCTTATTGCCTAGCAGGCTTATTACCGGTGAATAAGAATCAGACCTTAAGTCTAGTAGGCCTTGTGCCGGTGTGTGATTCAGGCTTATGCCTAGCAGGTTTTATACCGGTGATTTATTTTCAAGCCTATGCTTATAAGATTTCAAGTTGATGTGAAAATTGAGCAAGAAAAATTGAGATAAATGACCTTGTTTATATTCGGCCACATAGGTATGTACATAAGTGATGATATATTGAACTTGTATATTCGGCTACATGTGATGTTTTATAGAACTTGTATATTCGGTCATATGTAATGATATAATGAACTTGTATAATCGATCATATGTGATGATATAATGAACTTGTATAGTCGGCCATATGTGATGATTTAGTGAACCTTGTGTATTCGGCAATACAAGTAAGTATTTATGAGATAATATATTGTATCTTGTATATTCGGTTATATAGGTAAGTATTTATGTGGTGTTATAATTGACCTTGAATATTCGGCCAAATAGGTGTGTATATGCATAATAATATATTTGATCTTACATATTGGTCAAATAAGTAATTGTGATAATGGTATATGAAGTTAAATTTGGTTTTGTGAGCTAGTATAAATGTGTGGAAGTTTATTTGAAATTATAATGATAGTTGGATTTTTAAGAAGTTGATATATATATAATATTATTGACTTGATAATTGCTTATGGCTTACTAAGCTAAGTTGGCTTACTATGTGTGTTTTTGTTATTCTGTTTTATAGATTTTGGTTGTAAGTTACGAGCTCGGGGATCGTCATCGAAGTCATCCATACTATCGTCAACCTTCGGTACTTTTAAAAGTTTATGTTCGAACTTGTGGCATGTATGGACTGGATTATGTTTTGAATCGATGAACTTTGGTCTTTGTATAAAGCCATGCGAAAATGGCTTAGTAATTATGCTTAGTTTCGGTTACATGTGTGCTTATTTATAATGTTGTATGCTAAAAGTGAATGATGTTTGAGATAGGCATTATATGCTTTGGAAAAAGGTTAATGTTTTGGTTGATTTTGTGTGGCTGGTTTGGTTATGATATGCATGGATAAAAGTATAAGTGTATTTGGTGATTATATTTAGTCAATGTGTTGTAAGAGATTTGGTATCTAAAGTTGTTTTGTTATATTCGAATTTGATATAAATATGTTTTAATATGTTTATAACGTGGTATGAAAGATTTATGTTTAGATTTTTATTATAATTTGTAATTCGGCATTTCTTCCATAATATAAAATTTGGATGTGTATGTTTATTAATTAATGAGATTCGAATATGCAGGGAAATGAGTTAGGAAAATGTTCCATGATGGTTTTAGTCTATTATTGGTATAAATTCAATTGTTAAGTATAGCCTTGAAATCTATGGCAAGTATGCAATATGTATCTAATCTATAATAGCATATTCGAACATGTCATTATAGATTAGGTTGAATGTGTAATTGCTTATTAAGTTATGAAATAAGTTTTGATTGGTTTATTTTGAGTATGTGCAAAAGATGTTATTTATGTCCGAGATTGGTGAGAGTTTATAATTATATTATTAAATATATGACCATTGGGTAAAGTTGATAACATGGTATATATATGTTATTGAATAAAATATTATGCAATCATTTTTAAGTGTTAAAGAGATGCTAATGTAAAGTGAGTAAAAATTTGGTTGAGCTCTTCTTAACATACGGATAATATTAAAATGTTTTAATATGATCTGTACATTATATTATGATTATTGAAAATATTGTTTATTATTTAACAGAATTTACACTTTATTTATATGAATGTAACTTACACATATGTGTTGTTGTTCGAAAAAAGTGTTTCTATTTAACTAATGCCTCGTAACCCTAATCCGGCGACGGATATGGGTTAGGGGTGTTACATTTAATCTCTTCGGGATAAATCTGTTTTCCCAATATGATCATATTTTATCTCATGGTAACCATTGTATCTTCCTTCATGAAAAGTCAATTATTATCAAATAGTAATTAAGTCATTTATCACAAAGACAAACGACTCGTGACTATGTTTACTTTTTATATATCATGTAATGCCAATGAGAAGATATCATTTATCCATTTCTTGTGCTATGAATTCCACTATTATGAATGGTGCTACATACTGCAGAAGTCGTATACCTAATGCACCAACTTTTGATTCCTTATCTATTAGAACTTAGGCTTTTACTTATTTCAAGGTATACAAGTCACTTATACATAGTCCATCATCCACTCAGGATTAAAGTATGCCATGCTGTAAATGTCACAAGTGAATAAATCCATAAATGGATCTAGGATTTATTCTAATTGGGTCTTGTTCAATGTACTATGGGTCTAGTCAGTCACATATATGTCTCTATCTTCTGGGATTCATCTTCTTCGATGCCCAAGACAAAACATCTCCCCAATTAGACTTGATAGATGACATATTAGTTTTTCAATGGGTTTGCTCATTTTCGATTAAACTAAGGACATGTTTATGTTCATTTACTAATAAAAGTTATCTTTTCGTATTACGATCCAACCACGTAATACCGCTTAGTATTAGTTAAACATTAGATAATCAGTGAGTCAATATTTGCTTCCATTTTTTTTTGCTTTCAAAAACATTGAGGACAATATATAAAGGGTATTAATGTGATTAATTAATATTAGTATTAAGACAATTTGTTCGAGAAATACAAGTATAAAAAATGAATATACTACACCTAGGACACCAATCCCACATGTACATGGCACTCTAATCCCACAATTTAACTTCAAAATTATTAACCCATACCTTATTGAAGATGAGATGTGATCAATCTAGCTTATTTGAACTCTTTTTCCTCATAAGTATTATTTGCACACTACGCGTTAGAAACAACACGTTAAGCTTCAAAAAATCTGAGTAAGTACTCATATGAATTCTACTATAACTAAATTTAACATATAATATCTATTTAATACTTTAATTCATTATTAACACGATTTTTCACAATCTATTTTAATATAGCCAAATTACTAAGATTCCATTATCACTAGATTTTATAAACATGAAATAGAATTTAGTATCCACTTACCATGAATTTTATTAACTTATTCATGATTCAATCTTTCTTCTTTCCACGGTCTCTACTTACCTTTTTCTTACATAGACTCCTTGAGTAAACAATGGAGAACCACGAAGGATACGCAGAACAATATCATGAGGAAACATGAGATGCATCGAAGTGCTAATCACTATCATCAAAATGCTCATATCACGATTAACATGAATTACACTGTAGTGCCACAAATGTCATAAGTAACAAAAATAACACAGAAGAGCTTGGGATCCATGGCATGCTGATGGCCTCAAAACGTGCGAATGTTATAAATCGTGCAAATAAAAATATATCAAATTAGTGAGGTATCTATGTAACATCCCTAACCCAGCCTAGACATTGTGGCTAGATTGAGAAGGCTACATTAGCCATCGAAATGGCTAAGCTAACTTACATTACTTTTGAAGACTTTAAATAAACTCATTTTAGAGAAAAATGGTATTTTCACTTTGAGTTAGATTAAAAGAGTTCATTTATTAGATAATCTATGCTTAAGACTCATTTTATTATTAATAGTGTTGTTTAAGAAAAAAATTTGTTTGCTTGTCACTCTTCTTTGTAAAAACTTGATGTTGAACTAATGCAGCAGAAAACCATTTTCATGTCATTTTGGGAACTTAATTTTTTTTTCAAAAACGGTTCATTTGCAATGCAGCAGAAACTAGGGAACAATATCAAATTTTACTTAAGCCTGATATCATGCATTATCCGGTTATTATGCTTGAGTAATCCATGCATGCAAAAATCCCAGAAGAAAAGTTACCAAGCCACAGACTAGAAATAAATAAAAATTACAAACCAAAACAAATAGAGGCTAATTAATACTTATTTAAAAAAATAATTCAAGGTCCAAGTTAATTCTCTACATGCTAAGTCCGGTCCTAATTTCGAGGTTTACTTGAAAAGTTAAACACTATTAGGGGTAAGCTTATGAAAAGTTCAGCGTGAGTTGAACAATTATTTAAACAAACATAAATATCGAATATAGTGAAACAAATTAGCTTTAACAGAAGAAAATAGAACCATCATAAGAATTTCATATCATTACATAGCCATTATCAAATTGATGTCAAATGGTGTATGAGCATGGGTCATCATTCATTCGAGTACCAATCATTAATTTCGATACCATCCAATATAGCAAAATACAATACATAGCATATATCAATAAAATTCGAATATGTCATGCACATGATGCAATGCAAAAATTTTCCTACCCATACCCTCTGCTACACACCATGAGTTCCCAAGAACCCGTCATCCGAACTCCGAAACATTATGGGCTTAAACCGGTTGCAGTTAAAACCACTAATAACAGTATGCAAAAAATTCTACTAGTAAAAATGCCATAAATCACCATTCCGCTCGGTACTCTAGGTACAGTGCACTGACTACGAATAACGTGGACTTACTATGCTACCGCCATTCCACGGAACTCCTCTGTCAACCACAAAATTCCAACCCAATGCATATGTAATATGTCACACCATCTCATAAATAATCATATCTTAATACTTTTCATATTCATTTGACATGCTCAACATGTCCTCAATAATCACATACTTTCAGTAAATGGAAACAGTGTTCCAATCTTTCAAATTACCATTGTGTTAGTATCAATCAATATCATTTTTCACATACTTTACGGATTTTCATTGTGCATACATAGCACCCTTTTCAATCAATAAAATAGAAAATATCTCATGCATTTAAATTATACATAAGCTTAAAATCTCAACACATTATATCATTCAATCAAACATTTTCATATATTGTAACTCAAATATGTAATTACAAACTCAATCAAACATTCATACTATCAAACTAGCAATTTTGCCAACATGTCAATCTTTTAAGGCTCGAAATATACATTATTCGACCATTCACAAAATCAATAATTTGGCTATTAAGTCAATCCAATAAAAAACCAATTTTTCAAATATAACATGATATTTAACATTTTCAAATAATTTTATGAGTTTAGGACCCACACCTTATTTTTCGCTTCCTTGTAGCACAGTAGCGAATCTTCCAATTTTCCTTAATAATTCTTTAAACGAACCTAAACCAAAATTCAGATTAAATTAAATCAATTTGCTAGCCCGCAGACACCCACTTATGAGTTCAAACAAATTATTGAAATTATAACTATTTTATGAATCCAAACTAGTTAGATTCTTTACACTGTACCAATGTGAACTGTACGTACAACTGTTTTTCACCTTTATGGATGATTTGGGGCGTTCGGGTCAGCATCTAACACAATTACATACTAGAAAATCAGTAGCTAATTAATTATTAAATTTTTTCATTTAATCAATTCATACTTTACCCAAAAGCTATGTCGAAATGACAAACTAGTTATCCTTAATTGCACCTATGCTTCATGATTTGTGGGATCCGATTGGTTAATTGATCAAGACGTCTCTTTCTAATTAACATGTGATTAAAGGCTGATTAGTAGGATTCAAGAACACAATTTAATGCTGGAAAAATATGGGAAAGACCCAAGAAACAAAACAACCCCCTTTCTTGCACATAGGTGTACGCACCACCACCTATGGTGGCCAAAATTGGGGATGAATTTTAAAATGGTTTGAGATCTCATTAAAAACTGGAAAAATACCTTTGAAATAATTTAAAATCCCCCAAATTCCAGATCTTAAAATTTTGGTTTTTAATTGACAATATTAATCAAGAAATTGAAGAGAAAAGAGATCTTGCCCAAGCTAGTTGAGAGAAACAGCAATGACACTTTCTTGGAAATGTTCGGGATCGATCTTGAGGTTCAAGATTTCAGATTTGGGGATGATTTAGATGAGGATAAATGAAATCAATGAAGTATATGAGATGGTGAACAATCTTGTTGGAAATATAAGAAGAAAGAGATGGTAAAATGGGAGGTGTAGGCGACGACAACAATGGGAGAAAGAAACAAAATTGAAGGGAAAAAAGGAGAGGAAGAGGGTGAACGGGTAGGGTAGGAAAAAATGAATTAAAGTCTAAAAAATATAATAAAAATTTTTATTTATACTTAAGGTTCAAGGGTATGGATGGCACACATTAAAAAAATAAGGGATTTTGTAAAATTTAATTCTTTCATAAAGGAAAGGATTCGAACTTTGGACCTCATTTAATTTCCATGATTTCTCATATTTATTTTAAACATTAGGATTTTTTATCATTCTTGAAATAACTTTGCAATATTTATTTTAGAAACAAGGCATGTCGCCTACTAGTGTTTAAGGCAAAATTTGCAAAATAAAAAAAAAATGCTAGAGTAGGGATTTGAACTTGTGTTTCAAGGAACGTTTCACTAACACTTAACCAACAAACCAATACCTCATTTATTTCCTAAAAATGCAAAGATAATCTCAAAAATTAAGGCATGACCACTCTCTCTCGATTCACAAAACCCGATTCTACTAACCCCTGATTTTTAGGATGTTACAATTACAAGCGAACAGGTCAAATTGTAATATAAAAGTGTTAGAACAGAACACTGGTAAGTATTTCGAAGACCGTACCCAAGGGATTGCAGACTGGAGAATTTTATTATTAAATTAATTATAGAAAATAATTACTAATCTAGACGAGTCATAAATTAGTAGTGTGGATCTAATTTAATTATTTATTAAATTAATTAGATTAATAAACCTAAATTAACCTAATGAGATTTCTTATTCCTAGTGTTGACAATGCGATCTCTCGGCCTACAATCAATTAAATCCCTATTATCAACTAAGTCATTAATTACCCTCAACTGAGTTGTTTACCACCTTTAGCTACGAATACCCTCTCGATCTCATCTTCACTAAGGATTACCACCTAAGTTACCTTCTCGGTCTCTTTCTAGGCATACAAATACCCTCTTGATCTTACTGTTTGGCATAAGATATACTCAACAGGCTACCCCTCTCAGTGTCACCTATCTCAATATTCTATTAGAGGTATCACTTCCTAAAATACTAAGTACCCTTGAATAAACATTAAAATTTGGATAAATAATTACTTAATCGATTAATCAGTTCCATAACTGAAACATGCTAGATATAAATAAAGCAAATAATTTATTCTAATATTCATACAAGCATAACTTGATCAAACTAATGAAATATAAATGAAAGAATAACAGAGAGATAAAGAAATTCCTCATTGATAAATATAAGCGCGGTTCCAAAGAAATATCCGCTCGCAATAGTCTTCACATCGGAACAGGAAGAATTCTAACTACACGAACATAAAATAAACTAAACTGAAAACTAAATAATGACAACTTTCTATCTAGGTTTAACTCCGTACACCCTTTTCCGGTGACCCTCAAGTGACTAATATAGGCTACACATTACTTGGTGCCCACATAACCCTAAATACACTTTGATACTAATTAATGCAATATACTATTAAATGACTAGGGTTCAAATAAGGAAATATCCCAAAATTTTCGTCCAAGAAATCAACCCCTTTCTTTCCACATTTTTGTTATGTTATCGTGACGTGGGGAAGCTCCTCATCATGATGTCGCTACTAAAACTTTCTTCTCATCTTTATCACATCTTCGTGACGTGAAGAAATTCCTCATCATGACGAGAGGTGGATTTCAGCCCTTGGAACTTCATTGTACGGTGTTGAGACACGGACCTCCCTATGTTGTGACACGACCATTGTCCCCTATGCTCCTTAACCTGAATTGGCATCTTACACACTCAAGTAGCTTATTAGTCACACCCAAGGCCTGAATTGGCGTAATAGATATTCAAAATACTAAAAAGTGCGTAAAAATGCTTATTTTCTAGTAAAATGAATCTAAGCTAAGAAATATGAAAATGCAATAAAAGATGTTAAAATGCTTAGAAAACAAGCTAGCTAAGTGTTGAAAAGTACTTCATTTTTCCACTATGATTTGTGACAAATCACATGCCAACTATATCCCACAAGTCCTACCTAGTTTACCAAGACTTTTACATGATTTATTCTTTTAAACATGATTCTTTAATTAATGTCACAATTAGACTTTATGTTTCACTTATAATTAATACCACAAAAAAATATTACATGATTTTAGAACTTATTATTGATTCTTCAATTTCTACTGTGTTTTTATTACATATTTAAATTCATATTGATTTCACGATATCATTATTACACAAAACATTCACAAAATAAATAATTCACATTATTCCTAATCTATTTATTAAACCAACAACATTTCACTTCAAATTATTCACTTATCACATGATACTTTCATATACATATATTTTTATACTAATATTACTTATCATTTATATGCTAAATTGTTCACTTATAAAACATATAATCCTTCACTTACTTTCATATTTTACTAAGTTCCTAATTACTATATTTTATATCGTGAATATATTTCCAATATTGATTGTTCCTAATGTTGGATTTGGTGCCCTAAGTGTAGTATTTTTGTAACACCTAAAAATAGGGCCTAAAAGTTTTAAGGGTATTTTAGGAATTTTGACTTATATGAGCTCGAGATTTTGTAAGGTTAGTACCCGATAATGTTTTCGACTATGGCAACTTAACTGTTAAATCAATTTTTGAAAAAGTGTTTTAGAAACCCTTATTTTTAGAGAAACGACTGATTTGTAATAGAGTCAAAACAATGAGCATTTATGTGGAATTAAACCAGTTTTTAAAATTGAACTTAAAAGCCACCCTCCACCTACAATTTTCACGTTAAACTTTCCTATCCTCTCTTTTGTGCTGCCCTTTGTTATTTTCCTCACTATTCCATTGATTTTTTATTCCTAAACCAAAGCACATTGATTAGCTATCATTCCTATGTCATTTACCATCATAAATCTTCAAGAAAAACACCCAAAACTCCATAGATTTCACCAATTTCTTCAAACGTGGATTTTTTGAATTTACGTCGAAACCTATTCATTCTTTCAAAAAAGGTAATCATTGATGTATCCATTGGTTTTTAATATTATTTAGACTCTAAACCTGAATTATTAGCCCTCAAATTGCATGTTTTAAATAAAAGTAAAAGATCGAGCAATTAATGGTGGATTTCGAGATTTTGCATAAAAACTTGGTTTCAAAGTGTTTTTCAACTTGTTTTAGCATGATTAGAAGGTTTTTAAGCTTACCTTGAAGTTTCATTAATGCTCTTTCATGTTTTAAAGAATTTTGTGAAAATTACCTAAAAGATGTCAAAAATGTCAATACCATGAATTGAGTAAATTTGTCTAGTCTGAAGGTTTCGAATTAGGCGTGGATGATTAATTAGATGAATGGAACTAATTTTAAGATTATATTGGGAGAGCATATATTCTCCCAAAGACATCAATGATATCCTATAAGGGTAACACACTTATGACAAGGTCATTAGATGAGCACTGAGTAGATGCTTTCATAATTGTATGTCGTTAGGGAGAGCTCGATCATGATATTATAGTGGAATGAATTTGTGACTAAATGAGTTTATACTTAATAGGAAAAAATACAAAACTTAATTATAAATCATTTGAGCCCTAACTACATATGTCCAATTGGTCCCTCCACTAGCTTGATGAAGCCAAAAATGAATTGCATGTTGAATCGAAAATGAACAGAATGAATAGAAATAGAGAAATTAAAAACATTCAGAAATGATTATGGTTTTCTTCGAAATGGAGAAATGAAATCATTTGGAAATGAATATGGTTTTTTTCAAAATGAAAATGAAAATGAAAATAAGAAATGATTCATTTGCAAATGTACATGCATTACTCAAAAATATCAGAAGAATGAATTTATGTTTTTTTAGTAATTTTAAAGCCAAAAAATGATAACAAACTATTTGGTCATAGTAAACAAGTTGAGTAGTAAAATATTGAATATATTTTCTTGAAAATTTTACCAAGGGTAAAATCATCATAAATTTACTGAAGGTAAAATTGGGATGAGAAAATTATTTAATTGAAAATTTTATTTTTATTTTGTAAAATAGAAAAACATGTATTTGGTTGAACTAAATTATAAAGTGTTGGGTTAAAAGTCCAAAAAGCACATATAATCGGGCCCAATAGAATGAGAGGGTCGAATCCCCATCATAATACAGATGAGGGGAAGCACACCCTATTAGCCCCTCTCCCTCTCCCTCTCCTAGTTAGATTAGGAAGTTGTTTTTCTATTTGAAATAAACATCTATACTTCAACAAGGTTTCTATGTAATGCCCTCAAATTTGGATTTTGGGTGTTACTAGGCGATGCGAAACTTTAAATAAAATAGTTTACCAATTCTTCATTACTCTCAATCTGTTATTTGAAGTCCAAAGGAAAAACTTATCATTTAAATATTGAAGGGAAGTACATGTTAAAATTATCACAACACATCTGATACAGATCTCTACAAATTAGAAATTTATTCAAAACATATTTAACAAGAAAATTTTAAATACCGGGCCACAAATTCTCTATATGCATAATAGCCCAATCCACCACCAAGTTGGCGTACTCCTAGCATCATCCTTCCGAGCGAAGCCTCTTCTCAGCAACCTTGAAAAGAAATAACAACATTGTAAGTACAAAGGTACTTAGTGAGGTCATCAACCATACCTTGATGAAGTCTTCGTGATATTTTAGGACTTTCTATGAGTCGACCTCTTCTTTGCATCATCTACTTCGGCTGATACCATATGATCTTATCACTCTTGTTACATGCCAATTATCATACCCCTGCATACTTAACCTCCATATTTAAATAACTGGAGGACCCTTCGCTTTATTAAATAATTCTCTAGCCCCGTAACACGTCCTTAACAAAATATACCTTTAGGAATCACTTAAAACAATCCACAACTTAACTCAAACTCTTCTTTCAAATAATTTCTTACTGATACTATCTTGGGCGGACACATAAATATCGAAAATACTTACAAATTTTTTCATACTACTGGTACTCACTCGGACATATTGAAAACACGAAAATATACGCACTTTTTCATGCCCTTTTTAACTCAAATTCATGTAGTTTCAGTAAAATTCTTGTCGAAAAATATATAATAATTATAAAATAATTAAATTGCACTAAAATATTGAACATGTTTAATTTTAATTAATTGTATATCAAATTTTGATTAATTTTGATTATTTTCAACAGATTTGCACAAAGGGCGAAAAACGGCTCGGTAGACACTGTTAGAAGCGTAAAACCGAGAAGCAATTTTGAAGCATCAAGGTGAATTAATTTTTCAGCCTAAGACGACCCAAATTATGTGTATTAATTCATAATATAATTAATTTTAATTTTAATCTAATTTAATTTGGGTTAAATAAATTATTATTAATTAATTATGAAAAGGGGCCCAATTGAGCTGAGCCGAGAAAATCGATCCAAATGAGCATTAGGCAGCCCAAAACCGTCCCACATGCTGACCCAATCAGCTTGCTTGGCTGATTATTTTTCTTGCAAAATGGCCTTTGAAGACTCCTTCAAATTGCATTCAAAGCCCTCCACATTTATGCCTTTCTAGATTTGCCCCTACCTTAAAATATCATGTTTGAAATCTTCAAACATGCCACATGTGTGGCCGGCCATGGGGGAGTCTTTGGCTGCTTATTTTGGCTATTTTTAGCGGCCTTCTCAACCTATAAATTCCCCCCTTGGCTGCTCACTTCAAACACATCTCAAACCCATTCATTTCTTCACTTCTCTCTCACTTTTCTCTCTTCATTCCCTTCCATTGTTCTTCATTTTCTTCCCCTATTCCTTTGCCAATTTCACCTCTTGAAAAAGAGTCATTCATCCACCATTTGGAGTAGCATTCAAGTGTTCATGGAAGCCTCGCTTCAACAAGAACAAGCGGAGAAGGAGGAGCGGAGCAAATTAGTCAAGCCTCGAAGATACACCGGATTTGATTCTTATTCCCTATCCTTTTAATTTTTTTGTTGTTATGATGAACATGTCTATGAATATTTTTTATTTTGGTATGTTTAATTTAATTAATATGGCTTAAATTTAATTTGTGTTAGGTTGATTGCATTTTGTATACTTAATTTATGAAATTTGTGTTTGTGTTATTATAGGCCTCGGTAAGATGTTTGATTAAGTAAAACCATGGCTAAGTTATTCTTGCATTACAATTGTAAGGTAACTAATGAATTAATTATTTAAATGGATTGAAATTGTAATTAATTGACAGGATACTTAGTCAGTGCATGTTTAATCATCTAAGGTAGTTGAGGATTAAATTAGCAACAATATCCAATGATACATTAGTCTTGCATAACTTGCAAGATTATTGTGATTAAACTGTTTCAAAATAGAAATACATTGTTACCTCACGTAACTTTTATGTGCTTATGAGATTGAATTATTGTTTGAATTGATATAGAGATATGTACACGAGATTATTTTAATTTCATAAGTGTGTATCTGTATTAACATATTTGCTTATTAAAATTTGTTTAATCGGCTGAATTGACATAGAGATATAGTCAAGAGGTAAATGGATTTTGGTAGGTAAGTATGTTCATAAGTTAGCAAATTACCGAGTTGCCGTAAATTTATTCGTAACAACATGAACATGAGTTTAATAATTCTAATTCAATAAATGTAATTAATCTAACACAATTATGTCATCTTGATTAAAATCATCTTTTGAAATCCTGCATTGGAACTTTTCTTTTATTTTTATTTATTTTACTTTGTTAAAATCCTAGTTTTTAATCACTTTTCAAATCAAAATATTTTTCTTCATCAAAGTGTTTTTAAAATTACATTCATAAATAATTCTTTTCACAGTCCTTGTGGGTACGATAGCTCGACATTTACTTGTCACTTTATTACTTGTTGCGATTGTGTACACTTACACATTTTCGTCGTTCCAAGTTTTTGGCGCCGTTGCCAGGGATTGTTTTAAAAGACATTATTTGTGAAATTGTTAATTTTGCATTTTGGTCTGTTTTTTCTGTTAAATTTTAATTTCATTTTTTTTTGTTTGTTTCAGGTGTTTATGAGTATTGATCAAATTTTTTACTTACTCCCCGTAGACCCTAAAATTGAAAGGACTTTCTAACAAAGGAGAAGACAAGTGAACCAAAGAAGGACCGAAGATATGAATTTCGAAAATCCAAACCAAAATCCATGAGGAACATTCGCTTATAATACTCACAATCAGATCATTGACGCCAATGACAGAAACTGTGCCATTCGGCACTATGCCATTCCTCTATTCAACAAGCTTAATTCGAGTATTAGGAGACCCAAAATCGAGGCACAACAACTAGAGCTGAAGCCGGTCATGTTCCAAATGTTGCAAAAAATATGGGTCAATTTAGTGGGATTCCTACTGAATATCCACATCTTCATCTTCGGGTATTCATGGAAGTAAGTGACTCATTTAAACTAGTCGGGGTAACCGAGGACACCTTGAGACTGAGATTATTTCCACACTCCTTAAGAGATAGGGCACGAGCGTGCTTGAACTCCCTACCGTCTGGTTCCATAACTACATGGCAAGAGTTGGTTGAATGTTTCTTAATGAAATATTTCTTTTTATCTTTAACCGCCAAGATCCGAAATGAAATCACTTCATTTCAGCAACTTGATGAAGAATCTTTATATAAGGCATGTGAGTGGTTCAAGAAGTTATTACAAAAGTTCCCTTATCATAGCATTCCTTGCTGCATTCAAATGGAGACTTTCTATATTGGTCTCAATATTCATACTAGAATCATGGTGGATGCTTCAGCAAATGGAGCCCTTCTTTCTAAGTCTTATAACGATGCTTACGAGACTATTGAAAGAATTGCCATCAATAATTATCAGTGGCCAACCAATCGTGTAACATCCCAAAATAGGGCCTAAACGGAATAGTGGTTGCGAAACCACAAATCCAAGATAGAAAAGTTTATTGCGATTAATGTTATGGTTATCTGAGTGATTAGATGCATGTGTTAGAATACCAATAAGAAATTCCAGTGATTGCATGTCCGATTTGCATATTAGGCCTTAATTGCAAAAGTTGACAAATATGAGTTCTAAATGCTAAAGGATTAAATTGAAGAGTATAATTGAAGTAGAGGTCCTTAAATGGTAATTAGACCATTAGGTTTTCATGGACAAAAATGGACATACATAGATAAAAAAAACTAAAGTTTTAATGAAGGGTATTTTAGCCATTTAGTAATTAGAAGATTAAAAAAGGGAAAAAGATGGCAAAAATGTGCTCATCTTCTTCCTTAGGCCGAATGTCAAGGGTTCTCCATAGCTTGGGTTTGTTTCCAAGCTTCCAAGCTCCATATTAAGTGATTCCAAGCCCTATTTTTAATGTTCTTTACGTTTTTGGAGTCCTGGTAACTTGATTAAGCTTATTCTAGCAATAATTTAACCTAGGATTTATATTTGGAAAAATACTCATAGGTGAAATGTGTTTATTTTGATGTTTTATGGTAGAATATGAAGCTTGAAATTGTGTTAAACAACTTTTGCTAAGCAATTTTACGTGAAAACGAGTAAAACGACATAATCGGTAAAAATACCTAATGTTCATAGTACATGTGATGTTGCCATAGAAGGGAAAAATGATCAGCATGTCATAAAACATAAGAAAATAGAATGAAGTTTAATTTCCGAGCCTTAGGGCAAAAGTGTAAATATTTAAAAGTTTAGGGGCAAAAGTGTAATTTTGCCAAAGTTTGAGTCAAGGACTGTTTTAACAAATGTGAGTATTAAATAAGCTAAATGTGTTATTATAGATCAAGAAGAACGAAATCTAGAGTTAGACCAGGGAAAGAAAAAGATAGTGGACTAAATCGATATAGTTGATCGTATTTTGTTTCGAGGTAAGTTTGCGGTAAATAAACGCAATATTCTATTATTTTATGTTAATGTTGTTAATTTCCAGCATGTGTATATTTATTCTAAGAAATTATTCAAAGAAGACTCAAGTATGAATTGACAGAGAAGTAATTTTCAGAAAGTCCCGGTTGAACCTTAGGAATGTGTAGGATACAAATGTCATGACATTAGGGTTTAAGAATACCATGTAAGACCATGCCAAGGCATGGAAATTAGTAAGGTTTCTAAGGCAAGGAAATCATGTAAGACCATGTCAAGACATGGCATTGATAAGTTACTATAAGGCAAAGGTCCCATGTGAGACCATGCCAAGGTATGGCATTGGTGAGTTCATAAGGCAAGGATACCATGTAAGATAATGTCGAGACATGGCAATGGTAAGTTTCAAAAGGATACCATGTAAGACCATGACAAGTCATGGCAATGGTAAGGTACCCGTGTATGTAACAGCTCTCACCCGTATCTGAAGCTAGGACAGGGTTCGTGGTGTTACCTGACTTCAACTCAACTAATCACTAAGAAACTAGGCCGTAAAATTTCAATCAATTTAAAATTTTCCATTTACTGTTCCTTATGCGAACTTATGAGGCTCAAAACATGCATTAGAGATGCTTCGAGATTAGACTAAGAGCTTAAGAAAAACCTGAAAAGTTTCACGCTTTAAAGCTCCACACGTCCGTGTGGGTATAGAACACACGACCGTGTGCTATGGACACGCCCATGTCCCAAACCCGTGTCCAACAACCTGGACATTCTGCCAAAACCACACTGCCAGGGCACACACCTATGTCCCATAACCGTGTCCTTCACACGGCTGAGACACATGGCCGTGTCTCTTGCCGTTTACTACTACCATGCATACTGACTTTAAAACACGGCCTGGGCACGCGCCCGTGTGGCCTGCCCGTGTACTAAAATGAGTTTAAAGTTTTAAGTGCAGGAGGATGCACGGCCACAACACATACCCATGGGAGTGAGTCGTGTGTCACACATGACCCAGAGCCCGTGTGTCTTGCCCGTGTGGACAAAAGAAGGTTATTCTTCCAAGCCATCTTATCACCCATTTACATAATCTGCACAAGATCACTTCAATATACAAATTTCACCACAATGGACGCCAATTCATCCATAGAAAGAACATTATATGCATTCATCAAAATGAATACTAGCCATTATTCTAGGCTTGATACAAAATGAAGGGGCTTTGACTTAAGCCAAAATACATGACAATTCTCTTAATACAACTCATCCTAGTTTAGCCCTATACATGCCACCTTCAAAAATATAAATCAAACTATACCGAGTATTGCGACGAATAGTGTGATCGATATCTCTGAATTTAAGGGATCCTTAAGCTAGCTTGATGACACTGAAAGAAAAAAGGAAAGGAAAGAGAGTAAGCATAAAGCTTAGTAAGTTGCATATAAATAAATATACAACAACAATCTCACCATTTATTACCATGCTTATAGCTCAAAGGTAAACATAACTTAACTTACTCATCATCATCTACTCGGGTCATGTTTTCTAAATTAAGCTCATTACTCATGCTTATCATATAGGTACCTGTAACACTCACAATGTAATCATTCTTTCTTTATTAAAATTGAACTGTAACTTTCACTGATAAAGCATTCGGAATACTACTGGATATTCTATGAACTCTCAACATGAGATAAGTTGCCGATGCCATGTCCCAGACATGGTCTTACACTGGCTCTCATATATGCATGCTGATGCATGTCCCAGACATGTCTTACACTAGTACAACTCTTATCCGATGCGTGCCCCAGACACGTCTTACACTGGCTATCTCTATCGAGGCCGATGCACGTCCCAGACATGTCTTACACTGGCACTCATCTCTGAGTCGATGCCATGTCCCAGACATGGTCTTATACTGGCTATCATAGTATGGCTGATGCATGTCCTAGACATGTCTTACACTAGCCCTCGTCTAGAAGCCGATGCCATGTCTCAGACATGGTCTTACATTGGCTCTCATAATGTGGCCGAAGCATGTCCCAGACATGTCTTACGCTGGCGCACAAATCACCCAATGTCTTGGCATGAATATCCAGTTCGTATCCTAAGGTTTCAATGGAATCTTTCTACTATCTCAACTATTGCTAGGCATTCTCAATTTATAACTTAGCAACTCATACAATGTCCATTCAATGACAATATGAATATATGTATTGACAGTGTAGTTATATTATTTACATACAACTTACCTCGAATTACAAAACGTACACGACTAGTCGGTTTAGTCGGTTTGCTTGGCTTTCCCCCGATCTAGGTTAGGATTCGGTAAATCTTGATCTATAATAGCAATATACACCCATTTATTCACTATTTACAATTAGGGAATCATAAATTTACATCTTTGGAAAAATGACCATTTTGCCCCTAAACTTTAACAAAATGACCATTTTACCCCTATGCTTGAAAGTCGATTTTTATCGAATTTCTTTGTATCTTAGGCCTAACTGAACTATTTTTAATCTTATAGCAACTTCAAATTCTTACTATTTCACATATTTATCAACTATTTTACAACTTTTGCAAAATAGTTCATTTAGGTGTTTTCATGAAAACATCAAAGTTGTTCTTGACACAACTAGGACTCATATTCTTCCATAAAAACTCAGCAAACATCACAAATCCTTTCATGGTAACACCCTAAACTTTTAATCATTTTGTAAAATAGACCCCTCATTTGAAAGCCCATGCTTCAAGGGTCTCAAAAATGCAAAAATCATCAACAAAGGACATGAAAATAACTTACTTGTGAGTCAACTAAGTGGCTGAAAATTTTGAGCTTTCAAACCCCCTTCAATGGCTGATCTTCAGTGGTGTCTAGCAGAAAGGAAGAAAATATGACAACTTTTCTTTATTTTACTCAATTTGCTCATGTCATCAAAACCTAACACTTTGACTAATTGATTTTACTTGTCTTATGGCCGGCTATGCTCTTCTAATAGGGTCTAATTGCCCTTTAAAGATCCCCAAATTTTAATACTCTATCTATTTGGTACATTTGCGTACTAAAATGCAACTTTTGCCTTTTATACGATTTAGTCTTTTTTCAAAATCGGGCTCACAAACATTAAAATTAGCTCACCAAATTTTTCATGCACTAATAAAATCATACTATAACCTCATGAAAATAATAAAAATAATAATTTTTTTCTAACTTAGGATTTGTGGTCCCGAGACCACTGTTCCGACTAGGCCCTAAATCAAGCTGTTACAGTGCATCCTTAGTATTCCAAGTGGTTCAACGGGAAAATTTAAAGAGAATATCAAGGTAAGGTAAGGTAAGATGAGTTATACTAGAAAGGTAAGACAAGTTCATGCTGGAAGAGCAAAGGTACGTATATAATGTTCATGTATGCTTGATAAGGAAAAAAGAAAGTAAAATGTATTAATAAATTTGATTAAGTAAGTAAGTATTTAAGTAAGTGAGTAAGTGAAGAAGTTTAAAATATGTCTATGACAATTAATGAAGTTGCATTAAGTAGTATCAAGCCAAGTAGTAAGATAATTCTTATGAATGTTGTTATTTATTTTCATGCAAACTTACTAAGCTTAATGCTTACCCCCTGTAGTAGCTCATTTCTGCCCGGGCCCATAATTAAATAAATAAAACCAAAAACAAAAAAATAAATGAATGTTTATTTATTTTAAACAGTCTATGTACAAAGCCTAATTACAATGTAATACCTAAAGTACCCAGCTGACCCGTTAAACCCAAAACCCAATCCTAAGCCTACCCAAACCCAATAAGCAGTAGCCCAAGAGGCCCAAATGGTTAATAGAATACGGAAAGGCCTAGGGTTTCAGAAACCCTAGGCGCCGCAACAGGCATGCCTCTTCATCTCACCCCAGGATTCTGGCCCCGAATCACGCCGTAGTCAACGTGCAAATCAATGCCGGCATCATAGCTCCAATCAGTGCACCAGTGAATCGTCATCAACGCTTGATTGACACTATTCGTCGCCGGAGTTTTGTCATTACCTGCAAAAGAGGAAAGAACCCCAACAGAAAAGAGGCAAACCCAGAAAGAAATCAAAAGATTCTTTCCCAAAATGTAACCAGGGGTTATAAAAACCCCTTCTTTTTAATTTGTAACACACGGTTTTTTGGAGAAGTACTCAGATTCAATAAAAATGACATCTTTACACATATATACAGAAGAAGAGAACCACTGTCGATTGAGGAACACAGAGGTGAATATTTTTTAAATATATATAGATTTTGTAAGAATAAAAAAGGAAAAAGGAATATACCGTTTCAATCCTTGTTGAAAAGGGAAACTTTCTAGTTTCCGACCACCGTACATGGTGGCGTTGATGGGGGCGCGTGAGCACGTGCAAACTTTCGGACGGAGGCTCGGTAGGGCTCCGAGACCTCTTTCCCAACCCTCTTTCAGAGGGTTCCTCTATTTTTTTTTATAAATTCGGGTTTCAAATGATTTTAGGTTTAATATTTGGCTTATATAGCCCTAACAAAACGGTGCCGTTTTGGTTTAACTCAATAACCACAAAACGGCGTCGTTTCAGGGCTTAAGATCCGCGTGTTGACCGGATTACCCGGGGAGGATCCGCGTGTTTTTGAAAATGGGCTAATTGCCTAATTAGTCCTTTCGCATTTTGCAATCTTTATAATTTCATTTTATTTTAATTTTAATTTGGCCCCAATCTTTTATATTTGTTTCAATTTAATCCTAGTGCCTTTTTTAAATCTATTCTGAAGTACGACGTCGTTTTGGGATTAGGGTCGAATTACCCAATGAGTCCCTCGACTTTTAGCGTGTGTTTTAATTAGGCCCAGATTTATTTTATTATTTTGCATTTAGCCCCAGATTCTTTAATTAAATTCAATTTTAATCCTTTTATATATTTAATTTATTTTAAATACCTCATATATATTTTTTTTAAAATAGTACGTATTATTTTTTATATATTATTCATTATATAATTTATATTATTATTATACATTTTATATATAATTTTTTTACTATATATTATTCCTTGTATTTATTTATTTATTTATTTATTTATAATTATTCATTAATTATGTAAGTTTTAAATTTTTAAAAATTATTATTAAATAATAGTATATATTATCCTTATTTATATGATAGTATTTATATTTCATTATATTTTATTTATATATTTTATTATATATTATTCCTTATAATATCTTCTTTTTTATATATATTATATTATATCCATTTTATTATATATATTTTTATATTACTTATCATATGATTTATATTATTATATATTTTGTTTATAAATTATATTATACACTATATATTTTACCATATATTATTCCTTACATCACTTTTATTTTATTATAAAATATACATAATTTTATTACTCATTAACTACATATGTTTTTAAATGTGTAATATTACTATTTAGTACATTATTTTAAGTTATTATTTCCTATAACAAGATTTATATATTAATTATTTTATAAAAAAAGGGGGTCTCCTTTATCATTCTTATACTATTCTAAATATTTTTAAATATCTTTATTTGTATTTTAGTTGATGTGTTTGTAATTTGCTTACTCATTTTTGTTTTCTTTTATTTTGATATTGCTTTAGTAGGTTAAACTTTCATAGATTATTTGTTATTTTATGTTATTGTTCTTACATATTTGCATGAAATAAATTGTTTATGTTATTTTCAGTTACAAATGCATAAAATATTATCATATATATTACAATTTATATTTGTTGTATTCATTATGCACTGTGTTGTATCTTGTACGTAACAATAATGCATGTACATTTATGTTATTTATGATTATATATGCATAAAATGAATAACATATATTGTGTAATTTATACCATTATTTATCATCCTTTATATTATATTTGTATAGAATGTTAAAATAGGTATTATGTAGGTTAGTTTATATTGATCCTTTGTAATATGTTAAATGCATCATCACTATAAAGAACCTTTATATTTCATTCGATCCAAAAGATTTTTTTAAAAAATAAGGCAATGTTTTTGGTAGTTAGGAATTCAGGAAATAGTACCTTAACATGCTGGGTTGCGATTTCCCGTTTGTCTAAATACCTAAAAGATCCTTCTAAGTAAGTTTTGAAAATCACAAGATGATTTTAGTTATGAAGGTTTAAAAATATCGTGTCCAATCATGCTGGATATGATGTTTATATTCTTTCAAAGCAAAAGAATCTTGATTCTTTGTAACTCAAATTATTATGGTTTTAAAAAGAGATCTTATTTCTAAATTCTTTCAAACTTTTGACATTAAGGCAAAATATTTCAATTTGGTACCAATTTTGGGCGATACGAGGGTGCTAATCCTTCCTCGTACGTAACCGACTTTCAAACCTATTTTCTCGTAATTTCATAGACCAAAATGTTTTATAAAGTGATCCAATCATACTTTAAAAGATTGGTGGCGACTCTCGTTTTCATTTTTTTTTAAAAGTTGAACCCCTTTTTTTAAAATACCCTCCTCATTTTTTAAAAAGGTTTCGACACCTCCTTTATTTTCTTTCTTTTTTTATAGTTTTTTCAAGCTAACTTGGGGATCGTAAAGTACATCGGAGGTCGGGGCACACTATCACAAGGTTTATTTTGGTATAGCTAGACGTTTCATTTTGAGTATGGCATGTATAGCATCGTAGCCATTTTGTGTGTATGATAAGATCATATGGCTAATGAATGGCATGTAAATGCTTGATAATGATTAGATACTGGAATGAAAAATCAAGGACATTTTTGGTGTTATGTATGCCTAAATGCTAGTTATTTCATGGAAATCATGAAAAAGGTGAAATTAGCTTTAAAATAGTATCGAACAGCAGTAAGGACGTGAATTTGAAAAATCACTAAAAATAGTATAAATGGATTTAGATAGTGAATGAGATATATAATTAAAGCTTATTGAGTCTATTTTCATATGAAAGAAACAGATAATAAATAAGTTGTATTTTATGAGATATTTAAATTTTGGTGAGACAGGGTCAGAGTGATTTTTGAATCCCTTGTTCTGACTTTAGAAATTCACTAAAAATTGTAAAAAACTAATTAGGAGTTATACTTTGTATGCATAGATTCCTTATTGAGTCTACTTTTAAGAAATATAAACTTCATAGTTTTTTGAATTCTGTATATGGAGAAAATTAATTCGAAGTGAACAGAGGTCAGAGCAGCCTAACACTGAAACAGGGGAAACTTTAACTAATAAACTTTACTAATTGGCTAGATCAAAAATTATGAAATAAATTTATTAAGAATATATATGAGTCTAGTTTCAGGTAAAATTTACGGATTTGAATTTCAAGTTTCATAAATCAAGTTATGATTTATTTAGTGACTATGACGCAGATGGATAGTTTATTTATGAAAGATGAAATAAATTGTTTTGATTTGTTTAAGTGATCGAAAAATTTTTATTGATTCCGGTTTGTTCCCGAACCATTTCAATTTCATGTATTAGGGTCTCGAGGACCCTTTTTAGGGACATATTGAATGAATGAAACTAAATTAATTTTAAAAGAAAATTTTTATGCCCCAAATTAGTAAGCTAAGTCCGGTAACGCCTCGTGCTCGACTCCAGCTAGGTCTCGGGTAAAGGGTGTTACAAACCGAGCAGCAGAAGTACATGAAGCGGACACACTTGCTTCTTTGGAAGCCTAGGTATCCTCTATGTCTTCTATGCTTAAGAACATAACTATTAATGGTTTCAATGGTAATCTGACAAGTCAGGAACCGAGCCAGTTTGAGGACATTTCTTGTGAATACTGTGGAGATGGCCATTTCTTTGAAAATTGTCCATCGAATCAAGAGTCAAAATATTACATGGGAAATCAAAATTGAAATGTTCCACGGTCAAATTATTACAACTCTTCATGGCAGAATCATCCAATTTCTCCATGGAGTAATCAATGGGTGGACCATAGCGACTCTTCTATGTCATTTCGACCAAATTATCCGTCAGAATATTCTCAACAAGTGCAACAACCCATACCAACTGAATCTTCAAGTAATCTTGAGAATTTGCTGAAGACATACATAGCAAAGAATGATGAACTAATCCAAAGCCAAGAAGTGACATTGAAGAATTTAGGAAACCAAGTGGGATAGCTAGCCAATGAGCTCAAAAGCAGACCCCAAGGTATTTGGCTGAGTGATACAGAAAATCTGAGAAGCACGGGCAAAGAGCATTGCAAAACTATCACTTTACAAAGTGGGAAGACGTGGGAACCTAAAGCTATTGAGGTTGAAGATAAACCTATTCTAGCTCAAGGCAAAGAGGAAGTTCAATTGAGTGTTGAAACTCCTATTTCACAAAAGTTAGATATGGTGATCCTTGATGAGGCAAACTCTAAACCAGTTAGTTCTGATTACCTAACACCCTTGTCGGATACAGAAAAATTTCCACAGAAGAGTTGTTCGGTTAAAGCTAAGATTCCACCACTGTCATATCCACAACGATTCCAAAAGTAGCAAAATGATACTCAATTGAAAGAAATATTTGATGACGAGGTGACTTTTAATGACTTCGATGCTGCTAAATCCCCAGATATAGTTGAAGACTACTTTTCTATTTCCAAGATGGAATCGCTGGCTTCTATAGAATTAGAGCTCAATTCTTTAGATGATCCGTTACAACATATTCTATTGGAGGATTCACCAAGTGATGATGAAGACAAGGAATGTTTAGCTTGGTTAGAAGCTAATTTGAAGGAATTCACTCAAGAAGTTTCACTCGAATCATTAGAGTTATCATCTCAAGAGTATACGTAACCAAAGTCATTGATTGAAGAGCCAGCTAAATTGGAACTGGAGATTTTTTCTCCTCATTTAAAATATGACTATTTGGGTCTGTCTTCGACTTTACCTGCCATTATTTTAGTTGAGTTCACCAAAGATCAAGAAGAAGAGGCACTTATGATTCTGGAAAGGCACAAAAAGGGTACTGGATGGATTATTTCACATATTCAAGTCACGGGTTGGAGGATTTGTAAGAATTACAGGAACTTAAACAAGGCCACAAGGAAAGATCATTATGGGTTTTCTTTCACTAATAAGATGTTGGACAGATTTTATGGGAAAGAATATGATTACTTCCTAGATGGTTATGGTTGGTATGACAAATGGCCATTTGACACCACCATGGTCAATGATGATCCTAATTAAATTGGTGGGAGTTCTCTTCACTTTCTCTATCATTATTTTATATTTTTAGTTTTTTTCTCATTTGAATAAAATGGTAAACTTAGATAAAATTTTCCTTGGTTCTTTACATTAATTAAAACTCTGTATAAGAGATTAGGACTTAAGCGGGACCATCTATGACCCCTCCAGTCTTTCCTGGGAGTTTAATTTAATGTAATTTTTTGAAAAATATTTTCCTAAGTATGTAACAGCCCGATTTAGACCCTATTCGGGACGGTGGTTTCAGGACCACGAATCTGAGTCAGAAAAATATTTTAAAATTTATTTTTTGTGTTTATTATGTCTGAATTTATATCTGTGAAATTTTCGTGATTTCATTTTGTCGTTTGAGTGCCCGATTAAATAAAAGGGCTTAATTGCATAAAATGAAAACTTGATAGTTTAATGTGTAATGGTTGACTTGTTGTTGTCTTTAAAAATGGAGGCATTTATAATGCAATATTACCATGTTAGCTTAAAGTGGACGATTATAGCCATTAGATATAATGGTTTTATATTTTATTATAAAGGTTATTAATGTAAAATATTAAATAACATATATGTTATCATAAAACATAAAATAAACATAAGTGTTCATTTTTATTTCTTGGTGATCGAAACATTAAAATAAAAGAAAGAAACAAAGTTTAGGGTATTCAATCATTTCTAAGCTTAATCAAGGTATGTAACTAGCTTGATTTTTGATAATTTTTACGTTTTTGAGATCGTTGCAGTGTAATGTACAAAGCCCATGTTTGAATTTCTAATTTTGATGAATATTTCAAGTTATGCCATTGATGAATATTTGAGTTTTGTGATGTTAGTTGATGAATTATGAAAGATATGTTTTGGATTAATATGTTTTGTATTGGAATGATTTTGAGTAATTAGGGATAATTGCAAAAATAATAAATTGAGGGACTAAAATGTGAAATGTATGGACTTGTATGAACACAAGGAATATTCAGCCTATGCATCATGTGTGCAAATTTTGCATGTTTTGTGTTTTGTACAATTTGGACTAAATTGTAAAAAGTGTGAAATGTTAGGGGTAAAATGGTAATTTTCCCATTTATGTGTTTTTGGACTAAAATGAGTAAAAATATGTTTGAATGAGTTTAATTTGAATATGTTTAGATCAAGAACCAAAGAAATTGGATTTGAATCGGGGGAAAACTAAAGTTGTCGATTAGCCATCCCGTTCTTATTTTTATCGTCCAAGGTAAGTTTATAAGCAAATAGACGTTGTTTATTTTAAATAAATACGAGCTTATAATACTAAAATGAATTATGTGAAGTATATATGTTGTTAGCCGAATGTGTATATGCTAGGGAGCTATATTTACAAATTCGTTCCGACCGAGTTATGACGTCCGAAAGCCCCGTGTGAACCTTAGGAATAGCTAGGATACATATTTCATGACATAGGATTCCGATATGTGATGTGTGAGTAAGAGCATGGCATTGATATATGTGTATGAGTAAGACCATGTTTAATACATTGGCATCGATATGTGATTCCGATATATGTGTGCGAGTAAGACCCTGTCTGGGACAGTGGCATCGACATGTGATTACATGTAAGACCAATTTTGGGACGTTAGCATTGTGTGATATGTGTGATTATCCAAGTATCCTAATCAATTCCAATTGGTTCAACGGGCTATGATAAGTTGTGATCGAATGTGTAAAATGAGCTAAAACGATCGGGTATGAGTTAGCTTATTACCCATTTGAAATAAGGTAAGTTGGCTATTGATATGTGATGCAAATTATATAAGTTACTAATGTAAACATGTTAGCATTTGTATAGTATATTCGACCATATGTTATGAATATGTATGTGATGTTATATTTTAATTCATGAGTATATGTATATGAGTTTATGGTTATTCGGTTATATAATGGTACTATGGTTTTGAAATTGAATGTTACTTTGATAATAGAAACATATATATTCGGCCAAGGTATAGTTTGTATATGGAAGAATATGTTATATATGAAATCTTGATCTTGAAAATAAATGTGATTATGATAGCATAAATTAGTTTAGTTAAGTTGAGTTAAGATTAACATTGAATTAATTATTTGCTTATGATTTACTAAGCTAAGATAGCTTATTGTGTGTGTTTATGTTTGCCTCTGTTTTATAGATTTTGAAGTCTAGATATGAGCTCAGGGATTGTCGGCAAAGTCTATCACACTATCGACTGTTTCAGTACTTTTATAACTTGAACTCGAAATTATGGCATGTATAGGCTAGCCTTGGAGTTAGTTTATTTTGAAAGTGTATGTATATAAAGCCATGCGAAAATGGCTTGATTATTATGTTTAAGTTTTGTTTTGTATATGTTTTTGATTAAAATGTTTGATGTGCTTGGTTTTGGTAATTCGGTATTGATGATTATAAATGTGGTTTGTTTGAATCAGCCATGGTATAGCATAAGTATGCATTATGTTTGTTATGTTTCTTTTGGTTAAAGTGATTCAGTTATATTTTGTATTTGATAGTAATGATAAGTTTGGCAAGGTTTTGGTATGTTTTTGTCTTATGGAATTACTTGAATTGGTATGTGATATGAGCATGAAATTGATTGTTAATGTTAAGGAAAGAATGATGTACATTTTAGTATTGAAATTGGTTTAAATTGATATGTAAATGTGCTTATTATGGTGCTTGTAGGTTTGACCCAAATTGGGTGGCAAATTGGCTTTTCAAATGGCCTATTTTTGTCCACACAGGCAGAGGCACGGACGTGTGTCACAGCCGTGTGTGACACACGGTCATGTTGCACGGTCATGTGTCCCCTGGGTACCCTACGATTGTAAGTCAGTCTCGACCCCGGCCAAGCACACGGGCGTGTTTTGTGCTTGTATGTGCAAATCGGTATGTATGCCCTATTTTGACACGGCCTAGACACACGGGCGTGTCTAATGCCGTGTGAGGCACACGGCCTGTTCACACGGGCGTGTGACCTGTGTATCTTTAAAAAAATGTTTAAGCTTTGAAAATTTTTGTATAAGTTCGGTTTAGTCCCGACCCCTTTCTAATGCATGTTTAAGGTCTCGATGACCTATGCAAGGGACTTAATATTTATGTTTGAAATATAATGCTATGATGTTTACGAAATGAATGTAAAATGTTTCGATTTTGTTCAGTAACACCTTTACCCCTAGTCCGGCGACAGATACGGGTTAGAGGTGTTACAAAGTAGGCTGAAGAATTTAGGTATTTGATTTGTTAAATAATGGGTCAAATTTTAACCCAAGCACTAATTTCTTTGAGTTTTTTTTTAGTTTACTTTTAGTACAGGAGCTTAGGATCAAAAAGGAGCTGTCATTAGGCTTAAGATACTATTAGGAAGGGAAATATTCAATTGTTTTCCGCACAACCCTATAGCCCCTACCTTGCTCCACCGCCACTCCCAAGTAGCCCAATAGTGCATCTCACTTAACCCCTTAATGTTGCAGCCCTTAACTCCCTAAATCACAACCCTAAACGCCTTCATTTGAAGTCACCAATTACCGCACCTAAACTATCCTTAAAACTGCCACCCTTTTCAAATATAAACCTTACCTTCACCTACTCACCCGCTTGCCCAAAACTGAAACCACCCTTAACAGATTTCCTAAGTTCGACGCTGAGAGTCCCTTTATTTAGCACCATTCCACGAAGTGAACATTTTGGTATAATGGCTATGCTGCAACACATGTAGTTGCAACAACAAGATTACTAGAGATACTCAAGAATACGAGATGACTCAATCAGAGATGCATTTAATATATATATTTCATAACATGTTTGTTTTTGTGCCTGAATTTCCAGCCTTTATACTCGAACCATAGACTCCAATGTCGAGGACAAAAAAAATGAGTCAGATTATGAAGGATCTGAAAATAAATAAAAATAGGAGATATTTACTTTATTTCATTTTATTTCCTAGGTTATTTAATGTTTTAGGGTTAGGTTCTATTAGGATTTTTATTTTTCACATGATAAAACAAGAGGTGGAAATCATAAATAAAAATGAACAAGTTGCAAAGTATAAAGTGTGGCAATAGATATATACATGTCTAGGATTGGATCTAGAGAGAGCTTGGTACTTAAACAGTCAAATTGACTCACATCCTCTTTTCTAGAATCCTTCCTGGTGTATAGTATCTATTCACTTCTAACAATGAGGACATTTTTCATCTTAAGTAGGGGGGACCAAAAAATTGAAATTATTTCCTCTCAGAATAATTTTTCTTTTATTTATGATTAGGATATATTTTATTCAAAAATTTAAAATTTTGTTAAGTATGTTAAACTTCAGTATGAATAAAATTCTATTATTTCAATAATTGCTATGTTGGCTGAATTATGACATAAATGTACTATTAATAAAGAATGCAAATCATACCATAAATTTTTTTAGTTCCTTAGGAAAGTTAGGCATGCATGAAAGTTTCAGCCTCTAGAATTAACTTAGTAGTTTCTTGAGGCGAAATCCTAGGAAGCATGGAATGTTGAAAATGATTTAGGCAACTTTTGTTTGGACCGTTTGAGCCTTTCAAGCCAACCTTGATGAAATTTTATCCCTTGAAACCTAACTTTGAGACTATATGGCCTAATTTTATTTAAACCCTTGAATATTTAGCCGTCACTTCTCTCTTAATTATCTTTAAATTGTCCCAAACACTAGACTTGGTACTATTCAGAATATTATTTGAAAATAAGTTTGGGGGAGTTGAAAAGAAGTATTAAATGCTCAAAAAAAATTTGTAGTACATACAGTAAAATGCTCGTGAAAAAGAAAAGAAAAGAAAAGAAAAGAAAAAAAAAAAAAAAAAGAAAGAGCATATGTACTTGAGAGAAAATAGATGTACAAAAGAGCATTTGAAAGCAAAGTAAGTTGGTGTATTGAAGGTAATTATTCCAAAGGTATGATTGAAGCTGAGTTTACGGTTTTTTGCCTAAATTTATCTATCTTTTACCTACCCCTAGCCTAGCCACGTTACAGCCTTTTTAAAGACCTATTGATTCAAGTTTCTATGCTACCTACATTAGAAGAGAGAAATTGCTATGTTCAATATATGAAGGCATAAGTTAACTTAATGATTATAGCTTAATCTTGAATAAGGGAATAAAATCAAATTGGTAGGGATTTAACATGTCTTTTGTAGCAGCCCAAATCTGCCCGGGCCTTAAAACCAAAAACAAAAAATAAATGAATAAATGAATATTTATTTATTTTAAAAGTCTGTTAAAAGTCCAAACCCAATAACCCTTACAAATAGACCCATTACCCAAACTAATCTGCTACAGACCCAAGTCACTCGGGCCCAAAAGGCCCAATGACTTAAGACACCGGCAGGAAACCCTAGGGTTTCCTTGGAACCTCAGCTCCGCAGGAGTAGTTCCAGAAGCTTCGCCACGTCAGAGCCGTTCCAGCTCCCAAAGTAAG
Organism: Gossypium anomalum; assembly: GCA_025698475.1. Classification (NCBI taxonomy): domain Eukaryota; kingdom Viridiplantae; phylum Streptophyta; class Magnoliopsida; order Malvales; family Malvaceae; genus Gossypium; species Gossypium anomalum. The sequence continues at coordinate 46,934,536 of CM046961.1, forward strand.
GGCCATCAATAGCCCTGTCCCCTCAGGTCACCCCAGCTGGCCCTCATCAATGCTGGTCAGATCGATGGTCACCTCGCACGAGGTCCCATCAAAGCACTGACCAGAGGCTTTAGGCACTACGAACATCATCGCCGTTTGCCTCACAACGATCCAGTGGCTTAAACATCACCACCATCAGTGCACCTTGATCTCAAGCCTCACCACTAACCTTTGCGCCTCCATTGGTGCCAAGATCTTCGCAGCAAAGGCCGTCCTGTGGTCACCAGGCAAAATTCGCATCCACAACGCGATCTTCGCCGGATTTTTGGTACTGTAAGACGTAAAAAGGAAACCAATGAGATACTAAAAAGAAAACGGAGCAGTAAAAGGAAACCAAAGCAGACAAAAATGGCAAGAAATAGCAAACAAATAAATCGAACAAACAAGGAAAGAAATCAAAGATTTCTTTCCTCAACATGCATAGTCTAAAGGTTATAAAGCCTTTCTTCAGATTTGTAAAAGGGGAGTTTTTTTTTTTAATACAGATTCAATATAAAAAAGGAACACGTTTTATACAAAAAGAAAACCAACAGTCGACTGGAGTATAGAGGTGATTATTTTTTCTTTTTTTTCCCTCAAAATACATACTGATAGTATAAAAAATAAAAAGAAGAGGACGTACCTTTGGATCTGCACTGGAAAGTGAAACTTACAAGCCTCCGGCCACCATACATGGTGGGGACAACGGAGGCGCGTAAGCGCGTGTAGGCCCCTAGACGGGAGCTCGATAGAACTCCGAAGGCAAGCCCCAGATCCTCTCTAGAGGATTTCTTTATTTTTTTTTAAAACTGGGTTTCAAAATGAATTTAAGCTTAATGTTTGGCTTTTATAGCCTTATAAGAACGACGTCTTTTAGCTTAAAACGATAGGCTTCAAAATGGCGTCGTCTCAGGGCCAGGATCCGTGTGTTGACCCGTGACCCGGGAAGGATCCCGTGTTTTCGCTTAAAGGGCTAATTGCCCAATTGGTCCTGCCATATTTTTAATATTTATGAATTCATTTTATTTTTATTATGATTTGACCCTGGCCTTTTACATTAGTTTCAATTTAGTCCTAGTTGCTATAGTAAGACTTATTTTTTAAACGGTGTCGTTTTGGGGATTAGGGTCAATTGCCCAGTGAGTCCCTCAGTTTTTAATGCACATTTCGTTTGAGTCCAAATTTTTATTTGTAATTAGCCCTAGTTTTAAATTAAATTCGATTCTAGTTTTTTATATATATATTTAATTTATTTTAAATAATATATGTATTATTTAAACATTAGTTATATGAAAAATAATATATATTATTCATAATATTATATACATTTTTATAAACTTTATTATATGTTATATTTTTATTATATAGATTATTTATTCTATTATATTCATATTTTATTATATGTTATATATTTTTACTATATATTATTTATTTTATTATATTTTACTTATTATATTATTTTTATTATTTTTATATATTATTTATCGTATAGTTTATATCATTATATATTTTGTTTATAAATTTTATTATATGTTATATATTTGACCCTATATTATTTTCTTACGTTATTATCATTTTATTATGAAATATACATTATTTTATTACTCATTAATTATATATTTTTGAATTTCATTACTAAATAAATGTGTAATATCAATATTTAGCATATTATTTTTTTAATATATTTGAGTTATTATATCCTATAATATAATATATATATATATATTTTTTTTAAAAAAGATTCTACTTATCATTCTTATATTATTCTAAATATTTTTAAATATCTTTATTTTTTATTTTAGTTGATTTATATTTTTATATGGTTAGAATTTGCATATCTATTTTTGTTTTTTTTAGTATTGTTTTAGTAAGTTAAATTTTTTATAGATTTATTTATTACTTTATGTTATTGTTTTTACATATTTGCATGAAAATTAATTATCTAAGTTACATTTGCATGAAATATTATCATATATATGTATTATGCAGTTTATATTGTTAAACTCATTATGCTCAACGTTTTATTTTGCATGTAACGATAATGCATGTATATGACCATGTATAAAATGATAACGTATATTGTAATTTATACCATTATTCATCATCCTTTATATTATATATGCAGAGAATGTTAAAGTAAATATTATGTAGATTAATTTATATTGATTCTTGGTAATATATTAAATGCATCATCACTTTAAAGAACTTTTATATTTCATTCAATCCAAAAGAACTTTAAAAATAAGGCAATATTTTTGGTAGTTAGGAATTCGGGAAATAGTGCCCTAACATGCTGGGTTGCAATTTCCCGTTTGTCTAAATATCTAAAATATCCTTCTAAATAAGTTTTGAAAATTACAAGATGATTTTAGTTACAAAAGTTAAAAAATATCGTGTCCAATCATGCTGGATATGATGTTTATATTCTTTTGAAGCAATAGAATCTTGATTCTTTTTAACTCAAATTATTACGGTTTTAAAAGAGAACTTATTTCTAAATTCTTTCAAACTTTTGACATTAAGACAAAACTATTTAATTTGGTACCAATTATGGGCGTTACAAGGGTGCTAATCCTTACTTGTACGTAACCGATTCCCGAACCTGTTTTCTCGTAATTTCGTAGACCAAAATGTTTTATAAAGTGATTCAATCACACTTTAAAAGGTTGGTGGCGACTCCCGTCTTTCAAAAATCTCGTTTTTTAAAAAAAGAGGTTTCGACATCTTTATTTGGAAGCATTTAGTCTATTTTTGCTATCATAAGAATGATTGAGATTTATTTGAATGATATGTATACTTAAGTAGCATAAATCTCAAAATTCTTGTTCTTGAGCATAAATATACTAAAATCATAATTTTGGGAAGAATGTTGTTCTGAAGGAATTTTTTTTCAAAGGTGTTTCCAAGAAATTCTTTTCAATTTTGTGTATTACTCGGGACGAGCAATGAATTAAGTTTGGCGGTGTGGAAACACGAAAATATACACATTTTTTCATGCCCTTTTTAACTCAAATTCATGTAGTTTCGATAAAATTCTTGTCGAAAAATATATAAAAATTATAAAATAATTAAATTTCACTCAAATTATGAGAATGTTGAATTTTAATTAATTTTATATCAAATTTTGATTAATTTTGATTATTTTTGATAGATTTGCACAAAGGGCGAAAAACGGCTCGGTAGACACTACTAGAAGTGCAAAATCGAGAAGCAATTTTGAAGCATCAAAGCAAATTAATTTTTCAGCCTAAGACGGTCCAAATTATTTGTATTAATTCATAATATAATTAATTTTAATTTTAATCCAATTTAATTTGGGTTAAATAAATTATTATTAATTAATTATGAAAAAGGGCCTAGTTGAGCTGAACCGAGAAAACCGATCCAACTGAGCATTGGGCAGCCCAAAACCGTCCCACATGCTGACCCAATCAGTTTGCTTGGCTGATTATTTAGCTTGCAAAATGGCCCTTGAAGACTCCTTTAAATTGCATTCAAACCCCTCTACTATTTATGCCTTTCTAGATTTGCCCCTACCTTAAAATAGCATGTTTGAAATCTTCAAACATGCCACATGTGTGGCCGGCCATGGGGGGAGTCTTTGGCTGCTGATTTTGGCTATTTTTAGCAGCCTTCTCAACCTATATATACCCCCCTTGGCTGCTCATTTCAAACACATCTCAAACCCATTCATTTATTCACTTCTCTCTCACTTTTCTCTCTTCATTCCCTTCCATTGTTCTTCATTTTCTTCCCCTATTCCTTTGTCGATTCCACCTCTTGAAAAAGATTCATTCATCCACCATTTGGAGAAACATTCAAGTGTTCGTGGAAGCCTCACTTCGACAAGAACAAGCGAAGAAGGAGGAGCGGAGCAAATTAGTCAAGCTTTGGAGATACACCGGATTTGATTCTTGCTCCCTATCATTTTTAATTTTGTTGTTGTTATGATGAACATGTCTATGAATATTTGTGATGTTAATATGTTTAATTTAATTAATATGGGTTAAATTTAATTTGTGTTAGGTTGATTTTATTTTGTCTATTTAATTTATTAAAATTGTGTTTGTGTTGTTATAGGCCTCGGTAAGATGTTTGATTAAGTAAAACCATGACTAAGTTATTCTTGCATTAAAATTGTAAGGTAACTAATGAATTAATTATTTAAATGGATTGAAATTGTAATTAATTGACACGATACTTAATCAATGCATGTTTAATCATCTAAGGTAGCTAAGGATTAAATTAGCAACGGTATCCAACTATACATTAGCCTTGCATAATTTGAAAGATTATTGTGATTAAACTGTTTCAAGGTAGAAATACATTGTTACCTCACGTAATCTTTTATGTGCTTATGAGATTGAATTAATTGTTTGAATCGGCATAGAGATATGTACAAGAGATTATTTTAATTTCATAAGTATGTATGTGCATTAACACATTTACTTATTAAAATTTGTTTAATCGGCTGAATTGACATAGAGATATAGTCAAGAGATAAATGGATGTTGGTAGGTAAGTATGTTCATAAGTTAGCAAATTACCGAGTTGCTGTGAATTTATTCGTAACAACATGAATATGAGTTTAATAATTGTAAGTCAAGAAATGTAATTAATCTAACACAATAATGTCATCTTGATTAAAATCATCTTTTGAAATCGTGCATTGGAACTTTTATTTTATTTTTATTTATTTTACTTTGTTCAAATCCTAGTTTTTAATCACTTTTCAAATCAAAATATTTTTCTTCACCAAAATGTTTTTAAAATTGCATTCATAAATAATTCTTTTCACAGTCCTTGTGAGTACGATAACTCGACATTTACTTGTCAGTTTATTACTTGTTACGACATTTATTGTTCATGAAATCACTATTTTATTTCTCGTTTTCATACAAATTATGCTTCTAGTTCACTTAATATTACACAATTTTTTAATTAGTTCACTTACTAGATATCTCATATAATTTAATCTCAAGAGTACTTACTTTTTTATAGTTTAAGATACTTTTATATTTTATTCAGTTTAGCCTCTCAAGCTAGTATATCATGTACAAATAAATTAAATTTTCACATCAACTATCACTTTCACTATTTTATTCACTTAAGTTTCAATTTTCACAACTTGTATACTTTATAACTTACTCATGGATTACTTTAATGTCACTTCGTATGTTTTCAATTTACTAGTTTAATTACTTATTATTTAATTTACGTATCACACATTAAATATTCACTAAAGATTACTTGTTTACCAATTTCACTACACATTTGGGTATTTTTCAATTTAACCCCACTTTGTATTTCTTTATGTACGCTTTAAATTTACTTTCCACTATCATTTTTCATATCTCATAGTATGTCAATTTGCTCTCTTTAATTCTTAGAATTTCTAAATAGTGTTACATGATTCATTAGCTATACATTCAAAGCTTCAATAGTGAAGAGAATACAACAAGACATAATATGCATTAAATGTTCTTGAAATGAATTAGTGTAATATAATAATTTTTTTAAATACTTAGTTAAGTAAATAATTCATACGAGTACTTACTAAGCTTCCATGAAGCTTAATGTGTTATTTTCTAACACGTAGTATGCAAAAAGTGATCGCGTGGAAAGTGTTCGCGAGTGGCTTGCCAAATCACTCATCAAAAAGGTAAGATGATAAAATATGAATTTCAAATTATGGACAATAGTATGGCATGTACTTAAGTAATGAAAGGTGTTAAAAAGATAGTGAATTGTCTTAGGGTAAGTTATGATTAAGTGGAAATGTTTTGGAAACTTTGTGTCTTATTGGTAGTGATTGAGCATAGATGAATGATATAATGATTTGAATGATATTTTGAGGCATTTTGAAGTCTAAAAATTCTTGGAAATTATTGAGATTGATTAAGGTATGAAAATGTCATGTTTTGAGGTGTTTCTAGGCTTGAATTTGGTTCACTATATCCAATTTTCGATACCTAAATAAGGATATTAGTACATGATAAAAAAATGCAAAAAAGAATAGTTACATGCAGAAGTATCGATGCATAGTGCTAGGTACCAATACCTCTATTTTATTTTGCCTTAGTTTGGTTATTTTTGCACTAAAAGGGCCTCGAATGACCTCTAAACACAACTAGATTGTAGAGTAAGCCTAGAAACGGTTTAAAGAGCCTTAAATGACCCCAAACATGTTTAGAAAATGAATGAAACTTGAGTGAAGATTTTTTCTGTAAATGTAGCATTTCTTACTCGAGTCTATGTTCGAGCATGGATAAGGGGTGTTATAATGAGAATATGTGGTGAACAACATGCCTTCTTTGGTTTTTCATAAATTTTCGAGATTAAAACCTTAAAATTATTGGTGTGTGGGGATAAAAATAAACTTGAGAGAGATTAATAAAGGCTTCAAGGTGTGTAACAATGTCACTTTCTTTAAAGTTCTATTCGCTCTCACCTATATTTTGGTGTGCTTACTGGAAAATGAACCTTGAGTATACAATGAAGCCCAATGACTATCTACATTTTGCACTGACAAAAATAGCCCTCTGAGCATTGAGCCAAGCATAGCAAAAGTATCAAAAAATAATCTAAGAATAGTAGAAGATATAGGAATAATTGAAAGAAATTTTGTTTCTAAATTTTTGTGTGTCTTAGAATGTCATGCAAATGAAATTTCACTTCTATTTATAAGAGTTCTCATGTCACTTCATAGAGGCATAACTATACATTAAATAAATATCTTTTTGGGTAGACATGTCTATTAAATAGACATAACTATTCAATCAAATGACATAACTTTTGATATTTAAGAAACATAACTTATCACTATGAAAAGTGATAACTCTTGATTAATAACAAAATGATATAATTATAGTTACTTATAATGTAACACCCCGGTTCTGATGGGTACAAGGTTTGGCACAAAGTCTTAAAGTAGTATGATTAGCAGAGTAGTATTCACCCAAGTCGCCTTTTGGCGTATAGAATGGGCTTATAGAGTTATGTTTTTTTATTTAATTAAGGTTCCATGTTAGGTGGCTATGTTAGTTGGAATAAGACCAACGACCAAGTAAAATGATATTGAGAGTATGAGTTCACGTCAAAGGTATAGTGTGCCCTTAGCTATAGTACTATGCAAGTTAAGATGCAAGGTATGCTGGTTAATAACCAACTGAATGTGAACCAGGAAAGTAAAAAGTTAAGAGATACTCAATTAGATTTCTTGGAAGTTGTAGACTTTTGGATAAGACAATTCAGTAAGGATGTGACACTTGTCAAGTTCCAATAAGGACTTAAATTATATTAATAGATATTCAAGTTTGGGAAAAGGGGGTTCTCTTCTTCTTTCTTCTAAAATATTGTTTTTTGAAGTTTGAGGAACCAAAAGTATTTCTTTAAGATGAGGTTGAAAATCTTGGATTTTATCAGTGATTACTCCATGCCAAGATAAGGTTTATGACTCTACATGTTATGTTATGAAAGAGTAGGTCTGTAAGAGTGCATGAATAGTAAGATGAATAATTAAGGCTTAGTATGGGGGTTATTTGGGCTTAAAAGGACAATAAAGGTTATTCGAATGAGTTTTAAATAGTGTTCTTCTATATTATAAGCAGTGGTTGCTGCAATTCCTTATTGAATGTTGGATATAGAGTTCAAGATGCTATTCATGGTTGTCAGGTGAGTCTCTATATTGACTCTTGCATGTATATTGTTCATACAAGATATTCCAATGGTAATTGATCAAACTATGAAATAGAAACCAGAAATGTATAATCTGAATGTTTGTTGGGGTTTGAATGTATAGTTTGTATGAATCTGACAAGTTAAGTATGTAAAAGTATGGTTGTATGGTAGATCTGAAATGCATACGATGAAGTGTATAATTAGTGACTTAAAGCGTTGAGTCTTAAGCAATGTCAGTTCATGAAGATTCTTTCAAGTAAGTCTATGTTTTTTCATCGAGGTGGAGTCTAAAGAGGTCTATTGGGACTAAAAACACAATTTCTGATATGAACCTTGAAGGAAAAGCCCATGGCTATGGCACCTTCAAAAAGGAACTAAAAGACGATGATTACCCAATTGGGTTCTCTGTGTATCCTAGTATGATGATGAGCAAACCTCACATAACATGAGTCTAGGCAAATCCATATCGTAAACACATCAAGAAATGAAAGCCTTTTGGTGAATTATGAAATGAAAGTCTTTTTGGTGAAGTATGAAAAGAATAGCCTTTGTGGTGAAGTGCGAAAAGAATAGCCTCTATGGCAATCTCTAAAAAAATAGCCTTTGTGGTGATCCTTGAAAGGGATGCCGGCACAAACTAATAGAACTATTTTTGTGGTGAACTCTGAAAGGTAACGCTCGTAGCGTGTAATGATAAGACTCTCAATGGTGTACCATAAAGAATGTCCTTTGTGACGAATTCTGTATCAAATTTTTTTGGCGCATTTAGTATGGTTCGTAAGTTGTGATCAATAAGACATTGTGTCTTTATAGACTACAGTAAAGTATTATACCAATCTATAATTCGATTGTGAATGATAAAGATTGAAGAAATTTAGAAAAGTGTATTCTGAACAAGAAATCCAAATTTTATATTTGAAGGAGGTAACTATTATTTAAGTACATGATGATTCAGGAATTGTGATGAAATGATAGCTTGGATAATGTGTGCAAGAGTAATGGTGTTTCAATGGTATGGACCTTTAGTAAAGAAATGAATAAAGATTAACAAAAGTTCATACTGAAGAGTGCAAGTGGTGTATCGAAGGCATAGAGGGGGAAGAAATGAGTTCTGAGTAAGGTATGGTATCTGACATGTAAGCGAGAATAGAAATTGAGAGAGTATTCGCCAGTGATTACAATGAAGGTTCAGAATGATGAGATCATCTAAATAATTTATCAGTTTAAATGTTCAAAAATGACACAGGTAAATGATGTTTCCTCACTAAGTTCTTATGAACTTATCTTGGTGTGTGTGTTTTGTTACAGGTGATTTGATATGAGTTTGCACTAGGAGGGACGATGTCAGGACTATGCCAAAGAAGTGACGTATTAGGCTATTATGCATACAGAGCCAATTAGGTGGTGTGTTCAAAGTTGATATGTACTTAGAATCTTTCAATTGGGATCTTTCAATTGGGGATAAATGTAATAAGTTAGGGTATCAAATCAGAAACTTTTTAACATCGTTGTCATGTATTGTTATTGTATTTACTTATGCATTTAGTTTGAGATTTTGTAATTGATTGTAATTTGTATAAGTAGATTTGGTTTTGTCTGTATCAGTGATGTAATACCTAAGATCCGAATCCTGTTAATCATTTCTCTTTTTGTTCGATTTCCAAAGTGCAAGCTTTGTTCTCATCTCCAAGAATTTTCCCATAAAATCATCTCACTTAGTGCCGAAGCCACTTAAACGATTGTGGGATCAATTGACCTGCAAAAAAGGGAAAAGATTAGCTATACTTTTTTTAAAATTTTATATAATTGAAAAATTGAAAAATGACCCAACAAAAAAATTGATCTCACAAAAAAAAATGGAAAAAATGATCCATCAAAATTTTTTAAAAAGATTTATTTTATAAAATAAATTATTTTATATAGAAATAAATAAATCTCTCTCCACCCACTAAAACCCAAAAATCTCTAATCATTTTTAGAGATTTAAGGTTTAAGGTTTAAGGCGTCAAATCCTAAATTGTAAGCCTTAATACAAATCCTTCAAGAAATTAAGGTTGGTTGTATTTATATAATCTTAAATTTCTTAATTATTGATTAGAAATGCGACATTCTTATTTCGAAATTGTTGTTTCTAGTGTGATTATTGTGAATCTTATGTTTTAAAATTGACATGTTGCATTCTCATGGCACCAAAAATCATTAAGTTATTTTTATTTTTGTGAAAGAAAATGACTAGTTGTATGCTGGCTTCATGAAAACCTTTGTATTTAAGGCTTAGATTTATTTGTTCTAAATGTTTAACAGGAATGAGAATTTTTTTAAAAAAGAAAGTTTACTAGTGAAGTAGAGGAAGAACAACAAGAAAAAAAAGAGTGAATAGCCAAAGTAATACAAACCAATTCAAAAAAGGATTAAAAGAGTCGAGTTGAGTTTAGCCTTAAAAACCTTTCAGCCGATCCAAGATTGAGAACTAAGATTACAAAATTATCATCCCAATGATAGAGATAACATAAAAAGGGCATATTTTTTACAACATTAACAAAGAGAATATAATTCAACGGTGTCAACACATGAGAAAATGTCCTGGACAATTGTAAAAAAGAAATATGCATTATTCAAATTTATTCGATGTACCTTTTCTGTTAGTTATTGTTTTAATAGTTTTGTAATAATCTTACATTTAACCATATACATTGATTTATCAGAAATTAATATTATGCGTTAATTTATTTGACTTTTATAAACTTTTTAATTTTTTTAAAAAATTGACCTTAAAATCTAAATTTTCTAACTCTACTCATAAGCTCACTCCATGATTCAAGCCTTTGATAGATTCCAAGACTTCATTCTCACTTTATGATTAGGGCTTCCATAAATAAAGGAAAAGAAGCAAGAAATATCTTCTTCAGTTTCAATTCTAGAATCAGTGAAGTTTTTTTAGCCCCAATAACCTCTTATTCCATACCCTTCCATCACCACAATGCCAAACCTCCAACACTTCCCATAGGGAGTTTGGAACCCCAAATTGTTTCTCATTTTCTCTAATTTCATTTTTTATAACATCACACCAATGAATTTAATATAAAGAATTTTAACTTTGTTAATAATTGGACATGAATTTTGAAACATGAAAAGTAGGACAAATTTCTTGAAAATAAAACTAAAGAGATTAATTTCCAAATGTACAAAGATTATAGGGGCTTGGAGAATATTTTAACCTATATATTATAATCATTAGGGATGTGTTCAGTTGAATTCAGTTCGGTTAGATCTTTTTAGATTTTTCTAACCGTTTATGATATTTTAGTTTGGTTCACGATTTGTCCATACTATTTTTTGATTTTGTGCTTTTGTAGGTTCGAAGTCTTTTCCAAGTAGATAGAAAATAATCAATAACCTTAATATAGTATTTTCTTTGTAAAATATTTTTATATAGAATTTTATTATTTTCTGTATTTTAAATAAAAGTATTTATTTTTACATTATAACAAAAAAGAGTGGTTCCGGTAACCAAAATTTTTTAACTTATGGAAGTTATGGTTGGATATTCTCCAGAGAAAAGCCAGAATATGATTTTTATGGGCGGTTTAAGAAAGTACGCACCCATTACACAAATTGGTTTTTTAGTAGGTACACTTTCTCTTTGTGGTATTCCACCCCTTACTTTTTTTTGGTCCAGAGATGAAATTATTAGTGATAATTGGTTGTATTCACCAATTTTTGCAATAATAACTTGGTCCACCGCCAGATTAATAGCATTTTATATAATTCAAATCTATTTACTTACTTTTGAAGGATATTTAAACGTTCATTTTCAAAAATATAGTGGCAAAAAAATAACTCTTTCAATTCAATAAAACTATGGGTAAAGAACAACAAAAAATAATTAACAGAAATTTTCGTTGAAATAGTAATTTGAAGGTTCAAAAGGAATCTTTACTATTTATTATATCATTTTATTTATTTAATTATCCTTTCTATTTAATTAGGTCGTCAATAGAGGTTTTTTATTTTATGTTTTCCTAAAAGAGAACTCCTTTATTGTAACTAAACTAACTAGTTGTAACTTCAAATAAAATTCAACAAAACCAAAAAAAGGGTTCTTTTATCATTTTCATTTTTTAATGATTCATTTCTCATTCTTTTGTATGATTTTTATGAATCTATAAAAAAAATATCTATTAATTGAATCATCAACTTTAAATTAAAATTTTGAGATGAATATTGTTTTCAATGCAAGTAAAACTCAAAATCTTGTGAGGTTTGGCATTTGTTTTTTTAGGAAAGTTCATCAGCTTCGCTCTTTGCTTGCATTTCAAGGAAATTTTCTTGGGAAAATTTTTATTTTAGAACTTCTGTTTCTATGAACATAAAAAGGAGTATAAACACCTTATTGAAGATTCCTGAGAAAGAAACTTTGCATCATTTGAATATTCCTTTAGCCAAATGCTATTGAACTAGCTGTCCTATTTCTTGATTGTAGAAAGAGATTCTATAGTTGAATTTGATATACAATTCCTTTCAAAGTGCCCATTCTAAACCTGATGTGAGCACATCCATGCCAATTAAGGAAACTGATCCGAAGGTCTTACCATTGGGACCTATTACCCGTTCTAAGGCAAAGAAATTCGAGGAAGTTCTTTTCCTTACTTGTGCTACAATTCCAGATTCATTCGATCATGTTTATGCCTTAGAACATAGGATTTATAATGTGTTGCATGCTGATATGTGACATATTTAAGTTATACTATTCATTCTGTGTGTTTAAGTATGTATATATATATTATGCTACGTATGCTTTGGGATTGCTTTGATAGTGTTTATATTGTTTCTAAATTATTTGGTTGTTAATAAATAAGTGTGCACTTGTTTACAACTTATTAAGACTATTTTACATTAAGTCTACATAAACTTTGATAAGTGTTTATGCCTTTTGGATTAGGGACTTGAAGGGACACTAGCTCAAGAGTATATGCAGCTCATCTTCAGCTCAAGTTAGCTCAGAGTACTCTACACCAGCTCATCTTTAGCTCAAGATAGCTCAGTGTACTCTACACCAGCTCATGTCAGCTCACTCCACTTGTTGATGCAACCGCGCCCCATGGTTCAGCTAGTTCGACCAAGGATTCTATGGTGCTACCACAAGGTCCTGTTACTCGAGCTCGAGCCAAGAAGTTTAAGGAGTCTATCACAGCTTTTGTAGCTCAACTTTGGAATGAAACGCTATTAGGACACTCCGAGAAAACTGATTCTAGCTCCTTGAACTCACCATGCAACTACCTGCAAGTCCAGCTCAGCTCATCGAGCTCACCACCAGCTCACTTCCAGTTCCCCAGCTCGGGTCCAGCTCACTACCAGCTCATGAGTCCAAGTGCAGCTCAGTTTTAGCTCATGAGTTGAATTCTAGCTCATGAAGACTACTCTGACTTCATTTGACTACTATTAAATTTTTATTTAATAAGTTTATTAATTAGTTAATTAATAAACCACATATTAAATTTGGTTCACATTAGTTTTATTAAATATGTTTTAAAAGTGTTTATTGATGTTAATTAATTTGTCATAACCAAATTTAATGTTTACATTTGTGTTCACATTAGCTTGAATTAATTCTGTTCACATTTTCTTGTAGAAACTCAATGGACGTATGGAGCATGAAGCAACATGTCTTTTTGGAGGTGCATGGACGGTTAAGGGCTTTGAATCTCCTAGGTGCATGATCGGCTAAGTACATGTATGGCCACATTCAATGTGTTCAAGGTTCATGAATGTTTCCATTCATGTATGGTGTGCTACTCTTTCATTTTTCCAAGTGACTATTTGGCTAAAAGGAGGCTTCCAATTACTTCATACATGTGGCCGAACATCTCCCTCCATGAACCTTAAAATCTCGTTCACATTATGTTCACATGGCATGGCCTTTCAATTCAAAGTGTTCACACCTATGGACTCTTCAAGAATCGGCATTCACACTTAATTTGGCTCATAAAGCCTCCTCAATTAATTCCCAACTTTTCACCAAACAATATGAATTGATTACCTCAATTACTCAAGTTGGCCGAACCTAGCTAATGTCCAAGGGAGTCTCTCATTCATGATTCATTTCCTTGAGCATGAAGAACTTTCAAGACATCTCCACCATAGCCGAATCTGGTCATGAACATCAAAGGACTTCCTTCTAGAATTTTCAAGATGCATTCATGAGACTTTTACTTAATTATTAAGTATGTAAAGTGTCCATTCGGTTAGCTAGCCTTTAGGCTATAAATACTTGTTATTTTTCTTTGTAAAAAAAAAAAAACTTTTGGACTTTGTTAATGTTATGCTGCCAAAATTGTGAGGCAAAACCTTTCTCAAACTTCGTTCAAAGATTCGATTGGCTTCCTAGCGTTCTAGTTGTGTCAATCGTTGTTCTTTGTCGAAACCGAACTTATCACTACTCGTAGTGTGGCGTTCAAAGATACTGAGGTTCCTATCTTGTTAGATAGTGGGTCGAGGTTTTCCTTTACCAAAACCAAACCGAACTAAAAGAGCCTATAAACAACGGGTCGATACCAAATCGGTATTGGTTCTTGTTTTTACTTTTTGATCAACCCCATTTCTCCATTTACCAAATTGTACCTAAACCGGCCATTCCATTCGTACCATTTCATAATACCATTTCGTCCTTACCCTTCCTAGCATTACGACCATTTCTTCAATCCCCTTACCTAATTGAACCAATTCATTTATCTATACCTATTCGGACCCTAAACCCAAACTTTCAATTCTTCTTACCTATCCCAATTCGAACCAAAACCAATATCCTTCTTTCTCTTATCCGACCTTTCAATTAAACCTAACGTAACTTCTTGTCAACGATTGGGCACACTAATACGACTCGACTCTTTCAAGGCGGATCGTATCATCTGGTATCAGAGCTACTAAAACGAGAAGTTCGTGTGACTAAATCATCCCCGAGCTAGTCCAAGTGTACGCAAGTAAGTAGTAATTGAAAAAAAAGTATAGAAAAAAATTTTCATATACCGAAGTTTTCTCATTTTGATTAGTTTGTTGCTGTTATTATAAAAACAAAAATCTATGCAGCCGAAGAAAAAAATCGTGTACAAAAGTGTTTCTATTGTATTTAGTTTGCCGATATAGTACAAAAAAAATTATACAAGTTTAAAAAAAAAATCTAAAAAAAAATTTGTAAAAAAAAAAGTGATTTATGCAATTCAATTGTTATTTTATCGTCAAGCTTTGAACTGATATAGTTCCCGATCCATCTTCTATTCTACTCTTCCTAATACGCCACACTTTTAACCTAATTCCCTATTCTTTCAGCCTACCCGAAACTGAATACATCAAACACTTGTTACCCTTTTGAGCCGACCATCTAGACCAAGGACTAAGCCTTAACGAATCTTCTACGAAGTCACGAGAAAAGTTACGAGAGGTAAAAGGCACGAGAGTTGTGTGCGCAATAGAGCGGAGGTAACAACCTATCTTCGAGCGTAAACACGAGCGTGAGTGAATCATCTTTCTTTTCCTTTCCGAGTGATTGTGAGGTTTTGTGGTGAGGCTTTGTGGTGAGGTTTATTTGACTATAGTTTAAATGTCACAAGAGTCAGGTCACAATATGGAAGACCGTCCAACAAGACAACCCATTCGCAACATCCCCGACTTAAATATGCAAGCCTTATTACGAGAAATGGAGCGACTTCTAGATCGAAGGCTCAACCCAATCGAAGATCGATTATACCAAGTTGAAACAATTGGCCAATGTGAAAGAACTCCCGAGGAGGCTAGACAAAGGCAGGAAAGGCCAAATCAAAATCGGGGAAGACAAAGGTTTCAAGACGTTGAAGCAAACGACCTTAGTGAACTTGAAAGTGATCAAGAGTCTAATGCTAGTGATCGACGTAGGCAACACCGACAACGAGATCGAAGACGCGAAGATGATGATCTCAAGAACGTTAAATTGTCTATTCCACCGTTTCAAGGTAGATTAGATTCGGAGGCTTATCTTGAATGGGAGAAAAAGATAGAGTTGGTGTTCGAGTGTCACAACTATTCTGAGAACAAGAAGGTGAAACTAGCGGCGATAGAGTTCTCAGACTACGCCATGATTTGGTGGATCAATTAACTACTAGCCGAAGGCGTAACAGAGAACGTCCTATCTCCACATGGGCCGAAATGAAGGCGACCATGAGGCGACGCTTTATTCCCACATATTACCACCGGGAGTTATACCAAAAACTCTAAAATCTAACGCAAGGGACCAAAAGTGTCGAGGACTACTTTACAGAGATAGAAATCGCGATGATCCACGCGGACATGCAAGAAGACCCTGAAGCAACGATGGCGTGATTCTTGGCTGGTTTAAACAGCAATATTGCCAATGTTGTTGAATTACAACACTACCTTGAAGTGGTTGACATGGTCCATATGGCCATCAAGGTAGAAAAGCAACTCAAACGAAAGGGACCGAGTCAAGGATTTACCACTTCCAACACTCTCAAATGGGGCCAAAGAACGAGTAAAGGTGTTTCCAATTCCTGAGGAAAGGAGTTCACGGCTCCTCCGAAAACCAACAAGCCTACCACCGAAGTGAACAAAGGCAAGGCACCCGAATCATCCTTCAATCGAAATCGGGACATCAAGCTCAGAAGGGGCCATATAGCAAGTCAATGTCCTAACCGAAGGACCATGGTGTTGAGGGCTGATGGCGAGATTGAGACGGAGGACGAGGAAGAGAAAGAGTCTGAATCGACTTCTGAAGTCGAGGAGGACTTAGAATAACCTATGGAAGTAGAACTACTAGTGGTAAAGCGAAGTCTAAGTTTCCAAGGCACGGACAATGATCTCCAACGAGAGAACATCTTCCACACCCGATGTCAAGTTGGAGGCAAAGTATGTAGTGTTATCATCGATGGAGGCAGTTGTACCAACGTAGCAAGTACGAAGATGGTTGAAAAGCTTGGTCTGCCCACAACTAAGCATATGAGTCCTTACAAACTTCAATGGCTCAATGACGGAGGAGAGCTTAAGGTAACGAAGCAAGTACTTGTCTCTTTCAACATCGGCAAGTATTCGGATGAAGTTCTTTGTGACGCCGTACCGATGCACGCGGGGCATTTGTTACTTGGCCGACCGTGGAAATTTGATAGGTGAGTTCAACACGACAGGTATACCAACCGGTATATATTCAAATTTATGGGAAAGAATGTGACGTTGGCGCCGTTGACTCCCAAACAAGTGTATGAAGACCAAATCGAGCTAAAAGCTTCTGTTGAGCAAATGAGAGAAAAAGAAAAAGAAAGTTGTACAAAAATAAAAGAAGAGAAAAATAAGAAAAAGAAAACAAAAGAGAGCGACAAGAAAAATATCCAAGAAAAAGAAGAAGAAGAAAAGAAAATCGAGAAAATGAGTGTTTTTGCAGGAGTTAGTGATGTGAGGAAAGCTTTGGTGATGAATCGAACTGTTCTTGTACTTTTGTATAAGGAAGCATTAATTTCTACTAATTACTCGATACCCTACCCCCTCCTATTTTGTCTTTTTTGCAGGATTTCCAAGACATTTTTTCGAAAGAAGCCCCGAGTGGTCTTCCACCACTTCGTGGAATCGAGCATCAAATTGATTTCGTGCCAGGAGCAGTTATTCCAAATCGACCTGCTTACCGAGCCAATCCGGAGGAGACTAAAGAGTTGCAAAGACAAGTCAATGAACTGATGGAAAAAGGCTACATTCGCGAGAGTCTAAGTCCCTGTGCTGTTCCGGTATTATTGGTACCGAAAAAAGACGGAACATAGCGCATGTGCGTGGATTGCCGAGCCATTAACAAGATAACGATCAAATACCGTCATTCCATTCCTTGCTTAGATGACATGTTAGATGAGCTTAGTGGGGCCAAAGTGTTCTCAAAAATCGATTTGAAGAGTGGCTACCACCAAATTCGGATGCGAGAAGGAGACGAATGGAAAATGGCATTCAAGACCAAGCACGGACTATACAAATGGTTGGTTATGCCTTTTGGCCTTACCAACGCTCCAAGTACGTTCATGAGACTAATGAACAATGTTTTAAGGCCTTTCATCGGTAAGTTTTGTGTGGTATATTTCAACGATATCTTGATTTAGAGCAAATCTATGGACGAACATGTAAGTCATCTCAAATATGTTTTAGAAGTTTTGCGAAAAGAGACCTTATATGCTAATTTAAAGAAATGTTCTTTTTGTTCTAACAAAACTATTTTTCTAGGATTTGTAGTTAGTGCGGATAGTCTCGAGGTAGACCAAGAGAAGATTAAGGCCATACAAGATTGGCCAAGGCCTACGAGCGTTACGCAAGTTCGAAGTTTCCATGGCCTAGCAAGTTTCTACCAACGATTCGTTTCGAATTTTAGCACTATTGCTGCTCCACTTACGAGTGTTATTAAGAAAAATTCTTCTTTTATTTGGAACGATGAACAAAAGAAATCATTTATAAAAATCAAAGATTGTCTCACTAACGCTCCTTTGCTTGCCCTTCCAGATTTCTCGAAGACTTTTGAGATTGAGTGCGATGCTTCTGGCATTGGAATCAAGACCGTGTTGACACAAAACGGACGTCCTATGGCTTACTTTAGTGAAAAATTCAATGGAGTTGTACTCAACTATCCGGTGTATGATAAAGAGATGTACGTGCTCATACGAGCCCTTAAGACATGGCAACATTACTTGTGGCCTAAGGAATTTGTTATTCACTCCGATCACGAAGCCTTGAAGCACATCAAAGGCCAACATAAGTTGAACCGACGCCACGCGAAGTGGGTTGAATACCTTGAGTCATTTCCGTATGTCATCAATATAAGAAAGGTAAAGATAATATCGTGGCTGATGCGCTCTCAAGAAGGTATACTCTGTTATCATATTTGGATTCTAAGATTCTTAGTTTTGCATTATTAAAAGATTCCTATGTAAACGATTTCGATTTTGGAGAGATATTTGTTTCTTGTGAGAAAGGTCCTTTTGAAAATTTTTATAGGTACGAGGGCTATCTTTTTCGAGAAGGTAAATTATGCATTCCTTATGGGTCTGTTTGAGATATTTTAGTGCATGAGGCACATAGTGGCGGGCTCATGGGACACTTCGGAGTCAATAAGACGCTTGCCACCTTCCATGAACATTTTTATTGGCCGCGGATGCGAAAAGACGTGGAGCGAGTTTGCGAAAGGTTTATAGCCTGCAAAAAGGCTAAATCAAGGGTGCAACCCCATGGCTTGTACACACCATTGCCCATTCCTGAAGCACCGTGGATTGACATCTCCATTGACTTTGTTCTCGAACTTCTGCGTACAAAAACGGGGAAGGATTCTATTTTCGTTGTTGTTGATAGTTTTTCAAAAATGTCTCATTTTATTGCCTGTACTAAGACTGACGATGTTGTTCATGTTGCGAACTTGTTTTTCAGTGATATCGTTAGACTACATGGCATTCCTCGTACGATCGTGTTGGACCGAGATGCAAAATTTTTAAGTCACTTTTGGAGGTCTTTGTGGGGTAAATTAAGGACCAAACTTCTGTTTTCGACCACCTGCCACCCCCAAACTGATGGCCAAACGGAAGTTGTCAATAGAGTTCTATCTACTTTGCTTCGGGGCATCGTTCGGAAGAATTTAAAGACGTGAGAGGATTGTCTACCCCATATTGAGTTTGCGTATAATCGTTCTGTCCATTCTGCGACTAAATTCTCCCCATTTGAAATTGTTTACGGTTTTAATCCCTTGACTCCTTTAGATTTATTGCCTTTACCTACTGATCAGTTTGTCTATGTAGATGCGAAGAAAAAGGTAAATTTTTTCAAGGATTTACATAGCAAGGTGCGGGCCAATATCGAAGCTAGGACTGAGTCCTATGTGCGTAATACGAACAAAGGCCAAAAACGAGTAGTTTTTGAACCCAGAGAATGGGTTTGGATTCATATGCGCAAGGAGCGTTTTTTGACCCAACGAAAATCTAAACTACTGCCTCGCGGAGACGGTCCTTTTCAAGTTTTAGAGCGAATAAATGAAAATTCTTATAAAATTGACTTGCCAGGGGATTATAATGTCAGCGCTACTTTTAATGTGTCAGACTTAACCCCTTTTAATGCAGATTTTGACTTGAGGACAATTCATTTTGAAGAGGGGGGAATGATGCGATCGCGCCCCAAGGTTCAGCTAGTTCGAGCAAGGATTCTATGGTGCTACCACAAGGTCCTGTTACTCGAGCTCGAGCCAAGAAGTTTAAGGAGTCTATCAAAACTTTTATAGCTCAACTTTGGAATGAAACGCTATTAGGACACTCTGAGAAAACTGATTCCAGCTCCTTGAACTCACCATGCAACTACCTGCAAGTCCAACTCAGCTCATCGAGCTCACCACTCACTCACTTCGGTTCCCGGCTCGGGTCCAACTCACTACCGGCTCATGAGTCCAAGTCCATTTCGGTTTTAGCTCATGAGTTGAATTCTAGCTCATGAAGACTACTCTGACTTCATTTGACTACTATTAAATTTTTATTTAATTAGTTAATTAATAAACCACATATTAAATTTGGTTCACATTAGTTTTATTAAATATGTCCTAAAAGTGTTTATTGATGTTAATTAATTTGTCATAACTGAATTTAATGTTTACATTTGTGTTCACATTAGCTTGAATAAATTCTGTTCACATTTTCTTGTAGAAACTCAATGGACGTATGGAGCATGAAGCAACATGTCTTTTTGGAGGTGCATGGACGGTTAAGGGCTTTGAATCTCCCAGGTGCATGATCGGCTAAGTACATGTATGGCCACATTCAATGTGTTCAAGGTTCATGAATGTTTCCATTCATGTATGGTGTGCTACTCTTTCATTTTTCCGAGTGACTATTCGGCTAAAAGGAGGCTTCCCATTACTTCATACATGTGGACGAACATCTCCCTCCATGAACCTTAAAATCCTGTTCACATTATGTTCACATGGCATGGCCTTTCAACTCAAAGTGTTCACACCTATGGACTCTTCAAGAATCGGCATTCACACTTAATTTGGCTCATGAAGTCTCCTCAATTAACTCCCAACTTTTCACCAAACAATATGAATTGATTACCTCAATTACTCAAGTTGGCCAAACCTAGCTAATGTCCAAGGGAGTCTCTCATTCATGATTCATTTCCTTAAGCATGAAGAACTTTCAAGACATCTCCACCATAGCCGAATCTGGTCATGAACATCAAAGGACTTCCTTCTAGAATTTTCAAGATGCATTCATGAGACTTTTACTTAATTATTAAGTATGTAAAGTGTCCATTCAGTTAGCTAGCCTTTAGGCTATAAATACTTGTTATTTTTCTTTGTAAAAAAAAAAACTTTTGGACTTTGTTAATGTTATGCTGCCAAAATTGTGAGGCAAAACCTTTCTCAAATTTCGTTCAAAGATTCGATTGGCTTCCTAGCGTTCTAGTTGTGTCAACCGTTGTTCTTTGTCGAAACCAAACTTATCACTACTCGTAGTGTGGCGTTCAAAGATACTAAGGTTCCTATCTTGTTAGATAGTGGGTCGAGGTTTTCCTTTACCAAAACCAAACCGAACTAAAAGAGCCTATAAATAGCGGGTCGATACCAAATCGGTATTGGTTCTTGTTTGCACTTTTTGAACAACCCCATTTCTCCATTTACCAAATTGTACCTAAACCGGCCATTCCATTCGTACCATTTCATAATACCATTTCGTTCTTACCCTTCCTACCATTACGACCATTTCTTCAATCCCCTTACCTAATTGAACCAATTCATTTATCTATACCTATTCGGACCCTAAACCCGAACTTTCAATTCTTCTTACCTATCCCAGTTCGAACCAAAACCAATATCCTTCTTTCTCTTATCCGACCTTTCAATTAAACCTAACGTAACTTCTTGCCGAAGATCGGGCACACTAATACGACTCGACTCAAGAACCAATACCAATTTGGTATCGACCCGTTGTTTATAGGCTCTTTTAGTCTCCTCAGGATTGGCTCGGTAAGCAGGTTGATTCGGAATAACCGCTCCCGGCACGAAATCAATTTGATGCTCTATTCCACGAAGTGGTGGAAGACCACTCGGGGCTTCTTTCGGAAAAATGTCTTGGAAATCCTACAACAAAGACAAAATAGGAGGGGGTAGGGTATCGGGTAAGTCGTTAGTAGAAATTAATGCTTCCTTGTACAAAAGTACAAGAACAGTTCGATTCATCTCCAAAGCTTTCCTCACATCACTAACTCTTGTAAAAACACTCATTTTCTCGATTTTCTTTTCTTTTTCTTCTTTTTCTTGGATATTTTTCTTGTCGCTCTCTTTTGTTTTCTTTTTCTTATTTTTCTTTTCTTTTATTTTTTTACAACTTTCTTTTTCTTTTTCTCTCATTTCCTCAACAGAAGCTTTTAGCTTGATTTGGTCTTCATACACTTGTTTGGGAGTCAACGGCGCCAACGTCACATTCTTTCCCATAAATTTGAATGTATACCGGTTGGTATACCCGTCGTGTTGAACTCGCCTATCAAATTGTAATATCCTGATTTTGGGCCTAGTGGAAATAGTGGTTTCGTGACCACAAAATCCAAGATAGAAATAATTATTTTATGATTATTTTTAGGTCTATGATATGATTGCATGATTGTGTGAAAATTTCGTGAAGAAATTTTATGCACAAAGTGCTTAAATTGAAATTAGGGACTAAATCGAATAATTTGCAAAACTTGCATTCTAGAAGTTTCTAGTATGAAATTGTTTTGAAATATTAATTAGGAGGTCTAAAATAGAAATTTTACCAATTTCTAAGTCTATGGACAAAAATTGGACATGGATGGAATTTTTGGAAAGTTTAGTAGTAAGGGCATTTTGGTCATTTAGGGTAAAATGAATTAAAATACAAAATTAAAAGCCAATTTTGCTCATTTCAACCTCATGGCCGAATATAGCAAGGAGAAACCATGGATAGGGTTTTCCAAGTTCCAAGCTCGATTGTAAGTCCGTTTCTAGCCCTGTTTTTCAAGTTCTTTACGTTTTTGGAATCCCAAGAACTTGATTAAGCTTATTCTAGCAATAATTTAAGCTAGGGTTCATATTTGGAAAAATACCCATAGGTGAAATGTGTTTATTTTGATGTTTTACGGTAGAATATGAAGGCTGAAATTATGTTAAACAACTTTTGCTAAGCGATTTTAAGCAAAAATGAGTAAAGCGGCTTAATCAAGAAAATTGTTATTGTTCATAACTATGTGTTAGAGTGAGAATTTGATGTTGTCATAGAAGGGAAAAATGTTCATCATGTCATAAAACATAAGAAAATATGCTGAAGTTTAATTCTGAGCTTTGGGGCAAAAGTGTAAATATGCAAAAGTTTAGGGGCAAATCGTAATTTTACCAAAATATGATTTTGGGTTAATTTGAATAATGTGAGCCCTAATTAGACTATATTTTAAATGATAGAGTAAGGAAAACTAAAATTCGAGCTAAATGGGGAAAATACCAAGTTGTGGATTTAAATGGTAAAAGTAGCCATTTTCACATACGAGGTAAGTTCATATGTAAATGTTGGTAACATAGTTATTATTTTAAATGTTTTTATGTTATTTAAATGAT
Organism: Gossypium anomalum; assembly: GCA_025698475.1. NCBI lineage: Eukaryota > Viridiplantae > Streptophyta > Magnoliopsida > Malvales > Malvaceae > Gossypium > Gossypium anomalum. The sequence goes on from CM046961.1 coordinate 46,957,847, forward strand.
ATGATAATTATTATGAAATATTATACTCGTGATAATTGTTTGATAATATGTCAAATTATGTGATATACTTGGAAAATGTGAAATACTATCGAGTATCGGTATCGGCATTCCGTAGAAGATGGTTGAGACACATGATTGGGAAAAAGGTCCCGTTGAACCTTAGGAATGGATTAGGATACAAGTGACATGTCATGGGATATTTGGGCATCCGAACTCGTTGAGTTGAGTCGAGTTCACTTATGGATGCAAATGTCCGAACTCGTTGAGTTGAATCCGAGTTCGAGAGATGTAACTAGGCATCGGAGCTCGTTGAGTTGAGTCCGAGTTCACTTATGGGCGGGTTACATGGTAGCTTGGCTACATATGTGGCACTTATGTGTAAACTTTTCGTGCATCCGAATTATATTCCGATGTGTTCAACGGGTAAAATTCTACTCAAATGGAGGAATACTCGAGATGAAAGGGACGTATTGGTAAGTGTTGTGAAATGGATACTTTGAACAGGTATGTACTTAACCCTCGGGTTGAAAACTCGATATAACAACAATATGGTAAGATGATAAATGAAAATGTGATATGAATGTCTCGGTGATAATCATGCAAATGATGTTTATGTTTGCTTATATAGTTGTGTTACTTGCTATTTGCATGTGAACTTACTAAGCATTTGTGCTTACTCCCTCCTTTTCATTCCTTGTAGTGTTGACAAGCCAGCTCGAAAATCGGAAATGGTCGGAGGCACGCTCACACTATCCGTATACCATCTTGGCATAATGGCTTGTATATTTTGAGTATGGCATGTATAGCATTATAATCATTTTGTATATATGGTCTTATGATATGGTTATTGAGTGGTATGGAAATGCTTGGTAATGATTAGCCATTGGAATGGCTAATCATGATCATATTTGGTGTTATGTATGCTAAATTGCTAGCTAATCCATGGGAACTATGAAATAGGTAAATTTTACCATAAAATAGATTCAGACAGCAGTAGTGACGTGAATTTGAAAAATCACTAAAAATAGTATAAATGGAATTAAATAATGAATAAGTTATGGAATTGAAGCTTGATGAGTCTATTTTCATATGGATGGAACAAAACAGGTATATGAGTTATATTTTATGAGATGTTTAAATTTTTGTGAAATAGGGCCAGAGCAATTTCTGGATCCCCTGTTCTGACTTTGGAAATTCACCATAAAGTTTTCAAAGATAATTAGAAGTCATAATTTATATGTACAGATTCCTTATTGAGTCTAGTTTTATTAGAAATAAACAGCATAGTCATTGAAACTCTGTACAGGGAGATATCTAATTCGAAATACACAGAGGTCAGAGCAGTTGAACCCTGAAACAGGGGAGACTTTAACTAATAAACTGTACTAATTTGCTTGACCAAAAATTCTATAAAAAAATTAGTAAATAGATATATGAGTCTAGTTTCAGGGAAAATTTACGGAATTAGATTTCGAGTTTCAGAACTCGAGATATGAATTTTTAAGTGACTGTGATGCAGATTGCTAGCTTGACTGAAAATTTTAAAAATAAATTGTTTGAGCTGTTTAAAGTAATGAATTAAGTCTGTTAACATCTCGTGTTCGACTCATGCGACGGTCTCGGGTACGGGGCGTTACACAAATTGCCACAGTCGGCCAAGTAACAAATGCCCCGCGTGCATCGGTACGACGTCACAAAGAACTTCATTCGAATAATTGCCGATGTTGAAAGAGACAAGTACTTGCTTTGTTACCTTAAGCTCTCCTCCGTCATTGAGCCATTGAAGTTTGTAAGGACTCATATGCTTAGTTGTGGGCAGACCAAGCTTTTCAACCATCATCGTACTTGCTGCGTTGGTACAACTGCCTCCATTAATGATAACACTACATACTTTGCCTCCGACTTGACATCAGGTGTGGAAGATGTTCTCTCGTTGGAGATCATTGTCCGCGCCTTGGAGACTTAGACTTCGCTTTACCACTAGTAGTTCTCCTTCCATAGGTTGTTCTAAGTCCTCCTCGACTTCAGAAGTCGATTCAGACTCTTTCTCTTCCTCGTCCTCCGTCTCGATCTCGCCATCAGCCCTCAACACCATGGTCCTTCGGTTAGGACATTGACTTGCTATATGGCCCCTTCCGAGGCACTTAAAGCACTTGATGTCCCGATTTCGATTGAAGGACGATTCGGGTGCCTTGCCTTTGTTCACTTCGGTGGTAGGCTTGTTGGTTTTCGGAGGAGTCGTGAACTCCTTTCCTCGGGAATTGGAAACACTTTTACTCATTCCTTGGCCCCATTTGAGAGTGTTGGAAGTGGTAAATCCTCGACTCGGTCCCTTTCGTTTGAGTTGCTTTTCTACCTTGATGGTCATATAGACCATGTCAACCACTTCAAGGTAGTGTTGTAATTCAACAACATTGGCAATATCGCGGTTTAAACCAGCCAAGAATCGCGCCATCGTTGCTTCAGGATCTTCTTGCACGTCCGCGTGGATCATCGCGATTTCCATCTCTTTAAAGTAGTCCTCGACACTTTTGGTCCCTTGCGTTAGATTTTGGAGTTTTTGGTATAACTCCTGGTGGTAATATGTGGGAATAAAGCGTCGCCTCATGGTCGCCTTCATTTCGGCCCATATGGAGATAGGACGTTCTCCGTTACGCCTTCGGCTAGTAGTTAATTGATCCCACCAAATCATGGCGTAGTCCGAGAACTCTATCGCTGCTAGTTTCACCTTCTTGTTCTCAGAATAGTTGTGACACTCGAACACCAACTCTATCTTTTTCTCCCATTCAAGATAGGCCTTCAGATCTGATCTACCTTGAAACGGTGGAATAGACAATTTAACGTTCTTGAGATCATCATCTTCGCGTCTTCGATCTCGTTGTCGGTGTTGCCTACGTCGATCACTAGCATTAGACTCTTGATCACTTTCAAGTTCACTAAGGTCGTTTGCTTCAACGTCTTGAAACCTTCGTCTTCTCCGATTTTGATTTGCATGTGATTCACAATCATAACTTCGTGTAGAACACTCCTTGAATGATTTCTTTGAAGTTCGGGAAGAAGTATATCTATCTCTTCGCACATTTTCTTGGAAGGAGTCAAAATCATAGTTGCCTCCTTGTCGTCTCAATCTCCTTGATGAAAAATACTCTCGTTCGAAGTCTTTTCTCTAATAGGAGTCATAGTGCCTTAAAGTCAATGGCGAGAAAGAATCACGATAGGAACTTTTGTTCAAGTAGTATTCGACGGTATATCTCCGTGGTGTTTTTGGTTCCGTTTTTTGACTTGAAGAAACTCGATCACTTTGGTCTCATTTTTCCAATCGATTAGCCTCACTTGCAGTTGGCCAAACTCAGAATTCGCCGTTCTTTGCATTTCTTGAACCAAGTATTGGAACTCCGACTCAGTAAATTCTTCACAAGACATCTTGATTACTGAAAGGAAAATATGTTAGATCAAAACAAAAATTTAAGTTCCTCACTACAAACTCCTCACGAGTTCACTCGGAAAGAAATAATAGATGAACACTCCACTCGTGTTTGCACTCATTTTAGGCTTTTTCAACTCTCAAATGCTCTCACACTCTCTAGCCTTTTACCACTCAAGCTTACTCTCGTAACCTCGTACTTTGTTTCTCTTGACTCGTCTTGGTACTTTGGGGTCCGCTTCAAAAATGGTTACAAGGGGTAAGATGTTACGGTGTACGGGTAGGCTAGAAGAAAGTTTTGATATAGTATGGCGTTTTGGGAGGGTACAAAAAAATTGAAGAAGAAGAACACTTGACGATCGGAACTAAATATAAACAAACGAAAGAACTTGATCACTTCACTTTTTTTTTTTAAATTTCGTACCCTTTTTTTTTTTTTTTTACTACTTCACAATACCACTATTAAAATAGAGAAAAACAAAAATTACAACTTGAAATTTTTTTTTAATTTCGAATTTTTTTAATTTTATTTTTTTTACGAACCTATTTCGATCTTGATACGAACGTCGGCGCCTCTCGTTTTACAAGCTCTGATACCAAATGACATTAATGTGATCACATCAGTTCAGTTTCCATCATCTCAATTTCAGCTCCATTAGCTCAACTTCAGCTGACAAGTCTAGACGTAGCTGAATAATGATTAACAAGTCGGTGAGTGTACCAATGCACATGTGGCAGCCCAAGTAGCATCCGATCATTCACACATCCGCGTGGCAACTTGGATGAATGAGTACATTATTGGCCGAATTAGAGCAACCCTTCCTTTTTCTTACTTGGCGTCAACTTAAAAAGATAAGATCAAGTAGTTTGAATTTAAAATTTCAAATACAAGGCTGCCAGGATAAGATCAAGTAGTTTGTATTTGAATTTCAAATTTCAAATACAAGGCTGCCATATAATACCGCCCATTTTAGAAGTTAGTTTAAAATTTGAATATTAAATCCTCTATTTTTAGCCACACAAGGAAATTCAGCCATACACCTCTTGTTATCCATATATATGTGTAAAAACAATGTAAGAAGGGAGACACTTTTGAATGAAATATAAGCTTTGTGAGATTTTCTCTCAAACTTCGATATTTCACCAAACTTTCTTGGCATATCAAACTGTGTTTGTTGTGTCAATTTTACTTGATACTTCGGGTTCCTAGATTGCTATCTAGTGGGTCCAAGTCCGTTGACGAAGAATAGATTTGATTCGAGTTCGTTCAGCATATTGTACGAGTTCTTTTGAGTTCCTCGTTTTTCTAAATTTTCACCAATATTCTACATCAATTCTGCTATCTTTGAATGTTCAAGGCTGCCGTGAATGAAGCTTCAAGCATTCATCTTCCACCTTGATTCAAATCTGCCAGAAATTTCAGCCCTTTCTCTTTTTCATTTTTTTTTTCTTCTTTGTTTCTTTTCTTGTTCCTAAGATCGTTCTAAGCCTAGAACGTCCATTGTGTCTTGTTTTTTTTTTATTACAGGGAAGTGTTTGCTTCAATCCCAGATCCGCAACTTACAAAGAACGTTGTTTTCACCGAGCAACGCCCTTATCAAAACCACTGCACATATGGAAAAGCATTGTAATATAAAGCTGATTATCCTTCCTAGGAGCTAAAGATACGTATAAAGAGCATAACGTAGAAGCAATATGCAGCAAGTAGATTCCTGGAACAATTTAGGGTCGGGAACTATTTTTTTGAGACTACCAAGGAACGTAGAGTGTCAACAATGGAGCCTATGATTGCATGAGACTGTCTTGTAGCAGCGAACTTTAAGTGTTTAGGAGCTTCTGCTCTATCAAAATAGAAACCACCAGATACCAGTTTCTCTTTAGGCTGTAAAGCCAACCATATAACTGTGTCCGCACCTTCTTCACTAGTTCTGAGCTTTCCCGATAACCTGCAATACATTTGCAAAGGTAAAAAGGTCAAGATAAAAACGGAAAAAGGAATCATTGTGTCATGTGTTCAACAAAGATGAGTAGAAGTAGTCGAGTTGCTGCTTGGAAGAAGAAACAACTCACCATTTGTTAAAGTCAGGTAAACTTTTAGCTACTCCAGGTGTCTCAGCCCAGCCCGGGTGCATCGAGTAAAACCCAATTCCTTTGTTCTTGTACATCTCAGCCCACTTTTCAGTTAGTGCTACCTAAGAAAAAATAGCAACAAGATTTAGACATTTCTTCAAGGGCTAGCTGCCCAGTTTGGGAAGTGAAACACAGAAAACAAGCTTGGCATCCTGAGGGCTATCACTTGTTATACAAGTAAGATCAACTTTGAAAGACAATCATGACAGTGTATTATGAACTTTAGAGAACAGATTCCATATTGGCAGAGGTGCAGTAGAGAAAGCTCCCTGAATGTCATGATTTGAATTTCTCTATTTATAGGGTTAAGCCCCATAAAAGAACAGCCTGAGAGGCGGTGTTTACCAATCCTAATGACAACCAAACTTTCTACCTCCTCCCCCTCTGGTTAAGTAACTTATTACTAATCATTACCTGGAAATAACAAAGCCTATATTGTAAACATTACCATCTTAACAAACAAATATGCAAACGTATGGACCCAAAGGTGCACAAAATCCATGAGTTCCACCAGGCACCATATAAGGGCAGAGTGGAAGATACACAAAGTTCTATGGTAAAGATGGGTGCAAGATTTTCCTTTTGCCATGTTTGGTAAACAAGAGGTCTATGAAGTCTACAGTCAGAAAATCATACAGTAAAGTTTTTCCCCTTTTACATGTTCAATAAACCAGTGGCCCATCAAGCATGCAGCAGGGTTACATTCTTTCTGTCATACTTTCTTGGCATATTGAGTTTAACAATGGAAAAATAATAAACAATGCAGCGATATCTAACCCAGTTAGGAAATTAATTGTCTGAAATGCATTTCTTTTCATGCCAATAGAAGAAAATCAACCAAATTAGTTTCATCCAGAAGAGTTAACTAGATATGCCCATATGTTTCAAAATGTTGTTGCACTTTGCAATTAGAGTAAGAAAATGAAGATCATACATCACTTTGACATTACAGCAGAATCGAAATAAAAGCCTATGACATAATATCAATAATATCCTTTTTTTTTCCTAATCTAAAATTTGGTAAGTTAGACTGTGATAGTTCAATTTAGTTGAATGATTGGCAATATATTACCAAATCTAATGTAATATGTAAAATGTTATTTCAGCAAAAAAGAAAGATAACTTTTTGATAACTTCTAGCAGTAGAACAACTTAGCTGACCTGAACTCGCTTGTTCCTAGCATATTGCTCTGCCGCATTAAATTTTCCATCACTAAACTGCAGTTACAATGAAAGGAGAATTCATAAGTATCCATTAATTCAACTAGCGCTATAGCTAGGGGTTTAGGAATGGACCAAGACAAGGAAGGAAAACAACTACCTGTAGATCACTGGTCAAGGGAGTAGTATACATTCCACCAGATGAAACTGTTATGACTCGAGCATCAGGAGAAGCTATCTCCAGCAAAGGCAACATTAATTCTGTTGTGGCATAAGTGCCCAATACATTGACAGCAAAGTTCAACTCAAATCTGGAGGCACATGGAAATAAGAAAGACAAGACATCAAATATTTTTTTCTATTCTTTTTCCTCAGTTTTAATGAAGGAACAGAACACGTGATGTATCGAATATTTTTGTAGTTATAAAGTGAAAAGCGCACCCTTCAGATGTCGTAATTCGTTTGTGCTCCATCAGTCCAGCATTGTTGACCTAAAGGAAATAAAATTTAAAAAGAAGAAAATCATAAGCGTTACATGATACAGCAATGGTTTAGCAGAATGGCAGGCTACTCTTAAATAAATGTTATCCCTTTCTCATTAAATATTGGAACAGAAGACGATCCCAGTCTATATAAAGTTATCAACTGAACAAAGACCATTGTTTCAGAATGGTAGACAAATATATACAACCAGATATTGGAGAAAAGTACTAGTTATTTAGAACTTAAATGATGTCACCCATTTCTAGTTGTAGAACAACTACTATTTCTTGGAGGAAACTTTAACTAGTAATAAGCAAAATAGAACTTTACAAGAACATGAACAGGAACATCCTTTGAAGAGAACCTGGATGCAAATGACTTGATCTCGCTGATGGACAAAAGATCACAAACCTGCAAGCTATACTTTATAAGCAATTTAAGACAGAAACATTGTAGATAAATTATAAACCATAAAACTGTAAACAGGTAAGGGCTTAATTTATGAAAATTCCAAAGAAACAAGCTATTCAGAGTCCATCATGGAAAACAAGAGATTAGCAAGGAATAGATGATGATTACTTCCAAATGAACATTTGGATTGCCAGTTGAAGACTGAATTTTAGAAAGAGCGGTTTCTCCCTTCTCCTTGTTTCGACACACCATATAGACAGTTGCTCCACTGCGGTAAACATCATAATAACATGAACAAAAAGGAAAACAGAATGCAGGTACATGCAAGTTTATTTTTAATAAATCAAACAAGCAAAAAGGTCAGAAAATAATCAACACCGTGATGCAAGAGCCTCAGCAGTAGCAAAACCAATGCCAGAATTTGCTCCTGTGACCACGCAGTTCTTCCCCTCTATTCGTATTTCCATATCTTCGGGTTTGAATTTCTTGGAATGTTCCCTGAAAATCAAAGAATATCTTAAAAACAATATACAATAATGTCAAAAGATCATTTCTTAGTATTTAATCTTTGATGAGCAGAGCGCTGGCTTCTTTGATCAGTACTGAGAAACCAATATTAGGCAACAACTAGTGAAGATACGCGCCGATAAAAAACAAATAACTTAAACCCAAACTCACAGAATCAAGAAAATGTGCAAGTGTCAAGAGATATTTTCTGACCACCTATATTAGCTTTTATTATTATTATTGAAGGATTCAAACTTGAGTTCTTATAATTTCAATTATCATGTTATAAGAAAAACCATCTATTCCATCAGCAGAAAAGGAATAAATATGCATAAAAGCGTCAATTTTGCTGCATAAAAAAGGGCAAGGTTTTGCAAGAGGGGCAACAAGTGAACTTACAAGAAGCCATTTCTGGTGAAATTCAAGTAACCATAAACTCCAAATGCAGATGCCCGCCAAGTCTTGTATACAAAGCAAAAAATAAAATCAGTAAGCTCCCCAAGACAAAGGATAAGTTTTTAACAACAATAATAAATGAAAAGGGGAAGTGATTACCTTCAGAAGGAACATGATTAGGGCTGTGATGGATATGTGAAATTCAAAGTGCAAAGTTGCATTTTTCATTTGTTTTTAGGTTCTTACATTGTAGAGAGGAGACCCTGAAATTGGTTGTGTTTGTGGTCTGCTGCTTTGCAACGTCGCTAAATATATTGCCATTAGATGCTCTGCTGTCTGAACCAATTGGAGTATCGGGAATTGATTAGTATTGACTCGGATAAATGCATTAAGCTAGTTGATTAGTGACAGGTAAATGTTGAATTTTTTTTTAGGTTAAAATTAAATTGTAATTTTTAAATGATTAAATTAAAATTTTATTTTTTTAGAGAATTAAAATGTAATTTTATTTTTATTAATTTGAAATTTTAAAGGATCAAAATGTAAAGTTTTCTATTTTAAGGGGGTTGGGCCTCTGTCAGGCCCCCAAATTCACCCATGATTAGGAAATTAGTATAGATTAGTAAATCGAAAAAAAATTATCGAGGTTAAACCATATTTTTAAATTTTTATTTTTAAAATTTTTAAAATTATTTATTTAATCAAACTGAAAAGACATGTTGGATTAACGAATCGGTGGTCCTGAGTAATTCGATCACCAGTCCGATTCTAAAAATATTGATTTTTGGTACATTATACATAAAAGAAAGAGTTCAAGTCCAAATTTTGAAGATAATATTATTGAAATGAGTATCACAAATTCCAAGAATAAATCAAAAAATAGACATGAAAGATAAAAAAAAAATCTTTAATTCAACTAAGTTTAAATTCGTGATATCAAGATCAGGAAAAAGATCGGGAAAAAGATCGCGTTATCAATACAATAATTAATTATAAATTTTATGACACACAACAATATTTTAAAAAATATTTAATGCAAATATATAGGAACTAGTTTTCTTATTGGTGCATCTCATGGGTGTACAGTTTTAATCCTAAAAATTATGTCAATTTGTTAAATTTTGAAAATAAAGTAAATTTAAATAAAGGTAAATTATTTTTATAGTCACTTAATTATTAATTTTTTTTGCCACCTAATTATGAAAAGTTATAAAATAATCACCTAATTATTCAATTTTGTATTTTTTTTATCATCAGCTTGCTAATGGTGACAACTTTTAAAATTGACATAGTAACAACTTTTAACCTTCAACATTTGAACATTGTGCCAATTTAGTCTTGATTTAAAAAAATCAAACCCTCAATATTTACACATGGAATAATTTAGTCTTTTTTTCTTTTCTTTTTTTTTTTGCAAATTTGCTTTTCTTTGTAACACTTTCACCTAAAAAGCTAAAAACAACAAAATTGAATAGCTAAATTTGATTGAAAATATATAAAAAAAGGAAACACCCATAAATCCAAGATAATAATTTTCATATTTTCTTATTCTTTTAAGATTAACCCTCAATGTCACAAAGAAAATTAAAACTGAAAAAAAATTTACATAATGTATAAACTTAACCATCTTTGCTCATTCAGCTAGATCAATGAATACTTCTAAGTTTATGCGAAACTAGTTAAACTCAAAGCTCATCTCTCATTCCCCGAAGGAACCGCTTGAAGCTTTCTTCTTCAGTTGGTACCAGTTCGAGATCATACTTGCTAAGTCGCAAGAACTCTCACTCATAGTCAACTACTAGCATATCACATTGTTTCAACATCATAAATTCTTGTTTTCAATCTTCTAGATATAGTTCGTTGACATATTTCTTTTTGAACTCTTAATAAAATAACATCCAATCAGTCTGATCAACTAGCACATGTCGGGTGAAGGTTAGCCACCATTGTATGTCTAATCTTTTAGAAGTGATACCACACAAGAAACACACTCAAACAATGAACATTCTAACTACTATAGAACTCACTTGGTTGACTCTAATCAGTTCTTAGCTAAGGAAGGGTCAACACCTTTGAATCCCTTAAATTCAATTGCTCAATATTTTCGTAACTCTTATATTGTGGTTCGTTGGGATACAACTATCAATGCAGCTTGCGGAGCAGCTCCCGCATATCAAATAAACAATTTAGGCAAGCCATTAGATTCAATACTTAATTATAATATGTAATTTAATCAATTTCGTGAATTAAATGAGCTTACCAAAGCTCTTACGAAGAATCGATGTTAACGGAGGACTAAAATGTAAAATTTTCAAATTTACTGAGTTGATGTCGCGACGTTAAGGGAATCACGTTGCAACATTGAAGGTAGAAACTCAACATCGTGACTTCAATAGAGGATATTGCGACTTTGGAGAACATGGGGTATTGTCACAAAAATAGAACAGGGGATGTCTCAACGTTACATTCTAGCGAACTCACCTTGCAAATCAGAGGACTATAGTCGTGACACCTCTTACTGGCAAGCTCATATCGTGACGTTGAAGGTATGTCTTTGTGATGTTACCTACTGAAATTACAACATATTTGAGTATTACATGACAACAACTTGATACATAAGATCATTAAATATATCTAAGTCCATATAAGTCTCATGATTCATACATATATACATTTTCAATTCATATGCTTATAATCAAATCAATTTTTTTTCATCCAAGGTACCAAAATGACAATTCAGAACATAAAACTGAATCAACCTTAGGTACATGCCACTTATTGATAACGAAATAAGACTATACAAACTTATTGAATCAAGAGTTGCGATCTGGATGATGCTTCACTCCTCGGGACCTTGAGATCTACTGATACCTGTGTATGGAAAAAAAACACGTATGCTGAGCCATAAAACTTAGTGGTACTTCCATAATTCAAGTCAATAATATGATAAACATAATATGACAAGAATGCAATCAAAATATTATTAGTTTCTCTACAATTCAAATTATCATTCATGTCTCATGTACCAAATTCATGTCAAACTACATTTAGCATATCACATATATACCATGTAACACCTCTAACCCGTATCCATTGCCGGAACAGGGTTACAGAGCATTACCGAAGTTTACAGTTCAATTACAATTAATTTATGTCATTTATTATTCATATCCGAAAATCAATCACAATCAATCATAATGTCCCTCATATGGGTCCTCAGGCCCAAAATACATATTAGAATCGAGTCGGGACTAAATCGGGATCACAGAAAAAAATTTAGCGAAATCTCAAAAAAAATTTAGGTGCAGAAGACACACGCCCGTGTGACCAGGCCATGTGGCTCACAGGGCCAATGACACACCCGTGTCCCAGGCCGTGTGGGCATTCGATGTGAGGCACACTGTTGTGTTCCAGCCTATGTCCTTACCCTTGTAACTCTCTGACTTAGGTCACACGGCCAGCCACACGCCCGTGTGTTAGACCGTATGGAAAATTTAATTTTCAAAAATTAGGTGCAGGGGTTACACGGCCAGGACACACACCCATGTGCTGGGTCGTGTGTCTTACACGGCTGAGACACACGCCCGTGTGCTCAATTGTGAGCATTCTATTTCTCGATTTTTAAGATGCAGGGAACACATGGCCAAACCACATGCTCGTGTGCAAGGCCATGTGTCGCACACGGTTGAGACATATGCCCGTGTAGACAAAATAAGACCATTTTTCCAAGCCTTATTTTTCACCCTTTTTACCTTGCACCTACATGAACACTTCAACATATTTCCAAACCAAATTAACATTTGCAATCCAAGCCAAATACAAGTAGTATGTATGATATATTAACACATATATTCAAATGTTTAACTTACCATAATTGCATTTATGTTTGTTTGCAAGTTTTACCAATTATTAACTCAACTTCATTCATCCTTTAGTTATATATCTTTTACCATTTAACCATTTCAGCACATCTCAACATGATATGTTTTTTTATGATTACATCAAAATACACTTTACACCATCCATTCCAATGGCTAGATACAACCAAAATATTTCATCATTTATTCTAATTTAGCTTATACATGCCATTATACTAAATAAGTTTGCTATTTGTACCAAAACGGGCTGAAGGATAGTGTGATAATACTCCGATCGATTCCCAACTCTTTCGAGCTGTCAAGAACTATAAAACAGAGGAAAATAAAACAAAGTAAGTATTTTATGCTTAGTAAGTTCGTATAACAAGAATTTAACTTACCAACCATGTTCATTTAATTAAATATGTAAAACATGCATCCAAACATTTTTGATCAATTGCCTAAACACAAGCTCTCATCAAACAAGTTAGTCATATGATTCATATGTATATCAATATAACAAAGATGAGCTCATCGTATAATAATTTCTGAGGATTTTAGGGATATTCAAAAAATAAATCATATTAATCTCATGTTTTCTTTTAATAGAAGTTTTATCCGTTGAATCATTGAAATATCGATGGATACCTAGATAGTATACTCGAGGTATACAAATCAATGATCCATCAACTCATGTCTAAGGGTACCCATAAGGGTACATAATCAGGAAGCACACTCTCGAGCCATATATCAGGATGCTTATATAAGCCATGTAACATAAAGCTTATCCGGGCTATATCAGGAAACTCATAAGAGTCTATAACAGAAAGCTCATTGAGCTTAACAGGTAACTCCGAAGAGTTATTATCAGGGAGCTCTGGATAGCATAACAGGGAGTTCAAGTGAGCCATGTCAGGAAGCTCATAAGAGCTTATATCAGGACGCTCACGAAGAGCTACATTTGTGTCCGTAATAAATGTTGGACCACAACCGATCGAATCGTGTAACAGGACGCTCACAAAGAGCAGCAGTAGTGCACAACTCATGCAGGATCACTACCGATCAGGATGCTCGCAGGAACTATATAACAAGATGCTCGAGAGGGCTTATAACAGGATTGCTCATTCGGGCTATATTCTGTTCGCAACATATGCAGGATTACATTCAATATGGAAATCATGTATCCAATGAATTTCATTACTCAAACAGAACTTAACATTTTCCGAACATTATTGATCATGTGATTATTTCATACATTTTTAACATTTATATAATTCATATAAACACATACCACACTGAAGAATAAAAATAAACACAATTTAGTTACACGAACTTACCCCGACACTTGTTCGTTTATGAAAATCTACTGATCCGTCACATTTTCTTTTCCTCAATCTAACTCTTTATTTGATCTTTCTGGATCTATATAAATTAATTTAACATCAATTTAATGCACTTCATACTCAATTGGACTCAATTCACTTCCTAGGCAAAATTACCATTTTACCCCTATACTTTTCATAAATGACAATTTTGTCCCTAGGCTTGGAAAATAAAATTCATGCAATTTAATCCTTATTTAAAGCCTAACCGATTTTTACATATCTTAATAACAGCCCATGAATTTCACAAAAATCATAATTTTTCCATGGGTTTTACCATTTTTCAATTTAGTCCCTAAATCATAATTTCATCAAAATGCTCTTTGTAAAAGTTATTTATCTATCAACAACCTTTCATTTTCTACCATAAATTTCAAATTTTCAGCATTTACATCCATGAAAAAATTTCTATACTTTGATATCTTTACAAATTAATCCCCAAAATAGATAGATTAAGTTACTACGATCTCGAAAACATAAAAATGACTAAAAACGGGACATGATTACTTACCCAATAAAGCTTGCTTGGTTTCCTTTCTCTTTCCTAGGGTTCCCATGTATTTTTGGGAAAAATATGATAATAAGAATATGATATTTCTATTTAAATTTATTATCATCCATTAATTTTTCAACATTCCAATTTAATCCTTTTCTTTTTCTAATTTTCCATGAATGATTCATCAAAAATATCTACTAACTCCATTTAATGGTCTAATTGTCATATAAGGACCTCAAGTTTTGAATTCCATAGCTAATTAATCCTTATAGCTACTAGAATTCAACTTTTACATTTTACGCAATTTGGTCATTTCCATAATTAAACATGAAATCGATAAAATTTTCTTATCAAAATTTTCATACGCCTTTCTTATCATAATCAGACCATGCAATAATATTAAAATAAATTTTCTGTATGACTCAGATTTGTGATTCTGAAACCACTATTCTGATTTCACTGAAAACGGGCTGTTACGTACCATCTTATACTTTCTATCATCATATCACATTCTCATATATGTCACAACATGTCATAATTTCATTTATTTTTCTTATTACTATCTTGAATCCTCTTATTCGTTTTACATTCATATTGGCCCTCAAGGCTCTTTTGTAATTAGTTCGCATGATGTTTCACTTTCTATCGATTGTCACTGTAACACCCCTAGCCCGCATCCGTCGCCGGAGGAGTTAAGAATGTTACTAAGTAAGTCTTAATTTCGTTCCTAATATCAACCATCTAAATAAAACATTCAAGCATCATTGATCACATTCATAAACGCTTTCATCATTTAAAAATAAAAATGCAAGTTGTCTAAGTAAGCCATTTGCGTATGGCTATACATGTATATACATCACCAAAAGTTACTAGGTCAAATTACAAAGTCGATCCTATACATGCCATTTTTAAAATTTAAACAAAAAGTACCAAAAAGCTTAGATAGTGTGGTTGACTTCGACTTTGGAACTTCCGAATCCGATGGATGACGAGCAAAATCTATAAAACAGAGAAGCAAAACAAAAGAATAAGCATTTCAATGCTTAGTAAGCTTTAAGTAATGAAATCATCTAAGAAATTGACATATTAATATCAAGTCTATATGAATCAGCCTTGGGCCGAACCCAAACATAACGAAGGTGCTTCCTTATCGAATCATATCATAAAAGGAAAAAAAAAATAATAATAATCAATACGTTCATCTATTCCTTTAATTTATAACCGAATACGATCTTCCCAAATTTTCAGACAACTCTCATGCATATATATATATATAGCCTACTAGTGATGTTGAAATCGCCTAAGTTAGTACTCATACCTCCTAATCCAATAATAAACATTCAAAGGGTTTTAAACGCTAGTTTAAGCATAATTGCCGACTTTCGAAACACGAAATATAACAATCAATCATATCTTCAACGAAAGCATTTACTTACTTGATCACTTCACATTAAATTGCATTATGCTTGGAATTAACTCGACATGCATTATATAAATTCACTTGTGCATACTTACGGTTTATCCACCCAATTCATAGGCGTGAAGACGTCCTTGTGAACTAAATCGAATCTTAGAACTGGCTCAGAAGCCCTTCGAGACTAAGCTCGGCAATAACACTGGCGCAGAGCCCTTCGGAACTAAATCCGGCTTTAACGATGGCTTAAAGCCCTTCGGAACCAAGTCCGGTTTTTAACACTGGCTTATAGCCCTTCGAGACTTAGCTCGGTTTCAAACCTTGATCAACAATCATACATTCACACATTTAAACAACACTTTGAAATTTGAATACAATTTCAGCATTCTTTCTAATCATTTTACAATTAATTCACTAGTCATAACAAATGACATATTCTCTTTTCATTATTCAGGAAACTTTCTATTATCATGCGATTACAAACAAGTATTCTACCTATTTATTCGATCATACGATGCAAGCAAGACCCTTACGTCATAATTTATTCATCGCAATCATAATTTGATAATTTCTATGTCTAAATATAAGTTATATTCCATTACTCAAAGACTTACCTTGTATCTTTCTGAGCAAGTTCGGGTTGGCTATTCCGCGACTTTAGCTTTTCCCTTATCCGAGGTTGCCCTCTATGCTCTTGAGCTTAATCAATAAATTTTAAACTAACCATTAATCAATTACTCAAGTATTACTTTCAGAATATAGCACACATATATATATGTTTGAATTTCACACATACAACTTATAGTAAGCTTATAAAAATCAATAAGCAAGTCATTAGTAAATCACAACTTCCCTATAAGCTGAGTTACTGAGCAACAGTCATTAATTTACTTATAACTTGAGCTACGAAACTCCAAATCAAAGACCGTAAATTTTCCTCGAAAATAGACTAATTTATCTTTTAGCCATAAAATTTTCATAATTTTTAGTCTAGCCAATCACTACCAGATTTTTCTTAAAGTTCACCCTGTTTCACTGCTTGACTAAACTGACCATTCTTCGATACGAATCAGGTTTCTCATTGTACAAGATTCAAAATGTGTTCTCACTTATTTCATTTGAAACTAGACCCATTAAGGAATCTAAGCATATAAATTTTATCCTAAGGCCATTTTTGTACAATTTATACTGATTTTATAAAAACAGAACATGAAACCTATTAGTCATTTTCTCGACTCAACCTCACAATATTTCAAATATCTCAAAATCGGTAACTCATTCGTTTCTATAGCTTCCTCAAGAAACTAGACTCTTCAAGCTTTAAAGACATAATTTATCCAGCTTCTAACTCAACTCCTACAAATTATGGTGATTTTCCAAAACCACCTTACTGCTGCTGTCCCCAAGCAGTTTAATACTAGCTCACTCTTTCAAACATTCCTTGCATACATTCTATTTAAGCATGTATATTAACAACCGAATTCATCAATTAATTAATTACAAAGTCACTTCAACATTTTCAATACAACACATGGTGTTCAAGCTATTATTCAAGTTCAAAATTCAAGCTAATACATACATATATATACACTAGAAATCAATTGTTAACATTTGTATTTCACTTTAATAGCTAACTTATCAAACCTTATTTCAACCTACAATTTTTTCTTAACACAATTAAAGCATACTCTTCATTCCATCCATTAAAAACACATACATTTCCCAAACATCCCAAAACCATATTCGCCATATACACAACTTACATACAAAATTTATCCTTGTATAGCCTATAGCTTATTCGGCTATTCCTTACTCAATCTTAATGAAATTTCATATCAAACTTCTATGACTAAGCACACATGTACTTACATTCCAACTATCATAATCCTAAAATAAAAATCATATTCTAAATAAAGCATTATGAGAATGCCGAATCTTCATTTGCTCCAAAGTCTAATTTACTCAATTCAAAAACATCTTAATAACATTTGTTCATGACATCAAATATCCACATATATATATATATATATATTTTAACTCATCCATCATCAACAATTGAATGAAATCATCAAATTCTTTCTTTAATCCCCATAGCCGAATGCTCCATTTACCCTTTAAACTTAAAATTTTTGCATGGGCTAATTAATAAACAAGGTGATTACCTAAAACAAGCTTAGATTTCAAGAAAATTTAACACCATTCACTAACCTTTCTTAGCTTCAATTGACCGAATTCTTAAAGCTTCCCTTTCTCTTCTTTCTCTAGCTACGGCAATGGAGGAGAAAGCATAGTCAACCTTGGTTTCTCCTCCCACTATCTCATGTTTTCATTTCTTTATTCTTTAATTCATTTTTGTAACATTAATTTATTAACATAAAGAATATTATAATTCATTCTAACCTTTAACATGGCCGGCCACTAACATAGATTTGGCCAATTTGACATGCAAGTACCATTCTTTTTACAATATGCATTATTAGATCATTTTTATTTTTGTCAAGCACATTTCTACATTTTTTTATATAAGTCCTATTTGATAAATTTACATACAACCAGCAAAATTCAAACATGAAATTTTCACACATGTATAATCACATATAATAAGTATCAAACGTGACGGTTAATTATCATTACGACTCGGTTTTGTGGTCCCGAAACCACTTTCCGATTAGGGTCAATTTAGGGCTGTTACAGTCACGTTTAATTAGCATATGTGGTATACCATTTTCAATCAATATTTCATATTAACCATCATTTTGAAGTTTAAGTTTTATGATCCCTATTAACCAAACAATGACTTAAGATGGATACACGGATCATCCAACCATCACACCTATATATCTAGCACCTAGTGCCTCATTAAAACATCCGAAGTATAAATTGCACTCTATGCCCCATTTGTATAACTGAAGTAAAGTGTGCTCCACACCTCATCGAAAGTTTGAAGTATAATATGTGCTCTACGCCTCATCAGTATAAATTGAAATATAATCCTATACACTAATCCTATGTCATGCCAACTATACCTGACGCTGGTTGAGACAGTTAATAAGGTAAGCGATGAATCAATACATATATGTTCATGATCACATATTATAGTTTCATATCATGCTCGTTTATGCTATGCTCAACTCAATTCAATTCTCGACATTTTATATCATCATATACAAACTAAATCATGAGGTAAGGAGAACTCTTACCTCAGATAAACACATTTGTAACAAATAATGTATAATGTATATTGAACTCAAATCATAAAAGTACAAACCAAAATTTTCGCTACTCATCTAGGACTCTCGACTTTCCTTTCTCTCGAGATGGCCTATCATCGTCTTTAGCTACATTTGATAATTTACGTAACACCCTTTACCCGGTCCAATCATCGAACTCGAGTAATCAGATGCTACAAACAAATACAAAATAATTACATGCAATTTATTAATAAAATCTCAATTAAATATCATTACATCACATATGATCAAGTAAAACATGTAATTCAATCAATTTTGGGTTTATATCAAACTTACAAAAGCTTAAAACCAACATGGATCAATTTGAAACAGAAACAAAAACAAAAAGATAGGAAAAATATGTAAAAAGGGGTCACACGGCTGTGTCCCCTGACTATGTGGAATGCTAAGGCTGCGTGGAATGAGATACATGTAACAACTTATTTTTTAGTGAAATCAGAATAGTGGTTTCAGGACCACAAATCTTACGAGTAAATTATTATTTTATTATTTTAATGTCTATGGAATATTAGTAGGGTTTTATTAAAATTTCATTAAGAAATTTTGATGTTTGCATGTTTAATTGAGTAAAAAGGACTAAATCATAAAAAGGTACAAAAGTGGAGTTCTATTAGTAAAAAAGGTCAAGTAGCTATGAAATTTAAATGTGAATGGACTTAGATGGTAATTAGACCATCTATAATGTTAGTGGACAAAGATGGGCATGAACTAAGGGTTTTATGTAGTTAATTAACAAGGTTAATTTGGTAAATTAATAAATTAGTTAAAGTAAAATAATACAAACAATTGTATCATCTTCCTAAACATCCTTATTCACTGAAATTAAGAAAGAAATACCTCTCTTTTTCACCTTGAAGGTTCGGCTATGTCCAAGGGTTGCACGTAAGTGATTTTTAATCCCGTTTTTAATTATTTCTATGTTTTTGAAGTCGTTATAGCTTAATCTAGTTAGCTCGGGATCAATTTACAAAATTGTTAAAATTTTAGAGTTTTTCCATTAATATTCTTGCATAATTCTTGATGTTTAATGAAAGATTATGAGTCATTGTTGTTAAATAAACAAGTTTTGTAAAGTGATTTTTGATGAAAATGTCATTTAGGGACTTATTTGTAAAAGTAGTAAAATTCCATGGTAAATTTGTGAAATGCTGATTTGTATGGGTTGATATAGGTCCCTAGTGAATTCAAGTAGCATGAAATAAGGATGAAAATGCTTAGATTTCAATTTACGAGCTTAAGGATTTAATTATAAAAAGTTAAAACGTTAAGGGTAAAATTATAATTTTGTAAAATATGAAATATGGACTGAATTGAATAATAGTAGTATTAATGAATTGAATTTTTCTATTTAGATCAAGATAGACCACGTACGGACTTAGATCGGGGAAAAGCTAAAGCCTCAGATTAGTCGACTACATTTTTACGCTTTGTTTGTCGAGGTAAGTTCGTATGATTAAATATCCTTTTAATGTTATAATGATCTATATGTTAATGTGTTATTTGTCATGTAACCACATGATGTATATCCAACGATGTTACGATAGTTATCGAGCCCCGTTTGAACCTTAGGAATTTGTAAGATACAAATGAAATGTCATTAGGGTTTTCATGTTTCAGGTGCTGGTCTTAAATGTCCTACCAATGGTTGAGGTCCTGCATTTGTTGCGGATACTCTATAGCTCGTGTGAGCAGCATCGTGTAGCTTACATTTTAACCCACAGCTCGTGTGAGCAGGCTCATTTCACAGCTCGTGTGAGCAATGATGTAAAGGAAATGTTATGGTTATATGTTTAGCACACTTTGTGTGAGCTTTCTTGCATATCTGATGATATTCTAAATGGTTCAATGGGCATGAAAAGGAAATGAAAGGTAAGTGTTCAAATGAATTGTATCACAAAATTAAAAAAAGTATTGAAATGGAAAGATTCAATGGAAATATGCTTATGTTCGTGAAAATGATGCATTCAAAAGAAGTATATTCATGTACAAATTGCTTACCTTATGTTGATTCAAGTGAATTATGTTTGAATGAACTAACATCTGTTGTTGATGGTGCTTAGGCTTGTGCCAAGCTTGTAGTTAGATCATGTTATGCTTAATCTTAATGTTATGTATTAAAACGGTAAGTTATGTTCATGTTTTACGAACTTACTAAGCATTATGTGCTTACGTAGTTTTCTTTCCTATGTTTTATAGATAATCGAAAGCTCGGTCAGTTTGGAAGCTCGCCAGAGATCTATCACACTATCGAACTAATATACCGGTAGTTTTTTATGTTTTGGCCAAGGATATAATGGCATGTATAGGTGGACTTGTGTTTAATGTTTAGTTGAATGCTTAGATGTTGATTTTGGTATATATGAGTTAGTTGTTTTAGTACCATTTTGATGATGGTTGAATTGTGTCAATTTGGTACATATGATGCATGAATGGTATGTCTCAAATGATAAGTTTATGTTGAAGTGATATAGGTCAAGTTTTGGTATGTTTTGAGTTGAAAATGAATTAGGTGTTTATGAATAAAATGAGGTCACTTATATGTATATGTTTAGATAAATTTGTATGTTTGCTTTTGAGGTGCCTTGTATGGCATATTGGTTGAATGGATTTTGTCTTTAAATTGGTCATTTTATGCATGTTTTGGTAAGGTTTGTTTCTTTGGTCATGTGTACAAAATGCTTTTAGGTACATGTTTGATTTGGTGATGGAAATGGCTTGATTTTTGGCCAATTTCATGTCCACACGGCCTAAGACACGGACGTGTGACTAAGTCGTGTGTGATTTGGTGATGGAAATGGCTTGATTTTTGGCCAAGTTCATGTCCACATGGCCTGAGACACAGACGTGTGACTCAGCCGTGTGTGACACACAGCCATGCGACACGGCCATGTGTCCCCTGTAGGTTTTAATGCATGCAAGTCAGGCTATTACACAGCCTAGCACACGGGCGTGTATGGCTATTTCAAGAGTTACATGGCCTGGCACATGGGTGTGTGGCTTGGCCGTGTGACCCAACTCAGAGGGTTACACAGCCCAGTACACGGCTTGGCACACGGGCATGTGGCTTGGCCGTGTGACCCAACTATAGAGTTACACAGGCTGGGACACAGCTATGTGTCCCTATTTCGATTGTTACAAGACCTTAGACATTAGCGTGTGTCTCAGCCGTATGAGTCACATGGTTGTGTGACCCCTACAATCCAATTTTTCTAACTTTTACTTAAACTTTCCAAATGTTTCCAATATAGTCCTAGATTGTTTCTAAAGTATTTTTAGGGCCTTGAGGGCTTGATTTAGGGACAATTTGTATGTGAATAAATTTTTATACCATGTTTATATTAATATATGAAATGTATGTTTCAATGTTACGTTTTTATAGTAATGCTCTGTAACCCTATTTCAGTCACGGATACGAGTTAGGGGGTTACAATACACGGTTGTGTGACTCCTATTTACTTTTTTTTCCTATCTTTTTATTTTTGTTTTAAATTGATCCATGTTTGATAAAGGCTATTTTTAAGCTTTTGTAAGCTCGATATAAACCTGAAATTGATTGAATTACATGTTTTACTTGATCATATGTGATGTAATGATATTTAATTGAGATTTTGATTAATACATTGTATATAATTATTTTGTATTTGTTTGTAACATCTTATTACTCGGGTTCAATGATCAGACCCGGTAAGGTTTGTTACATTTATTGGTATTATAGCTATAGGTTTAGCCGATTCTTGGATTAAATCGAGCTCAGAATTGAGTCTAGAGGTGCATGCTAAAGTTGAGTCGAGTCGAGTCTGAGTTAGGATTTGGGTTCTAATTATACTGTTTTTGTTTTATAGTTGAATGATGTCGGGAGAATCTAAAAATGAAGTTAATCAGAGTCTTCATAGTAGCGATCACTCCACTGAGAATGAAATTAAGGTCGAATCGGTAGCACCGAGCATTGATTCAGCTGGTGCACAACAACCTAGGGTTGATAAAGATAGAAACGAGGAATAAAGTGATTCAATTATACTTCGAGCTACTGCTAATACTCTACAAAAACTGGTAGGAGCTACTATTATGGTAGTACATGTGCTTGTTGTTTGACAGGCCCTGATTAAGCAATTGCAGAGGTATGATACTACAGAATTGCTGGGTTTGAAAGGGGTTGATCCCTCAATTGCTAAAGTTTGGTTGAAATAAACTAAACGAATCCTACAACAACTTGAATGCACCCCGCATGAATGTATAATCTGTGATGTTTCTCTACTACAAGGAGAAGCATATACGTAGTGGCAAACAGTAACACGTCATGTGCCTGCTGAGCGAGCCAATTGGAAATTCTTTCAAGCTTAATTTTAGAAAAAGAATGTCGGAGAGTTTTACCTTAAAGATCAGAAGTAAGAATTTTTGTTCTTAAAATGTAATGAGATGTTGGTAGCTGATTACGAGCGTGAGTTTCTATGACTCAGTAAATTTGCCTCGAAATTTGTACCTTTTGAAGTTGACAATTGTAAATGTTTCTTGCGTAGTTTGCGCAACAAACTTAGAGTTCAACTTGTATTGGACCAAATTTCAAAGTTTACCAATCTAGTTGAGTGAGCGAGAATGGTGGAGCAAGCTTTTGGCCTCGACAAGAAAACAGAGCCTATAAAAGTTGATGGAAAAGGAATAGGGGCAACGAGTTCACACCTGTTACCTAAATGAACTAGGGACTCTCGTGGTAATTGGAAGTTGAATTTTAAGTCCGACAGATCTGAAAGAAACTGGGATTGTCAACCATCAGTGGATAGTGTGCGAGGTCCTGCTCAAGATTTTGATGTACTGAATGGTGAACATTGTAGGAAAAAGAATCAAGGTGAATGCTGGAAGTTTTCGCGAGCCTGTTTTTGTTGTGGATCGTGTAGCATTTTGCTCGAGAGTGTTTGAGGAGTTATAATGTTACTTCTGTCCCTAGTTAGATGCCTGCACCTGCGGCTAGGGTTTGGGGGATTAGTCATGGTAGTTTTGTTACGAGAAGTGGATTGAGAAAGGGAAACAAAGTTGTTGCTCATCAGTTAGAGGCCAGAGCGCCAACTCAAGCGTATGTTGTAAAGACTCGTGAGGAAGGCAACGCTATTGATGTTATAGCAGGTATTTTTCTACTATTTTTTACGCTTGTTTACGTTTTGATAGACTGTATACTCATATTCTTATATTAATATTGAACTGGTTAAATCTGGGAATTAAAAATCTGAAACATCAAAAGTAGTTATGGTTGTATCGAGTCCTTTGGGGCAACTAGTGTTACTTGATCAGGTAAGTAGGTGGTGTATGTTAGATATTCAGAATGTATATTTTCCTTTCGACTTGTTGATTATGCCATTTGACAATTTTGATCTTTTTTTGGGAATGGATTGGCTAACCTAGCATTGGGTGATATTAGACTCTATAAAAAGAATTTTTTTGGTTTAGAGTTCAGATGGTAGCACAATAGAGGTGAATCATGTTAGAATGAGTGGTTCAACTCATATCATTTTAGCAGTTCGAGCTAATAAATTCCTAAATCAAGGTTGTGAAGCTTTTTTGGCCTATGTTATTAACTCAAATGCTAGTGATAGGCAGTTTAGCAAGATCCAAACCATTTGTGATTTCCCTGATGTGTTTCCCAAGGAATTACTAGGATTATGACCAAATCTGGAAGTTGAGTTCACAATTGAAGTGTTCCCTGGTACGGCTCTAGTGTCGATTTCCCATTATCATATGGCACTAACAGAGCTAAAGAAATTAAAATTTTAGTTACAAGATTTACTGGACAGCGGCTTTATACGCCCTAGTATATCATCTTGGGGAGGTATTGTTTGTTAAAAAGAAAGATGGTTCGATGCGGCTTTGTATAAACTATCGACAATTGAATAAGTTAACGATTATGAATCGATACCCCCTACCTTGTATTGATGATTTATTCAATTAGTTGAAAGGAGCTTCCATCTTTTCCAAGATTGATTTGAGATCTGGTTACTATCAGTTGAAAGTGAAAGATAGTGACATACCGAAAACGGCGTTCCGTACGCGTTATGGCGATTATGAAATTTTAGTGATGTCTTTCAGTTTGACAAATGCTCATGCGACATTCATAGATCTCATGAACCGCATCTTCTAACCCTATCTGGATCAATTAGTGGTAGTTTTCACCAACAGCATTTCAATGTATTCAAAGACTTAAGCTGAGCCCGAACAACATCTCCGAACCCTTTTGCAAGTTTTGTAAGAAAAAAAATTGTATAGAAAGCTTAGTAAATGCGAATTCTAGTTACCCGAAGTTGTGTTTTTGGGAGATGTTATTTTAGCATATGAGATTCATGTTGATTCGAAAAACATTAAGGCTATATTATAGTGGAAAGTACCGAGAAATGTGTCAAAAGTCCATAGTTTTCTTGGTTTTGCTGGTTATTACTGAAGATTTATAAATGGGTTTTTGAAGATAGCTATGCCGATGACGAAATTGTTGCAAAAGAATGTTCAGTTTGTCTGGAGGGATCACTGGTAAGAGAGGTTTGAGAAATTGAAAAAGATGTTAACTAAATTACTTGTTCTAAATTTTCTTGAATCGAGAAAAGACTTCATGGTATATAGTGATACTTCATTGAGTGGTTTAAGCTATGTTTTGATGCAAGATGGGAAAGTAATTACATATGCATCTTGCCAAATAAACACATAAACGTTACTATCTAAGACAAGATTTAGAGCTAGTCGTGTGGTTTTTGAGCTAAAGATCTGGAGGCACTATCTGTATAGTGAAAAGTGTCATATTTATACCAATAAAAAGTCTTAAATACCTCCTAAGTCAAAAGGAATTGAATTTGAGACAACGTTGTTGAATTGAACTTTTGAAATATTACAATTGTGTTATTGATTATCACTTTGGTAAAGCTAACATTGTAGCTAACTCGTTAAGCAGAAAGGCAACAGTTGAGTTATGGGGGATGTTCGCCCAAATCATCATTAGCATTGACGGTA
Source organism: Gossypium anomalum (assembly GCA_025698475.1). Taxonomy (NCBI): domain Eukaryota; kingdom Viridiplantae; phylum Streptophyta; class Magnoliopsida; order Malvales; family Malvaceae; genus Gossypium; species Gossypium anomalum. The sequence goes on from CM046961.1 coordinate 46,983,743, forward strand.
GCTTGTTGGCCGAATTGAAAATCGAACCAGTTATGTTTGAAAAAATTAGAGAGGCGTAGCTTGTTGATACCAAGTTTTCGGGAAAAAAGAGAAATGGTTCAAAGTGACTTGGTAGAAAACTTCAGCATTAATGGTCGTGATTGTCTGAGGTTTCGTACTCGAATCTTTCATCCAGATGTTGTAAATCTAAAAGAGTTAATACTTCGTGAAGCTCACAATAGCCCTTTTGTTATGCATTCTAGGGGAAAAAAATGTATCGCGACTTACGGGAATTGTATTAGTGTCCCGAAATGAAAAGAGAGATAGTTGAGTTCGTTGCTAAATGCTTAACTTGTCAGTGAGTTAAGCTGGAACATCAGGTTCCCATTAGACTTCTTTAGCCTATCTTGATTCTTGAATGGAAATGAGAGCGCATGATAATGGATTTTGTCAATGGTTATCGTTGTCTCCGAGCAAAAGAAATGTTGTTTGGGTGATAGTTGATATGTTTACGAAATCAACCCATTTTGTTGTAATTAGAACTGATTGGTACATTTGGGAAATTGTTAGATTACATGGTGTACCTGTGACGATTATCTTTGATCAGGATCCTCGGTTCACTTTGAGATTCTGGAAACAATTGCACAAGTCTTTAGGTACAAGATTAAACTTCAGAACTACCTTTCACCTGCATACGGATGGACAATCAGTTTTGGAGGATATGCTTCGAGCCTACGTAATTGATTGTGAATCAAGTTGGGAACATTATTTACCTTTGGCTGAATTTGTGTACAATAACAATTTCTAGTCGAGCATTCAAATAGGTCTGTATGAAGCATTATATGGTCATATGTAACACCTTTAACCCGTATCCGTAGTCGAAATAGGGTTACAAAGCATTACTGAAGTTTACATTTCAAAACTTTTTAAAAATATAAATCATTTACTTCAAAACATTTATCATAGAACATTTCATCAATAGTATACATATTGTCCCTTATGCGAGCCCTCGAGGCCTTAAAAACACATTAGGAACGAATCGGGACTAAATTGGAAACATATAGAAATTTCAGGGAAAAGATGAAAATTTTCAAAATACAGGGGTCACACAGCCGAGTGACACGCCCGTGTCTCAGGCTGTGTGGACATTTGAAGTAGGGACACATGACCATGTTCTAGCCTGTGTCCGTGCCCGTGTAACTCACTGACTTGGGTCACATGGTCAAGCCACACGCTCATGTGCTAGGCCGTGTACCCTTCGAAATAGCCTCACACGCCCGTGTAACAACCTGACTTACAACCCTTTGAAAGTTGCAGGGGACACATGGTCGTATCACTTCCGTGTCTCTGCTAGTGTGGACAAAAAATAGGCCACTTTCAAGCCATTTTTCTCACCCAAACATGCATCCACCTACCACCAATTTTCCACATATAATTAAGCTCTCAAAGTGCAACAAACCATGCTATAAGAAGCTATCCAATCAAGGTACATAAGCATACAACCAATGTGCCCAAAAGGCACCTCAATTACAACCATTAAACATGTATATCCATTTACATAAATTGGCCAAAAGTTCTACTAACTTATAACTAAACTTATGTCATAACTTACCACTTTGTTCACTTATGAAATTCACATTCAAATATACCAAATTTACCATTTAACAATTAGCATCAATAATCATATATGACAAATACATTTTTCATACCAATATGAACATGTTCAACTTCCATCATAAGACCACATACATATATCAACATATCAACTACTCAAAGTACCAAATCTACAAGCCAAAACATAATGGTTACAACATCAACCAAAATGACATATATATATATACCAAAATCATCAATTAAACATTAGACATAGTTCACCTATACATGCCATTATAACCAAAATTAAACAACTGAAAATAAGAAAAGAGCCAATGGATAGTGTGATATCGCTCTGACAAGCTTCCAACCCAAACAAACTTCTGATTCACTATAAAACATGGAAAGTAACACAGAGTAAGCATTTAAGCTTAGTAAGTTCATATAACATAGAATGTAACTTACCATTTAGACATATAATAGGTAAGTAAATAAGCATATCCCAACACAATTTGGCCAAATGCCTAAGCACAATACATAAACCATATTAGCCATGTTATTATAGTGTGCTAGCTCATATAGCTGTAATCTGTCAAATCCTGCACATGTATGCTCACACAAGGTGTGAATCGGTATGCTCACATAAGGTGTGAATCGGTATGCTCACATGAGCTGTGGATTGGAATGTAGCTACACGATGCTGCTCACATGAGCTATGGAGTATCCACAACAAATGCCAAATCTCAGCCATCAGTAGGATGTTCAGGACCAGCACCCAAATCATGTAACCCTAATGACATATCATTGGTATCCGACGAATTCCTAAGGTCCAAACGAGGCTTAGTAATCGTCGTACGTCGTTGGATTTACATCGTTTCATAACACAGTAAATTGCATACTAACATATATATATTGATTTAATCACAATATAATCACATATTAACATTCAATTTAATCAAAATTATACAGAATACAGTTCATACGAACTTACCTGGCTAAATTGCAGAAATACCAAGGTTTAGAGGCATTTTGGTAATTTTTTATTTTTTCGATTTTCCACCTGATCTTGATCTAAATTAATAATTTCATTCAATATATTAATTTAGATAATAATAAAAAATTCATTTCATGAAATTTGGTCATTTTTTATATTTTTATAAAATTAACCCTAAAGTTTTACTTTTATTTAATTTAGTCCCTGAGCCCAAAACATGCAAATTAACAGATTTACCCAAAATTGAGCATAGCCGAATGTTCATGGTATCCATAACAGCCCATTTATGCAACAATTTCACATTAAATCCTTGTATTTTTATTAATTTAACAATTTAGTCCCTAATCGGCAAATTCATCAAAAATCACTTAACAAAATACTTTTAATTATCAATCAACATTCCAAATTCATCATTTACCAAACAAAAATCACAAGACTCATCAATGAAAACATTCAATATCTTTAAAAGTTTCAAAATTGAAGATACGGGCTAGCTGGATTTAGTTGCAACGATCTCAAAAACATAAAAATTATTGAAAACGGGGCAAAAACGGACTTACATGCATCTTCCAAAGCTAGGCCGAAGCTTGAAGCTTTTCCATTTCTTTCTTTCCATGGCCATTCGGTGTTAAAGAATATGATGGCTTATGTTTTAATTTTATTAACCTTTTTTTATTCATTATTTTATCTTTATCATAAAATAATAACATATAAAACATTATAATAAAAAGAAATTTAAGCATCCAACCGTCCCATTTTCTTTAGGATGGATAATTTACTCAATAAGGCCATCCAATTATAATTCTTTAATCAATTAACACCTTTAAACTAATAGCGATTGACTTTGTCAACATTTACGATTTAGTCCTTTTCGCTTAATTAACTATCGAAACGTTAAAATTTTTCAACAAAAATTTAATACCACCTTAATGACACTCTGTAAATATTTACAAAAATATTTACGGCTTGGTTTATAGAAATGAGGGCCCGATTCCTCATTTTCTAAAACCACTTGACCTTAGAGTATTACCACTTGAACTTAATAAATCGCTTATATAACAAAAATCACTATATCAAAAAACTTTTTAAAACCATGTTTGACTCATAAATATTAAATAATAATATTTATGAACTTACTTGTCAGATTTGGTGACCCCGAAGTTACTGTTTCTGACACCACTGAAAAATGGGTTATTACATCATAGGGGTTGAACACTTGTTTGTTGGTTGGATTTGTGTGAAATAAATGTTGTTGGGTAGAAATTGATTCAAGAAATGAAAGATATAGTTAAATTGACCCGAGATAGATTGAAAGCATCTTTTAATAGACAAATGATACGCGAATCTAAAATGTCATGATATTGAGTTTTTTGTGGGTGATAAAGTGTTTTTAAAGGTTTCAAAATTTCTATGATTCAGTTGAAAGGGAAATTTGAGCCCTTGATTAATAAGACAATACAAAATTACTGAAAGGGTTAAACTAGTTGTTTATCGGTTGGCATTACCATCAAAGTTACAACAAATACATGATGTTTTTCATATGTCGATTCTCAAGATATGTCGACAGTTTCGCCTTACGTTATTTTGGCAAAAGAAATTGACATTTAGCCCAACTTTTCATATGAGGAAGAACTAGTTGAAATTCTAACTCGCGAGGTGAAAGAGTTAAGAATTAAATGTTTTCCACTCGTGCAAGTCCTGTGGTGTAGTCACAGTGTGAAAGTTGTGACTTGGGAATCAGAAGAGATGATGAGATCCTAGTACCCCACATCTTTATAGGTAAATTTCAAGGACGAAATTTCTTAAGGGGAAGATTTCTAATGACCCAAATGTCAATGGTGTTGAAAAGTGTGGTTTCGAAACCCTATTTTTGTAAACTGGACCTGTAAATATTTTATTTAACTATTTACAGATTTATATTAGAGGTGGGTTGAATTTTTATTGAATAATTTTCTTGAATTAATGCTTGATTAAAGCTCAGGGACTAAATCACATAAGTGATAAAAGTGTGAATTGTTAAAGATTAATAATTAGAACTTAATGTGAAGGCCTTAAATGGGAAATATACCTAGAATATGTGTATATATAGCCAGTTAATGAAGTGGAATGTATGTTTATAGTATATAAAACATTAGTTAATTATATTATAAAATGAACTAAAAATTAATTAAAGAAAAGATATAGGTTGGTGGAATGAAATAGAAAACATTCTTTCTCTTTACATTTCACAATTTCGAAACCAAGAAGAAAGGGGGAACGACGAACAACCTTAGGTTTTCCAAAGTTTCAAGCTTCAATTGGTATGTACAATTTAGTCTTTTTCTTGTAATTTCTATGTTTTCAGAATCTTAGGAGCTCAAGCTAGCTAACCATTGTCATATTTTTTGATACTTTTAAAATTTTAGGATGTTACCATTGTTGAATAGTTGAAGTTTTAGGGACAAATTTGATAGATTTTAAGTTTAGTATTGAAAAAAAGACTCATTTGTAAAGTCAATTGATGTTTTTTGCAATAGGGACTTAATTGTACAAATTCCAAATTTTTTTTTAGAAATGAAAAATAGGAGGTCCTACAAGGACTCTGGTGAATTTGGCTTTAAAATTTGAGGCTAAATTTGAAAGTTAAGTTAGTCCCAATTTTAGGGACTAAATTAAATAAAATGAAAAAGTTGCATAATTTAGTAATTGAATCTGAAAATTGTTGTGTATTAATAATTTTATATGTTTTTTTAATCCATAGCTAACGTCGACCTGGATTTCTTGAAAAAGAAAGGAAAAGACAAAATTGTCGACAAATAGCTCGGAGTTTACGACTTGTGTTTTTATAATTTGAACTATGTTATAATTGTTGCATATTTGGTAAAGATGTAAGGTGAGATCTTTTGGTTTAAATGAGATGAACTAGATTGATTTGAATTGTTTTATGTTTATGAGGACTAACTTGAATATTGATGAAAATAAATGTGAATTATGGTATTGGTTGATAATGAAATATGAAATGAATACCATTTTAATTGTTTGGGCAAAGTCAGATATAGTTGGCATGTCTTAGGATAGGAAGAATTTAGCGAGTCAATAAGGCACTGGGTGCCAATTTGCTTCAGTTTTACTAATAAGACACTGGGTGTCAAACTTATTGATAGCATTGGGCGCAACTATTTGCTTCAAATTTATTCGATAAGGCACCAGGTGCCAAACTGGTGTATTGGTTGGATCCGTGTACCCGTCCGAGCTCGAGTCGTGTTAATAGGGAAATAAATGGTAAAAATGAAATATTTGATACTAGAATGGCAAATGGATGAGAAATAGAAGTGAAATGTGAAATGAAATATGAAATTGTGGAATGAGTTTGGAATATTGATATATTATGTTCAAAGAACTCATGAATTTGTAAATTGAGTTGGAATGTGCCATTATATTATCAAATGACATATGAAATTTAATTACCATGTCTTAATATTGGTAAAATGTGTTGGTTGTGATCAAAGCATATGTGAATTGGCATAATTGGCTTGTTATATTGCATATCATCACTTATTTTAAATTATGCATCTTAATGACTTATGTTTAAATGTTCGGATTATAAAAATACCATTAAGTTATACTCACTGTACATTTTTGTTTTTCATGTACCGGTTAGGTACTTTATGATTTGATCATCGGTTCAACATCTAGCGGTAATCCCAAACTCAAGTGTTGGTAATTTTTTCATTTTGATTATATACCTAAGGTGTCATTTGGGCAAATATTTTTTTTTTATTTTGGACTCTTGTTAGCATTTTTAAGATCATGTATATAAATGTATATGTATGTGTGATGGGAATGGTCATGTTAATTTTATCTTGCTAAATTTGTTTGGCTATATGCTTAATGGTTGAGAAGAAAATATGCTAGGTGATGTATTTGGTTGGTACATAGTTGTGAAAGTGATGGTTAGTATGCTTGTGTTAATCTTGTAATGAATGGTAAATTTTGGTACATGTTTTGTGGTTGAAGTTGAATTATTTCATTATGTCTTAAATGGGCTAAATGATGCATGCTTGATTGAACATGTTGAGGTACCTTTAAAGGTATATTGGTATGGTTGAATATTATGTTTTAGTTTATTTTAATTTGTTGGATTGAGGGGTCAATTGTGACATATTGGTTAGAAACTTAGGATGATTGTTATAAGTGATATTTTTAGTATAATTTTGATGCTTTTGACTTGGTTGAGATATGGTTTAATGGTTGCCTGAGGCCTAAGTGAGCTAAGGTTAGAAAAATTATATTGAAAGGTATTTTTAGGTAAACACGGCCTAACACAGTACTGTGTGGTCTGTAGGTTTTGGATGATTTTTGGTGCGCACGACCACAGTCTGTTACACGGCCTAATGACACGGCCGTGTGATATACTTTCAATATTTGCACTTTTAACCCACATGGCACTAGTGAGTTTACATGGTTAATTATGCGGCTGTGTGTGACTCCAATCCCACACAACATCAGTCTATTACACGGCTTGCTTACACGACCATGTGTCCTATCCTACACTGCTTTAGCATTCCATACGGTCACGGGACACGACCATGTGACCCCTGTTTACATATTTTTCCTATATTTTTTTTTTCAAATTGATCCATGTTTGATACTGAGTTGGTTTTAAGCTTTCTTAAGCTCGATATAAACCCAAATTTTATTAAATTACATGTTTTACTTGATCATATATGATGTAATAATATTTAATTGTGATTTTGATTAATAAATTGCATATAATTATTTTGTATTTGTTTGAAGCGTCCTATTACTTAGATTCGGTGATTGGATCAGGTGAGGAGTGTTACGATTCAATTATAAAAATAATTTCAGTTCACATCCAAATCACACTAAAACACATAATAAATATATTTATCATTTTATTCATTTTAGTCTTTATATCTAAAATACTCATATTTTTCAATATTTAATATCAAATCAAAATCTAATTTCACATACTTTCATTATGGACCCTATATTTTTCATCTATAGCATAATTTTATGACAACTTTCAATTTATTCAATTTAGTCCCACATGTCACAAAATCTTTTAACAAGCTTAACTTAATTTCTAACTTAGTCCTTATCATAATCCAAGCTTACTAACTAACAATCTCTTCAAATTCAAGCTTAAATTCATCAATTTTGCTATAATTGCAACTTGCTAAACATCTAATAATTAAATAAATTAACATATGGGCTAGTTACATCAAGCTCCCATGATTAAAAATCTATAAAAAATTTAAAGAACTAGCTTGATTTCCTTTATTGAAAAGAATCAAAGAAGTTTTTCTTCTTCTTTTTAGCTTGGATGATTGAAGTTTAAGGGAGAACATGAAAATGTTGTCATCTCCCACTTAAATTCATATTTATACTTAGATTAGCCTTTTATTAATCTTAATTAATTAATTTTAATCCATTAATTTAAGGCCTATATATTTACTAATTACAATTATGAAAGTTTAGTGGATATCATAATCATTTCCCACTATATCATTTTTAAAAATGGTTAAATAATCATTTTGGTCCTTTGTATAATTGCTAACTAGGTCCTCAAGCATTTTCTGAATTAAAAGTTGATAGCTATTAGACTTTTACAATTTAGTTCCTAACCTTTAATTAAATATTTTCTCGGTTAAATTACTTAATCTATCTTTAATACATTTTCATATTAACTCTGTAAATCTTCCTATTTTATCCTTACGGGCTCAATTTACGAAATTAGGATTCCAAAACTATATTTTCTGACACCACCAAAGGTTGGGTCATTACCATCTGCCTATGGTATCATGACTACGATAGCATGGATTCATGACACTAACCCTGATTTAAACCTGAAATCTCAAACTCCAAACTGACGCTCATGTCACGACAATAAAGTGTTGATGTTGCGACACTGACCACAGTCCCAATATAATTTATTTCGAACGCTAATTCTTCAACCCCTTATATAAAAACTATATAAAATACTAATAAAAATCTAGTCCTAAATGAAACTAATTAAAATCCAAATCCATAAATTCAAATAATATACAAACTAACCGAATTGCCAAATAGTTTATAAACTATTTCTTGGGCAATCATCCATGCCCCCATGATAATCCATTAAATAAGTGCTCAAAATTTTATTTCTCCACTTTTTCCACAAGTGAGTCATTTGCCCTTTCTTGTAAGATCTGGTGCCCTAGGTATAACATTTTTGTCTATGTTCACTTGTATTTTTTGAAAATTGGTGTAATAATATCCATTATTTACATTAATACCTTTTGTATATTGTCCTCAATGTTGTTTGCACACAAAGCAAAATGAAAGCAAATATTGACTCATTGTTTATCCAACGTTTAACTAATACTAAGCAGTATTACGTGGTCAGATCATAATAGAAAAGACAACTTATATTCGTAGATGAACCTAAACATGTCTTTAGTCCAATAGAAAATGAACAAACTAATTGAAAGACCAATATGTCGTCTATCAAGTCCAATTGGGGAGATGTTTTGTCTTGAGCATCGAAGTAGATCACTCCTAGAAGATAGAGACATATTAGTACATTAGACATGACCCAAGTAGAATAGATCCTAGATCCATTTATGGATTTATTCACTCTTGACATTCATAATGTGGCATGCCTTAATCCTGAGTGGATGATAGACTATGTATGCATGATTTGTATACTTTTATGTAAGTAAAATCTTGATTTCAAATAGATAAGTAACCAAAAGCTAGTTCATTAGGTTTATGAAATTTTTCATATGTAGCATCATTCACAATACGGGAATTGATAGCCCAATGAATGGGTAAATGATAGCCTCTCATTGACATTACATGATAGAAGAAAAGTAAATATGGCCATGAATCATTTGTTTTTGTGATAAACAATTTGATTACTATTGGATAGTAATTAATTTTTCATAAAGAAAGATGTCATGTTTACCATAAGATTAAATAGGATCATGTTGGGAGAACGGATTGATTCCAAAGAGAATATGGATATCCTTTGAGGGTAACGCACTTATGATAAGGTCATTGGACAAGCTAATTGAGTAGCTTTTGCAATGGTATGTAATTAAGGATAGCTCAATTAGGATACTATAGTTGAATGACTTTGTGACTAAATAAGTTTATAATTAATAGGAAAAAAGATGGAACTTAATTAAAAATTATTTGAGCCCTAATTACATATGTTTAATCGGTCCCTTCCTTAGCTCCTTGAAATAAGAAATAAATTGGGTTCTTCCAATTTGGCGAAAGTATTTTAAACACTAAGTCTATCGAACAAGAAGATTATGACCCACTCACATTTGATGAAGTAATGCAGAGTATTTATTTCATGCTTTAGGAGATAACTATGAAATCTAAGATAGATTTTATGAATTCCAACTCAGTATGGAAACTTGTAGACTTACTGAAAGGGATAAAACCAATTAGGTGCAAGTGGGTCTACAAGAAGAAAAGAAATTCGGATGAAAAAGTGGAAACATACAAGGCTAGACTTTTAACAAAAGGTTACACTAAAAGAGAAGGTATCGATTATAAAAAAATCTTATCTCTAGTTGTTATGCTCAAGTCAATCTGCATATTGTTTTCAATTGCAGTTGCTCTCAATTACGAGATTTGACAAATGGATATGAAGACTACGTTCTTGAACAACTATCTTGAAGAAAGCATTTATATGACGCAACTCACCAGATATATTGTAACACCCCAATCTCCAAAGGTTGACTAAGGCGTTACACAAAAGCAAACTTACACATAGTTTCAACGTACAATAGTTACAATGGCATTTTAACTTGGAAAAATTTCAAAAACACAAGTATCCAACCTGGTATATGCCAGGATGTATATATGCAATTGAGTTTTAAACTTTTTTTTGAAATTCTTTTCCTTTGGAAACACTGTATTTCTGGCAGTGGTCATAACATATAAAATAATTTGGTGTAGACAAGCATAATACACTTCACAAACATAATTCATAAAATTTATCAAATCCTTCAAGGGTATTATTCAAATAAAACTGTAGTTAAATGAACGTACTTTATTATAGATTCATATTCAAATCATATTTACACTCCACCCCCATAAAACATATGTGTGTTACAAAATAAACACAGGTGAAGCTCACTACAGAGGTCGCTCTTTCTAGCCGAGTCCTTTCCACAACCTACAACAGAGTACTACTAGGAAGGGGGGAAAGAAAAGAAAGGTAAGTTCATAAGAATTTAGTGAGTTCCAAAAAAGAAAAGACTCAACCTTTTAGATGAAAAACATAAGCAAAAATGATATTACAATTGTAAACTCATGCATATAGACTAATAAACCAACTTTACATGCCAAGACAGTCAGGCGAACACTCCCATATCACTGGTGAATACTTAACAATGGTGGATAACATTTCCAGGCAGACTCTAACATTGGGAATATACCTTGTTCCTTAAATCAATCAGATACTTTCATCTTTTTCACTGACGAGATCATTAATCTTAACAACTTACACTTTCGAATCAAACACAATCTTTTCTAGCACATACCGTTGTATTTCAGACATCTCTCAGGCTAAATCATACACACCTTCATTATGGCGGAATCTATACGCCAAATACCAATACTTAAAAAATATGCTACATTTCAACATAACAAACAAGGATCAGAACTTACCACTTAACATTCAACTTTTCTTTTCTATCAGCAAATATACGCAACATAACACATACAGAGTCATATTAACTTACTCTTTTCAAATCCTTCATTGGGTTAAACCTCGGACCCCTCAGTCACATATCAGAACAAATATCACTTTTCTTAACATTTTGAACACATGCATGTTCCCGTGAGTTTAAGGCTCTTTACTATAGTTAAAAACTAACTTGTCCTATCGTAGGCAGCACCCATACCGCTAGGCTAGTTAGCAACTAACATGCCCTACCAATCCCAGCACTCATACCAACTGGTTAGTAACTAACATACCCTACTAGTGGCTACCAGCCTGGTTAACAACTAACATGTCCTACCAGTGGCCCAACATACATGTCAATCTGGGTAGCAACTAACATGCCCTACCAGTGTTCCATCATATTCTCTCACCTAGTTAGCAACTAGCATACCTTACCAGTGGCTCTTCATATCTAGATGTTGAGTTTAGACCCCAAGGAAGTCATATCCCTTTCACGCCACAAACACGCATACAAAGAATATTACATGCGTATAAAATTGTAAATATATAGTGTAGAGTCGTATCCTCTTCTATATTTTTGAATCTTTAATGTAGAAGATTACATGCAACAGATTCACAAGACTTGTATAAGATTACATGTTATCACTATGGTTAACTCAACAATTTAGCATAAAAGGCTTGCGAGAAGCTAATTTTATTATAGGTATCTAAATCCTAAGGGATCAAAAGAATAAAGTGATAGCATTATCACAAGCTTCATACATAAACATGATATTAGAACATTATGCAATGGCCAAGTCAAAGAAAGGAACTTAACCTTATGTATTGGGATTTCATCTTTCTTTGGAAGATTGTGAAAGAAGGGTTATATATATAGGTGAAAAGCCTTATTCAACAGAGTAAAAATTCTTCCTAGCTTCGTTTATATTTTCTTCTCATCTGCATTATCCTTTTTGGTTGCTCGGAAGAAGAGAAAGTTAAGGAAAGCTTTTCATGAGGAGGTAAATGTAAGACTCGAATCTGGAAAGTGGAGAACCTATAAGCTAGTAAGCTCCTAAGTCTCTTTACACTCGTGAATTAGAGGACAAGAGAAGTGAGGATTCCTTAAAAGCTTCTGTATAATAATGGGTTCAACATTTTAAGGTTTGAACACCTTTGGTTTAACCTATATATATATGGTTGTCATGCTTACCTGCCAAGACGAAGTAGGCTCTAGCGTTTGGACCAGCTAAGCTGGCCAAGATGAAGGATTTAAGGTGAGTTTTTATACTCTAATTGGGTGTTTGTTGTTCATATGTTGGAATTCTCTACTCGTGTGTTTTCTATGAGTTCAATCTAAATTCCATGGTTGTGTATCATCACGATGAATGAGTATGACATGCATGCATCAAGTTGTTAAAATATATGGATGTTTGTATGTATGTTTTCTAGATGCTAAATGTGGTTGTACATTTATATATTGACAAATGGTGTATTGTATGTTATAGCAAAAAGTACAATGACTTACATGAAATGTATGTTTATAAAATGTGGAGTTCGAAGGCGGTTACTTTAACGAGTTAGTAATGATAGGAAAATGGCGTAATGGTGGAACGGGTGAATTAAAAGGGGGATATAAGGGAGTTTGGCAACATCGAGGAATGAATATCTACTGGTCCTTCAGAACGCCATCGTGTTGGCGGTTATCTACTAGCCCTTCGGGGCGATTCCGGTTATCTACTAGTCCTTTGAGGTGACACCGTGTTGATAGTTATCTACTAGTCTTTCGGGGTGACACCCTGTAAATGGTATATAAAGGTCTTTGGGGGTGACAGCATGTAAACGGTATACAGGTACAATGAACAGGGAAACCTGTAACGCCCCGTACCCGAGACCATCGCCGGAGTCGAACACGAGGTGTTAACAGACTTAATTCATTACTTTAAACAGCACAAACAATTTATTTTTAAAATTTTTAGTCAAGCTAGCAATCTGCATCACAGTTGCTTAAAAATTCATATCTCGAGTTCTGAAACTCGAAATCCAATTCTGTAAATTTTCCCTGAAAATAGACTCATATATCTATTTACTAATTTTTTTATAGAATTTTTGGTCAAGCAAATTAGTACATTTTATTAGTTTAAATCTCCCCTATTTCAGGGTTCAACTGCTCTAACCTCTGTGTGTTACGAATCAGATATCTCCCTGTACAGAGTCTCAATGACTATACCGTTTACTTCTAATCAAACAAGACTCAATAAGGAATCTGTACATATAAATTATGACTTATAATTGTCTTTGAAAAATTTATGGTGAATTTCCAAAGTCAGAACAGGGGATCCAGAAATTGCTCTGGCCCTGTTTCACAAAAATTTAAACATCTCATAAAATATAACTCATATACCTATTTTATTCCATCCATATGAAAATAGACTCATCAAGCTTCAATTCCATAACTTATTCATTATTTAATTCCATTTCTACTATTTTTAGTGATTTTTCAAATTCACGTCACTACTGCTGTCTGAATCTATTTTATGGTAAATTTTACCCATTTCATGGTTCCCATGGATTAGCTAGCAATTTAGCATACATAACACCAAATATGATCATGATTAGCCATTCCAATGGCTAATCATTACCAAGAATTTCCATACCACTCAATAACCATATCATAAGACCATATATACAAAATGATTATAATGCTATACATGCCATACTCAAAATATACAAGCCATTATTCCAAGATGGTATACGGATAGTGTGAGCGTGCCTCCGACCGTTTCTGATTTCCGAGCTGGCTTGTCAACACTACAAGGAATGAAAAGGAGGGAGTAAGCACAAATGCTTAGTAAGTTTACATGCAAATAGCAAGTAACACAACTATATAAGCAAACATAAACATCATTTGCATGATCATCACCGAGACATTCATATCACATTTTCATTTATCATCTTACCATATTGTTGTTATATCGAGTTTTAAACCCGAGGGTTAAGTACATACCTGTTCAAAGTATCCATTTCACAACACTTACCAATACGTCCCTTTCATCTCGAGTATTCCTCCATTTGAGTAGAATTTTACCCGTTGAACACATCGGAATATAATTCGGATACACGAAAAGTTTGCACATAAGTGCCACATATGTAGCCAAGCTACCATGTAACCCGCCCATAACTGAACTCGAACTCAACTCAACGAGCTTGGGCGTTCGCATCCATAAGTGAACTTGGACTCAACTCAACGAGCTCGGATGCCTAGTTACATCTCTCGAACTCGGACTCAACTCAACGAGTTCGGACATTCGCATCCATAAGTGAACTCGGACTCAACTCAACGAGTTTGGATGCCCAAATATCCCAGTGACATGTCACTTGTATCCTAATCCATTCCTAAGGTTCAACGGGACCTTTTTCCCAATCATGTGTCTCAACCATCTTCTACGCAATGCCGATACCGATACTCGATAGTATTTCACATTTTCCAAGTATATCACATAATTTGACATATTATCAAACAATTATCACGAGTATAATATTTCATAATAATTATCATATCATTTAAATAACATAAAAACATTTAAAATAATAACTATATTACCAACATTTACATATGAACTTACCTCGTATGTGAAAATGGCTACTTTTACCATTTCGTCAACAACTTCGTATTTTCCCCATTTTAGCCCGAATTTTAGTTTTCCTTTCTCTATCATTTAAAATATAGTCTAATTAGGGCTCACATTATTCAAATTAACCCAAAATCATATTTTGGCAAAATTATAGTTTTGTCCCTAAACTTTTGCATATTTACACTTTTTCCTCAAAGCTCGTAAATTAAACTTCAGCATATTTTCTTATGTTTTATGACATGCTGAACATTTTTCCCTTCTATGACAACATCAAATTCTCACTCTAACACATAGTTATGAACAATAACAATTTTTACCGATTAAGCCGTTTTACTCATTTTTGCTTAAAATCGCTTAGCAAAAGTTGTTTAACATAATTTCAGCCTTCATATTCTACCATAAAACATCAAAATAAACACATTTCACCTATGGGTATTATTCCAAATATGAACCCTAGCTTAAATTATTGCTAGAATAAGCTTAATCAAATTCTGGGATTCCAAAAGCGTAAAGAACTTAAAAAGCGGGGCTAGAAACGGACTTACAATCGAGCTTGGAAGCTTGAAAAACCCTAGCCATGGTTTCTCCTTGCTATATTCGGCCATGGGGCTGAAGATGAGCAAAATTGGCTTTTAATTTTGTATTTTAATTCATTTTACCCCTAAATGAACAAAATGCCCTTACTACTAAACTTTCCAAAAATTCCATCCATGTCCAATTTTTGTCCATAGACTTAGAAATTGGTAAAATTGCTATTTTAGACCTCTTAATTAATATTTCAAAACAATTTCATACTAGAAACTTCTAGAATGCAAGTTTTGCAAATTATTCGATTTAGACCCTAATTTCAATTTAAGCACTTTATGCATAAAATTTCTTCACGAAATTTTCACACAATCATGAAATCATATCATAGACCTCAAAATAATCATAAAATAATTATTTCTATCTTGGATTTTGTGGTCACGAAACCACTATTTCGACTAGGCCCAAAATCAGGATATTACAACTCTCCCCCTTTTAGGGATTTTCGTCCCCAAAAATCTTACTAGGGAAAAGTGGTCTTCACTTTTAATCTCATATTCGTGTCTTTGAAGAACTTTCACTTAGGTGTACCTCCAATACATCTCTTTAATTTCTCATATGGTCTAAAAGCTTATAGTCTCAACTCTCAACTGTTCTTAAATTTTCAACCCTTCTCAGTTTCCCATGATATCATGACATAAAACCAGGATCTTAACTTGATTAATGGAGACCCGGAATTCCAAGAAATCCAACAATCAAAGAGACACGAAATTCCATGAATCGATGAGTAGGAATTCATTCAATATCGATATGATTTATAGATTTCTCCAAACATTTAAGAATAGGATACATCACATTTTCCTCTTTCTCGCCATAGAAATAATTCGATATGGCCCCAAGAATAATCCTTCTCATTTCCATCCCAATATCAACATTGACAAGGATAATTTTGATAGATCCCAATGCTCACTTTAACCTCTTTAACAACTTTCATTTTATGTAACATCAAATGCTCTAAACTATCACATTACCTCTTTGTCTTGAAACACATCACAATTCATAGAATGTACATTCATTGAAAGTCGAAGTCTTTGCTCAATGTAGACTAGTCTAGTTCAGACGCTTCGGTTACCAATATTCTCATCTATCCGAACTCTGTCAACATGTAATAAACTTTTCAGCTTTCATAAGATGAAAACCTTATCATTCGTAGTGACTTTAACTAATATCCAACTCTTTCTAATAAATATACACTTCTCGTTCAGACTATTTACTCTTTTACCAGTACAAAAATGAAATTCTATTATTAGACTTGAGAAAAATAATCCTGACATAATTGTAACATGAAATCTTTCAAATAAATAATTCACCATACCGACTGAAACTTGCGCTTTTATCACCTATGCCTTTACTGATGTCAAATCCTTACACAGAAATTAGAAAAAAAAATCCCAATACTAAAATCACCATATTAACAAGGTCAAATTAAAAGTATAGTCATATTTGACATGATTATCACGAAGTGAAGAACGCACTTCGAACATGAGTCGTAATTGACAAATTATGGAACAAAGATAACAAGAAAACCGAATAAAGAAATCCAAGATAGAGAAACCGGAATAAAGAAATCCGAATAAAAAGATCCAGGATAAAGAAACCCAAGATACGATACTATGCAGGAGAATCGAAAACCAAACTCATAGAGAAAATATAGAATACCCGATAATTCTTCAAAGAAAGAAAGTCAAAAGAAAACATCATTTAATCCTTTGAAATCAAATATAACAAGATCAATATATCTTCCCATACATATATATCGGATGAAGCATCAAGTAGAAGAAACAAAATTATAATATCATATGTATTCTCTCATCAATTCTTATCGAACGAAATGAAATAGAATACCCGATGAAATAGAGCAATATAAATTATAAACCAATCAGGACTACCAATGCTTTCATCCAACACTGTAATTAGAAGACATTCCCATATAACAAGAATTTCTTGGAAGATCAATAGCCATAGAAATATTTACGAGAACGGGTAAACACATAGAACATCTCAAAAGAGATGCTAAATCTATCCAAATCATAATGTCACACTCAGATAGTTCACATTTCAAATATCATTTCCCCAACTAGTTACTGCCGTCACAAATTTCATATTAAACCATTGACTAAAGAAGGCGAGTTCTGAATAAATTTCGATTTACACTTTTCTCGACCTTGCACACGAGTAATTCGATTTACCAAAGAGAATTCCTTCTCTAATTGGGACGATGCATAACTCCAATAATCTTTACATCAATCCGATACTTTATCGGCTCTAACTTTACTTATCAGCTCATTTTCAATCTCTCGATCATACTTATAATTATTCTATCTTTGAACTCTTTGGGTTCTCAGTGAAACTTATTCAATACAAATCTCATGAAATTCCATTATAAGTACCACTTTGGTAAGGGGAGGGTTGTAGGACCTCTCGACTCGACTTTCTTATACATACACATATGACACAACTTCCATCATCATAGCAACATCATCAAAATCATGTCATTCATTAAGGCAATGCAACATTCATGTTAGCTTACACAAATTTTCCTACTGTCCCATTTAGACAATATACTTATGCATACATTCTATGTTTTCTAGATAGCTTTACTTATCCATTCATTTAATTAAATTAATTCATGCTCATGACATCATATAGGGCCAAACAAACATAGATATTTGCATCACAATCACAACTTTCATTTTGTGCATCATGTACATGTCATTACAATCATATAATTCAGTCCAACAATTTAACATAGATAAGTTCATTTCAATATAATCCTTTATCTGATAAAAATTATATATCATTAGCATTCATAAACATTCGACGTCCAAATCAATACAAGGACATTTTCATTCATATCATAATATTATGACTTTTATTCATACCTCTACTACTTTCTATTTATTCCGTTCATCTTATCAAGTAAGCCATATACACTACATCATATGAGCATTAAGCAAATATGGATATTTATCACATATGTATCATAAACTTTTATTCATACTTTTCTGAACCGAGACTTATCATAATCATAATTTTACTCAAATACCTTCACATAAAATTGAACATGGTCGGTGCAACTCGGTTGGAGAGTACCCTGTCTAAATAAGACGGTACTCATATGCGTCGGAAGACATCACACTATCACAGATCAGTGGCATGTATAGCTAAATTTTTACGCATGCTAAGTTAGTCCGAGAACCGACTAAACCTGCTCTGATACCACCAAATGTAACGCCCCGTACCCGAGACTATCGCCGGAGTCGAACACGAGGTGTTAACAGACTTAATTCATTACTTTAAACAGCTCAAACAATTTATTTTTAAAATTTTTAGTCAAGCTAGCAATCTGCGTCACGATCGCTTAAAAATTCATATCTCGAGTTCAAACTCAAATCCAATTACATAAATTTTTCCTGAAACTAGACTCATATATCTATTTACTAATTTTTTTATAGAATTTTTGGTCAAGCAAATTAGTATACAGTTTATTAGTTAAATTCTCCTGTTTGTGGTTCAATTTGCTCGACCTCTGTATATTACTTAATCGGATATCTCCCTGTCTGAGTTTCAATGACTATACCGTTTATTTCTAATAAAACTAGACTCAATAATGAATCTGTACATATAAATCATGACTTCTAATTATTCCAAAGTCAGAACAGGGGATCCAGAAATTGCTCTGGCCCTGTTTCACAAAAAATTAAACATCTCATAAAATATAACTCATATACCTGTTTTGTTCCATCCATATGAAAATAGACTCATCAAGCTTCAATTCCATAACTTATTCATTATTTAATTCTATTTCTACTATTTTTAGTGATTTTTCAAATTCACGTCACTATCATTATCTGAATCTATTTTATGGTAAATTTTACCCATTTCATGGTTCTCATGGATTAGCTAACAATTTAGCATACATAACACCAAATATGATCATGATTAGCCATTCCAATGGCTAATCATTACCAAGAATTTCCATACCACTCAATAACCATATCATAAGACCATATATACAAAATGATTATAAGGCTATACATGCCATACTCAAAATATACAAGCCATTATGCCAAGATGGTATACGGATAGTGTGAGCGTGCCTCCGACCGTTTCCGATTTCGAGTGCCTTGTCAACACTACAAGGAACGAAAAGGAGGGAGTAAGCACAAATGCTTAGTAAGTTCACATGCAAATAGCAAGTAACACAACTATATAAGCAAACATAAACATCATTTGCATGATCATCACCGAGACATTCATATCACATTTTCATTTATCATCTTACCATATTGTTGTTATATCGAGTTTTAAACCCGAGGGTTAAGTACATACCTGTTCAAAGTATCCATTTCACAACACTTACCAATACGTCCCTTTCATCTCGAGTATTCCTCCATTTGAGTAGAATTTTACCCGTTGAACATATCGGAATATAATTTGGATACACGAAAAGTTTGCGCATAAGTGCCACATATGTAGCCAAGCTACCATGTAACCCGCCCATAAGTGAACTCGGAATCAACTCAATGAGCTCGGGTGTTCGCATCCATAAGTGAACTCGGACTCAACTCAACGAGCTCGGATGCCTAGTTACATCTCTCGAACTCGGACTCAACTCAACGAGTTCAGACATTCGCATCCATAAGTGAACTCGGACTCAACTCAACGAGTTCGGATGCCCAAATATCCCAGTGACATGTCACTTGTATCCTAATCCATTCCTAAGGTTCAACGGGACCTTTTTCCCAATCATGTGTCTCAACCATCTTCTACGCAATGCCGATACCGATACTCGATAGTATTTCACATTTTCCAAGTATATCACATAATTTGACATATTATCAAACAATTATCACGAGTACAATATTTCATAATAATTATCATATCATTTAAATAACATAAAAACATTTAAAATAATAACTATATTACCAACATTTACATATGAACTTACCTCGTATGTGAAAATGGCTACTTTTACCATTTCGTCCACAACTTGGTATTTTCCCCATTTTAGCCCAAATTTTAGTTTTCCTTTCTCTATCATTTAAAATATAGTCTAATTAGGGCTCACATTATTCAAATTAACCCAAAATCATATTTTGGCAAAATTACAGTTTTGCCCCTAAACTTTTGCATATTTACACTTTTGCCCCAAAGCTCGTAAATTAAACTTCAGCATATTTTCTTATGTTTTATGACATGCTGAAAATTTTTCCCTCTATGACAACATCAAATTCTCACTCTAACACATAGTTATGAACAATAACAATTTTTACCGATTAAGCCGTTTTACTCATTTTTGCTTAAAATCGCTTAGCAAAAGTTGTTTAACATAATTTCAGCCTTCATATTCTACCATAAGACATCAAAATAAACACATTTCACCTATGGGTATTATTCCAAATATGAACCCTAGCTTAAATTATTGCTAGAATAAGCTTAATCAGGTTACCGGGATTCCAAAAACGTAAAGAACTTGAAAAACAGGGCTAGAACGGACTTACAATCGAGCTTGGAAGCTTGAAAAACCTAGCCATGGTTTCTCCTTGCTATATTCGGCCATGGGGTTGAAGATGAGCAAAATTGGCTTTTAATTTTGTATTTTAATTCATTTTACCCCTAAATGACCAAAATGCCCTTACTACTAAGCTTTCCAAAAATTCCATCCATGTCCAATTTTTGTCCATAGACTTAGAAATTGGTAAAATTTCTATTTTAGACCTCCTAACTAATATTTTAAAACAATTTCATACAAGAAACTTCTAGAATGCAAGTTTTGCAAATTATTCGATTTAGTCCCTAATTTCAATTTAAGCACTTTATGCATAAAATTTCTTCACGAAATTTTCACACAATCATACAATCATATCATAGACCTCAAAATAATCATAAAATAATTATTTCTATTTTGGATTTTGTGGTCACGAAACCACTATTTCGACTAGGCCCAAAATCAGGATATTACAAAACCTGTCAGGGCATGAAATGGGAAATCTCTATACGACTCGTGCGGTAAGCTGTAACACTCCACACCTGAACCAATCATTGGATTCGGGTATGAAGCGTCACAGGTTAAATCGAATAGAAGCTACACATTTTTCCTTTTTTATCGAGAAAAGACCATTATTCATTTTTGCAGATACCCCTTTTGCCAAAACGGTATTCCTTTGGGGTTAAGTCCACTTTTATTTGAAAGTGCGGCTTTAGACTAAAAATCTGCCTCATTTAAGATTTTAATGATGCACAAATAAATCTTTGACGACTATTTAAATTTACATTAATAAATCATATATAACATTATGCCGTCAAGGCTTCTATTCAAAATTCGAAGTGCTCAAAATAACATCCAATCAAGCTTAACAACTTCAAAATAGTGGTTTCTAATAGTTAACCTGACACCTTAACACATACATGTTATCGATAAAAATAAGAAATCTCACAAATGGTCGCGGATCTGGCTGTATCCCTTCTGTCACCATGCTTAACCTAAGAACCTGGGAAGAAGAAGAAACTGGGTAAGTTTGTAAAAACTTAGTGAGTTCTTAGGAAGAACAATCTCACCAAGATTACTACCAGACATTAAGAAAAAGAAAGGTTCTAATTAGCTCATCATAATTGGCAAATACAGTACTCTATTCTGTAGATCGACTGGTGGATAATGCCACAATTAATCCCAGCCCATTAGCGAATAACACTAGTTTCTAAACTCCTATAAGATAGTCACGAGAACATCTACTTTGCAAATACGCCACTTGTGCGAACTACCATTTACAACTAGCAGGCTTACTATCTATGTTTTCAAGCAACGTGCACTACCACATGCACTATTTTTCTTTCATGTACCCCCTTCCTTGTTCTAGCTTCTGATCTCGTTTACCGAAGAACCAATCTTTTTCCAGTATCTTCATATTCACTTATTTGAGCTATATAACAACGTCTCCTTCATATCCTCCTAGCTCCCCTCCTTGTATGAACACGTGAGTTTTCCCCCCTAAGGTCGGGTTTTCACCAACCATGGTTTCCATCTAAGTGCCATACTAGAGGCAAACATTTTATCCTGAGTCTTCTTTATCATAATACAAAAAATCCCTCTGATACCTCCTTGTTAACACCCTTGTTAACAAATAAG